>CANSZD010003415.1:0-715000 GCA_947648045.1 Beta corolliflora | reverse complement strand
ATCCAATTGAAACCTAGGGTTTAATGAAAAAGTAAATTGAAGCGAAATTCGAATGAATTATATTCTACGCCATTCAAATTCAAAGTGTTTGATCATTTCGCAGGCCATCATTTGATCGAAATCACGAAGCGACAGATTGTAAAATCTCCTCGAGAAGAAGTGAGAATTCTACGATTGAATTGTTCATTGGTTGATAGACCAAAGGAGACAAATACGACAATTGCAGATATAGTTGAAGCAGCATGAACATAGAGGAGAGAGTAAAAGGAAAACAGAAGGTAGGAGGAGGTTCGGCGGACGGAATGAGAGAACGAGATGGAGGAGGGTTCTATTAAGGAACGAGAGGGAGGAGGGTTCCAATTGAGGGAAATTTTAAGTGAAGCGCAGTACGTAGACCTATAGTCGAAAATAATTATTTGGAGGAAAACTTATGCAAGTGCTCGAGTTCACTAGTCAAACGGAGCACTTGACATCTATTCCTGCGGTGCGCTATTCAACCGGAGCACTTGTGATTTTTTTATATTAAAATTTTCATGAGTGCTTGGGTTGATTATTCAATCGAAGCACTTGACAAGTAGTACAAGGAGTTTTTTCCACTAGTGGTGTGTGTGTTTTGATATGCGAAGTAATGAAGCTATGAGCTCCATATAGCAGCCGCCCGCAGGCTTTGGCCTTGACACATCCCGCACCCATAGCCAAGGAGGCTCGAAGTGTTGTAGTGACTGCCTGCTCGCAGGTCTAGCCTGTACCCGCTGGCCAGCACTCCGCGCCCGCGGGTTTCATCGCCCATAATGGGCTTTGTCGAGCTTTTATGCGTTTTTTCTTCTTAATTTCGAGACCTTGTTTAGCTAGGTTTTCTAATTGTTACTCCAGTTTAAATATGTTGACGTGGTTTGTTGTTTTATATAAAGCCAAGCATAAGAGAGAGAATTATTCTTAGATCTAGAGAGACTAGAGAACCTAGAGAAATGTTAGAAACTCTAGAGAGATTAAAGAATTCTCCTTGTATCATCATCTCATATTCAGAGTCCGAGTGCAGTGTTCGTGGTTTTCTCCCGATTCAAGGGCTTCTACGTTAAATCTTCTTGTGTTCTTTATTGTTTTAGTTTCTTAATTCCTCCGTATATTATATTCCGATTGCTTGATTTATTAGCGCTTACGATACATATTCCTAACAACATATACGTGACTTTATAAAATAATCTCAAAAATATTAGGGGTTATAGATGATATCTTGTTTGTTATTTTACTTTTTGATAGTTTTTAATTGGTTTTATAGTTGTTTTTGAGTTAGTTTAGCTAGTTTGTTAGCTATTTCCTTAATTTGTGCAATTTTCCTTCTTGTATGCACTTTCTTTGGGCGATTTGTTTCATTTCAGGACTTAGGAGCACGCTTGGAGGATACTTGCACAACCCCGAATATTAATATCGAAGAGGAAGGTCAAGGAAGCAACAAGAAAGCATAACCGAGTTCCGGAGGCAAATATAAGAAGTTTTGGAAGAGTTTGCGCACAAGGGTCAACTTAAAATAGCCATAACTTTCAGAACATAAAAAATTTTTGAGCGATTCAAGTTGGAGATGAAATTTTGGCTCAATAGCTTTCCAACGAGTGGTCACAAGCTCAATTCCGATGTAAAACGAGTGAGATATGGCCGTTTGAAAATTAACTGACGAAACTGAAAACTGACCCGAGTGCTCGGGTCAACTGACCCGCCCGGGTCAATCTGCGATAAACTCATTTTCGCTCCTGTTGGTCTGACCCGCCCGGGTCAGGTGACCCGAGGGATCGGGTCAGGCCACCCAAGGGCTCGGGCCATCTTACCCGCCCGGGTCGGGTCATTTTTCCGGAAACCTTTCTACGACTTTGTTTGTTTTAATGCGGGGGTTGTTTTGTAATTTTCTGTTTTATTTCTTATGACTATATAAGAGGGACTCCTCTTATTTTAACTTAGGCAATTATTAACTAGAGATTAGAGAGAAATTAGATCTTGTTTTAGCATTCAAGTTTAGAGCAAAACCCTAGGAGAGAGAAAAGTGGAAGTTTGAAGCTTTTGGATCTCCATTCTTCATTAATGAAAGTTTAAAGTTGGTAATCTTTGTTTATTTTCTTCTTTCCTTCCATTATTCTTGCTTATTTCATGCTTTGTTTGTTTAGATCTTGCTTTATTAGTTGATTATTTGCATTTTTCTCTTTTTCCTCCATGGTTATGGTGATGAAGTTATTTCAAGCTTTGTTTTGTTTTATTTCCATAATGTGTGAGTAGTTTCTTACTAGGGGAAGGGATGTAACCTTCATTTACTCTTTGGATCCTAGATCTAAGTTAGGGGGTTAACTTTTGGGGTTGAACTTGTTGATCAAACTTGTTTTACTTGGTTTGTTGGGTGATTGATCACCACTTAACTTGCATATTTGGAATTCCTAGTGAAGGATTGAGAGATGAAGCTAGGAATAAACTAAGTTTGGTTGCTAGACTAGGATCTCCATGAAAATAG
This sequence comes from Beta corolliflora, assembly GCA_947648045.1. Classification (NCBI taxonomy): domain Eukaryota; kingdom Viridiplantae; phylum Streptophyta; class Magnoliopsida; order Caryophyllales; family Amaranthaceae; genus Beta; species Beta corolliflora. The sequence goes on along the minus strand of CANSZD010003415.1, from coordinate 712,506 downwards.
GCATTTTCTAGTTTAGGGAAGCTTGATTAATCATGTTGTGCTTGATTTGGCTAGATTGGTTGCTCATGCCATGAGAATAGGTCATGAGTGACTAATCGAAGCTCCTCTAATTAGCTCGAGAGAGTAATTAGAGTTCATATGTGCGTGATTTTCCCCTTGTGATCCCCCATTTGTTTCCCCTTGGCTTTGATGATTGGATTCTTGGATTGAGTGTTGGTGAATCCCCCTAATCCCCTAGTTTCTTTACCCTTGTCTTATCTCCTTTAATTGTTCGTTGATTTACTTTGCAAATTTTCTAGTTTAATTAGAATTTAGAATCATTGCTAAACTTTCAATCAAAACCCAAAAATTGATTTAGCTCATTGTAGTTAGCTAATTAACTCTTGACTTAACCCTACTTCCTTGTGGATTTCGACCCTATACTTATCCTATATTGGATAAATTAGGTTATATTTGGCGAGTATACAACGACCCGTCAAATTTTGGCGCCGTTGCCGGGGAAGTAGCGGTTAACATTAGCTAATTGGTTAATTTTGAGACTAAATTGTCCTTTTTCTTTATTTTTGGTGTGTTTACCTCTTGGTTGTTTTTACTAATATTCTCCTTAGCTTTGTTGGTTGCATGTCACGGAGATTGAGGGGCGATCCTACCATCCCCATCGATCATAACCTTGAAAATACATTGAGGCAATTAAGGAGAATCTTTAGGGAACCTACGGTCCAATCGGGTGTTGAACAACCGGGTTTTGAACAAGAGTCGTCTATCTCCGCTACTCCTAGCACTATGGGGATGAGGCTCCTAGAGCATTACGGGATTTTGGGCATCCCGAGGCATTTGAACTCAAAAGTGGTATTCGCCGCTCAACTACTACCGCCAACTTCGAATTTTCTCCGCATTTGATTCGCATGATCAAACAAGAGCCCTATGGGGGTATGAAGCAAAACAATGTGAGTCAAGAGTTTGTGAGGCTCAACCTATTTCATTTCTCTCTTGTGGGTAAGGCTAAGAAATGGTTGCAATCCATTCCGGAAGACTCTTTGACAACTTGGGCACAAGTTACCACGGCTTTTGTGGATGAGTTCTATTCTCAAGAGAAGACCTCCGAAGCTAGGAGGAAGATAGCTAATTTCTCTCAAGAGGAGGATGAGACATTGTATGGAGCTTGGGATAGGTTCAAGGATCTTCGAAGATCTTGTCCTCACCATGGTTATAGTCAATGGATGCTTATGCAAAGCTTCTATGATGGTCTCCTTCCTATGACTCGTACAAGCCTTGATTCGGGTGCGGGAGGCCAACTAACAAAGCTTCCGGTTGACCTATCGAGCCTACAATTGAAGAGGTAGTAAGACACTACTCTTGGGGGAATTCTACTAGAACCGCAAGCATGAAGAGTGCAAGCAAAGGCAAGTATGATCTTGATGCCATTGACCACATCAATGCAAAGCTTGATACCCTTGCAAAGAAATTGGAAAAGGTAAGTTTGGCATCCCCGAGCCAAGGTACTTCCCAAGCCTTTTCTTGTGAGATTTGTGGTGGGTCGGACCACGCTAGCTCTTATTGTGGTGGGTCTATGGACCATGTTGCTTGGGTGAATACTAGGGGTGAGGGAAATCCTAACTTCAACAACCAAGGGAGATGGAATAACAATGCGAGTGGAGGATGGACGAACCCTCAACCACCCCAACCTTACCAAGCTAGACCACCCGGATTCCATAACCCCCAACAAACATTCACACAACCACCCCCTAGAGCTCCCTTTGAACCAAATCAACCAAAACAATCCTCTCTTGAATCCACTCTTCAACTCTTCTTAGCTCAACAAACAAAAACCAATGCCGATAACGATAGAAAGTTTGGAGAGATATGTAACGCTCCGAAAATACATAACCTTAATCGTCAGCAGAATCATAGCTTAAGCCTGTGGGTTATGGGCCCAATTATAATATAATAGTCTAAAATGCTAATTCATTTATACATTTGCTCATCATAAAACAATACTTGTTCATCTATCATACAAAATATTCTAAACCTCATAGAACCATACATAGCCTCTTCAACACATCTCATGATAATAGCCATACTGTAACTGTTCTTCAATACCTAAAACATAAAACAAAACGTCATGAGCCGAGGCTCAGTAACATACTACCCTAACATCGTAAAAGCATTTCAACTTATTTTAGTTGCAAACAGGGAGAAGAGAAATAGTAAAACCATTTCGTAAACATAGGCATTAAATCATAATCATAAAACATTATCATCATTCTTTGTCATGTTAATCATCATATATCTTTTACTTTGGTAACTTGGCTAGTACAACGGAAGGGACGTCTCCCCAAAAACATACAGAAAGGCGGCCACAACATAGGTGACACTTTCGGTGCCCACATTTTTTAACAGAAGGGCGGTCACTACATAGGTGACACTTGCGGTGCCCACATTTTTAACAGAAGGGTGGTCACTACATAGGTGACACTTGCGGTGCCCACAGAAAGGCGGTCACAACAAAGGTGACACTTACGGTGCCCACGGGATACTGCCAAAAACCATCTTTCACTTAACTTTATCATGTTTCGTTTCTTTTACGTATCATAATTACATTACATCATCGTAATCGTAATCATAAAACGTAATCTTAATCGTAACGTAACCATAATTACATTACATCATCGTAATCATAATCATGGAACGTAATTATAATCATTAAACGTAATCATAACCATATTTTCATATCATCAAAATCGTCATACTCCATTAAATCATTTAATAAACATCATTTACATAGCAAACATTTCATATCCCGCACATCATAAATAACATCGCATAAACATCGGATAAAGCATCATAAAACATAGTTGGAAGGGGAGTGCGAGTGCTAGCAGTAGACGTTACCTCGATTGCAGTAGTAATCTTATTTTCTTACTCTTGAGAACCGTTCTCCCTGAGCTCCGAGAAACGAGTTATTTTATAATCTTAACACAATCATATAATATTAAATTAGTAACTATTGAAAATGAATACCTCCTACATTTTCAAAATAAAGTTTGAAATTAGAAAGTCTTTTGTTAAAATAATAAAAATAAATACAGTATACGAAATAATTAGTGTTTAGACGTCAAATAGTTTATATCAAAGATCATTTATTTAATAGGTTTAAAGTTGGATAAAAGTATTCAATGTATCTCCTCTGATTAATTAAGAGTACTGTTCATGAAATTTGGTTATAACATTATAAATGAAATAGGAAAATGGAAATAGAAAGATAAAAAGAAATAAGTATCTCACTTGATTAAGTTTAGGATGAGTCAGAGGTTGACTTGGTTTATTTGAAAAGAATTAAAGTACTGCATCCAAGAGAACAAAGACCAACTTGGTTTCTTTGCGCACGAACAGCATCACGACGAGAGGAAGGGAGGACTGCAGGTGGTGGTTGGCCGGCGCTTGGTTACAGCAACATGCGGTGGTGACTGGTGAGAGAGGGAGGCAAGGGATGGCAGATGTTGAAGCTATGATGTATAGCGCACAACACATGTGAGTGTCCCACATTGATAAAAGAAGAGAGATGGGTTCACTTTATAATGCAAAGGGGCTACTCCCCTTATTGCCATATGGTTTTAAGGTGGAACCTTCTTTGTCTTGTGAAGTGGTCTATCTCTCCTTGTGATGGGTGCGGCCCAGACCCATATTTAACAGGGGCGGCGAGCAGGAGGGCGAGTGATGGTGTGTGCCGCTGCGAGTTGTGTTGTGGTGGTTGTTGCCCAAAAAGAAAGACGATAGGGAGGGGTGATGTTTGAAGGTGGGTGATAATGGCTATTTATAGCCATTGTTGGAGTTTCTAGAAAACTTGAATGTTATCCTCTTACTTTAATCATTGAGTTGAAGAGAATTTGAGCATGAATTGTTCTCTTGGTGTGATGGTGACAGCAGTTAGAATTTTAAAAGTGAGAAAATTTGATGAATTGCCATGTATGATAACAAAGAGGAAGGGGAGTAGTAGAAGGAAGAAGAAGGGTGAAAGGGTCAACATTTTTTGCTTGACTTTTCTAGTTCCCTTTTCTTTTTCCTTTCCTTCTTTTTTTTTTATTATTATTATTATTTTCTTTTGGTGAATAAAATGTCAAACTTTGACCTTTTGTCAAATATTTGTATCTTGCTAAGTTTGGGCTTCTAACATCATTAGTGGACTTTAGCTAAAAATCATATACTCAAAATCATTTAGGAAAATCATTAGTAATACATTACAGTTAAACCATTACCATCTATATCACTTATCTATAGTAAATATATTTATTTTAGAAAATAACCTTAACTATAGTCATATCGGAAAAATTTAGGACGTAATTAAGCTGGTAAACATAATTAGTATCTAATAAAACGAGATTAAGGCTCGGGTATTACAAGATATACACTTTCCTCCAACAAATGAATGCCCACAATAAGATCATTGAAACCCAACTTGCCCAAGTCGCTCAACAAGTGAGCAACAACTCTTCAAACTCTTCCACCCAACTTCCTAGCCAACCCATTATTCGAGACCAAGTTAAAGTCATTACTTTGAGATCCGGAGCTCACTATGAGGGTCCTAAGATGCTTCCACTTGATGATGCTAACCCCTCCAATGAGAGTGAGAATGTGGATAGTGAAGTTGATAAAGAGATTGAAAATGTCGTTGTGGAAGACATTCATGAGGATGGCACTCCTATAGTTGTTGAACCCGAAAAGTCAAGTAAAGAGCCTCCTCCAATGAAGAACTACACTCCTCCGGTTCCATATCCTCAACGGTTAATGAAGAAGCAACTCAATGATAAGTTTGTCAAATTCCTTGAAGTAATGAAGGGTCTACAAGTGCACATGCCATTTCTCCAAGCTATGGCTCAAATGCCTACCTATGCTAAATTTTTCAAAGAGCTTCTCTCCAACAAGTCTAAACTTGAGGAAAGTTCTACTATTGCTCTCACCGCCGAGGTTAGTGCGGTTCTCCAAAATAAGCTCCCCGAAAAACTAGAAGATCCGGGTTCTTTCTCTATAACCGTGAGAATTGGACATTTGGAGACAAAAAGAGCATTGGCCGACCTAGGGGCGAGTGTTAGCCTCATGCCGCTTTCAATTGCAAGAAAGCTCAACTTTGAGCTTAAACCTACTAAAAGAGTAATACAATTGGCGGATCGTTCGGTTAAGGTCCCCGTTGGAGAATTGGAAGATGTGCCGGTGCAAGTAGGGAGAGTCTTTATCCCTTGTGATTTTGTTGTGATGGAGATGGAAGAGGACTCTCAAGTGCCTCTCATCTTGGGAAGACCCTTCTTGAAAACGGCCTGGGTGCTTGTGGATATGAAGAGAGATATCATGACTTTGACGGTCGGAGATGAAAAAATGGAATTTGCATTCAACAAAAGTATGAAAGCCCCCATCATGGAAGAAGTGCATCGGATGGACACTCTTGAGCAAGATATATCAAGTCTTAAGGCCTTGAATGAGGTAAGGGACCCCTTTCACGATGTGATATCAAGGAAGAAACAAGAAAGGGGAGGTGAAGTTTGCAACCTCAAGAAAGTCATGAATAAAGTTTCCATCTATCATCCGAAAGAAGCAAAGTTTAAGGTATACGAAGCCCCATTGAAGAAGAAGAAGAGTAATAAGCTTCCTCCCACTTGCAATGAAAAAATGGAGTTTGCATCCAAGAAAACCAATAGGACTCCACTCATGAAGAATGTGGACCACATAGATGTATGTAGTCATGAAGTGGTGAGCCTCAAGACTTGGGATGTGCATGATTGGGTTTATGATGGATGGCATGACCCTTTGTGTGATTCAATGCAAGCTGTGAAAGATGAAAAAAGATCAACTAATGAAACTCATGGCTTACTACTTCAAAGTCACCCAGCAACTTTGAGGACTACTCTTTCCGCCCTCCATGATGACCTCACACATGGTCGAGCTATCGACCTTAAAAAGAGCACTCTCGGTAGGTAACCCCTATTTATTGCTTTTATTTTCTTTCTTTCTTATAATTTTATTTATTTTGATAGCTTTTATTTGATTTTAGTTTGGTTGTATGTACTCATTTGCGTACTTTGACCATCGTTTGGCATGTTGGTTTGTTGGTTAACCTTCCCCTTTCCCTTCCCTTCCCCCCCCTTTTGATTCTCTTGTTCATGCATTGAGGACAATGCTTTCTTCTAGCTTGGGGGAGTAATTATCCGCTAGCTTGGGGGAAATATTTATATATTTTTTACTCATTTTCAGAAAAAAAGAAAAAAAAAATCGTATATTTTTTAAAAAATCCAAAAACAGTTTTCTTTCTTTTTTTTTATCTTCTTTCTTTGTTTTAGCTTTCTTTCCTTTCCTTTCCTTTTCTTTCCCCTCTTTTTCAATCTTTGTTTTTAGTTCTAAAAAAAATAAAAATAAAAAAAAAAATTTGAAAAAGAGAAAAAATAGCAAAAAAAATCTGAAACAAAGAAAAACAAAAAGAAGTTTTAGCTTTGAATAAAGTTTTGATTTCCTTGCCCAAGGAAGATTCTAGTTGATGATATTTGTGGATTCCTTGCTTGGATTTTGAGTATATGTTTAGAGGCTCCTTTTGGAAGAGTGTGAGCTTGGGTTGTGGTGCTTTAGGAGGTGATTAATCTTGATTGCATTAGAATCAACCAAAGTGAAACCAATGAATGCTCAATTGGATGTCTAGTCTTGATTCTTGACTATGTTGCTCATGCTTGAATAAATTTAGCTTCAAATTTATGGTCCCTAGTGTCCCTAGATATGCTCATCATGTCCCCAAACAAAACTCTACAAAAAGCTTAGTTTTTACTTCTTTTCATTTGTAATAAGTGGCACAAAAAGCCACAAGTTCTTATGTCTCTCTTTAGTGAGTAACTTCACATTTGTATAGCAAAAATTCCCATAATAAGGGAAAAAGAAAAAGCCAAAAACAGTCAAAAAAGGCGTGAAAAATGAAAAAAAGTGAAGAAAAACGAAAACCAAAAAGAGTAGAAGAATTCCAATAAAAGAGGTCAATTTGTGGATGCCTCCCACACTTAGTACTATTTTTATAAACTTTCGAGTAGAGTGGAGTCTAAGGCCTATTTGTGTGTCTAGGGATGGTGGACTAGTGGTTTGAGCTTTTATAACACTTGAAGGACCCTAAGTCTTTTGGATAGCTAGGTGTTCTCTAATGAGCGAGTAAAGAGTCTAATTAGGTGTCCTATTGCAATCTCGATTAGTTTCTTTCTCTACCCATAACCTATGAGTACACTTGGAAATTAGTTGTTTTGAAAGTTGCTCTCTATCTTTGCTTGTGAACCATTTCATTAATAGTTGACTTGGGCATTAATTTTGAATTTGATTGAATAAATGGTTGATGAAAAACTAGAGTTGTGGGTTTGAAAACTCTTTGGAAACCCTCACGAGATCCCACTCGCCCTCTAGAGCGATCTAGGGGTTTAAAGAGCTTGTTGCATGTGCTAAATGCAATCGTGATTCCTACGAAAATGAGTTAGTGTAAATTCTTTATCCTTCCTTCCTTTTTCATTTTTTCTTCCCCCTTCCTTCTTCATTTTGTTTTCAAATAAGTTTTCATTCTCCTACTTGTGTTTTAATCTATTTTGCTTGAGGACAAGCAAAGATCTAGCTTGGGGGAGTTTGATATCTTGTTTGTTATTTTACTTTTTGATAGTTTTTAATTGGTTTTATAGTTGTTTTTGAGTTAGTTTAGCAAGTTTGTTAGTTATTTCCTTAATTTGTGCAATTTTCCTTCTTGTATGCACTTTCTTTGGGCGATTTGTTTCATTTCAGGACTTAGGAGCACGCTTGGAGGATACTTGCACAACCCCGAATATTAATATCGAAGAGGAAGGTCAAGGAAGCATCAAGAAAGCATAACCGAGTTCCGGAGGCAAATATAAGAAGTTTTGGAAGAGTTTGCGCACAAGGGTCAACTTTAAATAGCCATAACTTTCAGCACATAAAATATTTTTGAGCGATTCAAATTGGAGATGAAAGTTTGGCTCAATAGCTTTCCAACGAGTGGGTACAATCTCAATTCCGATGTAAAACGAGTGAGATATGGCCGTTTGAAAATTAACTGACGAAACTGAAAACTGACCCGAGCGCTCGGGTCAACTGACCCGCCCGGGTCAATCTGCGATAAACTCATTTTCGCTCCTGTTGGTCTGACCCGCCCGGGTCAGGTGACCCGAGGGATCGGGTCAGGCCACCCAAGGGCTCGGGCCATCTTACCCGCCCGGGTCGGGTCATTTTTCCGGAAACCTTTCTACGACTTTGTTTGTTTTAATGCGGGGGTTGTTTTGTAATTTTCTGTTTTATTTCTTATGACTATATAAGAGGGACTCCTCTTATTTTAACTTAGGCAATTATTAACTAGAGATTAGAGAGAAATTAGATCTTGTTTTAGCATTCAAGTTTAGAGCAAAACCCTAGGAGAGAGAAAAGTGGAAGTTTGAAGCTTTTGGATCTCCATTCTTCATTAATGAAAGTTTAAAGTTGGTAATCTTTGTTTATTTTCTTCTTTCCTTCCATTATTCTTGCTTATTTCATGCTTTGTTTGTTTAGATCTTGCTTTATTAGTTGATTATTTGCATTTTTCTCTTTTTCCTCCATGGTTATGGTGATGAAGTTATTTCAAGCTTTGTTTTGTTTTATTTCCATAATGTGTGAGTAGTTTCTTACTAGGGGAAGGGATGTAACCTTCATTTACTCTTTGGATCCTAGATCTAAGTTAGGGGGTTAACTTTTGGGGTTGAACTTGTTGATCAAACTTGTTTTACTTGGTTTGTTGGGTGATTGATCACCACTTAACTTGCATATTTGGAATTCCTAGTGAAGGATTGAGAGATGAAGCTAGGAATAAACTAAGTTTGGTTGCTAGACTAGGATCTCCATGAAAATAGACATTTTCTAGTTTAGGGAAGCTTGATTAATCATGTTGTGCTTGATTTGGCTAGATTGGTTGCTCATGCCATGAGAATAGGTCATGAGTGACTAATCAAGCTCCTCTAATTAGCTCGAGAGAGTAATTAGAGTTCATATGTGCGTGATTTTCCCCTTGTGATCCCCCATTTGTTTCCCCTTGGCTTTGATGATTGGATTCTTGGATTGAGTGTTGGTGAATCCCCTTAATCCCCTAGTTTCTTTACCCTTGTCTTATCTCCTTTAATTGTTCGTTGATTTACTTTGCAAATTTTCTAGTTTAATTAGAATTTAGAATCATTGCTAAACTTTCAATCAAAACCCAAAAATTGATTTAGCTCATTGTAGTTAGCTAATTAACTCTTGACTTAACCCTACTTCCTTGTGGATTTCGACCCTATACTTATCCTATATTGGATAAATTAGGTTATATTTGGCGAGCATCAAATAAAAAGTTATGGATAAAAGAGTGAACATGACTTGATTTCCACAATTCTTTCAATTAATTCCCACTCCAATTTAGCTCCAATTTGCACTCAAATACATCCAAAATGATCCTTATCAATGTAGATTGATTCCAATTTCTCCTAAGTACTCGAGCTTGTCCAATAATACTCCAATTATGTTATCGATACCTGAAATTTATCAAAGAATACCAAAAACGCACAAGAGGAGTAATATTTCGCAGATTAAGTAATAGTATGCAATTATGAACTACAATGCATCTAAATGCTCCTAGAATGAAACCTAAATGCAACTAAAACCTATATAAAAATGCGACTCACCAATACATAAAAGGGATATTATCTCAGAGAACCCTCACATATAGCCTTTTTTCCCAAATAACCTCCACGTTGACACTCCTATCGCGGATAACCCTAAATTTGTAATTTGTTATTAAACATGACGGAATTACACTTGGTTTGACTTTGGCGCTGTTTAAGAAGGTGGTTGATGTCTATTCAAAATGATGATTAATTGTTTTGATGCACAATTCAAGGGTTTTATTTTTGGCAGCAGAACACTAATAGGGCGTCAAACCACATTCCTCAAATTTAATGTCATCAACCGCCTTCTTAAATGGCGGCAAACCCATCCAAAGTCTAACATAGTTAACGACGATTGTAATTCCGACATATTAAATGACAAAATATAAATTTAGGGTTATTTGCCATAGGGGTGACAATGTGGGAGTTATTTGGGAAAAAGGGCTACATGTCAGGGTTATCTGAGATAATATGATTGTTATCCCCGTCAAAAAAAAAAATGATTGGTTGTCAAGTGAAATGATTATTGTATTTCTCTCAGTAATATTTCTTCAAAGTATCACATTTTTAATATTTTTACAAATACATATATTAATATATTTACAGTCAAAGTGGAGTATGATACACGTGGAAGTCAATAGGAAGTCGAAGAACATTATACTACACTACAAGATATAGCATCAAAGAGGGCAACTTAAATTGCCCTCTTTGATACAAAATTTGTCTTCTTAAGCTAGAGGATAATTTTTAATATTGCCCTCCAAATTCCCATTGCCTTCTTAACCCCGTTGTATTAGGTTTAGAGAGCAAATCTTATATTTTTGCGCTCTTTACTTCGATCAGAAAGGGCAAAATATTATTTGCTCTCTTTGTTTCAATTTCAAGCAAGGCAAATAAAGACGTTCACTTTAGTCATCAAAAAGGGCAAAATATTTTGCCCTTTTTGCTTCAAGCCAAACAAGATAAATAAACTTTGTCTTGTTAGGAAATTCACTTCAAATATCAATAAGAACAACACAAAGAATTTTAATGGCGGTTTAAAATTCAGAATATTCAAGTTGCATATTAAAACAAATGTAAGTTTTCAAGAATTCAGAATGTTTGTTCGATTAAAATTTTAACTTGCATATTAAAGTTGTATTGAAGCAAGAATATTTTGAATTCTCGATTACATGGTCAGATTTCGTAGACGATTTTAATGCACAGAGTATATAAGAAAAAAATTATCCTACATAGAGTTTAAGAGCAGTATTTCAAATTACAGAGTTACCTGTGACCAATTCCATGCTATTATTCTCTAAATCGTCTTCATAATGAGGATCTTCATCATCCATCCATATATTGGGCACATGCTTTATCTTATGCCAATCTTTACTTACCTTCGACCACCTCTTCTTTAACAAAGGACAAGGATTAATTATCAGAGTATGTTTTATTGTTGGGAGTACCGATTCAAATTTTTTTTAAAACGACTTATCTCTACATGCATGTTTCAAGGATTGCAGAAATGGAAGGAATGGAATTGTAGCCAACTTTGGACATTTCTTGTTCACAAGCGTGGAAAGATTTTGAAAATCACAACTTTTGATTCCTTCCCAACTTTTCAAACTAGGCATACCATCAATGATTAGCGTGTCTAGTTGACGGAATGCAGCATCATCACCATCTATATCTCCACATAAAATGTCATTAATCATCGACACTTCATTCATTTGAATGATTTGAAGGTACTCAAGATTTGGTAACCCTATTAGAGATATGTTCAGATCACTTTTTTCACAATTAAAGAGGACAATCACTAGTAGAATAATTGCTTATTGCGGCGGTCTTTAAGTGGTCTATTGTTGCGGTTTTAGCCGCGCAGCAATAGGTAATTACATATTGCTGCGGTTTCTAACCGCAGCAATACGTCAACTTATTGCTGCGGTTTCTTCCCAAAACCGCAGCAATATGTCATTTTTTAGTATTAAAAAAGTGCACACCTATTGCTGCGGTTTTGGGCCAAAACCGCAGCAATAGGTGCACTTTTTTTTAAAAAAAAAAAATTTGAATTAAAATCTTCATACTATTTTCAATATTGAAATACAATAAAAACTTAAAGTAATTAAAACCCACTGTTACAACACATTGAATCCATGCATTGAATATAAAATCATAAATAATGAAAATAAAACAATTACAATATACAAAAGATAAATTAAAAAAAATCAGATATGGAATATACATAAAATAAAGTGAAGAAACTAAAAAAAAACCAGATCTAAACTAAAAATAAAAAAAATCAGATCTAAACTAAAGTAAAAATTCCGGTGTTCCCCAAAACTTAACAAAAACCACATAATAAAACCCAGTGTTACATGGCAGTTCCCCTATGAATCCCAAAAAGAACAAAGTATTTACAATCATTTGACTAGAACAGAAAGAAGTAAGAACTCTCAATTGCAAAAAAAAAAAATGAATATATCTCAACCATATAATAAAGTAGTATATCAATGATTCCAACAATCTACTCAACCAATACCAAATTTCATCAAGTTATAAATCATGCGGCTATCATCAACAACAGCCTTGAAACGGTCAACGAGCAAAGTAACAAGATCAAGGCGATTTAAAATCAAAGCAACGGCAAAAACCTGGCAAAAAATAGATCCGACGGTGAAGCGACGGCGATGAAGACGAGAGCACGAGAGGACGGCGATGAAGACGAGAGCACGAGAGGACCGGTGATCGGCGACGAGCTGCGGGAGACTTGCAGTCGCCGGTGACTGGCGACGAGACTGGGCGGACGAGACAGATGAGTGAGGTGAGAGGATGAGAAGATGAGTGAGGCAGGTGAGGTGAGGAGATGAGTGAGGTGCGAGAAAGGCGTGAGAGAGGTGAGAAGATCAGTGATAGAGGAGAGCTGTGAAAATGAAAACGCCGCCCAGCAGCCTAACCCTAGGAGCCTTAAATATTTACTAAGAACCTATTGCTGCGGTTCTTACCAACAACCGCAGCAATAGATAAATAAAAGTAATATTTTAATATATTCTTTGCGGTTTTTGTCGGAAACCGCAGCAATAGGTCTGGTCAAATAGTCAACTTTTTTCAAAAACTTTCCGTTGAAACCATATTGCTGCGGTTTTCGGCCGAAACCGCAGCAATATCTATATTTTATATTTTACCTTTTCTTTTCACGTCATTTATTGCTGCGTATGGGTAAAACCGCAGCAATACCTCCGCAGCAATAAGCAATTATTCTACTAGTGAATGCGAACAAGCTTTGTAAACTCTTGTTTTTCGGCCATCCAAGTTGGAAGTCTAGGGTAACATAATATTTCCAACTCTTCTAAGCATGAATTTGGCTTGAGCGTTCCAATTATTTGGCTGTCACCATAATTTTTACCTCTAAGAGGATTCCATCTTAGTTGCAGACAAGTAAGGCGATTTTTAGTCTCTAAAAGACCATCATCAGCCCAATATGAAGGTACATTCTCCAATGCAGAGAGACAACAACTCCGTTTCCGAGATTTTGAAGGTCTAAGGGCAAACCTACATATTAGGCCCTAATTAAGTCCAAGTTTTTTTAATGTTTGATTTTTCGGTCTAGACCGAAAAAATAAACAGTTGTTTGGTCAAAGTTTTTTGAAGTTTCGATTTTCGGTCCGGACTGCGAATAAATTTTCCTTTAGCTTTTATATAACTTCTATATAAAATTTAATTTTACAATATTTTTATGAACTTTTTATGGATATTATATCAAAAAATTATTATTACATTATTAATAGCTATATTTTTTATATATTAAAGAGAATGGAGAGGTTAGAGAGAGATAGAGATTTGGTGTATCATAGGAGATGAAGGGACGAGAGAATTGAAGAAAGAGAATGAAGATGTGAGATTATTATTTTACAAGTCAATTGACTTTAAACTTGAGAATTTTAAATGATATGATTTGATTTGTAATTTCAGATCCCCTGTGTAATGTGCACTTTTAAATTGACCAATAATTTGGGTCAATTCCAGATTTCAAATTCTTAATCATCCAAATACATTAACACGTTAGTCACATTTTTTTTATTACTTGACCAGTTTTAAATAAGATTGTTCATCGGTGGTTAACCGTCCCGAAACGACATTTTCGGTTCGGTAACCGGAAGTTTTAGTTCGCCATTTTTGTTAACCATAACCGTGACCAATGGCGGTTAGCCTGTTTTTCGGTGCGATTTTTCGGTTAACCATTAACCATTACTCTAAGTTTTATTGATTTATTTTACTTAAATTATATAGTAGATTTTCACTGGCAACATAAAAGTTTAGAATTGATGATAAGTTATTCAACATTTTGCCGATTATTCAACCTTTTTTTTTTGTATTTTGGAGTTAGAAGTTGGTGAAAAGTGACTCAAATTTTGGTTGTTAATTGTAATGGTGTTGCAAGCTTTTGTTTAGAATATTTCATTTCAACGTTAAAAGGTCAATTGCTATATGAAAACAAATAGAGGTATCGATTTAGTCTGTTAGTTCATTTCTGGTTCGAACCAAATAATTTAGTTTAATACAATTTATTAAGGTTTTACCCATACAATTTTAGTTCAACCAATGTCAAGTAAAATAGTTATTTTCTGCTTAAATTTATGAATTCAAGAAAGTTGATTACTATTACTATTACTATTACTATTACTATTACTATTACTATTACTATTACTATTACTATTACTATTACTATTACTATTACTATTACTATTACTATTACTATTACTATTACTATTACTATTACTATTACTATTACTATTACTATTACTATTACTACTACTACTACTACTATTACTATTACTATTACTATTATTATTACTATTATTATTATTATTGTTATTATTATTGTTATTGTTATTGTTATTAATAATAATAATAATAATAATAATAATAATAATAATAATAATATAAATATTAATATTATTATTATTATTATTATTATTATTATTATTATTATTATTATTATTATTATTTTACCTAGTAAAAATACGAAGATGATATTCATATGTCATTTGTAGAATTTTCTTAGAGTTTATTACAATGTACGGAATATAAATTTTACGAAACATGAATGACTTTTTTTTCAATAAATATTCTTCCCCCGTCCCTAAATAGAGTTCCCATTTTTCTATTTATGTCTGTCTTAAATAGATTTTCCATTTCTTTATTTGGTATGGGTCCACCAATTAAAATATTATTTAGCTTTTACTTTTTATTATATTACCTACTTCCCCATAAATAATATGACTTTGTAAAGTGACCAACATTCTTTCTCCTCAATAAACTATTGATGAATAGTGTACCAACTTCAATTTTTAATTCTGATTTAGTACAACTAAGGACCCACTTATGATTTCTCTTTAATACGTGTGCCTAAAAGAAATGAGAACTCTATTTGGGGACGGGGGAGTAGTTATCTATTATCATCATGATGTAATTATAGTAACTCATAATTTTCATAATATTAATTAAATTTATTACATACTGTAAAATAAGGTACCTTTTGGAGAATTTATCTACCACTTGGTAGCGATAAAAGTTAGGATAATAATATTTGAATTAAATATATGTTTGTTATGTCTTTTAGAGTGACCAAGCTCTCTAAATGAAGCTATTTGTGGAGGATTGTTAAAAATGATAATAATTTGTGGGTCAAATTAGTTCGAAAAAGGTACATAAAAAATAATAGTATTTTTTCTGTTAAAGCTTCTAAATCGGCTTCTTGGCAATGGCGTAACCTCCTAGGTTTACTTGATATTTTTAAAAAAGGTTTACGTTGGCAGATTGGTGATGGTAAAAATATTGATTTCTGGATGGATAATTGGGTTTTTCAATACTCTCTAAAGTCTATCATTAATCCGATCCCTGGTTCTAAAAATCTGACTGTCATTAGATGTATCCTGCCTTCTGGACAATGGGACTCTCAGATGCTTTTTTCCCTTGTCTCACCTCACATAGTTTCGCAGATTTGTTCTATTTATATCCCCTCTGAGTCCCAACCAGATAATCTCATCTGGGGCCTTACGACTGATGGTGAGTACTCGGTTAAGAGTGGGGCTCTTCTTGCTCAAGGGATTATTCCCTCCTGTTTAGAAAAAAGTTGAGTTTAATTGGATTTGGAAGCTTAATATTCCTTCGAAAATTAAAAACTTATTTGGAAAGCTTGTAATGATGGTATCCCGACTAAATTGCGTCTTGAGAAAAGTCATATTTTTTTGCCGCAGCAATGCGTGTTCTGTAATAATGCCGGTGAATCTATAGGCCATCTTGGTTTTGCCTGCCCTTTTACTTTAGATATTTTTCCCATCTTAAGGCCTCGTTTGATTGGCCGAGCCCCCCTTCTTGTTTAGCAAATATAGATCTTACTTATTTCCGTTCTGTTTTGGAAGCTTGTCTCTCGCTGTCGTCTAGATCAGAAATATCGCTTTTTTCCTTTGTTTGGTGGTTTGTGTGGTTTTTCAGGAATAAGCTTGTTTTTAATGATGAAGTGGTTTCCTCCTGGAAGGCAAGTTTTATTATTAGTAATTTTGCTACCTCGTGGTCCAAAGCTCTTAATTCGGAAGAAATGGGCTCTAAGCCTAATCTAGCTACAAACACCAAGAGAGATAATCCTCGCACATGTCCTGGTTCGGCCTGGTCCCCCCCTGCGCCTGGCTTCTGCAAACTTAATTTTGATGGCTCCAAATTAAATAACGGTAATGCTACGCTGGGCTTTGTGATCTGGGACTTTTCAGGTGATGCTCTTATGGCTGGAGCCCGGTCGCTTGGTCCTAACATTTCCATCCTGCAAGCTGAAGCTTGGGGTCTCAAGGAAGGCATTATTGCGGCTTTATCGCTTAATATTTCTAACAATCTTGAGATTGAAGGTGATAATCTCGCTGTTATTAATACTGTTAGGAATATCTGGAAAGTCCCCTGGGAAACTAATAATATCATTTAGATGTCAATGCTAATTTGCTCAAATTTGATTTTTTCATCTTCAACATTGTTTTCGGGAAGGAAACAACACAGAGGACCTTATGGCGCATCGTGGACACTCTCACTCGGATCTCGTCTTGGTGCTCGTCATCAGTCAATTGAAGCTCTAAATTCTTGAATCGTTGCTTATTTTTCAGGCTCGCCTCTTTAGCATCATTCAAGTTAGCAACATTTTCAAGCTTTGAAAGGCAAAGCTTTCCCCCAAGCTCATTCATGTTTGCCAATTCTCTAATGCGGCAACCATTTTCTCTACCAATAATGAACTCTGACAAAGTGCGCACGCATGTTAATGCGCCCATCCCAGCTGGCATAGAATTGATACATCAAAGGGTGCCAAGATCATGATATCGAAGGCTTGTTAGCTTTCGGGTGGCTTTTGGTAATGCTACTAGGCGAGGACAGTTTTAGAGCTTCAAGGTTTGCAAATTTTGAAGGAACTCTATGGTTTCAGGCAACCTTTTAATGAGTGTTTCAGAGAGGTCAAGGTAACACAGAGATCTAGCATTACCTATAGAACTTGGAATCTCTGATATTTTAGTCTTGCTCAAATCCAGAGCACGGAGATTCTGCAACGACATGAATAGATCATAAGCAAGGTGATGTACATTATTAGCCTTATGATTCCGCGGCAACAAAAGCGACCTCATATTTGTAAATCTTCCAAGAGCTTGAAGATCTATATTGAGAAAACACTACAAAGTTACATGAAAGTAATATGTTTCTCTTACACGAGTGATTTTCGATCTTTCTAGGACCTGTTGAGGAAGTTCAAGACTGTGTACCTTGTACCAAAATTTCCCAGTACCATAATGATTTTCTTTCAAGAAAGAATTGTATCCTTTATGCTCACAAAGAGCTCAGAGATAGGAAGCAGCTATGTCTTCCATGGGTTCTTCCTTGATCAAACCTTCTGCTATCCATAACTGGATCAACGTATCGTGATCTATCTCGTAATCCTTTGGGAAGAGACTGCAGTAAACCAAGCAGTCTAAGCATTCCTGGGAAATATTTACTAATTGATCCAACATCTTCAGACAGCTCATACACTTGAACATATCCTCATAAGCTTTGCTCTCTCTGCAATACTTCTCTGACTTAGGTTGGTAAGTTTTTCCGTCACTGTGTTTGCCGGACAATCCCGTTAGGCGTTGAACGAGTGTAGACACATAATCGTGTGTCCCCATTTAAGGATCCAATGATGAAACATACCGCGGCATTAGTTGGCGCGATCTAACGGAAGAGCAATTTAAGGAACCAATCCAAACTGTGTTTTGAAATGATATTCTAAAGCGCAATTAATTGTTCATGATGATTAATTGTATTTTAAGCCCATAAAATATTTTAAGTCCATTTTAAAAGCTCAATCAAATATTTATTATTTTAATAAATATTTTTCATAATCATTTTTATTATCTTTGATAAACAAATCAGATTTTTAATCCGTAAAATTCAATCTCCGGAATTTTAGGGATAGAAAAGGTATCTTCGAAGGACGCGCAAAGGAATATTCTCGAATATTCCCGAATATGCGCTGGACGCGGGGGCTGCGCTCAGCGCGCCACGTGCATCCAGCGTATAGGCCAGAACGCGTCAGGCGAGCCAATGAGCGCCTGACACGTAGATTTCGTGACTCACACAGAGTCCTGCGTCTGACGAGAGTCTTGTGTGAGATGCAACTTTCTTTTCTAGCTTTTCAAAAACTCGTTTACACGTGCCTAAATCTGATTGGGCTGGCTGCGTCAGGCACACCAATGTGCGCCTGACGCGTGGCATTGCGCCTGCCTCGTAGGCTTGCGCTTGGCGCAGGGTTTGCGTTAGGCGTAAGGTTTCTTTTCCCTATAAATACCCGTAATTTCCCGAATTACGGACGGTTTTTCATATTATTATTTCATGCACCAAAATTCTCTCGAATACTCTGAAACATACTTCGAATACTCAAACACTCAATACTTTCAATACTTTCAATACTTTCAATCAATTCTTCATCGCTGCGTTATTGGTTCCACGATTGCTCCGCCTAAAGATCATTGCGCTCCTCAATCTAAGTCGCATAGGTATAATCCTGAGGATCCTTGAATAAATTCCATATTATTGCTCTGAAGTTACTAACTATTTATTTCATGATGTAGATCTTTAAGTAATAATCGCTCTGCTGTATATTCTAACCTCTTTTCTCTTTCTTTTTATTTATTTTTCATTACTATTATACTTGCCTGATCATTATATGCATATTGTCTAATTGTCCTGTTTTAAAGCTTTTATCACCCACATGTTATTTGTGCTAATAAAGACCTAAAGAACTGTTCTAATATTAATCAGATTCATTTGGACAACCTGCTAGGTTCCCTGTAATATTGATTGCTTAATAACATGTCACTAAAAAAATAGTCTTTTTATGTGTTTCCTGAACCCATTTAGACTAAATATTTTTAGGATGTATATAACATTATTTGATTATTCTTTGGCATAAAATCTGCAATGAATCGATATTTAGTAGAGGCCAACTTTGGGCGAATGTGGTTCACTATGACGATATTCGTACCCTTATCCCCGAACTCAATCTTTGGTACATTTTGACCATCTATGGAGTCATGACGTGGAAATCTACATTGGATAATTTGTTCCTATGATTTTCCTATATCCAATTAGGTTTATGATTCTTCCTAAAAAGAATTGTTGGCGACTTCTTTCAATACAAAACAATTTTCAATAAAACATTAATAGTGGGATAGTCAAATCTAATACGCGCTCACATCGCGTAGGCGAAAATAAAAACACGCCTATATTTTGGCGACTTCACTGGGGAGGATTTTAAAAAAATTTAATTTTTTAAATGAGTGGGTGAAACTTGAAAAATAAGACTCATTCTTATTTTTATGCCATTGAATAATATACAGTTTTACGTATGCATGGCTACTGTTCAGCCACCATAAGGACAATCTACCTTGCCTCATTAGCACATGTTCTATGTATGAGGTCCCCCTGGATGTTTGCGCTTTGTCCTTCCAAAAAGCTTCCTGAGTGATAGTGTTGGATCTTAGTTATAAGCAAACCTACCCAACTATGGTATTGTTCTCTTGTTCCTGACTTGAGACTGGAGTGCGTCTTACACGTGGCCACCTCTTTAAGCAGGGGTACGAAGCGTGGGATCAATCTCTTAGTCATGGACCCTTTTCAGACTGAACCTAAACCTGACCAATAGTTTCAAACATAGAACTGGACTTTAGGTTGGAATTTTTGCATCCATGTTATATGACATTTGCCTGTGATTGCAATTCTTGCCTGCTATTATTTTGTCAAATTGTCATTATTATGCATCGTTCCTAAAATCGCGTCTAACAAACAAGCAAATTTTCGTCAATCGGCCAATTTGTCGCCTAAATCCCCGAAAAACGTGTCGGGGAGTAGTGCGCCAAGCGCATTAAGTTGCGCCTAGCGTACCACTCCCGCGCCAGACGCAAGGCTGTGCGCCGCTCGCAGCAATGCTGCGCGGCACGCAGTCTGTGCATCGCACGCTTATCGCCAATTTAGCCGTCGTAATTGCCGATCCTATGTTTAGTCCTATGTTGTCTGTCTACATTCGCGTAAAAAAAAAATGGTCATTTTAGGAGTCTCACCTAATTCAAAAAAAGTATTTTTCATGCAAGGTCAAGTCTGTCATAAAAAAATGCATCTAAACTGTAAAGGGTCATTGTAGAGTTAGAGTTGTCATGCATGTCTTCCTTTTCCCATTTTCTCCCTGTTATTCAACTAATCTTCCCTGTCAATCTTACCCTACCATATTCACCAATTTCAAAAAACTTACATATTTCAAAATCAATCCTACACCCTCTTCTACTCTACCTTTTTCGAAAACATTTACTAATCATCATCATACCACGACATTTCAAAAAATCATTTTCAAAATTAATCCATCATCTTTTCCTAATTAACAAAAGATAAAACAAGGGGTTTCTTTCAAAAATGAATTTTGAAAATTCTAAGCCCATTCCAAATACACTTTCATTCAATCCAATCCAATCAATCCAATTCACTTGCATTCATTCTAGGCCCATATGCATTATAGTCCATTTTGCATTCATTTTTTAGACCCATATGCATTAGAGTCCATTTTGCATTCATCCTAGGCCCGTCTAATTTGAGTCCATACATTCACTAGCATTGAGTCGATCTTAGGCCCATATAAATCTAGTTCATCTCAAAATCTAGGCCCATTTGCATCTCTATGTCAAGCCCAGTCCAAGTCTAATCCCAATCTATTCCATTCTAAGTCCAATCCTAGTCCAAGTCAAACGTATATGTCAATTGATATCCTAGGTCTAGTTTGCATCTCCATGTAAGCCCTAGTCAGTCTCCGGACTATAAAAATTCAGTCTTAGGACTATAAAAGTACATCCCAATCCAACCTGCTTGCTCACCCGTAAGTACAAGGTATAGCATTCCTTAAGTCTATAGGCAATTGTTATGTCTAGCCTGCTTGCTCACCCGTAAGTTCAAGGTCTAGCATTCCTTAAGTCCATAGGCAATTTTTGAGTCTAGCCTGCTTAGTTTAATGTAAGTTTAGAAGTCTAGTTGTCTAGCCTGCTTGCTCCCCCGTAAGTTCAAAGTCTAGTTGCCTAGCCTGATTGCCTTAAGTTAAGAGTTTGGTCTCTGTTATTGTCCAGCCTTACTTAATGTCTAGCCTACTTGCTCACCTGTAAGTTCAAAGTCTAGCAATCCATAAGTCCATAGGCAATTGTTGAGTCTAGCCTGCTTAGTCTAATGTATGTTCCGAAGTCTAGTTGTCTAGCTTGCTTGCTCACCCGTAAGTTCAAAGTCTAGGTGCCTAGCCTGCTTGCCTTAAGTTCAGAGTCTAGTCTCCTTTGTTGTCCAACCTTCCTTAAAGTCTAGCCTGCTTGCTCACCCGTAAGTTCAAATTCTAGTATCTCCTAAACCCAATCGTGGAGTCCAGTCTGCTTGCATAGTCCAGTCCAGTCCAGTCCATGTCTGCATTTGCATATAGTTAGGCCCATGTCTCCATCATGGTCAAGTCTATACTAGTCCAAAATCTATAACCATTTCCATTTCCATTTCAAAATCATTCCCCATTTCCATTCCCACTTTTCATTTATCGTCTCTTTCTCATTTCGAAAACATTATTTCCTAAAATTTACGAGGTCCATTCGATTTCTATTCAGGACGGATCGTGAGATTATAACTTGGGAACGTCCAACAGTGAGGCAACAAGGTCGACCTACTCCCAGACACGTCAAACGCATCCTAACTTTTTCAAACGGATCCTCCGACTCTTCTGAATCATCATCCGAAATGGGAGACACTAATGTACAGCTTAGTGCCATTATGGTTCAACTCACAATGATGAACTCTCGTCTTGAGGAACAAGACAAAGAGATTAAGGCACTAAGGGAGAAGCTAACTGAAGAAGACGAGCAAGGCGACACTCCACCACCGTTCAAAACCAACACATAATTGAGGTTCGAAAAACTCGAGCAATTGATTCAGTCAATTCCTGCGCTCGAGAGTCAGGCTCATGGCCATGACATCATTGATCCTGAACTAAGGGAAAAACTCCCTAAAAAGGTAACATTGGGTGACCTCCTAAAAATTCAAGGTGGTCGAAGACCCAGATGATCACTTGAGAGCATTTTCCATCTCTATGGCTCTCAAAGGCATGAGCAAGGACCTCTTTGCTTATGTCTTTCCTTTAACCTTGGATGCACATCCATCCAAGTGGTTCAGGTCACTGAATAAGGCCAAGTTGAATGACTGGAACTACATCAGAGAAGAGTTCCACAAACAATACATCTATAATACTCAGCTTCCCATTGGCCGTTGTGAGTTGGAGTTAACTAAACAAAATTCCAACAAAGACTTCGCACCTTCCTTAATAGATGGAGGGATAAAGCTGCACAAATGATTAACAGGCCATCTCAGGAGGATCAAGTCCGACTGGTGATCCGTAACTTGCAGCCAAAGTATGGGGATCATATCAAGTTCCAACCCATAGAGTCTTTCACGAAGCTCTATAAGGTAGGCCTGCTGATTGAAGAAGAGATACAGGCCAACAAGAACAAGGGTTCCAACAACAACAACTCCTCTTTCAAGAAGAGTAACAATATCCCTTCTAGCTCCAAAAGTAATGAGGTCAATGCCATAGCTGCTGAAAAGAGAGGTTATCAAAAGCCTCAAAGAACATTCGCACCTTTAGGCATGTCCCTAGAAGAAGCCTTCACTAGGCTTCATGCAAAGGGAGCACTTCAGCCTATTGGCTCTACTCCTGACCCTGCTCCCGAGAATAGATCCAAGAGGTGGGATCCTAATGCCTACTGCAAGTACCACCAAGGGAATGAACACCCAACATCTGCATGGTGGACGTTAAAGAATCACCTGTAGGATATGGTTGAAGACGGTAGATTGCCAATTCCGCCTGCAGCAAAAGTCAGCAATAGCAGCAACCCCTTGGGCAGCACCTGAATAACACCGGGGCTTAGTCATTTAACGCTAGTTTTCTAGGTTGAGTTGGTGAGTCCCTTCCCTACCTCCTTCATTTCCCTTCTTGTCGAGTCTATGTCAGTTAGGTCTTTATTTCTAATAAGCCTTGTTCTATTTATTTCTGATTAATAAAATAATTGCATTTTCATTGGTCTTCCATCATTTTATATATGTTTCTAACTCAATGATGAAACTCAAATCACCTAAATGAACTTGACTAATAATAATAAAAAAGATCTGAAAAAAAAAGAAAAATAAAAAAAGAGGACATGCTTTGGATCAGGAGTTATTCCCCTCTTCCTTCCATTACCTTTCATAAGCCATCCTCATACAACTAAGGAAAACCAAAAATCCTTTAAACCATCATCTCCCTGATACTTAGCCAAATAATCTTTCCATTAACCAAAGCTCCACAAATATCCTTCAAGCCTTCTAATACCCTATTTAAACTTGTGTGCAAGCCTTACAACAAAAAGTATCAATGCCAGGCAAAAACAAAAAAAGTGAAGAAATTCAAAGTGCGAAAAAAAGCAAAAGCAAAAGAAACGCACATGACAAAAAGAAAAAAATGCAAAAAAAGAAAGAGCCAAAGGCAAAGAAATAAAAAGTCAAGCTAGGGGGCTTGCACATAAGTTCTACCCCTCATGCAAATCCTTCAAACCTATATCAACAATCCTTACCTTATTCTAACCAGATCAACCTTCATCTAAGCCTTAAACCTTTCAACCTTTCATTAACCATAACTCCTTTTTTAAGGTATGTCCAAGCCCGCTAGGCTGAAAATCCGAAAGGGTGGCCTAGGCAAAAATTAGGGCACAAAAAAATATAATAAAAAAAAATCAGATCGAGAACTACAAATGGTCTGATTCCGCAAGGATACATAGGAATCCTCATCTCGAGGTCCGACCGCTTCAATAAAATAAAAAATTAGTCATGGTCTAATGATTTGATTTTCTAGAGTTCAGGAGCATAATGTCTTTCTAGATCCCGACATAGACTCGAGTCTGCACCTAGCCTCGTTAAAGCCTTTTCCCACCTACATTCATTTGAGTCACAAATTTGAACCTTTTTATTTTTCAATCCAAGCTCTCCTTGTCCCTGAAAGACTCTCCGACAATTCCATGATTTCCGGCGATACTTGACTTTGCCTATATCAACTTCCCAAAGAAGAATCCCCAGTACAATCCACAGTGATAACTTTCAACGTTCAAGGCAGATCAACTACATTTCGATTAAGGCTCATGCCTAATTCAAGGCAAGCTCACCCAAAGTGGGGGGTTCCTACGTGTGGTGGTTCCTCCAATTCAAATCAAACTCCCGAAAAGTTGTAATCCACGGACCTCGTTTACGGACCCCGATCATTTACTAAAAACGATTTTCGAAAATTATTCTATGCATTTCTAATCAGTCTATCATTCTATCATGCTATCCATCTTCTAGCCTTCCAAAATTTTGACCTTGCATTACAGTTTTGCAAAACCCTGACCTTGCATTGCATTTCATACATTTTAGTCCTGCATAACCCTGACCTTGCATGACGTGTCATCCTTTAGCTTTGCATAAACTTAATCCTTTCATTGCGTCTTATGCATCCTTAGAGAGCCTAAGTTTGCATCATTTGCATCATTATGTGCTTTATCTGAGTTGTTTGCACCTATCTGCTAACTTTGTTTGTAGTTATTGTCCTGCATACTAACTTTATTTTGCAGAGACTGGTGAATATAGATCAGTTCTAAACTGCAGAGCGTTTAGAATCATTCTCCTTCCCGACACCATATACTTTGACTATCGGTTTCCTGAACCTCAATCAAAGTGGGGGCTTCTGTAGACACATAATCGTGTCTCCCCAATTAAGGATCCAATGATGAAACATACCGCGGCATTAGTTGGCGCGACCCAACGGAAGAGCAATTTAAGGAACCAATCCAAAACGCGATTTTGAAATGATATTCTAAAGCCCAATTAATTGTTCATGATGATTAATTGTATTTTAAACCCATAAAATGTTTTACGTCCATTTTAAAAGCCCAATCAAATATTTATTATTTTAATAAATATTTTTCATAATCATTTTTATCATCTTTGATAAACAAATCAAGTTTTTAATCCGTAAAATTCAATCTCCGGAATTTTATGGATAGAAAAGGTATCTTCGAAGGATGCCCAAAGGAATATGCTCGAATATTTCCGAATGTGCCGGACGCGGGGGCTGCGCTCAGCGTGCCACGTGCGTCCAGGGCATAGGCCAGAACGCGTCAGGCAAGCCAATGAGCGCCTGACACGTAGATTTCGTGACTCACACAGAGTCCTGCGTCTGACTCAAGTCATGTGTGAGACGCAACTTTCTTTTCCATCTTTTCAAAAACGCGTTTACACTTTCCTAAATCTGATTGGGCTGGCTGCGTCAGGCACACCAATGTGCGCCTGACGCGTGGCATTGCGTCTAGCACGTTGGCATGCGCCTGGCGCAGGGCTTGCGTGAGGCGCAATGTTTATTTTCCCTATAAATACCCGTATTTTCCCGAATTATGGACGGTTTTTCATATTATCATTTCACGAACAAAAATTCTCTTGAATACTCTGAAACATACTTCGAATACTCAAACACTCAAATACTTTCAATACTTTCAATCAATTCTTCATCGCTCGTTATTGGTTCCACGATTGCTCCGCCTAAAGATCGTTGCGCTCCTCAATCTAAGCCGCATAGGTATAATCCTGAGGATCCTTGAATAAATTCCATATTATTGCTTTGAAGTTACTAACTATTTATTTCATGATGTAGATCTTTAAGTAATAATCGCTCTGCTGTATATTCTAACCTCTTTTCTCTTTCTTTTTATTTATTTTTCATTACTATTATATTTGCCTGATCATTATATGCATATTGTCTGATTGTCCTATTTTAATGCTTTTATCACCCACATGTTATTTTTGCTAATAAAGACCTAAAGAATTGTTCTAATATTAATCAGATTCATGTGGACAACCTGCTAGGTTCCCTGTAATATTGATTGCTTAATAACATGTCACTAAAAAAATAGTCTTTTAAAGTGTTTCCTGAACCCATTTAGACTAAATATTTTTAGGGTGTATAAAACATTATTTGATTATTCTTTGGCATAAAATCTGCAATGAATCGATATTTAGTATAGGCCAACTTTGGGCGAATGTGGTTCACTATGACTATATTCGTACCCTTACCCCCGAACTCAATCTTTGGTACAGTTTGACCATCTATGGAGTCATGACGGGGAAATCTACATTGGATAATTTGTTCCTATGATTTTCCTATATCCAATTAGGTTTATGATTCTTCCTAAAAAGAATTGTTGGCGACTTCTTTCAATACAAAACAATTTTCAATAAAACCTTAATAGTGGGGTAGTCAAATCTAATACGCGCTCACACCGCGTAGGCGAAAATAAAAACACGCCTACAACTAGTGACCTGAACTGTGATGCATCGGCATAAATAATTTGAGGTTTCTCCGTTAAGACTTCATTTTGCAGCGGGGAATCTTTGGTGCTTTTTACTGGGGGTAGAGGATGGGTTTTGGGTTTGAGCTTCTTTGATCTCCTTAATTGGGCCAACGTGTGGTCGGCGGCGGAGGTAGTCTCGTGTGTATCTTCCATAGAAGGCACTAAGGCAGAAATACTCGGGAGAGACAGAAGGATAAGAAGATAGGGAAGAAGCTTTGTGAAGCAAAAGTAGGGGAGACGTAGACTTATTAGTTTTCTAGTGTATATAATTGTAGTAGTTTTTTTTTTTTTTTACCAGAATAATTGTAGTAGTTAGCAGTGCTTACTTTCTTAAAAACAGAGGCTTTGGACCATGATAATGATTTGGAACCATTGGTTGGTTTACAAATTAAAGCCAAACATTACAAACTCTTGTTACGGCCAGACTTGCAATTAAATCTCGTGTATAGCAGTGATCTGTGTGACTCATTATACTCACTATACCAAGCATAGAAAACTTCCAATTGTACCCGTTAGTGCCGTAGTGGTTGACACATTCAGTAGCTGAAGTCAATCTTGTTGTGCTCCTGCTAGTTGACGAACACTGTTTGTGTCATCCACAGGGACAATAACGCATTAAGCAGGTGCACTGGTTTAATTTTATAGTACGTCCGTTTCGTTTTAAATGCAACAAAGGGTATTTTTTGTGAGATATAAAATATTCTTTTGTTGCATTTAAAACGAAAGGGAGGAAGTACTTTTTTGTGTCTGATTTCTATTGTTGATATTACTGAGCCAATTATTACTGAGTAATTCAGAAGAAAATTATATGTTGTTGGAAATTAGTATTTTATATATCCACGTACATTATGTGTCAGCATCTCATAAATTATTACTCTTACTAGCAATTTATACACGCGATGCGTGCATGGATTTTAAAATACATGTTCGCTAAAGCTAAGAAATTTTTAATTAGTGTCATATAACAATGGTGATTTCAAATAGGGTAGTTTATTCAAAATATTGTTTTCTATCAAACCCATCTTCTTCAAAGTAATCTAAACAAATAAGATTAACTTCACCTAAATTTGATCCCACATTTAGAATTCAATTTAACTAACTCATTCATCTTTCTACTATTTTTGTTTTAATTACTATGCAACTTGCAACATTATCTTGTTATTATATGAACTTCCTATTCCGTCAATTATTACGTTGGGAAGATATATATATATATATATATATATATATATATATATATATATATATATATATATATATATATATATATATATATTTTTTTTTTTTTTTTTTTTTTTTTTTTTTTTGGCAAGTTGAGTTTTGATTGAAGATTCAGAAGTTAATAATTCATTTTGTCACATTATTTTGTAAAGTTTTTAAGTCAATTTCTTTTTACGATTAAAATTTCAATTTGGCAATTATATATTTGTAGTCTTCTTATGAGCTTGTTAAAAATGTCAAGTAATCTGATTGATTGATTACCAACCTTTTCTTATTTTGGGTTGTAGCTTAAATTTTAAGGGTACTTTAGTAATTTTATAGAGGGACATCATTAGCTCCCCTCTTCCCTTATATAATAGAGACTAGTTTTGAAGCCCGTGCGTTGCACGGGTTATTGTTTATATTATTTTTTTGCAAATTTTTTATTAACATTGTTGATTTTGTGTTTTACATATTTCCTCTGTTCTTTTTCTATTGCAATAATCACCACTTTGGGTAGTTTCATCTATTTGGACCACTCCACTTTTAGTAAAAAACAACTATAATTGACAATATTGCCTTTACTTTATGTTAATAAAACCATCATTAATTACTCATCAAATTGCCTCATAAAGTTGCGTTTACTTTATTAAGGATTTACTTATCTCATTTTCTTGTTAATTAAAGGGGTACCTCTATGCTAAACTACCCATTTTCATTTTCTTAAAAACCATGCCCAAACCCATTGTTGCAGTAGAAAAAAGAACGGATAAAGTATTTGTCATGATGCTCTAATTTCTAGATTTGTTATTTCGATATATAAATTTTATATTTTTTAATATTCAACTAAATATTGTAGCTAAGTCTATTATTAAATGGTATCCCTATAATTGGTATGATTAATATAGTTAACACAATTTTAACATGAAGAACACCCGAATGATACTTGAAGAAAGTAGAGGGTAGTTATTTAATAGATGCATGACTGAAAAATTACAGAAAACATGAGTGTCAGCCACAACTTCAACTTTTAATGGCACATAAACACTAACGCATATAGAATGGAAGATGGGAAAGTGAAAAAAATATCATAATGATGGTATCATGAATAAAATTAATAAAATATAAAACTAACTTATACTAATAATCAAAAATATTGTTTAAGAGAAAAATATACCTCTTCATCCATCATGACCATATCAAGACTTATCAAACTTTCTCCTTTTTTTTTATGATCCGTGACCTCAAATAGTCTAGAAACGCGAATCTTGATTTTCCAATTAGTTTAGTAGAATCAAGTTCATGCAGAAAAGAATAAGATCTGATATATAGATATATGTGAAAAGACAAACATAAATAATTATGTATACAATAAGTATTCTATGAATAAACTAATTACTAAATTGCATAATACCTTTGCAATGTCGTTGACAAACTTTCATTTGATTCATGTAATGCCACCATGGTCTGCTATAGGTTCAAAGTTATAAATATGTATTTTTATCTTTATATAACTCAAATTTTAAAAGTATGATTTTCAAAGATATAATTGATATTGTCACATATAATACGCTATTTTTATAGTTATTTTTACATGTAATTAAAATAAAGAATAAATAATACGTTATTGTTCATCCAAATAAATAAATGTTCATAAGTTGTAAAACTATATTGTATATGGAACTTATTTCGAAGCATATTTCGAGTACTCTCCAATTGTAAAAAAAAATTATAATATTGCGAATTTGTAACAAAAGTTATATTCAATTTACATAGTATAGTAATTTAGGTTGTTTATCTAAAATCAGAATGTAATCTTCACTTATCCAAAACCTTATATGTATTTATATCTATGGTGAACACTTTTTTTTTTTAAAAAAATTATAAAATAAAAACAATAACATGACATGCTTAGATGGAGTTCTCTATAATATTCTAAGGCTGTTTTTTAAAATCAAACTCTAATTTTTTCATCATCCAAAATTCTAATATATATATGTAACTTTATCGCTATAGATTTTAGTTTTTGTTGTAACAATAAATTTTACTTAATAAATTTTGTTGCAATACTAAATTGTTTTGATTCAGTGGAGGTTTTGAAAGGTAATATGTCTAATTCTGTAAATTGGAACTATTATAAAATGCTATAATCACATATTGTACACTATACTTATAGCTTAATTATTATTATATTTATCTAAAAGAAAGACTAAAAAATATTTTACCATCCATCTAATTAAATATATTTTTATGAGATTGTAAATGGTTGTCATTTTCAAGCATATTTCAAGCACTCTCCAATGGTAAAAAATCATAAAGTTTTGAATTAGGTAGCAAAAGTTATATTCAATTTACATAATATAATAATTTAGGCTGTTTATTCAAAACTAAACGTAAATTTCTCCCTATTCAAAACTCCTTTTATGTATGTATTTAAATATGTGTAGAACTCTATTTTTATTATATTTAAAATAAAAATTAATGACATGACAATCCTACATGGCACTCTCTATTCCTAAGTTGTAGAACTATATTGTATATGGATCTTATTTCGGAGCATATTTCGAACACTATCCAATGGTACAAAAATTATAATATTCCCAATTACGTAGCAAAAGTTATACACAAATTACATAATATAATAAATTAAGTTGTTCATTCAATACGAAACTCTAATTTTCGCTTATCCAAAGCTCCTTATATGTATTTAAATCTATGTAGAACTCTATTTTTATAAAAAAGAAAAATAAAATTTGATGACATGGCAATCCTACGTGACGCGCTCTATGACCTCGAAATCTTGAGGAGCTCCCTATGCTCCCGAAAAGTTCCTCCTTTATATATATATATATTGATTGATTAGAGGCAAGTTTTTGTGAGTTTCATCAGTAAGGCAGTAATTATCAAATGGGACTTGCTATACGTAAAGCAGGACTCATTATGCTTACGGGCGTACGGCAAGGTCTTGGATACACCGGGTGTACCGTGTATGTGTACCAATACACCCCCAAAAAGTAATTTAATAGGGATAATTACATACATTTATTTTTGAGCAATTATTTTCTTTATGGACTCGTCCCTTCCCTAATAGTGAAACTCTGGATCCATCACTGTAGTCGATCAGCATATGACCCGGTGAAGCAGAATTCTGTACTTAAATGTTGTTTATGATTTGCACTCAGTGAGAATTTAAGGCTCAAGCAGTATGGAGAATGAAGAGGTATGATAATTTATGGCGTCAACCTACTCTTAGACCACCACTTTGAGGCACCACGACAACGACTTTCACCTTTCCCCCACATTATTCTGTTCCGTTCACCACCATGAGTCTTCGACAAGATCTCCTTCCATTGACCACTACTCTCTCTCCTCCCACAACTGAGGTATAAGTATGAAAGGGAGAACATAAAATTACAAGAAACACAACCATTATGAGTAAGAGAGAAGTGGGTTCTGCGAAGAATCACTAATATTTATCAGAGACCAAAAAACATACTATTAGTATTGTGTGTATCAGGTACACAACTAATTTATTGTGAGACCCCTTTACGTTTAGCCAAAATCGGTCACCTTTTAAGTCAAAAGAGTTTTAAACAAAGAGTAACTTTTTTGATAAAAGAACTTTTTTTGATAAAAAAAGAATAACTTTTATCCTTAAATTAATCACTTCGATAAATATGATGGTCATTCATTTAAGGCGAAAGTTACCATCGTTTAACGGGTAACTTTTTACCTTAAAAGGTTCATCTCTATATAAGTGATCTATTTAGGGCAGAATGTTACCTCCGTCTCACAATAAATTATTAGCACCTATCTTATTCAAGAATTTGTGAATAACATAATCCTTCAAGTTGAAAATCTTCCATGCTAAAAGACATATGATCCAAGCACAAGAGTTTCAAACATAAAAAAGAGAGTATCAACAGAATTCTCTTTTCTTTTATTCTCAAGCTTAGAATCTTTAAAACTAATAAGGATCTGTGTGGATCTGGATCCCACAACAATAAGTTTCCTGACTTTAGTACACTCACTATAGACGTTCTTAGACAGCTGGTCAACGACATATTCTCCCAAAAAGTTTAACAAATGTTCAAGTAACAAGGAGAGAGAGAGATCAGTGGAAAAAAGTTTGAAGGAACCGAAATACCTTGGTGTAAACATTTATGAGACATCCATAAGTGACATCAGATTTTTGAGAATCACATCAGATTTTTTTAAAGAAATATTATGCACCTATCTTATTCAAGAATTTGTGAATAACGTAATCCTTCTTTTGGAAAAAAGCAAGGGAAATAAATGAGAATCACATCAGATTTTTTTAAAGAAATATGTCAATATCAAATCGTATTGGATATTTTTTGTTTTGTGATGGAAGAATCACAATTGATGTTAGTGCTATGTGTTATTGACAACAAAGCTGTAATGTTGATGGAGGTTATGTTAATTGGCCTATATAAGCTCGATGAGTACAAACAAATAATAGATCATATATTGACATACTAAAAGTATAATACAACATCAAAATAACTACTTTCATTTTTCACAAAATCAACAATGGCAAAAATTTCCTTTGCTTTATTTTTTGCTATGCTACTCTTATTTTTCTCATATGGTAATTTGTAGAACATTCCTCTATACAAGTTATTTTTTACTTTCATCTAATACAATATAAGTTATACCATTGATTTTCTTTCATTTCTTTTGTTTGTGTTTTGACATTAGATGGCAGGGTATTGGCTCACTACAAGCAGAAATCCTGCGAAAAGGATCTAATTACAATTGAACCAGAGTGCACACACCATCTATGTAAAGCGTTTTGTGAGAAGGAATATGGCGAATTTAAACTTGGAGGTTGCAAAAACAAGAAAAAATGTTGCTGTCAATTCAAAGAGGAAATGGTTGACAGGAGAAATTTGAATAAAAACAATTTTGTGTAATTTAATTGGCAATAACTAACCCAAATTGTATAAAGGATAAATGCCTACTTTCTAAATAAACACCTAATGCTTGATTTGGGTTTTAGCATCAACAACATTGCTATAAAAAAAATTATTGTCATTTTCTTGGTGGGTAATGCTTCTATTGTCATCCATTATCACTTTAAAACTTTATTGCTGGTAATAAAAATTTGTGAAGAACTACACATATTAGAGGATGAATACCCATTAAAAAGGACATTGAAATCATATTTTCTATATAAACATGTACATGTAATTTCATTACTGGATATCACACATGGCGTTAGATGTCCAAATATTGCAAGGGTGTGGATCCACTCTTGCAAAAAGCTTGGCCAAAAGTTATAATTACAGTATTACATAGATAATATGCCAATTTCCACGAGAAAGTTTTCTATACGTACAGTCGTTGGCCAAAATTTGTAACGAAGATTGAACTAGAAAAAAAAAGCTAGTCTAATTCTGCTCAAACCTATTTCGACTGATTTGTATTTTTTTTATTTTTACTTTAAAAAAAATTTTTGTTTTTAAGTTTATAATCATATTTTATTTAAATTTTTAAAAATATAGTTAATGTATAATATGATAATAATTTTTGGATATATTATCAATCAAGTTAGATAAAAATCTATAGTAAAATTACAATTTATATAAAAGTTATTTTGAAAAAAAAAACCCCGACTAGATTGAAAAACAAAACTTTAAGAAACTTCAACCGAAGATTGGTAGGTTCAGACCGGAAGTGAACACCCCCTAATTTGGGCCCAATTTGTAGGTTCTCCTTTAGGTTACGAAAATCTCATGCAAAATAGATTATCACGTGGGGTTGCTAGGTTCTTTGGAGTTTTTCTAGCTACACGCGAATTGGATCAGTGGGCTGCTGCATTCAATTTATTCCAATCTTACGTTTGAATTATGCAAATATGTAACCTCATTTAAGTAGATGTCTTGCTTATTTTGCACCCTTTCTTCATGAATATGGTTATAATGTGGACAACTTGGTCCAACTTGCAACGGTACGATTCATTTAGCAAGATGAAGGCAATCGTTCGATGATTTTGTTCAAAGATGAATACGTCAACCTTCAGATTATGTGATCCATAACCGTAAGGCAATATATGAGTTGCACAATTTCAACCATAAATTTTCAAAATTAGCCACTTCAAGTATATTGCTTCAGCTTCATACAGGTTTGTCTACGTCTACTTGCATAAAAAATGTGTTGTTATTTGTCATTGTTGTGTGACATTGATGAACCTTTATGGAAGAAACATGCCGAAGGAATATTGTTTTCTCTGTCCAATACCAAAAATTGGTGTAAAGGTACAAAATACTCCAAATTTGTTTAAGGCACTAAAATATCTTCGAGTACTATCTAGAATAGAACCAATATTGACTATATACCAGATTCCGTAGATAAGTTGGAACACCTTCAAGTTTTGGATATCTCTTAACCTTGATAAAAAACTACCCGGTGAAACTGTGTGAGTTTCACAACTTGCAATTTCTCAAAATCAAAGACACCAAATTACGTCAATTACCAAAATATTTTGAGAGATTGACGAATTTGCGGCATATTGATTAAAAAATAATAGACATAGGACATGAGTAGACTTCCGATAAACATTATTAGAACTCTTTCTCACCTTAATACCCTTCCTTTTTTTTCTCGTGTGAGCAACACAGTAGGGTATTCTATAGAACAGTTGAAGAATATGAGTAGTATTCAAGGTTCCATTTCCATAATATAGATCATGATAATGTCAAAATTGAGGTAGAGGCTAAAGGAACTAAATTGTGTGAAAAACGTAAGCAGAAAAGGTCTCATATCAGCTATATTTAGTTTCACATTGGGGCTCTAATTACGGTGTTCATCTTTTGATAATCCAGACCGAAAAAAATGGACCAATCTTTGGTCCAAGTTTTTTAAAGTTTCGGTTTCTCGGTCCAGTCAGGTTTTTCAGATTATGTGATCCGTACCCGTAAGACAATATATGAGTTGCACAAATTCAACTATAAATTTTCAAAATTAGCCACTTCAGGTATATTGCTGCAGCTTCATACAGGTTTGTCTACGGCTACTTACATAAAAAGTGTTGTCATTTGTCATTGTTGTGTGACATTGATGACCCTTTATGGAAGAAACATGCCGAAGGTAAGGGTCTAAGAACATTGTTTTCCCTGTTCAATTCAAACATTAGTGTATAGGTACAAATTACTCCAAATTTGTTTAAGGCACTAAAATATCTTCGAGTACTATCTAGAATAGAACCAATATTGACTATATACCAGATTTCGTAGATAAGTTGGAACACCTTCTATTTTTGGATATCTCTTTACCCTGATAAAATACTACCTAGTGAACTGTGTGAGCTTCACAACTTGGAATTTCTCAAAATCAAAGACACCAAATTACGTCAATTACCAAAATGTTTTGAGAGATTGACGAATTTGCGGCATATTGATTAGAAAATAATAGACAGAAGACATGACACTACAAGAAAAAGCTAAAACAACGACCGCTTCACAGCGACGGTGAGGATAACGGTCGGTACTAATACATACAGCGACGGCTTGGAGCCGTCGGTGGTGACCGACTGTTTATAATGTACACAACGATGGATAAACCGTCTGTGAATAACAGGGACGGTTTAAAGCCGTCGTTGATATGCGTAATGTAAATCTGATATTTTTTTACCTTAGGCGACGGTGTTAAACGGTCGCTGATTTCGAAGGGGAGTTAAAATGAAATTGCCTCTTCCAGTCGGGTTTATTTCAACAAATTAAAAGAGAGAAGTTGCGCGAATTGAAGAAGCCGACGAACGGCGAAACCACCTTACTCCAACAAACGAACACCGGACACCGAAGCTTTGCCGCCTGCCGTCTTTGCCGCCGTCTCTTTACCGCCGGTGAGCTTCGATATTTTTTTTTACTCATGAAACCAAACCCTAAAAGTTGGGATTTTGGGATATAGGTGGCGAAAACCACCGTAGGCTGACGGAAAATCATGTCTCACTCCAAATCTTTCTCCTCTCGCCGCATACCCAAATCGTGCCTATTTAATAATTTTTTTTTTAATTTTGGCTACTCACTCCAAATCTTTCTCCTCCCCCCGACTTTGTCAATGTAGGTCGCCAAACACCACGGCCCGACTGCCGTCCGCCTGTGACGGACCCCTGTCGCCTCTAGGTACTCCTTAATTTTTAAATTCTTTAATTTTAATAGTAAATTTAGTTTATATGGTTAATTGCTTAATTTTATGTATAAATTTTGCTAAATGCTTAAAGGTTACCGTTTAATAATTGATTTTCTACATGATGTAGGATTACGTAGCATTTTGGTGTTTCTCTTTGGCTTAATTGTAAGGTTAGTAGCAATTTTGACCATATTTTGTCTTCAATTTATATTGTTTTTGTTGATGTAAATTCTATATTTTTATTTTTGTGTATGTTTTTCATCATGAAATGTAATGTATTAAAAAAATTTTGTTTAGAGAATGTTAAAAACTATACTACCTCCGTTCCGAATTAAACGCAACAGTTTTCATTTTGGGAAGTTTCAAATTAAATGCAACAATTCCAAACTTGCTATATTTGGTAAGTTTTTTAGGTGTGAATTTACGAGAATACCCTTACTAAAAAAATAAACCACACTTAATTATACCTTAATGATTATCTAAACCTCCATCATCACCCCCTTAAGTTTCTCTCTCCTCACTCCCACCCACCTTAAGTTTCTCTCTCCTCATTCCCACCCACCTTAAGTTTCTCTCTCCTCACCCCCACCCACCTTAAGTTTCTCTCTCCTCACCCCCATCCACCTTAAGTTTCTCTCTCCTCACTCCCACCCACCACCACTTTCTCTCTCCTCACTCCCACCCACAACCACTTTCTCTCTCGACCACCCGCCGGAATTCGTCCCCACCATCACCTTCGAATTTCGATCTCTTCACCTTCGTTGGAATTTCGAATTTCGATCTCTTCACCTTCGTTGGAATTTCGAATTTCGATCTCTTCACCTTCGATCTCCTGCATCTCTCTCTCTCTTCGATCTCCTTCTTCATCTCCCTCTCTTTCTTGTAGATGTGGTGGTTTCAGGGGTGAGGTTTTTGGTTTCAGTGGTTGGGGGTTGTGGTTCTCAGATGGAATGGGGTTTTGCTGGGTAAGGTTGGTGGTTTGACTCGGTCGAGGGGGTTTCGGTGTGGGGGGTGGTTCTCATATTACTCTCATTTCGGGCCGGGCCGAGGGTTGCGATGGACGGGGTAGGGTTACGGTGCGTCATATGGTGGTTTCGGGTGGAAGGTGGTGGCGGCACGGGTGGAAGATGGTGGCGGCTCAGGTGGAGGGGTGGTGGCTTGAGTGGAAGGGTGCTGGTTAAGGTGAATACGAAGTAGAGAGATTAAGTGCCTCGGTGGTGGTGGTGGTGGCAGTGCCTCGGTGGTGGTGGTAGTCTCGGTGGATTAGGTGGTGGTGGTGGTGCCTCGATGGATTAGGTGGTGGTAGTATGTGGTGGCTTCATTAGGTGGTGGTGGTTGGTGGTGTTTAATTAAACTAAACACATGCCCCTTCCTTTTTCTAATCACCCCTTAAGAAATTTCAACTAGGAGTCTGTGCCACTCCAATTGTTGCGTTTAATTCGGGACGGAGGTAGTATAATTTATTAGTTTATACTACTTTGAAGTTTAAGTTACTTTAATTGGATAAGTTTAAGTTACTATATAATTATCACAATAGTTTTTATAATGGTTCGTTTATTAAAGGTTATAAAAGTTAAAAACTATATAATTATCACAATAATTTATTTATTGCACATTCCTTTATTTAGTTTACACTATTTAAAATGTTTATATTGTTTTTGACATATTTGTTTTCGTGGAAATTGTTTGGATAATGTTATAAATTTAATTTAAGTGTTTAAATAAATATGTTTGCATCATCATGTGCCTAGATACCCGTTCAAGGTATACTCATTAGGAGTATATCTTGAATAGTCCCTGATTGGGACTGTTCTTGGACGTTTGACCTCACTTAGGTGGTGAATGTATTTTTTTCAATTCTATGTAATTTCCGGTGATGTTGTTTCTCTATGTTGTTCTCTGGGTACATATGTAAGCTTTTACGAAGCTCACATTGTGTACTTGGAGAACTCATGGGAAATGCTGCCAGATTTTACGTAGAAGCGAATAGTTGGCATACATTCACTAGTGGGGTTAGACGTCGAAGAATGGGTTAGGTTGGAGTGATAAGGACCTTTGCACATGATTTTAGGCCCTATATGCATTTCACAAATTTTTTAATTGTACGTATGTTGGTTGTTAATGAGTATTGTGATTGAAATGGTTTAGAATTGTAGAATTGGTCACCATGAAACGGAAGGAGCGTTGGTGGATGTATGATAGATATGACAATGGGCGTAACTTGAGGCCCGAGTTCTTGAGGGGGGTTGATGAATTCATTGACTTTTGCAAAGCAAATCCCGAAAACCCAGGTAAGGATGAAGTTAGATGCCCGTGTCCGAAATGCAAGAATAGACGTATGCATGACGCAGACACGGTTAAAGTGCATTTGTATAGCAAGGGATTTATACCTGATTACTACGGTTGGTATTCTCATGGTGAAGAATTTCCTCAATCCGCACAAGAGCTATCTAATCCATACCGTGA
This sequence comes from Beta corolliflora, assembly GCA_947648045.1. Classification (NCBI taxonomy): domain Eukaryota; kingdom Viridiplantae; phylum Streptophyta; class Magnoliopsida; order Caryophyllales; family Amaranthaceae; genus Beta; species Beta corolliflora. The sequence continues at coordinate 674,030 of CANSZD010003415.1, read as the reverse complement.
AATGGTTTTCGATGCTCTTGGGAATAACATGGAACCGTCCACTGTTGAAGAGCCTAGTGGAATGGAGGAGGAGCCTAATCCTCAAGCAAAGGTGTTCCTTGACCTATTAAAGGCTTCTGAGGAACTGTTGTACGAAGGGAGCTCCATGTCTGTGTTGGAAATGGCATCTAGAATAGTATCTTTGAAGTGTGAGTACAATTTGCCGAATAGGTGTGTTGATGCTTTTGCTTCTTTAATGAAAGAAGCAATACCTAACAACAACAACATGAGTAATACATTTTACGATACGAAGAAGATCTTGGAGGGATTAGAGCTTCCCCACGAGAAGATTCATGCTTGCCCCAAAGGTTGTATGTTATTTTGGAGAACTGATGCACACTTGGACAGATGTAGAGTATGCGATAGCGACAGATACAAGAGGACTTCTAAGGGGTCTTTAGTTCCAATGAAAGTTCTTATTTATTTCCCAATCACACCGAGATTGCAGAGGTTGTATGCAACAAAGAACGTTGTTGAAGAAATGACATGGCATGCCAAACATCCAAGAGTCGAAGACATAATGGCTCACCCTAGCGACAATGAAGCTTGGAAGCATTTGGATAGATCCTTTGGCGAATTTGCATAGGAATGTTCGGCTCGGTTTGTGTACCAATGGGTTTGGTCCACATGGAAAGTTTGGGGGTCAATATTCATGTTGACCGGTCATCTTAACCCCGTACAACTTGCCGCCATCGATGTGCATGAAAAAACCCTTCATGTTCCTTTCATTGCTCGTTCCTGGTCCTAAAAATCCGAAGGGAAACTTGGATGTGTACATGCAACCCTTAATCGAGGAATTGAAGCAATTATGGGATGTTGGAGCAACAACTTATGACATTTCTAGGAAACAAAATTTTAATATGTGTGCCGCCATTATTTGGACAATAAGTGATTTTACTGCCTACGGTATGCTATATGGTTGGTCTACCGATGGGAAAAAGGTCTGTCCTTATTGTTTGGACAAATCCAAAGCTTTTTGGCTCGACCATGGGGGTAAAGTATCTTGGTTTGATTGTCACCGTCAATTCCTACCTCTAGAACCAAATGTATGCCATTTTAGGTCCTTTTTTGCCATTTTACTTGAAAATGAATGAATTTGAGTAGTTTCGAGTTAGTTTCAGTTATAAACACCTCAAACATCATATATATACTTTGTTTCATGAGTTTACTAGTAGTTGTGATTGAGAATACAAAACATAGGCATGTTAGAACCAAATGTAGGCCATTTTAGGCCTTTTTTTGCCATTTTACTTGAAAATGAATGAATTTGAGTAGTTTCAAGTTAGTTTCAGTTATAAACACCTCAAAAATCATATATATACTTTGTTTCATGAGTTTACTAGTAGTTTTGATTGAGAATACAAAACATAGGCATGTTAGAACCAAATGTAGGCCATTTTAGGCCTTTTTTTACCATTTTACTTGAAAATGAATGAATTTGAGAAGTTTTAAGTTAGTTTAAGTTATAAACACCTCAAACATCATATACATACTTTGTTTCATGAGTTTACCAGTAGTTTTGATTGAGAATACAAAACATAGGAATGTTAGAACCAAATGTAGACCATTTTAGGTCCTTTTTTGCCATTTTACTTGAAAATGAATGAATTTGAGAAGTTTCAAGTTAGTTTAAGTTATAAACACCTTAAACATCATATATATACTTTGTTTCATGAGTTTACTAGTAGTTTTGATTGAGAATACAAAACATAGGCATGTTAGAACCAAATGTAGGCCATTTTAGGTCTTTTTTGCCATTTTACTTGAAAATGAATTAATTTGAGTAGTTTCAAGTTAGTTTAAGTTATAAACACCTCAAACATCATATATATACTTTGTTTCATGAGTTTACTAGTAGTTTTGATTGAAAATATAAAACATAGGCGTGTTAGAACCAAATGTAGGCCATTTTAGGTCCTTTTTTGCCATTTTACTTGAAAATGAATGAATTTGAGTAGTTTCAAGTTAGTTTAAGTTATAAACACCTCAAACATCATATATATATACTTTAAAATGCATGAATATGAGTGCATTATTTAACCAAATGCAGGAGACATACAACAAGAAGCTGGATGATTGTACCACTCAGGGGTCACAGCCGAACCCTGATCTGTTGTATTGGGAGACAATTGGTGGGAGGAACAGAGGAAAAGTGCAGGAGTTGGGTCAGGGAGATCATTTGTACTACAACTCTTCATCTGGGCGAGGAGATGGCTCTTCACAACCATATGAGCTGTCCCTTTTTAATAAGCTTGAGGTGCAGGTGGAGGCAAAGGTCGTTGCACGAATGGAAGAGGTGGAGGCAAGGGTCGTAGCACGGATGAAAGAGTCAAACCGGGTCCTCCTGCAGGAAATGATGAGGAACATGTCTAGTTTCGGCCACATGTTCTCAGGTTGCAACACAGGCCCCCCCTCCACACCGCAGACCAGAAGATGACCCAGGGTTTGGTGGTGGCGGTAGTGCTACAGAGCCACCCGTGACAGTGTAGTTTGTTTGGTTTTGGCAACTAGGTAACTAACTTATAGTTTCTATATAGTTAGTCTAACTATATGCATTTAGTGTCTATATTTAGCGGCATCTAGCTTTGTTTCTAGATGTGTCGGTATATGTTTTTGGAACCCGGCTTCTACTTTATTTCCCGACACCGGGATCTATTTTGCGTACATATATTTAATCTAGGTAGTTTCTCTAACTATAGACATTTAATGTCTATATTTATCGGCATCTAGCTTATAAGTTTCTAGATTTGTCGATATATATTTTTGTAGAACCCGACTTCTACTTTATTTCCCGACACCGGGATCTATTTTGTGTACATAATTTTAATCTATTTCATGTAATTATATAAGTATCTACGCAAATTGTAATATATATTAAAATTGCATATTTTTGTAGTTGAAAATATTGAATGCGATGGAGGAACGGGTTTAGTGTAGTATATTTAGGTGATTTTCATATGCGATGGAGGAATGCGTTGAAATTATAATTAAACCTGTACCTGCACGGCTACACCTAAATATACTACCACTAGTGGAAAAAAACGCAAGGGCTGCAGTGCAAGGGCTGCGGTTTATTGCAAAACGCAGCCCTTAATAGTGAAGGGATGCGGTTAAACTAAAACCGCAGCCCTTTAGTGATTAAAGGGCTGCGGTTAATTAAAAAACCGCAGCCCTTAAATTAAGGGTCACGATTTTGGTCGACCGCAGCCTTGAACGCCCCAAAAATGAAATAACCACGTACGCTTTACTCCCTTGGGCTTCTCATTCGCTGAACCCTATTTCTCTCTCTCCTCCTAATTCCCATTAACCCATCTCTCCCCTCTCACCGCATAATCTCTCTCCTCTCATCCTTCTTCGCCGGTGAGGGTTTGTAACGGTCAGTGGTTTGCGAGGGTTTAGGGTTCGCCGGTGAGGGCTCGCAAGGGTTTAGGGTTAGCAAGAGCTGGTGGTCCTCTTCTCTCTCACCACTGTCTCCCTCAACAAACATCTCCTCTGTGGCGGCTGCTCGTCAAGCCGCATCCATCATCGGGATCTCCTCGCACCACCCACCCACTCAACTCCTTCAACGCCGTGGGCTCGCCGGTCTTTGCCGGTAAAATCTATCAATTTCTTCTCAAAACTCTTGATAAAATTTGATTTCGATTTATAAATTATCTGTCATTATCGTTGAATCTTTTCGATCTTGTTATTGCCTACGCATTTTGTCCTCCGTATTTGTATATGTCGTGTTTTTCAAGAATTTGTAGAAGAAAAGTCAATCTAGTATGAATACTCGTGTGCAATATGGATTTTATTGTAATTTCTACCATGACTTCTTCTTCTCAATGTGATCAGGGCTCGTTCGTCATTATGACTCCGAAAATCAATCTTTCACCATCTTTTATTGAGGGTTTTTAGTGGGTTCTTTGAGCTCTTAGCCTTCGAGTTTTTAGGAGCCCGTTACTAATTTACTAATAGAAACCTCGTTGTTAGGAACACCGTGACCATAAATGGGAACTCGTTTATTCCGCACTTGGAAGAGATAGGCGACAACTTTTAAGTTCGATATTTGATTAGGGACCCTGTATCCCTATAGACCTTAGTTATTCAGAATTTTGGGAGAAAATAAGAGTAGACCATCACTTTCGTTTAAATTTCACGGACGGGGATAGGTAGAGAGTGAAAAATAGTAAAGGAGTTAAAAAAAAATAGAGAGGCAAATAGCGAGAGAAGGAGAGAGAGATGGGAAGGAGATGATGACGCTTTGAAGGCTCTTAATTATCAGCATGTTGATGTTAAGTCAAGGCTCCATTAATGGTGAAACAGATCATTCACATGGTTAACACTTTTACGGAGTTGTTGTTTTATCTTTGTGTTTAGTTATGTACTACGGGTAATTATTCTATGTTTTTTAGATTATGTTGATTTACGGGTATTTGTCTACTTCTCTTAGCCGACATTGATATTCTTGCATTTGTTTTGGCGGTGTCTTATCATGAAAATTGGTCCTTTATGTCTCTCTATTTTGGTTGTGATCAAAGATATGGATTATGTTTGTTGATGGTTTGCTTCTACAAATCGAGTTGTCATGCAACTTGACTTGATTTTTGCAAAGCCCCACCCCCCTCACCGACCCCCGCAGCCCCCACCCCCTCCCCGACCCCCGCAATCCCCCCTCACCGACCCCCCGCAATCCCCCCCTCACCGACCCCCCGCACAACCCCCCTTCACCGACCCCTGCAGCCCCACCCCCAACCGACCCCTCGCAGCCCCGCCCCCTCACCGACCCCCGCAGCCCCACCCCCTCCCCGACCCCCCGCAAGCCCCCCTCCCCGACCCCCCCCAATCCCCCCTCCCCGACCCCCGCAATCCCCCCCCCACCGACCCCTGCAGCCCCACCCCCTCACCGACCCCCGCAGCCCCACCCCCTCCCCGACCCCCTGCAATCCCCCTCCCCTCACTGACCCCCTGCACAACTCCCCCTCACCGACCCCCGCAGCCCCACCCCCTCGCCGACCCCCCGCAGCCCCACCCCCTCCCCGACCCCCCGCAAGCCCTCCCCCTCCCTAATAGTGCAATTTGAACTAGTACTCAAACGAGGGAGTATATAGTCGTACTTGATACTCGCCTTGTACTTTGTCGCCTTCATAATACCCGTGTGTTTAAAGGTGTTGGGGCAATTGGATGAAGATATTTTTTGTTTCGTTCTTTGAGCAATGTTTGTCAATGCATACAAGTTCTTTTTCTTTTTCTTTGTGATCTTAGTTCTATGTTCCTTGAATCACTTAAATTTTTTGTTTATTATAGTTCCGATTTTGGTCGCTTATTGGTTGATTTTCCTGTTATTTACTTGAATTATTGGTGGCCAACGCGAACATAGACCGGTTGTGATGTGTTCACATTTAGCTTCGGTTGCATTATAGTACATGGCAAGCGTAAATTTTATTTATTTTAGCTTTGAAACCGTATACTCGTGATGCATTGGCAAAATCTATCTATTCTTGCTTGTTTAATTGGCTTGTAGAACAAATATGGTTTTGAATCATTTGATGTATGTTTTTATTCATTTATTTATTCATTCGAGGTTTACATTGTTATATTTTGTATTCCATTTTACCTCTTTAACTATCTTCAATATTCATCTTGTACACCCTTGTTTTGAAAAATAGCTTTGGCGATTCCGCATCAATTATGCGAATGAGAGATTGCAGCTGACACTTCAATCGTCATTTATTCAAATTAGAGCGGGAGGTAAGTTTGTTAGGAAAGTTTGAAATTTCAATTTACGAGACTATAGCGCATCCTTATAGAATTCAAGATGTATAACATGGCCATGTGTCTTTGCTAAACTGGCGATTGTTTTGGAAAGTTTTCCGGCTATAATACTCGCTTAAAGTTTTGTACGTGGGTACTTAATTTTTTGTCGTTTACTTGTGATATGTTTCAATAATTTTTATGGTGGGACACTTGCTACTTGTTTCGGGTTATGTATGACACAACAAGGTTTTAGGATAAGAACAGAGCCGATGCATTTTGGCTCGTTCAACTTTTGTCTTCTTGTGAGACTTTCCTTCCTCGAAAATTTGCTTCAAGTATCTTTGGTACAGTCCAAAAAAACCGTTGTTGGTCCCTTATTCAAATCTAGGGGAGCCGATTCACAAAAGTTGAGTGTTGCCACAAAATTTAAGGTATATGTGATGCCGTTTTGCTTTATATTTAATATATGGATGTGAAGGTTGGTAATGCGGTTGCGATAGTCAAAGCTACCAAGCACTAAGTGGTTGTTGGTTGTTTATTGGTTTAGTTAAGCTCTTGTGCGGTTGCACCTCAAACAATTTGAAAATTTTGCATCTAAGAATTTGTGAAGAAGAAAAAAGATATGGATGGGCCGTACAAGAGGATGCTTTGCTCCTCAAGAAAGAGAAAATATGAAGCTGTCAAATTGAATTTAGCTGGAGTACCATATTTTTTTATAACTTCCTATATATTTGTAATGAAAAATGATACTTTTCTATATATATAATTGTTTGGAGGGTCATTTTGGGCAAAAAAATGCGAAAAAAATTTTTTTTTTTTTATTTTTTTTGGGTCACAAGGGCTGTGGGTTCAGGGCAAAACCTCGACCCTTGGTTGGTTAAGGGCTGCGGTTAAGGGCAAAAACCGCAGCCCTTAACACTCTAAGGGTCGCGGTTTTTGCCCTTAACCGCACGCCCTTAACCAACCAAGGGTCGCGGTTTTTGCCCCGACCGCGGCCCTGCTGCGCTAAGGGCATGCGGTTAAAAACCGCGACCCTTCCTAATTGCCAAGGGCTGCTAGTCTAATGGCTGCGGTCAAAAAACGCAGCCCTTGGGCCCCTTTTGACCGCAGCCCTTGGGCTTTTTTCCTCTAGTGTACACTAAACCCGTTCCTCCATCGCATTGAATATTTTCAACTAAAAAAAATGTAAATTTAATATATATTACAATATGCGTAGATACTTATATAATTACATGAAATAGATTAAATTTATGCACACAAAATACATCCCGGTGTCGGAAAATAAGGTAGAAGTCGAGTTCTACAAAAAAATATATCGACAAAACTAGAAACAAATAAGTTAGATGCCGATAAATATAGACACTAAATGTCTATAGTAAGACAAACTACATAGATTAAATATATGTACGCAAAATAGATCCCGATGTCGGGAAATAAAGTAGAAGTCGGGTTCCAAAAAAATATACTGACACATCTAGAAACAAAGCTAGATGCCGATAAATAAGACACTAAATGCATATAGTTAAACTAACTATATAGAAACTATAAGTTAGTTACCTAGTTGCCAAAACCAAACAAACTACAATGTCACAGGTGTCTCTGTAGCACTACTACCACCACCAAACCCTGGGTCATCTTCTGGTCTGCGTTGTGGAGGGGGGCCTGTGTTGCAACCTGAGAACATGTGGCCAAAACTAGACATGTTCCTCATCATTTCCTGCAGGAGGGCCCGATTTGACTCTTCCACCCGTGCTACGACCCTTGCCTCCACCTCTTCCATCCGTGCAGCGACCTTTGCCTCCACTTGCGCCTCAAGCTGAGAAAAAATGGACGGCTCATATGGTTGTGAAGAGCCATCTCCTCGCCCAGATGAAGAGTTGTAGTACAAATGATCTCCCTGGCCCAACCCTTGCACTTTTCCTCTGTTCCTCCCACCAAGTGTCTCCAAATACAACAGATCAGGGTTCGGCTGTGACCCCTGAGTAGTACAATCATCCAGCTTCTTGTTGTATGTCTCCTACATTTGGTTAAATGTACTCATATTCAAGTAATATAAAATGGCCTAAAATGGGCTAAAATGGCCTATATTTGGTTCTAACATGGCTATATTTTGTATTTTCAATCAGAACTACTAATAAATACATGAAACTAACTATATATATATATGATGTTTGAGGTGTTTATAACTTAAACTAACTTCAAACTACTCATATTCATTCATTTTCAAGTAAAATGGCCTAAAATGGCCTATATTTGGTTCTAACATGCCTATATTTTGTATTTTCAATCAAAACTACTATTACACACATGAAACTAACTATATATATATATGATGTTTGAGGTGTTTATAACTTAAACTAACTTCAAACTACTCATATTCATTCATTTTCAAGTAAAATGGGCTAAAATGGCCTATATTTGGATCTAACATGCCTATATTTTGTATTTTCAATCAAAACTACTTATAAATACATGAAATCAACTATATATATATATATGATGATTGAGGTGTTTATAACTTAAACTAACATCAAACTACTCATATTCATTCATTTTCAAGTAAAATGGCCAAAAATGGGCTAAAATGGCCTATATTTGGTTCTAACATGCCTATATTTGGTTCTAACATGCCTATATTTTGTATTTTCAATCAAAACTACCATTCAATACATGAAACTAACTATATATATGATGTTTGAGTGTTTCTAACTTAAATTAACTTCAAACTACTCATATTCATTCATTTTCAAGTAAAATGGTCTATATTTGGTTCTAACATGCATATATTTTGTATTTTCAATAAAAACTACTAATAAATACATGAAACTAACTATATATATTATGTTTGAGGTGTTTATAACTTAAACTAACTTCAAACTACTCATATTCATTCATTTTCAAGTAAAATGGCCTAAAATGGGCTAAAATGGCTTATATTTGGTTCTAACATACCTATATTTTCTATTTTCAATCAAAACTACTATTAAATACATGAAACTAACTGAAATATATGTTTAGAAGTATGTATCGAGATTTGCGTTGCTTTCTTGTTTGCTGGAATTTCTCCTTTTCCAGGAACAGTCTTAAAATGAGTCTTCAAGAACAACTCGGGAGCGGTAGGGAGTACACCTCCTCTACTCTTTGCATGTACACATTGTTGAACAAATGCTTTGCCGCCGAAATATGGAACATTTAAACTAAGTAGTAGATATGGAACATTTTTACCATCTTTCTAGCATGCTGTGCCGCATAAATACAATCCTGAATGTGTGACGGCTCAATTGGATTAGACTGGGAGCCACCTCTTCGGTTCTTCTTCGCCTTTTCAGATTTTTCTAGAAATGTGGGGTCTTCACTTCTCTTTTTCATGGCTTCATAGATGGTCCCCCCCAACCATTTTGGCTTTCTTAAGCGCCCAGTATCGCAAGTCTCTCAGACGATCTGCAACTTTCATCTTATAAGCCTTCCTCACTCGACCATCTAACTCAGGAGCCCATTCGTAAAGACCCTTTAATCAAACATTAAACCAAGTTATTAATAAACTAATCTAATCAATTTCTTTCTTCATAATTCGATTCATTCATACTGTGAATGAGTTCCACCAATGCGTCCTTGTGGCAGCATCTACATTACTGTAATTGAACCAGGGTTTTCGAAAATGGCCTTGGAAAATGTCAGTGATGGACCCACTAACCTTGTTATTATCAAACCTGAATTGAAAACCAAACTAACACGTGAATTGTGAATATCATTTGATACAAATATCATGAAGCATATATTAGCTTACAAACTTACCACAATCTAGTACGGCTTAAAACCTTTTTTGGTGCACGGTTTGACCCTTCACCTTCCTCCATATGACTGTTGTTCGGAGTCTCCGATACGTGGTTACCAAAGTCATGTGCTTGTGAATCATCTCATTGTGTCTCTGAGATAAGGATCTGCCTTTCTTGTGGTTCTGGTGACTGAAAAAGCTCTCTCGGAATCAAATTCCCACAACCTTGGCTTCCACCTAAGCCATCTCGACCTCCGTGCCCCTTAAGATTAGACATGATTACCTAAAAAAACAACAAATATATAAATCATGGTGGATAAGATTAATCGTTAGTCTAGCAACGTCATGAAACAAAAATGCAGTGCCATGAAACAATAAAAGGTAAAAGAAAATGGGGAGGATGAACATGAACAGATAGAAGAAGAAAAAAGGATAGCAAATCTGAATTAGAATATGTATTACTAATCATTCAAGTCAATAGTCACATAGTAAAAAATATGTAAAGTAATAGAGTCCCAAGTGCATGGATTGGAAACATCGAATATGGGTTTAAACACTCTAAAGGAGGAGGTATAGGAAACTCAAATCCATAGGAGGTGGTGGGTACAAAATTCAAGAGGTTAAGTGGGACGAGGAACCTGTAGGTATGAGACTCCATTCCCAAGCTATCTCAACCAAACAACTTTTTCATTATAGTAGCAGAACACACTCATTCCATTCCATTCCAAAATCGTTAACCAAATACCCTTAACAATGCAAAACAAAGTTTGAGGTACCAAATCATCAGTCTAGAACAATCATACTAAAAATTTTCTCCTCACTCATCACAGCTACTTCAATAACTTAGTTACTCAAGCAATAATTAAAATTCACAACTTTTATCCCAAAAGAAACCGATTTTCTAACAAGCACATGCTCAAATCTCAAAAAACGAAAAATCGTAGCAGTTCTATTAATTTACAGGGCATTATAGCAGTTTCCATTTAGAGAAAATAAGTAATTACAGAAAAAGAAAATCAACAAAGATATTAAGCAGACTCACCAATCACTTCACAAACTACTACATATCAAAAACTAAGCTCAAAATCAAAAGATTAAAAAACCTCAATTCTCAACGTGAAATCTAGGGTTTGAGCGAAAATAAAGGGTATTACCGGTGGCGAGGAGACAAAATAAGAAGCGGCGACATTCGGACGGCCGTCGTACGGTGGTGTTGGCCACCAATATCCCAAAAACCCAATTATTAGGGTTTGATGAGTAACAAAAATAAAAAATAAAAAGAAACATGAAGCTTCAGGAATTACCAGTGGCAAGGAGAGCGAAAATTGTCTGTCGTCGGTTGTTGGAGGAAGGTGGAAGTCTGGCCTTGGCCTTCAATAACTTCTTCAATTCGCGCGCCCCCTCTCCTTTTTGTGTTTTGAAAATGAATGAATGAATACAGTCGTTTAACAAAAAGGATAGGCCAACTTTATTTTAAGTCCTTTTTCATCAGCGATCGATTAATACAGTCGCCTAAGCTAAAAAAAATATAAAATTTAAAATAATAAAATTAACGACTGTTTTAAACGGTCGCTTATTAACAACGACTGTTTATCCGTCGCTGTCCACTTTAAAAGCAGTCGGCAACGACGGTTTAAAACAGTCGTTGGGTGCACGAATAAGGAATAACGACCATTATTGAAACCGTCGCAGTGAAGCAGTCGTTGATTTAGCCTTTTCTTGTAGTGGTATATTCTGCAGCTTCATACAGGTTTGTCTACGTCTACTTGCATAAAAAGTGTTGTCATTTGTCATTGTTGTGTGACATTGATGAACCTTTATGGAAGAAACATGCCAAAGGTAAGGGTCTAAGAACATTGTTTTCCCTGTTCAATTCAAAAATTGGTGTAAAATTACAAATTACTCCAAATTTGTTTAAGGAACTAAAATATCTTCGAGTACTATCTAGAATAGAACTAATATTGACTATATACCAGATTCCGTAGATAAGTTCGAACACCTTCAGTTATTGGATATCTCTAAACCTTGATAAAACACTACCCGGTGAACTGTGTGAGATTCACAACTTGCAATTTCTCAAAATCAAAGACATCAAATTACGTCAACTACCAAAATATTTTGAGAGATTATTGACGAATTTGCGGCATATTGATTAGAAAATAATAGACATAAGACATTAGTAGACTTCTGATAAACATTAGAACTCTTTCTCCCCTTAAGACCCTTTTTTTCGTGTGAGCAACATAGTAGGGTATTCTATAGAACATTTGAAGAACATGAGTAGTATTCAAGGTTCCATTTCCATAACAGATCTTGAAAATGTCAAAAGTGAGGCAGAGGCCGAAGGAGCTAAATTGTGTGAAAAGCGTAAGCAGAAAAAGTCTCATATAAGCTATATTTAGTTTCACATTGGGGCTCTAATTAGGGGGTGTTCATCTTCCGGTCTGGACCGAAAAAATGGACTGATATTTGTGTGTTAAAATGCTGAAATTACATAATTATTTCCTATTAGTGGTCAGTCTGACCACCAACTGTAGGTGTTTTATCATTGCGCATAATTATGTATGCCCGATGTTAAAAAAAAAAGACCTTGTGCAATCAAAGATCGGTTTTGACATCAGCTCCATAAGTCTTCAATCATATCCTACATAATAGGCATATTTGGAAAACAATAATAGTAATGACATCATATTTCTAAGGAAAATATCATAGTCATTATTATATATGGTAATAGCATCTCATCTCCATATATATAATTTTGCTCACAAATTTCAATCCACACTCAATACTAGGGTGAGCACAACCGGGTACCCGGTGGAATTTCATAGACCCGGAACCGACGGGTCCCAAAATACTGGAATTGGAAATGGTCCAACCGGGTACTAAATTTTTGGACCCATACTTAGAACCGCTGGGTACCGGGTCCGGAACTGGGTACCTAGTTGTCAGTTTAATAGCATACCAAAATGGGCCGATTGAGCTATAAAATTCAAAAAAAAATTAGATGGGCATAAAGGTTTACTAACTGGAAGCCTGACACTTGGGAGAATTAGGGTTAAAAATCTTATAACTTAAAATGTTAGAAGTGGATTGGGCATATGATTTGGACTTCATTTTATTTGGGCCAACTAACTACCTCACATATGCCAAAAACCAATTCAACGTACCGGGTACCTGGTCCCAAGACCCAGACCCGGAACCGGTTATATTGGGAACCCACCAGGTACCGGGTCCGAAAAAATACTACCCAAACTTGGAACCATATGCAACCGGGTCTCCTTTTCTGGACCCAGACCCGGCCCCAGTCTGGGTACCCGGAATTTTTGCTCAGCCCTAATCAATACCACCTCCAAAGTGATAATGGAATTTTATGAAGCTTGGAGGTAGTGAAGCATCACTATAGACATTAACGTGCTATTTTCAGTTCAAAATTACATATGAAATATTATCATTACCACCACCAAGACATCGACCAAACGAGACAAAAAAGCACTGAATAAATATGGGAGTACTTCTTGAGTTTAAAATGAATTTAAATTTAAGATAAGTTCTAATGTGTTCAAATAAGTTAAGATAAGTTCTAATAAGTTCAAATAAGTTTAGATAAGTTTCGATAAATTTTACTACCTTATAAAGTAAACTTCATTAAGTTCCAATCAATCAAGATAGTAAGAATAAATTCAGATAAGTAAAGATAATTTCAGATGGATTTTTCTAACCTATATATGCCACAAAGGCATAGGTTAAGAGCATTAAAAATCCTATATAAGATATCATTATACAAAAAGTTTCCTTTTCAAAATCCAACCAAACTAAAAAAATCTTACATGATTATATCTATCTTAAGTATCCATCTTTATTTATTATCCCCAAATAGAATCTTGTTGTATTATATTTTTTTAAATGAAATCTTAAATTTTTTAACCTATGTCTTGTGGCATAGATTAGAAAAATCCATTTCAGATATATTAAAATATGTCGAATCTAGAACGAAATACTGATCCTTAGAGGTGATCAGGACTTATCAAATCTAAACAAGTATGATAAGATCCAATCAGGTGTAAATATAAGGCGAAATTAGAGGTAATTAGGTCCAATCAAATTTAATAAGTTCGGTCCAGATAAGTTCAAATTAAGAGAACACAATATATATAATCCTTTTTTTCTTTCTAATTGCATGCTTCATATTGATCTTCTGTAGTATTTGCAATCTCACTTTACTTTGACCTTATTTTTTATTTACTAACATAATTACATGTGTTATTATGTTATATACATGTTATATGTTATTTGATTTGTCTCAATGTATATCTTTAATTTTTCATATGTATAATTTTTCATTAATCGATTGTTATATTAATTAGTGGATAAAGTTGTATATTGGAAGACGTGAAATAAGTCAAAGTGGATAATCAAAAGATAACGAAGGGGGTCTCTCCTTAATTTATTAATTTGATTTTCACTAAATATTCTAATGGAATTAGAGTGTTGAGGAACTCAAGTTAAGACACAAGTTGATAAGAGGTTGACTGAGTTGCTTGGCCTATTATAATGTAAAAAAGTTGAACAGTTGGTCTTCTAAGAGACTGTCTATTTTAACCATTAATTTACCTCTTGTTATTTATCAGTAAAATCACAAAATGTTGATGTAATAAGAAAATATACATTGACAATAATTCAAAATCATTTTATATGATAACATTTGTTTCCATAATTTATTAAACATATGGTTTAAACAAAAGATTATGCAAGCACTTAATTGTAACCAATACGGCATTTTAGGTTAACGCGTGCATCTTCCTATATAGATCATGATTCTGAGTGTTAAAATTGAAATGTTCAAACATAAAAAATTTAGCTTTGTCAAAGCATTTTTATATATACAATATGTGTACTTGCGTGTGGCTTGTTTGGCAAATCCATTTAAAAATGCTATTTTGTAAGATCTGGTATTATATATAATGGGACTGAGTTTTTATAAATATAATAATTTTTCACCTTGATAATCTAAAAAAGATTCGCTAGCAAAATAGAGAAATAATATGGGGGAAATATGGGTATATGGAGTGAAACATGTGGGGGAAATGAAATTTTCTTGGCCGAAACTAAAAGTAGCAATATATATTACTACACAAAGAAAGGGAGGTTAAACGAAGAACGACTCGTGTCAAATATTCGATAATTTTTATAATAACAAGAAATTATAGTAGGCCAGTTGACCGACATTGGTGTCAATCTAGTTACTCCTAGCCATTCGCGCACGTAGCGCGTGGGCAAACCACTAGTAATGTAAAAAAGTTGAACAATTGGTCTTCTAAGAGACTGCCAATTTTAATTATTAATTCACCTCTAGTTATTTATCAGTAAAATCACAAAATGTTGATGCAATAAGAAAATATACATTGAGACGTATTCAAAATCATTTTATATGATAACATTTGTTTCCCATAAGCAAACCTCTCTTACTAATCAACTGCGATGATCTCTTCTTGATTAATCCAAACATTTTGTACATGTTTAATTGTAAGCCATTGTTTAGCTTCACGTTTCTGGAACTCCTTTGTGACCAAAGGACAATCATCTATTATCAAAGTCACCAGTAAAGTCGACAAATTCTTTTCAAGCAAAGACAAGAGAGCACAACAATGTAGTACTTCCAAATGCTCGAGTGAGCTGAGTTGCAGAAGTGATGATGGAACTGCAATCAGTTTCGGACATTCCTCTATAATAAGCTTGCAAAGACGCGGATAATCAGTCTCTTTCGCTTCTTTCCAGCTTTCCAACTGAAAAAAGCCGATGATTTCGAGTTTCTCTAATCTAGGAAATGCAATAGGAATATCAAATCCCATAAATTCACTTCCAATCTCTGTCACGCTATACATTTCCATTAAGCTTAAAAACTTGAGAGATGGTAGTAGTCCCTGTTGGCACTATTACGCAAGGAGACAGAACACAGAGAAATAATTAGAACGATCTTACTTGGAAAGGAGAAACAAAGAAACAGAATGCTGTGACGTGGAGAGATCCACTGTCCTTAAAGGTGATTTCGCCGCAGCACAGGTGCAAGCTTCCTCCCGACGACCACCCTCCAGGATTAGCACAGCGCCGCCCGATTGTGTGCACTCACAAGCAGACGGATGGAGTGACAAACTAAGCCCGAAATATTGGAGAACAATTTTATGTGGAGAAGAAGACTGAATAAAATGATCTACCTCTTTTGAACCAGAGGGAGGATTTATATAGAATAGAGGAGCAAAGTTAAAACGGCAATGAAATATTCTGGGAGGAAATTATGGAGTGAAAGCTGCGACAAAACGGCAAGAATTGATTTGCCGTTACTAAATGATTGCGTGAATCTCGCAAAAGAAATAACGGAACAAACAAGTCCCAAAAATTAAAGCTGATAATAAAATGGACCGCAGGCCCACAGCCCCCGCCCGCGCCGCGCTCGCCACGAGCCCGAGCCCGGCCCGGCCGGCGCGCGCGCGCGTGTGTGGCTTGCCATTCTTCTAGCCCATTGTTCAACAAAGCTAAAAGGAACATAATAGTATATAAACAAGGTAGGACCTTTATATTCTTTCCATGTGGGACTTGGGTATTTCATGAACAAAACCAAACAAGGAAATACTCCATAACTAAGGCTAACTTTGAGGCTTTAATTCCAACAATCCCCCACAAGAATCAAAGTTAGAAGAAGAAAAGAAGAATATACAATTTCGGGCTTGAAAAAGAAGTGATGCATTAGTGTTAATGTCTTACGACTTGAATTAACACTTAGTGAATCAGATTTGGGAATCTTGTTCAATTAAGTGATGTTCATCTTGAACTTAAGAGAACTTGAAACCTTTATCTAAAACACACATCTATCTTTAAAAGAAGTAGTCACTCCGCGATCAATGTGGCGCCTATACTGGCCATACGCCTACCTGGATACTCATAGATGCTCTAGAGAAATGACCCACATTTTCTCATAGGAAGCGGCCCCACTTCCACATCTAAGTAGGTGAATCCCATCAAGTGTGTACCACCACACACCACCACACAACTGTGGATATGGGTTCATTAAGAGCCCTTTGCTCATCCTCAATCATTAGTGGTAAGCACTTTTCAACACAATTTTCATAAGAGGGATAGAAATAAACAAGTGCCTTTATTACTAATGTTGCCCTTTGAACTCTATTTGCATAGAGTAGGGTTTCATTATTACATTTCAAATGGGTCTCAATCCCATCCCTCTGGATGCATCCACAATTACATTTCTAGAAAGGCCTTTAGTAAACGGATCCGCTAAATTCTTTTCGGACTTCACATAGTCCAGTGATATCACTCCACTACTTATCAAATCTTTTACAACCTTGTGTCTGAGACGAATGTGTCTTTTCTTTCCATTGTAGACATGATTCTTTGCCACCGCAATAGCGACACTGGAATCACAATGCAAGGTGCACCGAAGGAGCAGTGTTTCCCCCCACAATGGAACGTCATTCGAACGAGGTTTCTAAGCCATTCCGCCTCATTTCCGCCCCAACTCAAGTGCAACAAATTCGAGATTCCATTGTTGACATAGCAGTACAAGATTGTTTACAAGATTTCCAAGAAATAGCACCACCACCCAAGGTAAAAACAAAACCACTAGTAGAATTAATCTCATCATTTCCAGATACCCAATTAGCATCACAATAACCTTCTAAAACAGCAGGTGAAGAAGAATAGTGAATGCCCCAATCCATGGTTCCTTTAAGGTATCTAAGCAAACGACGCAAAGCACCCCAATGATCCTTGCTAGGATTATGTGTGTACCTACTAAGTCTACTAATAGCATATGCAACATCAGGTCTGGTGCAGTTCATCAAATACATAATGCTACCAATTACTTTAGCATACTCAGATTGGCCCACAGGATCTCCCTTATTTTTCACCAAGTGGATACTAGAGTCATAAGGAGTCCTGACTGGATCAACATCAAAAGAGTTGAACTTCCTAAGTACCTTTTCCACATAATGGGCCTGACTCAAACTGAAACCATGAGGAGACCTAGAAATTTTAACTCCCAAAATAAGGTCAGCCTCACCCATATCTTTCATTTCAAACTTAGTACTTAAGAATTCTTTCACTTCATTCACAAGATCTAAGCTAGTCCCAAAAATCAACATATCATCAACATATAAACAGATGATCACACAACCTCGAGAGTCATTTTTAGAATAAACACGGTATCGCTCTCATTTACAAGAAACCCAAACTGGTTATGGTGTTATCAAACTTTTGGTACCATTGTTTAGGGGCTTGCTTTAAACCATAAAGGGATTTTACTAGCTTACACACCTTGTGCTCTTGACCCGAAACTACACATCCTTCAGGTTGATCCATATAGATTTCTTCCTCAAGGTCACCATTTAGGAAAGCAGTCTTAACATCCATTTGATGCACTACAAGGCCATGTAAAGCAGCTAAGGCAATCAGAGTCCTAATGGTAGCAATCTTAGTAACTGGGGAATAGGTGTCAAAATAGTCAATTCCCTCCTTTTGAGTGAAACCTCTCACAACTAATCTTGCCTTATACTTGTCAATTGAACCATCGGCTTTAACTTCTTTTTAAAAATCCATTTGCTAGAGATGGGCTTACAACCCCTAGGAAGGTCTGCTAATTCCCAAGTGTTGTTACTCATGATGGACTCTAGCTCACTATCTATGGCCTCTTTCCAAAAAATAGCATCAACAGATTTCATAGCCTCGTCATAGGTCTTAGGGTCTTCTTCTAAGATAAAAATAGACACTAGACTCTCATTTAAGACACAACTTTCAGTAAGGAAGGAGGTAACAAAATCAGAACCAAAACTGTTATCTTTCCTAGGTCTTTTACTCCTCCTAGGTTCTTCTTCTACTACAGGTACAGTCACAAGAGGACTAGGCACAGACAAAGCATGATCAGCAGAAGAAAAACTTGAAGCAGTAGAAGAACATTTCAGAGGAAACACATGTTCAAAGAATTCAAGATCTCTTGATTCAAAGCAATAGAACCACAAGCATAAGAACCTCTAGCATCCTTAATAAGAAAGCGATAAGCAAAGACTATGAAAAGCATAACCAATGAAAATCGAATCACAAGTCTTTGGTCCTATTTTGTCCCTTTTAAAAGAAGGTATTGCAACTTTAGCAAGACACCCCCACACTTTCAGGTATTTGAGATTAGGGATATGGCCTTTCCACATCTCATATGGGGTTTTGTCTAACTTCTTATGAGGCACACGGTTCAAGACATGACAAGCAAGATAAAATAGCCTCTCCCCACATGTTATCGGGAAGTCCGAACTAATCAACATAGCATTCATCATGTTCTTAAGGGTTCTATTCTTCCTTTCAGCTATACCGTTTTGTTCGGGGGTATAAGGGGCAGTCAACTCATGAATAATCCCATTTTGTTCACAAAAGGTCTTAAGGGAAGTGGGATCATATTCTCCTCCCCTATCACTTCTAAGTCTCTTAATTTTCCTATCCAATTGGTTTTCAACCTCAGCTTTGTACTTTAAGAACATTCCCTCTGCCTCATCCTTAGATTTCAGAAGGTATACTACGGTGTAACGGGAAAAATCATCTACAAAGGTTATGTAATACTTCTTCCCCCCTCGACTTTCATGGTTCTTAAAGTCTCCTAAGTCTGAATGAATCAGTTCAAGAAGTTCAGATTTCCTATCAACTGATTTAAAAGGCTTCCTAGCAAATTTAGCTTCAACACAAATTTCACATTTAGGCAAATCAGAATTGGAGAAACTAGGTATCAAATTCAAGTGTTTTAGTCGTTTTATGGAGGCTGCATTCACATGACCTAATCTAGAATGCCATAAATCAATAGACTCAGCAATATAAACAGAAGAAGTAGAAGCAGATTTATTCATGAGTTCAACAGTAGCATCAACAGCAAAAAGCCCCCCATTACAATATCCCTTCCCCATAAATTCCCCATTATGGGTGATGACAAGTCTATCGAAATCAAAAGATAACCTCAAACCACCCTAATTAACAAACTTCCGTAAATTAGATTTCTACGCATTTCAGGAACATGAAGTACATTTGTAAAGAGTAAGCAATTTTCCGTAAGTGAGTTTGAGAGTAATCTTCCCTTTGCGTGCGACTTTTGCTTGAGCAGAGTTGCCCATGAACACATTATCACCTTCCAGCCTTTTCATATTGATTGAACATGGCTCGGTTGGTGCGGATGTGCCTCGTCGCTCCCGTGTCCACGATCCATTCAAAGAAGATCTCCAACTAGGTTGATCTCGGATACAACAAAGAACAAAGTTTTCAACCGCTTCTACCATGTTTGCTTGGTTCTTCTTTTTTGTTCCAAAGAATTTGCGGCCTTGTGTCCAGGTTTACCGCACTCATGATGACTGCCTTTGAACCCGTATTTCGCACACCTCCATGAGATTTGAGACTATTGTCTCCCTTGTGGAAACTCTTTGTCTTCCGTTTGTTCCCCGTCATAATTGGAGTGTTTGGACTCCACAAGATTAGCTTTAGGAAATACAAGCATGACCGGAAGGTTTGTCCTTAAGACGGTTTTCTTCCTCAATTTTCGCTTGACCAACAAGTTCTTCAAGGGTAAGGTCTCTCTTTTTGTGCATAAGTTGGTTCCTATAGTCTTTCCAAGAAGGTGGCGGTTTCTCAATAAGTACAATAGCCTGGTATACTCACAAATAACAAGTCCCTCAAAGACAATATTGGTGCAAATAGTTTCATAGTCATGGACTTGGTCGATAATAGGTTTTTCATCATCTATCATGAAATTAAGCCACTTACTAATACAATAGCGTTTGGAACCAGCATCATCAACACCATATTTCTTTTCCAGGGTATCCCAAATGTCCTTAGCATGGTTATAAGTCATGTAAATATCAAGCGAGCATTGGACATATAATGTAATAACATCCCCTTACAAGTTCTCGTCATCCTTAGCAAATTTAGTCTCATAAGCTAGTTTCTCGGTCTCATCGGGAAGGAATAACGGGATCATCAAGCACATAAGCCACATCAATTTGTTCAAGGTAAAACCCTAACCCCGATGACCCCAACGTTTATAGTTTTTCCCCTCAAGAGACTCGATTTTAGACATATCAGGAATTGTCATATGAGATGCCATAGCAAGAGAATAATACTAATCACCTTTAAGATTGTTGGCACTATTACGCAAGGAGACAGAACACAGAGAAATAATTAGAACGATCTTACTTGGAAAGGAGAAACAAAGAAACAGAATGCTGTGACGTAGAGAGATCCACTGTCCTTAAAGGTGATTTCGCCGCAAGACAGTGCAAGCTTCCTCCCGACGACCACCCTCCAGGATTAGCACAGCGCCCGATTGTGTGCACTCACAAGCGAGACGGATGGAGTGACAAACTAAGCCCGAAATATTGGAGAACAATTTTATGTGGAGAAGAAGACCGAATAAAATGATCTACCTCTTTTGAACCAGAGGGAGGATTTATATAGAATAGAGGAGCAAAGTTAAAACGGCAATGAAATATTCTGGGAGGAAATTATGGAGTGAAAGCTGCGACAAAACGGCAAGAATTGATTTGCCGTTACTAAATGATTGCGTGAATCTCGCAAAAGAAATAACGGAACAAACAAGTCCCAAAAATTAAAGGCCGATAATAAAATGGACCGCAGCCCACGGCCCCGCCCGCGCCGCGCCACGAGCCCGAGCCCGGCCCGGCCTGGCGCGTGCGTGTGTGGCTTGCCATTCTTCTAGCCCATTGTTCAACAAAGCTAAAAGGAACATAATAGTATATAAACAAGGTAGGACCTTTATATTCTTTCCATGTGGGACTTGGGTATTTCATGAACAAAACCAAACAAGGAAATACTCCATAACTAAGGCTAACTTTGAGGCTTTAATTCCAACAGTCCCAAAGAAGGAAGTACCTCCGCGTTCTCACAGTTAAAGAGTATGATTGATGTGAGCATGTTGAGTACTGAAGAACCATTAATCCAATGAGGAAATCTGATTCCACCATAGCATGATATCTTTAGCCGCTCCAAGTTGGAGTGCGGTTGAAGTAGTTGAAGAATCAGATCGTCATCGTTGCCACACTGATTCCATGCTTCATGAGACTCGCTCCATCTTAACTCTAGCTCTTCTAAGAACTTTTTCTCGCTTAGAGCGGCTTCCTCAGCCTCGTTAGGACTTACGACATTTTCCAATCCCGATATGCAAAATGTTCCCTTAAGTTCATTCATATTCTTTAACTCTTTGATGCTACGACCATCATCGTTATGAACTAAAAACGCGGACAAGGTCTCTAGCTTAGTAAGCGCCCCCATGCCTTTCGGCATTATGGCTAATTGGCTAAGGACATCAAGCTCAAGATGTTCGAGAGAGGTTAGCTTCCTTGTTGCTTCTGGTAGCCTTAATAAGCGCTCGCAATGATTACGTTTCAAAGTTTGCAACTTAGAAAGGAAGCGTATCGATTCAGGAAGTACTTCAATGAGGGTAAATGAAAGATCAAGATACCTTAGTCCCGTCAAATTTCCGATTGAACTTGGTAGCTCTGTTATACAAGCTCCACTTAAATGAAGTACCTCCAAGAACTTGAGAGCGAAAAATACACTATGGGGAATTTCATTGATGCTGGAAGTAAAGTTAGATAAAAGAAGAAGTGCTTTCAAGTTTTTTTTATACTTCAATTCTTTAAGACTGGTTTCATCAATGTCATCACCCATCAAAGATACATGCTCTTCCAGCTTGTCGCGCAATAATATACTAGCAAGATCATTCTTCAACCAATCTAGATTTGCTTTGTACTTATCCTTCTTACTTGCAAAGCATGTTCCAGTGCGAATAATATAACCGGCACACAGAAGAATTTCAAAATAGAGATGGCAAATTTGATTCTTGTGCTTGGCCTTTATAAACCCTCTTGCTAACCATAATTGAATTAGACTTTCTTTGTCGAATTCGTAATCATGGGTGAAAACCATGCAGAAGAGCCTCATATCTTCCTCAGCTTTCAAATGGTGCTCAATCTCGTTAATTGACAAACACAAATGTTCTAGTAACGCAACTCTAAATTTTTCGTAAACATCATCTTTTTGCCTAATTGGTGATGAAAATTTTTCAGGTAAATCATCTCTATTTTCTGTGGCTGAAATAGATTTCTCTATCACTTCTGCTGACGACTTGTTTTTTGGCTCTTTATCTGGTCTGACTTCTATCCATGATTCATTATTACCTGCATTATCACATCCAGTTACGAGTTTACCACAAGATGATAGCTTTCTAAGCATGAACAACTTCTCTTTTATCTCATTACGACATGAAAATTGTTCCCTTATGAATTGAAGTTTGTTTTTATAAATTGAGAGTTCATTACTAGTGAAGTTGTACTTCTTACAAAGTTAAACAGAAAAAAGTATAAACGAAATTATCTGCAACCACATTTAGCCGAATTATAGATTCGGCATAATATATCATTAATATTAGGATTTTTTTTGTCAAAAACCACCTTGTAAAACATGAAATTTGTGAGAAACCACCTTATATAATTTTTTATCCGAAAACAAACCTTAAACACAAATTCTTTTGTGAGAACAAACCTTAAGCCTTATTCCGATCATTGATCCAGGAACCTTGGGTCAATGATCGGAATAAGGCATAAGGTTTGTTCTCGCAAGAAAATTTCTCATTAAGGTTTGTTTTCGCAAAAAAAATTATATAAAGTGGTTTCTCACAAATTTCACGTTTTATAAGGTAGTTTTTGACAAAAAATCTGCGCAATCTTTATAATTAGCACCACCCCAATTTTTAGTATTTTGACATTATTATCTTATCATGATCCTGGCATATATGATATATCAGATGGATAAAGCAGTTGGCAAAAAGAAGGACATAATAGTGAGTAAAACAGACTATTAATACCGGTCGATGGATTGGCAGCATCAACAATAACCTCACGAAGATCAAAGCCCTGTGTACTGGTTAGTGATGAATCCGATACCGAGCTGCAAATCGTTACACTTTCTCCTACGGCATGTGATGAATCAGCTTCAAGCCTTTTACTATGAGATTGAAGATTGGAAATACTTGAGGAAGGATATGGCCGCGCTGAGATTAACTGATTCCAAAAAGAGAAACAAAATACAGTTAAATTCTACGTCCTTCACAAATATTTCCTTTATTTCTTAGTACTTCTGCCTACATGCTATCTAATACACTACTATGCAGTATATGCATCATGCATAGTACATGCACCAAGGGAAATTCTGAAATAAATTCTCCAAATGAGCAAAATTTTACTCATTAATTTGTCTCTCTAGCTTCTTTCCTCCTCTTTTCATTGTTTCTCTTAAGTCTTACCTCCAATTTTCTTTCTCCTCCATTGTTTCTCTTACCTCCAATTTTTCTCTCCTCAATAATTTGTCTTACCTCCAATTTTCTCTCTCCTCGATGTCTCTCACCTTCAAATTCCTCTCTCCTCAATTGTTTCTCACCTCCAAAATTTCTCCTACACTATTTATCTCTCCTTCAAAATTTGCAACCTTCACTGAAATTAATGAATGACAAAAGTAAATATTGGAGCTTTGTATTTCATCAATGGTAGAATTAATTTTAGATTTGAGAGTGAATATTAGAGTTTTCAAAATTCCTTAAGGTTGGAATTAGTGATCAATAATGCAAAAGTTTATCTAAGAATCAACAATATTTTTAGATTTTTCTTACCTCCATTGTTTCTTTTACCTCAAAATTTCTCTTTGCTCCATTGTTTTTAACCTCCAAATTCTTTCTCATTCATGGTTTATCCCTCATCATAGCCAATCATATTGATGAGTTAACAATATGATTTGAGAAAGTTGGGTTTCATCAATAGTAAAAACAAATATTGAATTTCATCAATGATGGACTTAGTTAGTTTCACGTTTAAAATTAATATTGCAGTTTTAAAATGAGCAAACACTTATGCTCATTTGAAAAATTAGGGAAAAAGTTTGCTAATTAGGGAAAAAAATGTTTGCTTATTTTCAAAATGATTAGAAGTGTTTGTGCATTTGAAAACGTTTGCTCATTTGGGTGAATGAGAAGAACTGGTTTGAAATTAGTAGAATTTAGCTCATTTGGAGAATTTCAAATCAGCAGTCAGCAAAAGTTAGTCTTGGGTGTAACATGAGGATTTATTATAAATTTTCTCTACTACTATGTTCCTTAATATTTTTATTTATGTATAAGTTAAAAGTTATAAAAAGTTAATTTATTTAAAGTATGACTTAACAATCAAATACAATAACACTTGACTATATATATTTTTTCTTATACAGTTAATTTATAAGAGAATATGAGATATGGTTGGTAGATGAATATAGGATAATGTAGATACTAGGACTAGGAATATTAACTTTTGACTAAACATGATATTTTTTTTACTTTCACATTACTCCCTTTTGTCTCATATTAGTCGCAATACTTTTCATATATTAGTAGTACTATATTAATCGCAATTCGCAACACTTCCATTATAGGCATGTATCTACGTATTGTACTTTTTTTCATTGTATAACTATATCCCACACCTTTATTGAAAATGATGAGAAAATAATAATGTAATAACACTCCTATACACACCGACCTTCAATTAAATGGCCCACAACTTACCCATAATATGAAGATAAACACTATTTCAAATCAACTTCATCAATAAATAAATAAAAAAACTCATGTCTCACTTTATATACTTCCAAAATTTTTGTACATAAGCGCGTGTTGCAATTAATATGGGACGGGAGGAGTATTAATTTTTACTTTTAATGCCTTGTACATTTTTTAATATTTTTACCATTTTTTGCTTTATTTATAAATATGTCACAATTACCAATGATGACAAATTTTGGTCAAAGTAGAGCGCGGTAACAAATTCTTTCCCCTCCTTTCCCCCCTATTATTCTTCGATTTTCTGATTAGGAACTCAAGAATCAATTAAATTTGGGGAATAATACCTAATTTCACAAACAAAAAGCAAAATTAGATTAGGGAATCTCTTGTATATGTATTGAATTGCTCTATTTGGAGATCATCCAAACAAGAGATATATACTAAAAAAGAATAATTATGTGTTGGTGTTAATTATATAGAATTATTATATCTAATTTAGGGGTTAGTTATCAAATGATCAATATGGCTCGTCATTCAGTTCTTTCGAAGCCATTGGATCCTTTCCATATTCTTCAAGTCTTATAGGTTTGATCCTGTAGAATCTGACCCACTTTCTCATTGAGCCAATGGTACTCAGTAAATCCGATTGATTTTTTGATAAAAAAAATACTATGTAAAATTCTCGAGTTTTCTTCTTCCTCTATCAACTACCCGCTGATAAAATTAGGTCCTTGTCTAAGGTTCGATATTAGTACCGGTTCATAACCATCAAAGTCGAATTGCGAACATGTTAATGAAGCAAATTTACAAAGTTGGGGCTAATTTGCATCAAATTTATGTATTTTATCTTTGATAATTACTAAAATTATTGTTTGATATTGATATTCTGGAATAAAATTAGAGTTCATATGCAATTTTATGATCGTAAAGTGACAATATATATTAGTTCAATATGATATTAATAAATGCAAATTACACTTAATTTAGAAAAATAACTTACTTTTAAAAATTACACAAATTCGAGATAAACCCTGCCTAAGGAAGAACAATAAATTGACTTGATTATCTTTGTATTAACTTAAAATGGGTCCAATTTACAACTAGAAGATTTGCCTTCATCCAATTTTTATTTTTGTTGGAAGAAAGAAAAATCAATTCTACATGTATATAGACGAAAAAGATGGTAGATATGGGGAAAAGTAACCCACCTAGACGGAAGTTTGGATTGAATCAGTCATTTGGTGTTTGTGTGTGAGAGTCATGTTAATCTTGGGAAACATATTGGAGAATACGTTTCAACACCCAAACGAGCAAAATCTCATTTTCAAGGCAATAATCATATCATGACAAAACAATTCCTCGAGTTTTTATAGTCATTTTTCTTTGTGTTCTTCTCTTATGGCTTTAAAACTCATATTCTTAACATCTGGTATCGCTTGTCCATCTAAACAATCATCATGTTTTGATGATTTCAAAAAATTTATATTTTAGACGTCAATATTAAAACAACTCTTTTTCTAACCTATGCACCTAGTGCATAGGTTTAGCTATTTGTTTTTAACTTTATTCAACAAAATTGATAATATGACATAGTTAATTAAAGATATTATTCTCATAATTGATATCTAATTTCTATTATGAGAATAATATATTTAACTAACTATGTCATATTTATCAATTTTGTCGAATAAAGCTAAAAACAAATAGCTAAACTTATACATTATGTGCATAGGTTAAAAAAAAACCCTTAAAACAAATGTAACAATATACCTCATTATTGCCCCTCAAAAAAAATATAACTCTCATTATTGAGTAAAATGAGTATATAGATAAATCATCGTTCTTGCCCGGTGTTAGTTTGAGTATAATATTATTTAGGGAAAAGCTATAATGACAAAAATTGTCTAAAATGGATACAGTAAACTAGTAATATCGTGCTTATTTTAACTATAGCAAATTTTGTACCTGAACTTTTTCCTTCCTCTTCCGGGTTCTCAATTTTCTAAAATGGAACTTTTGCCTTAATAATAGACCAAATTTCCCCAACATCTCCTTTTAGGAAGTATTCCACGTGCTGTAGTTTTTGGGTTGGTGTGTAACTTCTGTGATGTACCTCAATTTAATCGATGGAAAGACCTAACAACATAACAGAACGAAGGTCGCCAAGAAAGTAGAATAGATTTGAAAAGGATATTTCTGAGAAATTTTATCGACAGGAAGCAAGACTTATTGGCGGGAAAGACCACGCAATCTAGCTTCTAGAATTGACAACAGGGGAAAGGCTTATTATATAACCTATAACAGAAATATATGTTGGGATATTATTTTACAAAAAATATATTTTAAACTTAGGAAAAAAAAAATATTCCTGTATATTCCATATCAATCTGTGGTTACTCTTAATAAAATCTTTTTTGAAAGAGTAGACAAGTTTTCCTTTCTGTATTATTTCTTATGAATGGTATTGGTAAAGTATATCCTAAACGAATATACTTTACCAATACCATTCAATATAAATAATACGCGAAGGAGGCGAGTTGTCCGTCTGAACTCGGAATGGTTATTCATTTAAAGTAATTGATTAGCTTAGTCAATTCTAATCTCTCATAAACAAGTGCCAACTGATAATTATAGTAAAGTACCCTAATGACATATAGCTAGTATTCATCTACAAGTCATCCCCAGCCGTTGCAAATAAGATTATAGTTGTGGGGTTAATATAGTCGTTACTGTTTAAATAAAATAAATAGAGGAAACAAAAAATAAAAATATAGAGAGTGAGTAGAATTTTTGTTGTCAAGAGGACTCAACATTCTAGCCACTCAAACTTTAAGCCAAGTCATTGACCACCAAGCCAACTGTATCCTTCAAGTTTATAAATGCCTCATTTAATATATAAACAAAATATGTGCAAGAGCCTAACTATAAAAATATGGGCCGTAGGAGTGGGCTGCAAGACCAGCTCCCTGCCAGCCCCTATGTGGCTTTGCCCATGCTTGCAATTGAAAAATATTTCATACATCTAGCTTTAATTACAAATTCATAAACCTTGGCAAGACTTTCAACATCATGTGTATAACTAAGACGGTTTCAACCAAAAATATTTTGTATCATTAATCTAACCTAAATCAGGATTATGTGTAACGGCAACAACATCTAGTTGGTGTCACTTCGAGCTTTGTCTAATTCCTTCCAAGGAGGAACATATAATTGTTCATATTGTGACCAAAATTCAGTCTCTTTTTATACAACATTGATAATAAATACATCATTTGTCCTTTATTATACGACATTCATAATTAACAAACAACATTACTACATCTGGAAATCAATAAACTTGTATTACTATTTACTAGATTTTGACCCTAGCTTAGCTAAATATATATTACATATATGAGTAAAAAAAATTAAAGATTAAATTTAAGTATTTAAATTTGAAGATAGTGATAACTAATTCAAAATCTTAACAAAATTAGTTTATATATAATATAATTATAGTACTATTATTTCTCGTTAAAAGAAGAAAACCTTATTTAAAATAGAATATCAATTACCAAAGTTTCTCACATATGTTTTGGGCGGAAATTTTTAATGAAAGAGTGACATGTATACATAGCTAGTATTTGTTTTAGTATAATATAATAGATAGATTCAAAAACTTCAGGTTAATGATGAAATATGAAAACTGGAGGGGACACCAAAGGCCTCCGCCCTTCCATATCTTTGATAGAGAGATAGAAAGGGAGGGCAAGGCTCTTGGTTTTTTGATGTCTAAGAATTGAACAATGACTTTTGCATATTCTCAAAGAATTGAACAAAGAAAATGGATGGTGAGTGCCTGATCAAAGTGATCGGGCCATGTAGGAACAAGGCCCAAGTCTAAATATATTTTGAGGTTAATTAAGATTATATGCTATCACATTTAGAATACAAAATCACATAAAATTTCATAGAAAATAATCATGAATTTGTTGAAAAATGAATTATAATGGCCATTCATTATCTTTTTATGTATGGATTTGTACACTTTTGTGCTCTAAAATTAATTACTATTAATCTCAAAAGAGTTCTAACTAACGAAAATAAATCTAATTTTAATCATAAACTTCACACTTTAGAATGAACAGTAGTGTAGGATCGTTTTATTTAGATTACCAAACGAAATTAGTCAAGACACGGGATCATTAGTTAATGCGAACTTTCCTATTTTTAATCATATATAGTAATAATTTAGAAATTGATATTTACAATATACATACATATTGGAAACTAATAATCTAGCAAAATTTCATAATATCATGTTTTTTTAACATATGACTCACTAATCATGCATGGTCTAAGTTTTCCACTGATCAACTTTGACATGAATTTTCCAATTTAGGGATAGCAATTCAGTCCAAATTAGATTTAGATTGACTCAATCCGAACATATACAATCTAAACATGAAAAAATGGAAATCCAATATGAACCCTATAATGTGATCAATGATACTCATGTATGATCTCACAAATTTAACCTAGATTGTTACCATCGGTTATTCGAACCTATGCACCTAGTGCATAGGTTTTAGCTATTTGTCTTTAGCTTTACTCAACAAATTAAATTGATAAATATGGCATAGTTATTGAAAGATATTATTCTCATAATTGATATCTAATTACTATAATGAGAATAATATCTTTAATTAACTATGCCATATTTATCAATTTTGTTGAATAAAGTTAAAAACAAATAGCTAAACCTATACATTAGGAGCATCAATTAGAAAAACCCTATTACTACTAATACCTCGTCAACTAAGAAATTAGAATTAGATTTCAACGGGATATGTTTGTATTTAGTAATGTTGATCATTTTATTTATTCGTAAAGTCCCTGTGACTAGTGAGTCCCTAAATAAGAGTTTCGGATAACGGGAATAGGATGGAGGTAACAGGATCCCCTTAATATGTTGGACAATAATAAGAGGATGGCATGTTATAATTCCGAATTCAAAGGTTTACTTGGAAGAATAAAGTCAACAAGTCCTAGCGTAACATCAACTTGATATGGGATCTAGTCATCTTGTTGAAGGATGTGTATGACACTTAGATAAAGTCGATTACCCAGTCAGAAAAGAATAGAATTTGCATCCTTAATTGCCTTTTCATGATAACGAAGAAAACTCATTACATAAGAACTTGTAAATGAGAACGAGTCTTGTAACATATTTTAGATAGTTATGACCATAAAATAAAAAATAAAAAAAAATCTTAGTTGTAACATGTTATACCATAACATGCATAATGACATAGACTACAACAAGAATGACATGAACTATACAAATAATGACATGAATCTCATGTCATGTGGTCATTTATTTCATGTTATTTGAGTTTCTTTTACAACTGAAGTGATGATTTGTGGGTTGTTATTACACCATAAATTATGGTGTAACAGTTACAGCAAAGAAATTGTGAAAAAAAATATTGTCGCCTTTCAAAATGGAAATCATCTACATTTTGACAAACCCCCTACCATCTTAAAAAATGCATAGTATGTATATCTCCTGAAGTCAACTACCTGATATTTCCTTAATCAACTAGACTTAAAGGATCAATAATTCACTTACCAAATCAAATGACTTCTTATAATCGTTAACAGCACATACGAAAGCTGAATTGATCGTCTTGGACAACCTGAGAGTTGGTGGGAAACCTAAAGTGAGACTGATTCTCATTATCTTATCAAATGATTTTTAGAATATAACTTTGCCTTATGTGATATGATGGCTCAAATTCTAGGCTTTTGAAAATGACGAAATAGCAACTGGACTATTGGGCAATACTAGTTGAAAAGGAGTTAAAACTGATAATTTAGTTTTAGCTAAAACTAATAAGGCAGTTCCGAAAGCTGATAAGGTGTTGAAACTGATTAAGGCAATAGCTAAAGCTGAGAAGGTGCTGAAACTGATAAGGTAGCTACTTAGCCTAACTATTTGGCAAGTTGCCTAAGTTGATAATTTATTTTGGCAAAATTAATTGTTATTAATTTAAGTCGTTTTAACCAACTAAAATTTTACTTTAAGTGCTTCCCAAATACTACTAATTATTTTAGGACCTTAAATATTCTAGCACCTTATCCTACGGGTACCTAAAATAATTCCCAAAACATAGCCAACGACAGTAAAAACTAGTTCTGTTTGTCTACTTTCTTGGTACATCAACAACTGCTTAGCTTTGTTAGTGACGATGCACTAATTTAAGACATGTTTAATATGTAGTTTTGTCACGATTGACAACTGTGACGAGGTATCAAGTACATCATGAATCACAACTATGAGGGGTTTATGAGGTATTTCGTTGCAAATGATGTTTTCCGATGGGTTGATGATAGAGAATACTCTTCGTGAGTCAAGATTTTCCTCAAATACTTCGTGTGTTCACTTTTACTTGCAAAATGAAGGGAGGCACAAGACATCAGGAATCAAGCAAAGGAGAGAGTTAGAGAGAACGGTTTAACATAGTAATCTGGAGTGATTTTACAACTCTCACGATACAATTACATAAGAGACTAATTATAAAATCATCATATCTTCGCGCAAAAAAAAAAGAAATAGACTAAAGAAAATTGAAGTTCAAGTATTGTAGACACATAATCGTGTCTCCCTATCTAAGTGCCCAATGATGAAACATACTGCGGTTTTAATTGTTTCGACCCAAGGGAAAAGCAGTCCAAAGAGCTAGGTCCAAAACTGTTTTTAAAGTCTAAAATCTTATTTATTTACAATAATGATCCAAAGTCCTATTTTAAAACCCAATTAGTCCTGATAGTTTATTGTATATTGAGCACATAAAAATATTTTGAGCTTAATCCTTTGAAAAAGCCCAACTAATTATTCATGATAATTAATTATTTTTATTTATTATTTTAATAAATATATTAAGAAATAAATAAATATTTTCAAAGATATTTTAAAATTAAAATCAGATTTTATCTCGTAAAAGTTGATTTCCGGATTTAAAAGGATAAAAGAAAAATCATACAATAACGTGTCGAAGAAAAAGGCTGTAAGCGTGTCTGATCTAACGCAGATGGTGCGTCTGGCGCGCCACGTGCGAGCAGCACATTGACAGTACCACATCAGGCGCACCAATCTGCGCCTGACACGTGACTGTGCGTGTCATGTAGAGACGTGCGCCCAACGCACTCTTTGTGCGACGTGCAATTGGCTTTTCTATCTTTTTTTCTTATATTTGTATAAACAGGCCATGATTTTTCGAATCTAAAAAAATACTTTTACGTACTCTAAAAAACACACTTGCACGTACTCTTAGCGCTCGAATACTTGCAAATTCTTATACTCTCATACTTTCAAACACACAAAAACATATTTTCAAACACATAAACGCATATTTCGATCGATATTCATAAGTTTCGTTGAAAGGCTTCACGATTGCTCCTCTCGAAGGTTGTTATTCTCTCAGACCCAAGCCACACCAGTATATTCCTGAGGGTCCTTGAATAAATATCTCTTGTTTATTATAAAAATTTTCTCATTTTATGTTTTTTTGCTCATTTTATATTTTTGCTCATTTTGGGAACTTTTTGCTCATTTTATGTTGCAGTTTTTTCAGTTTTCAGCATAAAAAGTGGTTTTCACGTGATCCTATTGCTATAACTCTAATGAACAAATGATGTAACTCTAATGAAAAAGTGATGTAACACCAAAAAAAAAGAATATTAGAAAAAAAAATCAAAAAAAAAAAAAAAATTTGGGCTCAAAATTTTTTCGGAGGTATAACTCTAATGAACAAGTGTTGTAACTCTAATCCAATCGTGTGGTTGAGATTCATTCTCATTTCTCATGTAAGGAGCATTCTCATGTGATCTTGCCCCTATATATATATATATATATTAAAATATATATTGTCCTGTTTATGCTTTCATCACACATATGTTATTATTGCTAATCAAGACCTAAGAAATTGTTCTAATATTAATTAGATAATTTGAACAACCTGTTAGGAACCCTGTAATTTTGATTGCTTAATAACATATCACTAAAAAAGTAGTCTTTTATGTATTTAATTAACCAACTTAGACTAATATTTTTAGGGTGCTTACAAATATTCTCTGGTTATTATTTTGTAAAAACTTTGATATGAATCGATATTTAGTAGAAGACAACAATGGGCAAACGTGGTTCCTGACCGTGTTCGTATCCTCACCCCTAAACTCAATTTTTGGTTCATTGACCATTTATGAAGTCATGACGAGGAAATCTACATTAGATAAGTCTCAAAGCTGTCAATAAGGTTTTGCAATATCCAATTAGGTTTATGAGTCTTCCTCTCATTAAAGACTTGTTGGTGACTTCAAAATGTTTTTAAAATTTAATAAAACCTTAACAATGTAGTAGTCAAATACGCGCTCACACCGCGTAAGCGAAATAAAATCACGCCTACAAGTATTCATTAACAACAAAAGTAACTACTTTATTTATAGGACATTTGATATGTTTCCTTAGACAACAAGGATTAATTCGTTAACTTACAAAAACAAACTTCCAAAGATTCACCAACAAACAAATATGTGACTATGAAAACACAAAGGACTAAGACAACTGAAAGATTCAAACTTCAAATGTATGTAGAGTGTCAATAATCATCCTTGGAGATATGGCAAACGGGGGCAATCTCTTATGTCTGGTCTTATCCATGAAGGCAGATGGGATATTATAGGCAATGACAGCAACTGTGGACACCCAATAACACGGAGTTGTTGAAGGCGAGGCATATCTCCGGGAAATAGCGTCTCCCATTTAAGAAGTCTCTTCATGTTCAGGATCTCCAAACATTCTAATGTCGGGTACTCACTTTGTTGAGCTCGAGCTCCCCTGAAGCGACTACGTCTTACTGTTTCAATCTTGCCCATATTTTCAATCTTAAGGTTCTTCAGTAGCCCAAGCAATCCAAAGAATGGAAATACGTTACACTTTGGACAATTGTACAAATAAATAGTGGCAATATTTTTTAAGGAGTTTACCCAACTGGGAAATATAGTACCCCTGTAGTTTGATACTCGTAGTTCTGTCAACTTTTCACTAGGTTTAAGCCCACTTAAGATATCTTCTGCCATGGATGGATCTTGGTTAGAATCAAGTGTTGGCCTGACTGTCCATTCTAATTCCAACTTTCTAATTTTACGCTTTTTGCTCAACATAGCCTCTTCAGCCTCAGCTTTGTTGCTAACGTTCTCTAATTTGGTGATTTTTATGGATCCTTGAAGCGAGTTCATATTCTTTAGCTCTGAGATATAATGTCCTCTCATCTTCTCAACAATAAACACGGGTAATGTCTGAAGGTTAGTTAGATTTCCTAACTCTGATGGGATCGAGAGTAGTTTGGGCATATCTAATTCGAGATGGATTAGGCTGATCAAGTTACTAAAATTTTTGGGAAGACAAAAAAGTTTAGGGCAAGATTTTAGCTTAAGCACTTGCAAAACTAAGAGACTGCATAACCCTATAGGGAGTCTTGTAATAGATGTATAAGACACATCAAGGTACCTAAGGTGTTTCAGATTGCTTATATTGTCATGGAGTTTAGTGATATCAGATTTACTAAGGCTTAGTACTCGTAAGTATTCGAGTTTATTGAACAAGGAATAAGGAATTGGTTGGATGGCAGTTTCATAATTGCTAAGCAGCAAGAATGTCCTTAGTCTTCTATTAGTGTCTTGAATTTTCTCTAGGATTGCTTTTTCTACTTTCTGAAGACACGATGAAAAATGATGGATATGAGAAGAGAGAATGTCTTTTCCATTACCTTCATCCAGTCGAAAATAAGTGTTGCGAGCTACAATTTGAGCGTATGTATGAGCAAAGACGTGCATTTGGTAGGTCGCTAAATTTTGATCTTTAGGAGAACATTTAGCCTGTTGGATCATAGACCTTGATACCAGACCCTCGAAATGATCTATAGCTGGCTGTAACGTCCACTCTGGTGCGACATTGATAAACCCTTCGGCCATCCACAACAGCGATAGTTCATGCTTGTTGAAGATATAATGAAGAGGAAACAGGGCAAAATAAGCGAGGAACTTATTTAGATTCTTAGGTAGACTGCTTTCATCAAATCCCAAATCTGGCAGGATTTCATGTAAAAAGACATCAAGGGACCAAAACTCGTCATCTTCATAGCGTGAGATAGCAGTGTTGAAGTCTTGTTCTGATTGACATTCATATCTTAAGGCAAGGCCGATAACATCAGCTACCAACGCTAAGCCGCCACATTTTTCAGCTATGCATTTCACTTTAGATTGGAACACATCGTGATTGTAATCAACGAGAACAGGAGCCACCCTGTTCTTGATCATTTCCTCGCTGTCCGCCACTGATAAAGCCTGCAAGTAATGAAGGGTAGTTTCTGTAACTTTAGCGACTTTAGGATCACGGGTGGTGATAATAACAAGTGTGGTTTTAGGCTGAACGACAGCGTCTAAAAGATCCTGCCAACTCCTGAGCCCTATATTCCATAAATCATCGAGCACGAGTAAGGATGTGTAACCACTGCCTGACGATGATTTTTGAGGGGTGTATGTGTACCCATTTCGGCTAGCTATTGTCTTAACCTTAATGTCATCAAAGGACTTCCAGTTGCCTTTGGATGTAGAAGCCCATTTGATCACATTGAATTTTTGTTTAATACGATCATCATTTAGGATAGAGCGAACAAGAATTGTTTTTCCTAGTCCAGCCATACCTACTATGCAGATACCATGGCGGCTTGATGTGCGACGATCACTCATCTTCAAGAGCTTTCTTATGATATGCTTCTTCTCAGTCATCCTTCCTAGCGGGAGATGGGATGAGCCCGAGTGGCCGCCTGGAAGCTGAGATCGACTAGTGTTAGTTGTACGACTCTTCCGTTTGATTGCATCATCCACTACCATGGCTATGCTATTCAACTGGTCTTGCATAACCTTTATTTGTTCAGACAGCTTCAATTTCTTCACCAAGGGCAAAACCTGCTGACGGAATCTATCAGCTGATAGAAAACCATCAGTAGGATGACTCCAGTTAACCAACGGCGTAAGCCAAGCCAGCATCCTCGAGAAGACGACGACAC
The DNA here is from genome assembly GCA_947648045.1 of Beta corolliflora. Lineage (NCBI taxonomy): Eukaryota > Viridiplantae > Streptophyta > Magnoliopsida > Caryophyllales > Amaranthaceae > Beta > Beta corolliflora. Next base: position 637,726 of record CANSZD010003415.1, on the reverse strand, counting down.
TGCTGCCACACACCACCTCATTGTCACTGACAGATAATCTGTGTTCTTGATCAAGTCTCATGATTTCGAGGTTGATGTCGTCGATCATATCGTCGACTAAGTAGCATAACTTGGTGAGATCTTGAACCCAAGGCCTGAAAGTGGAATTGGCCAACTCCCCAATATCATTCTCCTCGAGTTCATCAAGATCGCGTTGAACAGTACAAGCTTTGAAGGCCAATTCTCGGAGAGCCTGTTCCACTTTTACAATGTCATCAATTGTTTTGAGAGCGGAATTAGCTATTTTATTTCCCAAAACTGAAATAACTGAGGAGAGAAAGGCAGTTAAGAAAACGAGTTCAACTGGCATTTTAGTTAGTTGCTAGCTTTTGGGAGGGTTACTAGCTGGAGAAATTAGTTGGAACACAAGTTTTTAAGAGATGACAAAAAAGAGCTTGAAACTTGTAAGAATTGATTGTTAGATAAATGACTTCTGACTTATGAGCATTGAGCTGAGAAAATATAATTTGTGAGTTACGACCACCACGTTGTCTTTCCTAGAAGTAAGGTGGAAAAGGACCATGTCAATACAAAGTTATGAACCATTCATTTCCCTTTGTCAACACGAAATTACGAACCATTCGGCCATCGTCCTTGTCAATTATTTGTATGCTATCAGATCGCATAATAAAAGGAAGTATGGAATGCCTGATGATTTGCTTGGTTGATTTCGTATACGGCATTTTTATTTCTTTTTTGTTTCTTTCCCCTTTGATGGATTTGGTCATGTTTAGCTATTCGAATCAAGGCTATAAGCCTATAATCGGATTATAAAAGTGGATTCTCCTCAATTTATCTAAACTTATTAAAAATTTATTGAAGTTTATTTTATAAGGTGTTAAAACTCTGAATTTAGGCTCTATTGCGTTCAACTTGTTTTTAACTTGTTTTTTAAAAAAAGTTTAGATAAGATAAGATAAGTTCGGATTAGATAAGATAAGATAAGTTCGGATTAGATAAGATAAGATAAGTTCGGATAAGTTAAGATAAAGTAAGTCTAATGATGCAAACATAATCAAGTTTAATAAGTTCAGATAATATAATAACTTAAGTTCAAATAAGATAATATAAGTTCAGATAATATAATATAAGTTCAGATTAGATAAGTTCAATTCAGTCAAAATAAATTGAATAGAACAAACCCTTATATAAAATTTAACTTAACTTTTTAAAACTAATTAGTATGAATTTATCAAATTTGAAACTATTTATTTAAGGTCAAGATAATGCACTCTTAGTTGGCAAAGTCTTATAAAATGATACTCAAGACACGAGATGGAATTCCTTTTACATCATTGCTCTTAGTCTCTCTAAACCAAAAAAATGGGACTTTTAATAATAGTAAGTTTATGTTAGGTTTGCAACTCAATAGTCAAACACATTTGCAAAAAAGCTACAAAGTGAAGGCAAATCGAAAACCTCATGTCGAACTAGGAATCCACATAAGTCGGGTAAGGCGGGTTCAACCCACATGTCAGGACAGCGGGCCTTGTGCCGCATCAGGCAGTTACTATAATGGACCAAGGAAAGGCCATGTCGTGTTGGGCTTTTGTCATACGCAAAAGACGGGCCATGGCGTGTGCTGTCACATGTATTGTAGTGCCATCTTAGCGGACCCTGTTAGATAATTACTTTGAGTGGGTCAACCAATAGTACTCATGTCGTATTACAAATTAGATTTATATGACCAGCCCACCACCATGCATGTCGTATTGGGCCGTGTCAACCCATCCCAGCCCAATCTATGTCCAATGTTATTCCTTTATTTTCTATTTTTCTGTTCTCCCCAGCTTATTTTCGCCCGCCCGCCCGGTTCAATTCGGATCGGTTGGGCCCGGTTCGCTTGGCTTCGGTTCGGCTGATTCGGTTCGGTTGGTCGGCCTCCTAAACGATAATCATTACTATTAATTAGTTATAATTTATTTCGCTCGCTTCGGCCATTTCGCCCACCCGGTCGCTCGCCGCGGTTGATTCACCAGCCCGGTTCGATTCGGTTCGGCCCGCTTGGGTTGATTGGTTTTATGCCTAAAGTAATGCACCTTATAAGTAAAAACTCTTACCTAATTATTTTATGATATGACATCTTTAATTTATGGTGAGTATAAAATGAATATCACGAATATCTCAGTAAAGAGGGTGAAAGGAAAAAAATAGATTTGGAGGGGAGGGGGGATGAACTTGGATGATTAGTGTGTTGGAGGTTCATTTGGTCTAATATTCACTTCATTCTTTTTTGGACGTTTTCCATATCTATATAGCAAAAGCAATAATGGAATGATATGAATGTTAGTTAAGTCCATAAAATACTTGGAAACGTAGATATTAAAAAAGTGATGAAATAAATTTAATTACAACCAAACAAATTCCTAGATATAGGCCTAATTCGATTGAGTAGGGCTGCAATTAAAAAGACACGGCTAAGTTCGTGAGGGAATATATAGTACTAATTCTGTCAAGTTTAAAAATTGATGACTCAAATGTTAATCAGTTCTTTTGATTTTCATTTTTTAATTTAAAAAAATTTGAAAATTGTGAAGAAGAAATGACAACGAGAAAGCCCTCATTTTAGTTTTGACAGTATATTTTTACACGATTACTATAAGTATGACTAATTTTAAGTTAATTACACTTATATTGTTTTCATCAAATGATTTTAAAATAAATTAAACTTGTAGGAATTATGCCTTGAATCTGTTCGAAGCGGTGGGGAAAATGGCGAGTTTGGGAGCTCACCCGGTCAGCCGGGCAGATTCGCCCAGTCAGGCGGTGGGGTGCCCTCCCGGGTTGTTTTTGGCCCGAGTGACCGGGCGAGATTTTCGTTTGATCGCTGCTGGATTTGCTTGGGCACCCAACCGGGCGGTTTTGGCCCGGGAGAGCGTCAATTTGACGGGGGGATACGATTCCGAGTCGGGTTATTATAAATAGCCTTAACCTAATTCGTTAATTCGGCGAATTAGTCATTAACCAAATCTGTAATTTGGGATTTCTCAAGAGCAATAAAACTTTTCTCTCTCCTACCCATGGACGTAGCCAAAACTCCGTTGGTGAACCACATTAAATCTGTGTGTGTTTTTCTTTGTTTTACATTCAATATTTGTTCTTTCTCATATCCGTTATAACAAATTGGTATCAAGAGCTTTGTGTTCGATATGAGTGAGAGAGATGTCCGGGATGAATGTGAAAATCGATAAATTCACTGGGAGAAATAGTTTCAGTCTGTGGCAAATCAATATGCGGGCTTTACTGAAGCAACAAGGGTTGTGGGCACCGTTGGCAAATAAGTCATCGGATTCGGTTACCGCTGAGATGGTCGTTCTGGAGGGGAAGGCACATTCAACGATCATGTTGTGTCTTGCTGACGACATCATCACTGAAGTCGCAGAGGAGGAAACTGCATCTGATCTGTGGTTGAAGTTGGAGAGTTTGTACATGACAAAATCTCTAACCAACAAGTTGCTTTTGAAGCAACTCTGTTCAGTCTGCGCATAAATGAAGGCACACCTCTTAGAGATCACCTAGATTAATTAAATACAATTTTGTTAGAATTGCATAATATTGATGTTAAGGTGGAGAATGAGGATGCTGCTTTAATTCTGCTTGTTTCTTTACCATTGTCATATGAGAATTTTGTGCAATCTTTTATTGTTGGTAAAGATTTTGTGTCCCTAGAGGAGGTTAGATTATTTTTTGCATACTAGGTAATTGCGCCAAAAGGCATCTGGTAGTACATGTACAGATAATCAGGCTTCTGGATTAGTGGTCAGTAGTAGTAAAGGACATGGGAATTCTGGGAAAAAGAATTTTAGGAAATCCTGAAATTCCAAAAGGGGTCCTAAACCTAATGATATATGTAGTTACTGTAAGGAGAAGGGGCATTGGAAAAAGGAATGTCCTAGAAAGAAGAATCAGGAAAATAAATATGGGTCTGGTTCTGCAGCTGTTGCAGCAGAAAATTCGAATTATGAGGATGATCTTGCTTTAGTTGCTAATGAACAAACACATTGCAGTGATGTGTGGGTTTTAGATTCTAGAGCGTCGTATCATATGAGTCATCGTAGGGAGTGATTCAGTACTTATGAGCAGGTAGATAGGGGTAATATTTCAATGGCTAACAGTGTAGTCTGCAAGACAGTTGGAATTGGCTCTATCAAGATCCGGACACATGATGGTACATTTTAAACATTGAACAATGTTAGGCATGTTCCACAGATGACCAAGAATCTGATTTCACTTAGTCTGTTAGACAGTAAGGAGTTCAGTTTCGGAGGTGGGGGTGGACTTGTGTATGTCTGCAAGGGTTCAAAGGATGTGTTGAAGGGGGTCAAGTGTGGCACTTTGTATGTTTTTCAATGTTCTACTCTCTCAGGTTCAGCTGCTGTTGCTTCATTTGAAATTCAGAAGGAGGATATGACCAAGCTATGGCACATGAGACTTTGGCATATGAGTGAGAGAGGGATGCAAATCCTCTCCAAGGCAGATCTTCTGGGTGGCCATAAGGTCACAAATCTTGAGTTTTCTGAGCACTGTGTTTTTGGGAAACTACATCGTAGCAAGTTTCCTAAGGGCATTCATAGAACAAAAAGTACTCTGGATATATCCACTCCGATTGTTGGGGTCCTTCACGTGTGGAGTCTTTGGGAGGTCACATGTACTCTGTGTCTTTTATTGATGATTTTTCAAGAATGACTTGGGTGATCATTATGAAGTCAAAAGGTGAAGCTTTCAAGAATTTCAAGCAGTGGAAGGCATTGGTGGAAAATCAAATTGGGAAGAAGATCAAAAGGCTACTAACTGATAATGGTTAAGAATTCTGTTTGTCTGAGTTTGATGAGTTCTGCAAGAATGAAGGGATTGCTAGACATCATACTGTTAGAGATACACCACAGCAGAATGGTGTAGCTGAAAGAATGAATCAGACACTTCTGGAGAGAGCTCGATGCATGCTCTCTAATGCTGGGATGACTAGGAGGTTTTGGGGAGAAGCTGTTAGTACATCATGTTATCTGATCAACCGTGGACCTCACTCTGGAATCAATCTCAAAACACCATATGAGATGTGGTCAGGTAAGCCTGCAGATTAATCTAATATGCGAGCTTTTGGTTGTAGTGTTTACTATCATGTAAATGATGGTAAATTGGAGTCGAGAGCCAAAAAGGGAGTGTTTGTAGGATATGGGGATGGGGTGAAAGGTTATAGAATTTGGTCCCCGTCTAAGGGTAGGGTTATACTTAGTAGAAATGTTGTCTTTGATGAAAATTCTATGTTTAATCCTACTGTGAAGTCCATTGTTGTACCAGATAGTGGTAATGTTGATAAACAGGTGGAGCAGCAAGTCACTCATGATGAGAGTGATGAAACACATGAAGATAATCAACACATTAATTCTAAAAGCACCACAATCTTCAACACCAAGTGAAGAAGGGCCTAGACTTGCTCGGGAACATCCTATGAGGACGGATTTCGGGAAACCCCAAATAGGTATGATTTTGAAGATATGGTGGCTTATGCACTGCAGGTTGCTCAGGAGGTGGATGTCTATGAGCCATCTACCTACAGGGATCGGAGGCAGTTACATGTACGGAGTCTAACCATTGGCTTGCTGCAATGGGAGATGAGATGGAGTCACTTCATAAGAACGAGACTTGGGTGCTTGTGCCTAAGCCTTCAGGGAAGAAAATTGTTACATGTAAATGGATTTTCAAGAGAAAGGAGGGGATGACATCTACAGAGGGGGTCAAGTATAAGGCTCGACTAGTTGCAAGAGGGTTCATACAAAGAGATGGACACTAGTGGAAAAATGCTCAAATGCTCCGGTTAAAAAGCCCACAAATGCTCCGTATTTGGCCCGTAGCAGACGTCATACGAGCATTTGAGAATTTTACAAATGCTCCGGTTTTCAACCGGAGCATTTATTTCCTTTCTCGGTAAAACCGGAGCATTTAAGCTTTTTTTACAAACAAAAAGGCTCAAATGCTCCGGTTTTAAACGGAAAACCGCAGCATTTGTGTGAATAAATGCTTCGGTTTCTTCTTACAACCGGAGCATTTGTATATTTTTTAAAACAAAAAAAATAATTCCAGCCCCTGCTAGCAGACCAGCAGTAGGAACAACAGAAACAATAGTTCACTAGCAAAAAACCAACTGATGTAGAGACACAAAGCATGCAGAAAGCCTTAAAATAAACGTAATGCCATGACATGGCAAGTCTTAGCTAAATTATTCAGGTTACAAGATTAAACCTACTATAATGACGGTTAGCTAGCTAGCTAACAAACCCCGAGGTTGCTTGCACTAAAAGGCGGGAAGAACTCTCAAGTCTCATCGGTCCGATCGATTAAAGTTGGTCGAGTGTATAGCAATGATTTGTGGCATAGGAATTTAAACCAAAGCAATGTCGCTTTCCCGCCGAAGGCTTGCGCACACCACCAAAATAATCTCCGGGTTCTACTCTATCTCCCTCGGCAAATATATTGCTGCCACTCATTTCTCTCGGCTTTGCCTTGCTGAGTGACTTCTCTCGTTGACCCCGTCGGTGCATCTCCCTTGAAAATATCGTTACCCGTCGCCTCTTGGAACTTCTAGTCGTGAAGCTTCCTTGTTGACTTGACAACAGAGTTCTTCACCAAACATAATATTGCTCGCCCCTCCAAAGAGCTACAAAAATTTAGAAATGCTTATCAATGCACCGAAATCACCCGAGACTTGCGGTCATACCGTATATATTACATAGCATCTCAAAAATCCATAGCTAGATATTCATACCGCAAGTGATTCATAAAATTTCGGAAGATATATAAGTCAATATACGCACCAATGAGGAAACCAAGCAAGAAGGAGATGAGTACCCTTTCCTCTCCTAAATATAAGAAGATGGGTAGCTAAGGAGTTTTGGCATCCACTTAACCAAAAACTTGTAGTTAATGGCTTAATGCACAGAAAACATATGGAATGCAATTGACATCTAAATGAAGACATCAAACCGAAAGAACTAAAATCACAGTAGATTCTACAATTTTGCTAATTACCTTAATTAACTCCACAAGCTGGTCAACTCCACTCTCACCAGTCACCAGGGAATAAAGGCTGAAAGCAAACAAACATGGTAATGATATATGTAGCCATAACACATTATCAACTATTTAACAAAAATCACTAAAGTCGAAAACATAATTTTCCAAGCAAAGATTTCGGCAAGAAAATAGCCAACCAGACCAAATGTCAACCTGCAGCTTGTGTACTCGCTGCTCCAAATAACAATTCGGTGCACGATAGTATCTACAACATATATAAGATATATTTGGCTCCCCTTTCACCTGCAATTAATTTTGAAGCCTGGAAGGGGAAGAGAGAAATTTGATTGAGAAATCAATTTGTAAAGCCAAAATATTTAAAGAAAATCTCCAAGTATATACTACTATATTCATCAAGATAGAGAAGCTTTTAAATAAATCAAACATAGAGAAATAAATCAAACATTAACAGAAGTAATTTCTCTAAGAACAATGTGACTACCTCAACACTTGTAGTGTAGTATCCACCAAAGAAACTTCTCCATTTCACTCTTCTTGCCCTTGAAAACTGGAAATGACCAAAAAATTCTTCATATATTCACCGGTAGAGTTCCAATAAATCTACAACCTAATGCAAGCAATTAAAAGATCGACAAAAAGAAGAAAAAAAATTCGGCCACTAATGAATGGATGAGATTATTTAACAACTATATTGAATTTTAAAAAAAGAAAAGGATTATTTAGTTCCATTTGTCCTTCAGAAGGTGTAAAAATAAAGTTACCCATAAAAGTTACAACAAAAGTATAATACAAAGTGACCGACAAAAAAAAGTATAATACAATGTACAAAGCCAATATTAGATTGGTTTACGTAGTACCTTACGAATTCTCAAATGGAGTTGTTTAAAGAGTAACTACGACACCCTTTTTAGTTAAATGTAGTCATCCACTAGTGTAGTAGTGTGTACTATGGTTTTCTCTCTGTATGCTAATACCTATTTATATATACTTCCTCTATGTAGGGTTATGCTATTAGAGCAAAGGTAGCTAATACATCTGAATAAGGCCCATAGCCAGAACTTTGGAGAAGGCTATAAATGGACGTCTTTAATATATTGAGATGATTATTGCAACCTCATATTATTAAGCCCTTTCATGTTTCTTCCCAAGTCGGGTATATTAACTAAAGGAGATGCTCAACAAAATTCTAGATGTACATGTGTGATCAAGCGGATGAAGAAAAGAAGCCCTCTCTCTCCCCTCCCGCACCAGGAAAAAAATAACAGACAAAAAATAGATCAAATACTTTTAACATAGCCAAAATACAAATTCACAAATTGTAGAATGCAAATATCGTTTATTCCTACTATGGTCTGTCATATATATAACAACTCAAAATGTGAAATTAGTCGCGTTTCTATATCGAGAGTAGCTCGTAATTAACACTAGTAGGTGACTTATTGAACAACTATATTTCACAGATGTAAGGCTCTAACATTAAAGTAATTAAATATAGAAGTACTTGTTAATACTTAGCTAGCTAGGTAAAACAATATCATACCTCGAAGCATCCGCCTCTTCCCGTGTTGGCATGTTGCAAAAGCCGTATGGCCTTCTTGCCATAGAATTTCACGACTCTTTCAAACACATGAAGAAGCACTATTAGTTGGTACATGATACAATTAAATCAGCAAGCGTTCAAACCCCCAAAACACCCCAATGCACCAATACAGTTATTATAATACTTGGTGCTAATTATAAAAAGGTCATATTATGTTAATTGTACAGAGTCATAGATCAAAACCTTAGACTAAGTAATACCTCAAAGCTGTAAAATCCAATGGTATACATAAAAATAAAGAGGTCAAAACCTCCTCACTTTACTTATTTACATATCAAAATCGCGAACCAAGTGAATCCAGCTAATCGCAAACTCGAATACATTTACATGGAAAAAAAGCTAAAACTCCTCACAATCTTCCAAAATTACACCAATGAATCAACCAAACTCAACTTCGAACCAAAGACGCTAAAATGGTCTAAATTTTACTGAATGACGGATCAATTCTACGACTAAGTAAATCAAGCTAACTAAAATTTAAAATTTAAAAATGACTAGTCAAGTTACAGAAAGAGCTAGGTCACAATCTTTATGGAAACTTAGTCGAACTCTAAAAACATTTTGTGTAGGTTGGGATGGGAACCGAGACAACAGAAATCAACAAGTCGGTTCATGTAAAATTTCAGCTAAAGAAAGAGTGCCAATTTGGTGATCATTTCCACATAGTAGGAGATGACCCAATTATGGGATCATGGAACCCATCAGAAGCCATACCATTCAACTGTCAGAAGGCCACATCCAGAGTCTTGTGTTGGTAAGAGTCCCTAGGAAAAGGATATGTTTCTGGAAATTCGAATCAAAATTTGTTGATGGGAGTTTCTTGTTCTACTCATGTTCATTAGAAATTACCCATCAAGAAGCCAATCCAGTACAAATTATTGCTTAAGAAAAACACAGGTAACATATTATGGCAACCGAGACGCGAACACGAGTTTCCGAGCATGGGAGACCAAAAAAGTTATAACTCGCAAGTGAAGAATGGGAATATGGGATAATGCGGAAGCAAAACGTATAAGTGAAGAGCAACAGATTATTAAAGACAACGAGGAACTGATAGGTACCTACAGTGAGGAACATGCACTTACAGTGAGCAATCGTGTGGGAGATTCGAGATCTGATGAGAATGCAAGTGCTGCAGACAGAAATCCATCTTCGAAGACAGTCAAAAACAGTAGGTCAGTAGAAAGTCCGATCCTTGTGCCAGGCTTGACTCTACCATCATCATCTTCTGATGAAGCTCTTGTTTAAGTAAATCAGAAGTTCACTTGGTGCTGAGCATCAAACAAAAAACATTTCACCATAAAAAATTTAAAATAAAAACAGATTGAACAATTTCATAACAAACCTAGGGTACAATTCTCACAAAGAAATTCCAGATCGAACAAATAAAATCGAAAAAATCGAGCACAATTTTTGCAAAAAAAAAACCTATATTCAATTTCTCTCGCAATAACATTTAATTATTATACAAATGCAAGCATTTGTAACTATCAACACCAAGACCAGACCAACGAAGCAACACAGCAAGCGAAGAACAAGCATCCAATCGGGAAATTGCGTAATCTCTATTCCAACCAAAAATTAGTAAAACAAAATTGAACAACCATGCTTTTATCAAATATGCCAGAGTACATAAAAAGGCCCAATTGAGCATTTAATTATTCATTTTAATTTTCAGATTGTTGAGTAGCAGACTAGGAGTACTATATGATGAGATGATGAGATTAGCAGTTTGATCATGTTGGCCTCTACTGCAGTTAAAAACCATGTGATTTAGCTACCTTAACTACTGATTCTATTTATATTAAAGGAGAAGCATCTATTAATATAAATGCGCAATTACAAAGATAGGCCGAGCTAACGAAGCATAAACTGAGATAGAAAAACTTACCCAAAAAGTTCTTTGTAATATCTGTGGATTTCGCTTGAGTATATATGTCATTCATAGCTTTAAAACATTGGAGATTTTTTCGTAGCCTCCACAAGGTCAAAAAGCTCGGATTCAACCTTGTCCACTGCACCATCTTTGGCAATAGATATAAAGCAGATGTGTAATTCAACAAGGGACATTGGAATTCTCCTAAGCCCTAGGTACAAATGACCAACAAAGACTAGATTTAGGCGAATATCGAAAAACTTGGTACTAGAAACCACCTCAATTACATGAGGTTGGCGGCAACATCAGATTGATGGCCAAGTTAGTTCTATAAAAGTTATTGGGAAATTCTTAGCAGTTGAACATAAGACAAAATGTATCCACAGATTGAGTTCTCTTGCACATTTCTAGTATGCAGACAGGTTGATACTTAGACTTAATAGAAGAGAGACTTGACCAAACACATCGCCAGATGTGTGACATGGTCTAGCAATCAATTTAACCAATCGTCACAAGAAAAACCATTTTAAGATACTAATAAATCTACTCCACGCTATGAATCATAAGAACAATCACAAGTAATAAACCTAGCTAATCAACTTCAACGAGATTCACGCAATTGCGATCAAGAATTTTTACTAGCACAATCACTCCAATTCTGATTCAAATTTTGAACAAAAAAATCCACAAATTCAAACAACAAAAATCACGCAATCGCTAACTTGAGCACAAAAATCTGATCAACCAACAAAATTAGAGGAAATTCAAAGAGTACGATAATATAATAGCTCGCAGACTTAATGATAGAGCATAGTGCAGTACTGGATGGAATCTTAGTTGATTAGAGACATGAGCATAGCATACAACCAGTAGTAGAGTACCTCCAGGACCAACAAAGTTTCTAACCCAAAAGAAAGAATTCTACATTACTTCACATCATCTTCTAGATTAATCTAATTAAAACGGAAAGATTGTGTTGGTTAGAGGATTCTCCTAGCAAAAAGGTATAATTGATACACATAACTATAATTTACAAGTACCATGCGGATGGCAATCGGAAGCGAAAACATATGAAATTACCTCTCATCATCCGATTCATCAATATTGGCATCTGAATCTGCTGATGTGATCTTCACATCAGGTTTCAGTTGCGCAGAGTGAAGCAATGGAGGCATAATAACACTCGTATAAGGAAGAAAAACCTGCCCGGACGATAATTAATTATTTCTGACGCTGCGAGATAACTGCATAGGGCATCCAAACTATTCTAAGAAGAAGTTTATCAAATTTTTAGATCTAAACCTGAAACATATAGCTGCTAGTTGGATCATCAGCTTCCATTTGTGATCCTTGCAACTGCATAAGAACTTCCACAGCCTTGAACATGTAAAGAAATCAAAGTTATATGACAAGTGATAAGTAATGAAATTTACAACAAATACTAGCAGTATAAAATACATAAGGCATATCAGGAAAATCTCAGTTTATTCTGCATGTTCCCTTTTCACTAACGAGCAAAATGCAAAGATTCGTTAAATTCGAGTGCATAAGTTTTAGAGCAATAAAAAGAGATAAAGAGAAAAGATTTCAGTTAAGAACCAAATATTCAATACTAAATCACATATCATTGCGCAAAAAGTAATACTATAATTGGATAGTTATAGGAAAATATTGTCCTCCCAGCACGTTTTATAAAGTTTTAGTGTCTACCTCAAGAACCAATGGCAACCCAAGTATATAAGCAGGAGGCAAGACTTAGTTGGAATCATTTAATAAATTATGCCCGCAATAGCTGCATCCAAATAGACTAAAGCACTTCCACTAATCTCATAATAAGCCATCTCAGGAAAACATGAAATCAAATAGATAAAAAGCTACTACTAAACATGATCTTGACATTTGAATTGGCATAACCTGATCAAAGATATTGTGCAGTAGAACGAAAGTGAACATCACTAATGATAAAATATATTGTGCAGCAGAATGAGAGAGAACATCACTAAAAATATTCCCTATGGGGAAGGAGATGGGTGTTGAACTAGCTAAAATATCACCCCCTCCTCCCCCACCCCCGCCAAAAAAATTAGCTTCAACTGATGATTCCTAATTCAAATTTCCGTCACACACGCAATTCGTTCAATGTCATGGAATAAATCAATAAAATAAGGAAGATTCTTACCTGCTTAACCCAATCAGGCAAGGTAGCACTAAAGAAAAGTGTCTGAACTTTGGTAACATCATCTACTTTCCCTGCAAGAATAGTAAAATTAGGTTACTGAAAATGAATAGGGAAAACAGTTATTTATCATGTAATAAGGGAAGAAAGGGGGAAATTTGGCTATGCAGCTCACAGAATATATAATATTGGCAGGCTAACAAACATTCATGATAATGCAATCTCCATGCAATTTTCAACCTTATTAGTCTTGAATCTTGGGGCATGATATGTTGTAGATATGCAACGAATTATAAATAGACAAACCTAGTATCAGTTCAACATCTTCAACAAACCCCACTATGAGCATCTCATCAGCTTCATCAAGGACTCGGAATAGCAGCGAACCAAGGCTAAGAGCACCCTTCTCTAATAGATCCTACAAAGGCATTATTAGAAAGTCACATGAGCCCATGTGTGCAACAATCTGCTAAACATATAAAATTTTATAAAGCGATATCTCAACCATACCTTTACACGACCAGGTGTTCCAACAACAATATCAACACCTCTTTTCAAGCTAGTTATATAAGATGGGAAGGGTGCTCCACCATAAACACAAAGAAGATGCGAGTCAAATTGTGTTTTCATAAGATTGGAAATCGGCATACACATACATACACACCAAGAAATTGAAATAACGAATACAAAAAAAGACATATCTTTAATATGTAACTCCATGTAACAATGATGGGGGAAATCATAATGGATGAATTTATATTCAACACGCACTGACAGTGGTCGAGTTGACAATTATACATAAATTCGGTTACCAATCCATTTCATAAAACAAGACATCCCCACAATCGATAACTTAAAATGTTTACAATGTAATCCCAGAAGTTCTGCAATTATGAGAAAAGTCATAACTATGACTTGAAATACAAAGACCCAAATAACCCTAAAATTCAAAAATTTGAGGGAAAAACATGACAACAGATAATTAAATACTCAAATTTACAAGTTGGCAGTATAAGCTTGTCAACAAGCTGCTCCTTATATGGAATGGTTTTAAATTACCATGAAACAAAGAAATGGAAGAGGGGTGAAACTAGAGGACTTGAGAGTACGAGTGGATAGGAACAAAAAAAACCCTAAAAGTTCAGGAAAATAGAAGGAAAACAAATTAATTAATCTAATGTTGGAAGAATTATGCTAATTATTAGCCATCAACATCAAAAACAAACACAAACAATCAAGAAATTCGTGCAGAAAGAGGCAAAATCGAAAAGCCCTAATTCGATTTCTAGGGTTCGAGTTTTCGAACTAAATCAACCAGAAATCGAAAAAACAAATCGAGCCACTTACTTGCCTTAGTGAAGAATGGGGAAAAATCTGATTGCAAGAATCCTTTATTCGAAGCTCGCGCAAAGAACAAAACAAGACCACTAAAAGCAGCAGCAAAAGAAAGATATCAAGACTTCCATAAAACAACATCAGCATCATATTTAAAGCAAAAATAACGAAGTAATTAAAAGGAGAAAACAATTCAAAACTTCAGTAAATGAAATGAACTAGAGAGTGAGAAAACACGGCGACAGAATTAACAACCCTAACTCGCAGACAAAGAAAACATCGACGGTGGGTGTTGGTGGCCGTTGGTGTTGGTGGCCGTTGGTGTTGGGCCGTTGGCGTTGGTGTGCGAAGAGAAGGGAAGAGGGAGAGAGAAACCCTAATTTATTTTCCTAGGCTGGTTCTTCGTAAGAGGAGAGAGAGAGAAGGTTAGGCTGAGAGAAGGTGAGGCTGATGGGGGGTTGGGCGGGTTATGTGCAAAAGAGATTTGACAAAAGAACTTCACAAATGCTCGGGTTGACCAACCGGAGCACGTATCCACAAATGCTCGGGTTAATTAGTCAACCGGAGCATTTGATTTTAAATGCTCCGGTTGATTAATCAACCCGAGCATTTGTGAAACTTTTTTATTGAAATTTTCACAAATGCTCGGGTTAATTAGTCAACCGGAGCATTTGATAAGTAGCAAAAGCAGTTTTTTCCACTAGTGGGAGTAGACTACAATGAGATTTTTTCACCTGTAGTCAGGCATACTTCTATTAGGGTGCTACTAGCAATAGTTACACATCAGGATTTTGAGCTTGAGCAACTGGATGTGAAAACAGCTTTTCTACATGGAGAGTTGGAAGAGGAGATATACATGGCTCAGCCAAATGGTTTCCAGGTGCCGGGGAAGAGAATTTTGTTTGCAAGTTGAAGAAGTCCTTAAATGGGCTAAAGCAGTCTCCGAGGCCATGGTACAAGAGGTTTGATAGCTACATGATGGAGCTAGGCTACAACAGGAGTTTATATGATTGTTGTGTGTATCACAACAAGCTGACAGATGGATCTTTCATCTTCTTAGTGTTGTATGTTGATGATATGTTACGTTGATAGCAGCTAGGAACAAGACGGATGTTCAGAAGTTGAAGGAGCTTCTCAGTGCTGAATTTGAAATGAAGGATTTGGGTGTGGCTCGGAAAATTTTGGGTATGGAGATCTTTAGGGAGAGGGCTCAGAAGAAGCTTTTCTTGTCACAGAAAGGCTACATTGAGAAGATATTGTCAAGGTTTGGCATGTCACCAGCTAAGCCTATAGATACTCCAAGTGCTGCCAATAGTCATTTATCCGTTGCTTTTGCGCCTAAGTCTGCTGTGGAGAAGGAGTACATGACTCGGGTTCCTTATGCTTGTCCAGTAGGGAGCTTGATGTATGCCATGGTTTGCACTAGGCCGGATCTTGCACATGCAGTCAGTGTTGTTAATAGGTTCATGGGTGATCCTGGTAAGGAGCATTGGCAGGCAGTCAAGAGTGTAACACCCCGTAATTTTCACCCTTTATTTTTGGTGTTTGTTTACATTAAAATGATATTATTTTTCGTAAAAATAAATAATTTTTTATTTAGATTATTTTGGAACGTGTTGTGAAAATGTGTATATATTTATATGTTGTGATATATTTATATATATTTATTTTAAGTTGTTAGTTATTTATTTTAAAGGTTATATTAGTTTCGTTATTTATTTAGGCGTTTAGGATGCAGTTTTGTCGCGTAGCGTTTTTGTAACGTTGTTGGACCGACTTGGGTGATGAAATGTTGCATCACGTGTGGCGTATCATGCTGGCCGAAAATCAGCAATTATGGAGTGGTGGATGAAGAGTTTTGGTGCTTATTAAGCTAACCTTTGGGTCTCTTGTAACCGCTCATTTAATCCCTCATTAACATTCTCCTAAACCCTTCGTGTTTCCTTGCCAATAACTTTTGATTTTTAATAAGAGAAATTCAGCATCATTCTCATTTGATCCACGCCGTTTTCAAGAAAAGAAAGAGAGAAAAGGAAGAGGAAAAGAAGAGAAAGGTTCAACCCGGTTTTTCCTGTCACACCTTCACGAAAATAATGGTAGCCGGAGATCTAACCGTTGGATCATCTTCAAATTTGGACAGCACATTTATAATATCTTGATCTTCACTTTTACTAGAGCGATTGTGAATACGATCTTTTAATCGCCGGAAGTCATAGTCGGACCAGAACAGCACGAAATGAGATTTTCAATGTTCAAGAAGAAAACGCCTAGTGACTTGTTGCTACAATTCTCGTTCGTTGTGCTTTGGGGTTAGAAGAGGAATTGGATTGTATGTGTAACTCTTAACTTTCTCTTTAGACTCAGCTCTCCTCCCGACGTTCCAGGTAACTAGTAGTTATCTTAGAACAATAGTGATTAGGGTATTATTCGGTATTAGATTATTACAGTAGGAATTGTTTAAAATACTTTTTGAATGAAATTATTGATGAAATTTGACGTAAATATACTTGAGGCATGCTGTATGAATATTGTATACAGAAAAATAATTTTCATCTGAGTTTTAGTATTTATTTGATTTATTTGGTATTTTGTGCGTTTTTGGCTTAATTGCAAAATAATTATTGAACGAATGTTAAAATTGCTTAAATTATTTTTCGTGAATCATTTTATATGTGTAGTATGTATTTCATGCCTTGGAATAATTTTTTCCTACTGTTTACAGGTTTATTTAATTGGTTTATCTATTTTTTGCATTTTCGTGTCTGTCAGTATATAAATCATGAAAATTATTTCTGGAGGCCGAAAAATTCATTTCTTTGTATATTATGTAATACCGTGAGTTTATGCATGTTATGTGAATTTTTGGTAATTTTTGGGCGTTCATTTTTATTTTTAATTATTATATTGGCTTTATTGTGTATTCTGTAAATTAATGTTTAAAAATACTTTTAGAGTCCGAAAATTAGAAATAAAATTTGTACCATGTCAGTAGATCCATAATGGTTCTATGATAATTTTTGTGTTATTTTACTGATCGTACTTATTAGTTTAATAATTATTATTGTGTTTTTGTTATGAGTTTGAGGATATTCTTTTTAATTATTTAAGGGCTTGTTAATCAGAAATAATTTGTGACCTTTTATGTTCTTGGAAGCTGGTGTTTATAAGGTTGCTGTGAGTATTATTGAGTATCACTATGTTTACGTTTGGTTTATGTAGAAATGATTAGTCGTGTATGCTTCATTTATTTAATAAGCCTTGGAGTTAATTGGTGATCTTATTTGATGTGATTCATTCTGGTTGATAATGTTGGTGTTGTAAACTCTTTAATTGTCATTGTTTGTGCTTTGTGGTGCGCAAAATATTTGTTGTTGAGATATTTGTTGTAAGTGTGTAAGTTACTACTTTGAGGATTTTTGAACAATTATTTTTGATGAATTATGGGTATAAGGCCGGGTGGCATCCCTTTGACGAATATTTTTGAGATGAATGATACTTTGATGATATTTATGATTTTATTTTGAGATAAGAGCATCCGGTGGGATAGATGTAGTCCCCGGTGAAGAACATGCCAACCACCTGGTTTGCGAACTAGGGGTACACCTGGGTTAATTGTTGTCGTCCGAGAGGTCAGGGAGTTCTGCGTGTTCTTCCCCGCATCGGGAGTTTGGCCATTCTTAGACACAGGCAGTGGGGAACGTAAGCCCATAGACTGACCTGGAGATTGCGATCTGACAAACCTTAGGAAGTGAATTGCGATTCACTGGCGTTCGGTTTCTGACTCAATAACTTGTTGTACTTTTGTTTTATTATTATTTAAGTATTTTAGAGTTGATTTACTCACTATATCTTGTATACTTGATGTTGACTATCACTTGTATCACTTGTGAGCTTTATGGTTTTGGATGCATGTTATTGTTATCATGATTGTATGCTTTCCTTTCTTATTAATCTATGTCTGAATCATGATTTGATTTCTTTTGTTCTGGGAGAACTGCTAGTTACTCCCCACTGATTGTGGATTGTTGTTATATATTTTGCAGGTTATGTTGATGGGAATTTTCTTTGGTTTTGGGTTCGGGTTCAGTTGTGAGCATTGAAATTATAGTTGTTTTAGGCCTAGACTTCTAGTTAGATTTTTTTCCTCATTTGGAATACTCTGAATTAGTTATTTATTTATATTATTTATTTATGTTGGTTTTATCACTTAGTTATTTAAACGCATTTCTTGTAGTAGTGACATTCCCCGAAGACGATGTTTCCGCCATCGTCCTATTAATACTATTATTATTTCTTTTTTTCCGCTTTGAAATTCTGGGGTGTTACAAAGAGGATCTTTCGGTATCTTAGAGGTACGTCAGATATTGGTCTTATTTATGGAGGTGATGTGACATATTTAGTTACAGGTTTCTCTGATATTATGCTGGGGATGTGGATGGTAGGAGATCTATGACTGGTTATGTGTTCACTCTTGGTGGTTCTATTGTGAGTTGGAAAGCTACTTTTCAGCCTACGGTGACTTTGTCCGGCCACTACTGAAGCAGAGTATATGGCCTTGACATAAGCAGCTAAGGAGGGAATTTGGTTAAAGGGGCTAGTCAGTGATTTGGGTCTACATCATGATCAGGCGATAGTGTATTGTGACAGCTTGAGTGCGATATACTTGGCCAAGGATCAAGTTCATCATGAGTGGACTAAACACATAGATGTCAGGTATCATTTTATGAGAAGTGAGACAAGAGTTAAGGTGAAGAAGGTAGGTACAGCTGATAATCCTGTTGATATGTTCACCAAGCCGGTTCCGTAGAGTAAGTTTCAACATTGTTTGGACTTGCTCAATGTTCGTGGTTGCTAGTTGCCTTTTGGGGCAAGTCTGTGGCCCTTCGGGGCTAATCTGGTGTCCTTAAGGGACAAATCTGGTCTGATTGTCTTTCGGGACAAATCTGGTTGCAGGGAGAATCTGGGCGTTGTAATCAACGCATTTGTTATCTGGTTATCTGGTTCGTTGTGAGAGGATTAAAGTCAAAGGTGGAGTTTTGTAGGAATTATGCCTTGAATCTGGTCGAAGCGGTGGGGCAAATGGCGAGTTCGGGAGCTCGCCCGACCGGGCAGTCCGGTCAGCTGGGTAGATTCGCCCGGCCGGGCGGTGGGGTGCCCGCCCGGGCTGTTTGGCCCGGGTGACCGGGCGAGATGTTCGTGTGGTCGCTGCTGGATTTGCATGCGCGCCCGACCGGGCGGTATCTCACCAGACCGGGCGGTGCCGCCCGACCGGGTGGTTTTGGCCGGGTGAGCGTCAATTTGATGCGGGAATGCGATTTCGAGTCGGGTTATGATTGATGAGTCGTATTTTTATATAGGTTTTAGTTGCATTTAGGTTGCATTCTAGGAATATTTATTTGATGTTAAATTGTTATTTTATCAATTGAGTTCATCAACGAAAGTTGGGTCTTGATTTAGATAATCTTGTCATTGATTTGAATTCTCCCATGAAAATAGGTGAGAACTAGAATTGGGAATTATTTGACATTGGTTCTTAATGCTTCTAATTATGTGTGTATGCCATGAAAATAAGAGACATACATGTATTTTAGGCCTTTTGCTATCACGAAAGTGAGCTCTAGGTATTGAGGAATGACCGAGGATTTTGTTTCGGTTCGCAGCTGTGCTTTATTACTGAGTCATAAGGGTATGTCAATTTCGCCTAAGCTATAATTGAATAACTGGAATGTGAGTTATGTTTTGATCAATTCATACTAGTGGTGATGCTTAATCTTCGTATTTTAATATCATAGTTTGTCATATTTTGGTATTAGTTTAGATATTAGTTACATAGATTTCCTTGTTATGTGGATTGTGTAGCTATTTCATAGTCTAGAATCAACTAGTGTTTAATCCTGCACCTCCCTGAGTTCGACCCGTATGTGCTATGACACCGTACACTTGCGGTATTAAAATAATACCCTAACAAGTTTTTGGCGCCGTTGCCGGGGAGGCTACGGATTAGAATTAGTTTGATTATAGATTTAATAGACTACACTGTATATATTTTTATTTTCTTTTGTAATAACTTTTTCTTTACTTTTGTAAATATTTTTTTTTACTTTTTTGTAAATTGCTTCCCTTTCACTGTTCATGGAGTCATATTATCACTATAATGGGGACAATTCTATTGATAGGGACAGTGATTATAATTATTTGGATTCTCATGTTTCTAATATAATTTTGATACATCATGTCAATATACTTCAAATTTTTGCATGAGTTCTAATCAATTACCTGATATGTTTTGTGAACCCCATTTACATGCTAGTAATTCTAGAACAGTTTTCTATTTTCCCCAATATGAGAATGAATTATTTTGGAAATACTATCGTAGACTTGGAGACTTTATTGGTCCTAATCACAGATATGAACAATGGGATATATGCCAAGTGATTTATGAGGGTTTAAA
The DNA here is from genome assembly GCA_947648045.1 of Beta corolliflora. Taxonomy (NCBI): domain Eukaryota; kingdom Viridiplantae; phylum Streptophyta; class Magnoliopsida; order Caryophyllales; family Amaranthaceae; genus Beta; species Beta corolliflora. Next base: position 617,217 of record CANSZD010003415.1, on the reverse strand, counting down.
TGAATAAAGTAGAGCGGTGTTTGAGTCTATGTCTAATGGATAATTTCTATCCCAATCACCTGATTATTGTTGGGATCTAATCGAGTGGTTGGCTAAGAATAATTATGAGTGGGATATGTCATTATCTGCTAGACCAGTCCAGGAAAATTCCTCCACTCCTTCACCTCAAAGCTACATTACAACACCTCCATATAGTTCTAATTGTCACTCTACTTTTAATGATATTTCTTTATGTGATGTGACGTTAGTAAATGATTTTGACCCCTCTCCCCAATATGATTGTCAATCTGCTCGGAGTTATAGTTTCCACCCATATATTTATGATGATGATGATGAGGGTTGGAAAGAACTTGAAAATTATGGGGATGATTATCAAATTACTGGGAAGATTGATGTGAAGGACGTTTTGAGTGAGGAACAACCCTTGGTTGAAAATCCTTCATTGGAGAAGTTTATAGATGAGAGTGAAGTTATTCATGAGTCTTTGTCGGTTCCACCAACTGTTTTTGAGTCTCGTGTTCCTTTCTCTCGAAAACTTGACCTTATTCCTTCTTCCCCTATATTATTTCCTCCATCGTTCCTTATTTCTCTCAATTTGGATGACTCTTGTGATCATGTTACTGATGTACATTTAGTTTTTATTCCTCCTTTTGAGTCATGTAAAAAGACTAATGATTTTTCTTTTTCTTACTCTTATAAATATAACTTTTCTTCTGTTTTTTTTTTTTAGGTTTAATAGTTTTTTAGAGCTAGTTTATTTCGTTTTTCCTTTTCACTCTTACATAATAAGCTCTGAGATGTTTGCAGGGACATATGATAAGCTTCTTAGAGCGTTGAAGTGTTCTGCATTAGTCTACTGATTTTATATGGTCGTGCGGGACCTTTATAAATTTGCGCTTTTCGGGAGGCAACCCGAGTTTACCCTTTTTTTCATTTTCTTTGATTTTTCCTTTTTGTGTGATTTTAATTACATTGATGTGTTTGTGTTTTGTTTTTGGTGTGTTTGTAGGTTCATAGAAAAGAGGCTGGAAGACGATCTTCAAAAAGACGAGTCGCGGCACAATGCCCCAGGATGCGGACAAATGCCGAGAGCATACCGCGACTCGCCGCAAATACCACGACTCGCGGCATTAAACGCGACCCGCGTTATTGAAGATTGAAAGTTTCAAACAGAAACCCATTCCCATGTTTCCTCTCCTCTTTTTTCCGTTCCACTCCAGCCTTCCCCTCTCCCTTAGCGAACACACACACTCACCAGCACTGCTTCCGAATTACCACCACTAACCGCTGTGTCCAGCCCTTGCTTCACCAACAACGACCCCTAGTCCCCCCCTTCGCACTTTCCTTCGCCCCCACCACCATCGATTTCAAACCGGAACCAACGAGTAACCACCACCACAATCACATCACCTGCCACCATCATGCCTCCCAACTAACGCACCGCAGCCCCGCACCCACCGCACCACCAATCTCTCCTCTCTCACCCCACTTCCCATTTCCTCTCTCCTCAATCCCCTCCTGTCTTCGGTCTTCCCGTCGCGTCTGCCTCCACACTGCACTGTGCGCCACCCTCTCCAGTTCAGCACCACCACCACCGGACTTCACACCGGCACCTTCGGAATCCCCGCCTCCTGTTTCACGCACTTTTCCCCTCTGTTCTGTTCCTTCTTCTGTCTTCTTTCGTTCTCCTTTTTCTTTTATTTCTCCTTTTTCTTTTTTTCTTCTTTTTCTTTTCTTTTTTATTTTTGTTTTAATCTGATTTCCTATCTCTCTTTTCTTTTCTCTTTCTTTTCTCTTTTTTTTTCCCCTTTTCTTTTTCTTATTACTTTTTCTCTTCAATACCTAATTTCTTTTCTTTTCCCCCTTTTTCTAATTGATGGTTGTTGCATATTGTTTCAAGTTTGTTTTCAAGAAGCATTGCGATATAAATTTTGAGCTTCTTCGACTCTTTTTCCCATTAAATTGGGTAGTAAGCCTCTTTATTATATCTCGTCGATGCTCTTGATGTTCCTTTCAATTCTTGCTTGGATTTTTGTTTGTGTGGCTATACTTGTTGGATTTTTATGCAACCTTGATTTCATTCTTTCATTGTTGGGAATTGTGTGTGGCAATATTGGTGGTTTGGTGTGTTTGTGGGACTGTTCGATGATTTGGTGATCGGTGCAGTTTGATTGCGTTCCTTCTCTAATCTCATTTCTTGCAGTGAGGACACTGCAGATTCTAGCTTGGGGGAGGAATATTCTATCATTTACTGCTTTCTAGTGTAGTTTTTATTGCTTTCATAGGATGTTGCACGGTTTGTACTGCTTATTAGGAGTGGGAGTTTACGTGTAACCAAAAAAATTGTACTGCTTTCTTAGTTGCATCAGCATATTAGATTTCATCTCATCTTAGTTGCATCTATGCGACTATTGCTAGCACTATTTGAGAACCTTATTGATATCTCTACTACAGTCTTAAGCGTAATCCATCTCATTCATGATTCTTCATAGCATGATTGTATCGCGATCGATTGCTTGTGGTAAGATTGGTTGATCTCTATCTGGCTTGATTTAACCATACTGTTTAGACATCTTAACCCACGTGAGCTTTTGTGCCTATAAACTGACGTATCTGTGTCAGTTATGTTCTTTCATGTGTGATTAGTTCCTCATTTGTTGCATGGATCTTGACTTTGACTTGGTACTCTTTGACACTTGACTTTATAAGCATTTGGATATGATTGAGGCGTTCTTTTCAGTGTTCTGAACTTCAGAGATATTTTATTTTCATATATATTATCATTTCTCTAGCCCCGCTGAGCCTTTTCCTGACTTTGTTATGAATTAATGCCTACATTACAAGCCTTAAGCCTTTTATGATTTCTCCACCCGGGCCTTGCTAAGTGGAGTAGCATTAAAGTTTATGTTCTGAGCTTGTATTTGTGGTTTGGCGATAATTATTGGAAGAAAATTTGTTGAAAGAAAGTTGCTCGAAATAGTGTTGTGAAAGTGCAAAATGAAAAGAATGATGAAGAAGTTGTGAAAAATAATTCTGAAAAAGTGAAAAAAAAAGATTGAATAAAAGGTCAATGAAATTGGTTGGAGTTGATAAAGATGGGTACTATGTTGATTTAATGGTAATGTGTTGTTGAAATTCTAGTAGAAGTTTTTGTGACATTTGCATCTAATGGCCATAGATGTTAAGGTGTTGTTTTCTCCACTAGTTGGCTTTTAACATCACATTTCCAAATATATTTTCTACCCATAACCTCAGCCCCATTACAACCCTTGAAAGTCCTCATGATCCTTTTGAGTTGTAATTTCGAGCGGAAAGTGAGTCGATGGTCAAAGTTAAAGAGTATATGTTTCATTTGAGTCGACATCGTTTAGGTTGAGTGACATTGATTATGCCATAAACACATGATAGTATGACTAAAGTGAGGTCTCTCAGGTTTGGTTAAATCTAGCTTGGGGGAGATGGTATGTGGTATGCTAGGAGAGTTTATTGCATTACATGACGTGCTATGCGGCTTTGCTTGAGAATGTTTCGATGCTTGGTTCGTGTAGTAATTGTATCTCTTGTGTTCTCAATTGTGTGCTTGGCCCTATCGTAGTCCCATATTGCAGGTTGTCATTCTTTTCCGATGTCTATATCTAATTGCTTGAGGACAAGCAATGGTTTAGCTTGGGAGAGTTTGATGAGTCGTATTTTTATATAGGTTTTAGTTGCATTTAGGTTGCATTCTAGGAGCATTTAGGTTCATTATAGTTCATAATTGCATACTATTACTTAATCTGCGAAATATTACTCCTCTTGTGCGTTTTTGGTATTATTTGATGAATTTCAGGTTTGAGAACATAATTGGAGTATTATTGGACAAGCTTGAGTACTTAGGAGCAATTGGGAGCAAGCTACATTGATAAGGATCATTTTGGATGTATTTGAGTGCAAATTGGAACTAAATTGGAGTTGGAATTCATTGAAAGAATTGTGAAAATCGAGTCATGTTCACTCTTTTATTCATAACTTTTGACTCGATGCTGATATTGGGTTGATTCCCACGTCATTGGAAAGTAGGTTTGAAGAGCTTTCCAACTATAGGTTGCACGGCCCAAGGCGAGTTGTATTTTGAGAGATATGGGCTTCGCAAGTTGGCCCAGTCTGCCAGGAACTTATTACGCGCACGCGGTTTTGATAATCTCGGCCATTTAATGATTTATTTGGTTTCCTACTAGTATTAGGAGATATGACTATATATTAGAGGATTTCTAATTAGGTTAGGGATCTAACATCTATTACTCACTTTTCAATATCACGTTATTCTTCTTCTAGTTTTCTCTCTAGTTTTATGCCCTAGTTTGTTTTCTATTACTACTTTAGAGATTCAAGATTCAAGATTCAAGATTTCATATTCATCTTCAATTCAATCAAGTTTTATTCTCTTCTCTTTATTATATTTTAATTATGTTTTTTATTATGCTTATTAATTTTATTGCCATGTTTTATGAGTAGTCTTTTTATCTAGGATTGAGTTGAGCCCTAGTATGGATTGATCATGTAAATTCTTCTCTAATTCCCATGTTATTGAATTATATGTTTAGGGTTTGATAAGATTGTTGTTATTGTCAATTGTGCATCGTGATTTAGCCCTAGTTTTATATTATCAATGAAAGTTGGAATTGAGATTAGGAATATTTATTTGATGTTAAATTGTTATTTTATCAATTGAGTTCATCAACGAAAGTTGGGTCTTGATTTAGATAATCTTGTCATTGATTTGAATTCTCCCATGAAAATAGGTGAGAACTAGAATTGGGAATTATTTGATATTGGTTCTTAATGCTTCTAATTATGTGTGTAAGACATGAAAATAGGAGACATACATGTTATTTAGGCCTTTTGCTATCACGAAAGTGAGCTCTAGGTATTGAGGAATGACCGAGGATTTAGTTTCGGTTCGCAGTTTTGCTTTATTACTGAGTCATAAGGGAATGTCAATTTCGCCTAAGCTATAATTGAATATCTGGGATGTGAGTTATGTTTTGATCAATTCATACTAGTGGTGATGCTTAATCTTAGTATTTTAATATCATAGTTTGTCATATTTTGGTATTAGTTTAGATATTAGTTACATAGATTTCCTTGTTATGTGGATTGTGTAGCTATTTCATAGTCTAGAATCAACTAGTGTTTAATCCTGCACCTCCCTGAGTTCGACCCGTATGTGCTACGACACCGTACACTTGCGGTATTAAAATAAAACCTTAACAATTATAAATATCCATAACCTAATTTGTTAATTCGACGAATTAGTCATTAATCATATCTGTAATCTGGGATTCCTCAAGAGCAATAAAACTTTTCTCTCTCCTGCCCGTGGACGTAGCCAACACTCCGTTGGTGAACCACATTAAATCTCTGTGTGTTTTTCTTTGTTTTGCATTCAATATTTGTTCTTTCTCACATCCGTTATAACAAAACTATTTACTGAAAACTAAAAGTGATGCCAAACGAAATTGTCGAGCGAGTGATGAGGTGAGCAAAGTTGGAAAGAAAATTTTCAAACATAGCAATCAGCCAATCACACAAAGGAAGTTCATAATACTCAAAAAACTTTCACCACTCACTTTGTCCTATAATATTTGAAAAAGACTAAAAGGGAAAATAGTTCAATTTGTTAGAAAATAAGAGAGAGGAGGGATTGATGTTAGCAAATAGTATAATTTGCCATTTGTTAAGGCTTGATGGAGGAGCGAAGAGGAATGAAGTATTTTTTGTTTGGGAAACTAGACAAGAACAAGGATGAAACAACAACAACAATAACAACAAAAAAATAAGAAAACAATCTTCTCGGTGTGTTATTATTTTGCCAAAAGCAATATTTCAACCCTTAGATTGAGCACGATTAACATAGTTTGCTCTCGAGATACAATGAAGAACCAACAATGTTCACGCTCACTATGAATATAATTTATCAAATGTATTGTAGGATTTCATTTGTTGAAAAGCTGATGACTTTTGAATTTTTAATTCTCTCAATCCATATGTGCATGCATAAAGGAAATGTGTTTTCCCCTAACATTCATAATGAGAGACAAGTCCCACATGTATAGAGAGATTGAAACATGTCAGGAAATACACACTTATACCGTCAAAACATAAATAACTGCAAAAACGGGAACACATCGTTTTACGAGAGGAAGCATTTGGTAGATGGAAAAAACTTTGTCTACCCACCGGGTAGGCTACCCACCATTAATAAAGACTTGTTGAGGGTTGTGGTAATGAAATCCAACTCAACATAATAATTATTTTTTTAATGCTCTATTAGTAAGCAACCGTTGCATCCTTCTGCTCCAGTTCTTCCAGTCTGGAGTGGATATATAATGCTACAAAATGGTTAGATAGGTACGTAATTACTGGGCCAATCTTTAGTCATGGTCAACTATATGTTACAATCTCAAGGTTTTAGGAAATGTGGACCGAAAGTTTTAATTCGTAATGAGGAGGGCCGGACATATAATGCTACCCAGAATGTAGTATAAAGATAAGTGTTTACAATCCTTACATTTAGAGAATTAAATAAAGAGCTAAAGTCATCCAATAATAACTCTTACAAATTGATACCTATTTAAAGGTTCAAAACACCTAATGGCAAGTCTAAACATTATTGTTTAAAAAATCTCACTTGTAAAACCCCTACTTTATGAGTAAGGTAAAACCAAGAGAGTTCCTATAAAAGAAATATATATAAACATAATTAAACTCATAGGTCGAGATATAATATTATTCCGCATCAGTACTATTTCTTGCGCTATCCCTCTGCATCTCAGCATCTGATGCTTGGTCGTTATCCTGAAAGTAACTAATAAGCGTCACATCTCAAAAGAAAAAAAAAAGAAAAGAAAGAAAAAGAAACTAACATGGGTGAGCAATCACATTGACCTTGTTTGGAACTATTAAACGGTGCTAATTATAACAAATTTATTCTCCATCCGCCCATATTAATCATCACTCATTATATCCGACGGTCTTATATTAATCGCAACATTTCAATTTCGGCATGGACCTACTTTGTTCATTATTATTTTTGACTTTAATACTATATTCCACACCCTTATCGAAAATGAAAAAAAAAAATATTTAAGTTATTACTCCCCAGACACACCAACCCTCAATGGATTCACACTATTTAACCCTAATATAAAGATCACCTTCTATCTTCAATCAAGTAAACTTTAAGAATAAAATTATAAAACTCTATCCACTTTATCTACGTTCTAAAACTCTATGTACAAGGATGTATTGCAATTAATATGGAATGAGGGGGAGGATATATAATATTATATGTGAGAAAAGTCCCATGTATTCATATATATATTCTTCAATTTCATATCTTTTTGTCTATAGATTTTCATTACATTCATAGTACTTCCTCCTTTCAATTTAAATGAAACGTAAGGGATTGACACGAAAACTTAGGAGAGGAGAGGAGAGAGATAGAGAGAAAGAAAATGAAGGACCCATATGATGAGGAAAGAGATAGAGATAAGTAAATACCAAATAAAGTAACGCTTCATTTATTTTAAAACGGCCTAAAATGATAAGTGTTTCATTTTTTATAGAATGGAGGAAGTAATATTTCGACGTGGTATTCAATGATATTTTAACTTTGTAGTGTAGGATGTTCACTATATTTTTTGGTGAAAAAAGGTGATGCATTAAATACTTAAAAACTGTTAATTACATAAGGTTTAAGAGAGTAAGCCACATAAAGGCTACTAATACATTCCGCAAGATAAGACTCCAAACAATAACTAGGGAGGTGAGAGAAAATCCTAGCTACATTGTTACAAACTTCCAAGTCTTCGTTCCTAATACAATGCTTAGCCATTATATCTATATTTGTATATACATTTACATATACCTGATATATGATCGTCTATCACACACAGTCTCTAAAATAATAGCAGACAACATATAATTAACAATTTAAATTTTCAGAAACAAGCATACCTTTCGATCAACTTGGTCTTCGCCTAAATCCAAATCATCAGAATAGTCGGAGTTGCTGCCTGAAAATAAATACGTAGGTAGAATATCTTGATGATTAGTATCCTAAAATCTATGTTAATAAAGCTTAACTTCTTACCCAAAAATAAAGAAGATTAATATAGTACAATTGTACTGGCAAAATCGTAAGGGTAAATCTTAACTAGATGAGTGATATTTAGTCCAGTTTCATTTAGTTATAACATAATTATTTTCGTACTGTTTAGATAACCCTTTTTGACCAAATTTCTTACTAATACATAATTATGTGATATGTTATTGTATTTCTCTTGGTGCCTATCTTTTCAAAATAGCACATTTTTTAAACTTTTACGAAAACATATATTAAGTTATTAATAGTCAAAGTTGTGTAGTTATACGTGGAAGTCAATAGGAAGTCGAATAGTATTATACTAGTAAGACTCATTCCCTTCCAATTTATTTGCCACCATCACTCCTTGCATAGCTATTAGGACTATGAAGATGTAGAGAGAGAAAAGTTGGAAAATTAGTAAAGACAAATTTCGGAGGAAAAGGATATATAAATTTTTTATCTGAAGGGGTATAAGGGAAATTAATTGGAACGACTCAAAAAATTCAAATGGATTTTTCACCAAATACCCCTGAGTCATTTTTTCACCAAATTCATCATGTACCCCTCAATTTCTTTAGAATTCGTCACATGCCCTTAATGACTATCGACTATTAGCTTTTTTTTTTACGATAATCTCAATTTCCGTTACCAAACCCTAATTAATCCCTACTTGAGTCTATTATTCTAATAGATCACCATTAAAACACCACCAATGGCCAAAAAAGTGGAAAGAGAGTTACGGAAGAAGAGAGAAAAAAAGTCGTAGAAGGTATTTTAGTGGTTTGAATGAAGGTAAATGGGTCATATAGAGGTAAATCAAGGTTTAGTAATAGAATTAGGGTTTAATGACTAAAAAGGCTAACATTCGTTAGTCATTAAGGACATATAGTGAATTTTCCGGAAATTGAGGGGTATGGTGAATTTTGAAAGGTTAGAGGGTATTTGGTGTAAAAAGAAATTACTGGGGGTATTTGGTGAAAAATCCGAAATTAAAATTGTGGCATATATATATGGAGAGAGGGAGTACCAAATGGTACATTCTCTCTCTCCCCTCGTAGGTACTCACCTTGTTTTACGTTTGGATTAAAGAGGAAGTGAAAAAGTAATAAAGAAGATTTAACGTGGGCTACATGTGAAAAAGTAACAATACTACTTCGTATAAAAATAATGCAACACTTGTATTTTTACAATTTTTAATATGCCAATTTAATTATTAATATCTTCAATTATATAATTTTGAAATGTAAAACCACATATGCGAGATGAATGTAATAAACTCCAACTTGAATACCTATTTCTCCCTATATTACTATATAAGAAGACATTGTCGTACATAGAACTTAAGAGCCATAATTTAACTTACAGAATTACCTGTAACCTCGCTATCATTTTCTGAATCGTCTTCATTCAATGTGCGGGGATCTTCATGATCAATCCAGATATTGGGCACATGCTCTATCTTATGCCAATCTTCACCTTCCTTTGAGCACCTCTTCTTTAACAATGGACAGCGAGTAATCATCAGAGTATCTTATGTAGTATGGGGTATTGATTCAAATATTTCGCAACGGCTTATCTCTACATGTTTCAAGGAACACAGATATGGGAGGAATGGAAGTGTAGCCAACTTTGGACATTGCTTGATCACAAGCGTGGAAAGATTTTGTAAATCACATCTTTTTATTCCTTCCCAACTTTCCAAACTAAGCATACCATCAATTATTAGCGTGTCCAATTCACGGAATGCAACACTATCTTCATCTCCACGTAAATTATAATCAATCATTGACACATTATTCATTTGAATAATTTCAAGGTACTTGAGATTTGGTAACTCTCCCAAAGATATGTAGAGCTCATTGTTTTGACATTGAAAGAGGACCATACGAACAAGCTTCGTAAACTCATCTTTGTTGGCCATCCATTTTGGGAGTTTTGAGCCAGGGTAACATAATAAATGCAACTCCTCTAAGCATGAATTTGGCGTGAGATCTTCAATTACTTGACCGTCATTACCATGACCTTTACCTTGAAGAGGATCCCATCTTAGTTGCAAATGAGTAAGGCGAGTTTTATTCTTCAAAAGACCGTCATCAGCAAAATCCGAAGGTACACTCTCCAATCCAGAGAGACAAACAGAACCACTGAGGTAATCCAAACTCTTCAACTCGTTAATGTTGTTGCAACCATGTCTATTGTCTACAACATATGCCGAAAGGGTGCGAAGCTCAGTAAGGGCTCCTAAGCCCTTAGGCATGTAACTCAACTGGCCAAGAACATCAAAATCCAAATGGCGAAGCTTGGTTAATTTTTCCATGCCTTTGGGAAGCTCAAAAAGATGTTTACATCCTTTAAGTTTCAAGGTTTGTAGTTCGCGAAGGCAATCTATGGATTCGGGTAACCTTGTAATTGGCGTATATGAGAGATCAAGATAACGCAACACTGTCAAATACTGTATGGAGCTTGGCATCTGAGTTATCTCACTTCCGCTCAAATCCAATGCTTGCAAAGATGTAAGAGCTAAAAAAACTCCAGATGGTATTTGTTTAAGAGAAGAACCGTAATTGCGGATAAATAAAAGTGTCCTCAATCCATGAAACTCTTTCAATGTTTTGAAAATTGTTTCATTGATACGATCAACCAACACTGAGACATGGCAAGACTTTATTGGTGGATCACAATCTGAACTTTGTTCCTTGATCATTTGGGAATAAAGATCATGACTTTGCCTTTCACCGAAAGAAGCCTCAGTTTTGTCAGGGTTAATTTTGTACATCATTTTCCCAGACAAAATGTCAAGTCTTGACGGTAAGAGGTACTCTTGCTTCACAAGAATCTCAAAACATAAGTTACCAGCATCTTCCATTTGCAACTGGTCCCCATCCATGTTTGATTTCTTTAAAAAGCCTTCTTCAATGTGCACATTATTCAAAAAACCTCCTGCCATCCATAATTGAACTATTGTGTCTTTCTCAAATTCATAATCACCTCCAAATAGAGAACAATAGAGTTTCGGCTCTTCTAATAATTCCTCTTGCAATTCGATCAATATCTTCTTTCTTTCTTCAATATCCAAGTTGCTATATATATTAATCGATTCCGAATCTTGGTTGTGCATGCCTACATACAATTGTCATAACAAAACAGTAATAAGCCAAGGTAAAATTCGAAAATTCTAAAGTGAGTATCGATCACCGCTAATCACCACTATGGTTAAATCGTAACCATGGATCTATCAAATGAAATCTGCACTGAATAATTAAATATAACAAATATATATTTACGGAATCGAAAAACAAATTGATACTGGTTCTTAGACATGGTTATTGGGCGGATCGGGCCGGGATCGGTCCGGGTCAAAAACGGGTCGGGTCGTAGAAGGGGTCGCTCATAAAGGTTCATAGCGGGCCGGGTCAACGCGGGTTGCTCGTCGATAGCATGCCGATAATGGGCGGATTGATAGACAGGCAAGAAAAGGAGTGAACGGAAAGAGACAAAAGTGAGTATAATTGAATATAAATCCCAACATGTAATTTTTTTTTACAATATCTATTTTTTTTAAAAAAATTATTCGGTTATTTTATTGGCCTTATAATGATCTTATCCAATAAAAGCCCTATAAAATTTACCCTAACCCTTTAGCCATTGGGCTACTCTGTCCAATAACCAGGTCACATCCTTGCTCTGCTTTATTATCTCAAAAACAATACTTCACATTCTGGTTCTTTCTCTCTGCGTACTGCGTAGGTTCAACTAACTAGTTCTCTGTCTCAACCCTCGATAGTTTTAAAGTTGTTTGTCATTCACATTAAAGTGTAGAACTCCAATATTTCAGAAAAAATGAAAAGCGCGGAAACCGCAAACATCAAGAAAGATGTAGAAAACTTCAATTAACTCTTCAGTTGACAAAGTGTGAAATAGTGTATATCTATTACCTTTGGAGTTGATCGTCAGTTGAAGGGATTGGCAAGCAAAAAAAAAAATCAATGAAGTTTTTAATGGAGTTGATCATCAATAAAAACGCAAGCAAACATATATTTCCAAATTAACTAGTATGAATGGAAAATATGGAGTATATGGTATGGAGGTGGAACAATTTTCATACGTTGCACGGTTGCAGATGCAATGTTTCAATTCATGGAAATATTCTTTATTTTGGTAGTATTTTTATCACTAATAAAAACTTAAATGAAGCATAGACTGTAATTGCTATCTTACGGTTGTGATTGTATATATATTTGAGATCAACGGCCGACACTCGTTGTAGACTCATTGAGGCAAATTGGCAAAAGTAGAGTGTTAGGATAGATGTAGGAGTATTTCCTTAATCTATCTAAAAAAGTTTATTTTGATAGATTAGGAGATAAATATTTAGTGTAATCTATTTTATCATAGCGCTAGCAAAAGTTAACCTGACACAAATCAAACATGGCACGACACGTCTTACTTAATAGGTCGGGTTAGTATCAAAGATTCTCCAATCCATTTATATATGACAAGATTACAAATATGACACGAATACGAACACGAACTTTTGCCAGCTTTAAATTGTAATCAAAGTATGCGTCGTATGTGATGCAACCAATGAAGGACCAAATTGAAAAAGCCGCAAGAAAAAGGAGAACGAAACGAGTCTTCAATAATTTTAACAGGTACATAAGATGTGGGCAGGGCTTTGCCCTATCTTAGAGATCCCAAGACCGAATGAAAAAACACCCCTCCTCCGTCCCCTAAGAAACCGCACGCGTCTAGTTTGAAAGGCAATAATAAATAATGCTAATAATAATAAATTTATGTAGAATTTTGTCAATAAAGAAGTCCAATGTCATTTTATATCGTAATGCTTATCCAACCTAAGCGGGCGTTTAATTGGTTGGGGGTTACAAGAAAGGAAAAGGGAATCAAGTAAGCTAATTACTTTACTTGTTGTTTGGTCCATTCAATCATTTACTTTCACCCTTTGTTACCCCTAAATTTCTCTAACTTGATTCCCCACCTCCCTCAAGGGTTTCACTTATCTCTCCCTTAGCTCCATGGTCACCATGACCACCACCACACCACCACACCACCCCTCCACCTAAAACCACCAACCCCACCTAAACCACTATTCCACCACCTAAACCACCACATCACCACCACCTGAAGCAAACCCCACCACCACCTAAACCACCCGAAATAACCCTACCCCCACCGGAAAACTCCCACCACCAACTGAAACAACACTATCCCGAACCGAAACAACCCTAGCCACTCCTTAATCCTTATCCCTCCACCCGAAAATCCACCACATCTACCCAAAAACAACCACCATCCAACCAAAAACAACCACCATCCACCGAAAACACCTCCCTCCCGCCAAAATCCACTAGATTTACAAGAGAGAGAAGGAGAGAAAAAACAGTGAGAGACAAACTAATTTTGAAGCAATACTCCAACACACCCCCTTGCTTCAAAAGTAGTTAGGAGCCAACATTAACATTGAATCAGTTTGTCTCTCACTTGTTACAAGTTTCCCTTCTTTTATCTTTATATTAAATATTCTACAAAAGTGCAGTTGATCTTCTCTGCATAAAAACACTTGTTTCTTCATTGTTTTACTTTGCTGAAATGCTAAAGTCACCAACTCAACAGTTGTGTATCATAGTTGATTGCTTAATTTTAGGATAATCATTGTTCATGTAATACCTATTTAAAAACGCCACAATGTTATATGATTAGCACATGTAAAGTTAATTCGAAAATGTTAGAGAGAGAAAATGATGAGAGGAATAACCCATCTCCCCAAAATCACCCAACCGCCCTTACGGCCCAAAGTGAGTATTGCCTTCCACCTAGTGTAAGCCATGGGGTTCCCATTAAAGCTCTGCAGCTATCCGTGGAAGCTCCTGACGAAGCACGCCCGCCACCATCTCCGCCGAAACCCCGGCCACCGGATTCTGGAAAAGAGACAGGTAAGTCAAAAACTCCCTCGTTTAGTGAAGTTCTGGCTTCCGGGCTGTCGGAAGAGGCTGTTTCCACCATGAAAATAGTGCCTCTCCAAATGCCAACTTTGCCTTTTGCTGTTAGCCGTGAGAATCTAAAATTAGAAGAAGAAGTATTTGTTCCTATCTCATCTAATGAATACTCTGAATTGGTTAAACCATGGGAAGCTGCGATTATATGTAAAGTTCTTGGCCGATCGTTTTCCCATGACTATTTACGGAAGGAACTTGTGAAATTATGGAAATGGGAGGGACCTATGGAGTTATTGACATTGGGGAAAGGTTTTTACTGCATTAAATGTAAAAATGTTGTAGAAAGATTTGCCATCCTTGCCGGGGGGCCGTGGTTTGTGCTTGGAGCAATGTTATGGACTCAACAGTGGAAACCGGGGTTTAAGCCCTCGACAATGGAAATTAGTCAGTTCCCTGTGTGGATGCAACTACCGGAGCTTCCCGCTGAATTTTTTAATGTCGATGTGTTGAAGAGGATTGGAAATACGATCGGGAAGACTGTGAAGATTGATGCACATACGTTAAAAAGTGAAAACCGTAGGTTTGCTTCAATATGTGTGTTGGTTGAAGGTGGCTGAAAAATGCCACAACGGGCTTGGATTGGGAATATTGGGCAGGATCTTGTGTACATGGAAGGGCCATGGTTGCCCCACATGTAGAAAAGTTGGGCATCAATGGAAAAATTGCCCAGTTAAACAAATCCTACAAAAGGTGACAACCAAAGATAGAACACAGGAGGGAGGTACTGCCATGCTTGGGTTGAATGTCCAGAAAAGTTCTCAATGGGAAGTTGCTGGGACAAGGAAACAAAAAAAGAAAGTCAACATTCAGGTGCCCATGAAAAAAAGACATGCATCCTTGCCAAAATAGACTCCAAAGATGAAGGGGCAGGAAGGGAGTATGACGGCGGAAAGTCAAAAGGATTTAAATAATGTAGATGAGTCCAAAAAGAAGGGACTGGAAAATGTTGATATAAAATGTGTGGGTGAAGCTTCTAAAACCCTGAGTTCTAAAACAACCCCCACTCTTATGTCAAATCCTTTTGCTGCTTTAGCAGAGGATGAAAATCCTGAAAATCTTTCTCTCTCTGAAAATGTGAAAAAGAAGGAAAGTAGTGTTAGCCAATCAATCACTTTCCTAAATCCCTGCCATAGTCCCCCTCCTACCTCTGTCAGGTTGCTTCCCAAAACCAAGTCATGTTTTCCCTAAATAATTCGGTAAACCAAGCTCCTCTCAACACCATCTCAAATCAAAACCAAAACTCAAAAAATTTACCCCTAAATATTTTACCCAACTCTCTCTCCTCCAAAAACCAAGAAGAAAAAAATGGAACTCCCAGTGGAGTTGTACTTTTCAGGGAGGACCTCTCCTCCTCAAACTCCACCGTCGCCGCGGTCGCCTCCTCGTATGCAGCTTGTGACAACTTGCTTCGAACCAATTCGGTTCTCACGCCCTGTAAGACCACTAATACCGGAACTCAATCCGGGGTATGTGGATTATCTCCTCCCCGACTCCCTAACGGAGCCGACGGAATATCACACGGATCTCTCTCTACAAGAGGTGAAGGCATGGATGCTCAACCCAAGGGCAAAACCGGAGGAGAGCAAGCATCTTATGATGTATGCAAACTCAGAGTTTCTACCAGTTCATCTCCCTCAACTTCAAGATTCCGCTCATCTTACCCGACTAATGAGAATTTTTCTGGATTGGTTCCTCTTGAAAGAGGTAGAAGTCAAGTCCGACGAGCGCAATTTGATGCAGAATTTAGGCCCATGGATCGACCCGACCCCAATGTTTCCTCTCATAAGAACAGTGGTGTTGGTGAAAACCACTCAAGTCACTCTCCAAGCGCTCAGCAATACGGACGCTGTACTGTGCGCACGTCTCATGGCCATTTGGGAAGAGGGAAACGGGTTAAGAAACCCTCGACAGTCCGAGGTGGTGTTCTGGCCACACAAGAGATTGTGGACAAATCCGGCAACCGGGGTCGAGTCCGATCCGTGGGAGGTGGGAAACGAGGAGGTACTAGCGATGCTCCTAGCAAACCATGTATTCCTAAAGGGATGAATATTTTATTTTGGAATGTGAGAGGGATTGGGAGACCCTCATTTAAACCCAACTTTAGGCTCTTGGTGCAACAACATAACCTGGCATTCGTGATTTTGGTGGAAACATGGGTGGGGCGTGCTAAGTCGAGTGAGATTATCCAGGGGCTTGGTTTTGATGCATGGCACTTTGTGGAACTTCATGGCTTTGTGGGTGGAATCCTTCTCCTATCGAAGTCCAACTTGCTTGATTTCCAAGTCATTGGAGAAGGAGTGCAAGGAGTGTTTGGAGTGCTTGAGGTACATTCGAACCTTTCTTCTTTTATTTTATCTTCCATTTATGCGACTACAAAGCTTTGGAAAAGAAAAGAGTTGTGGCATGAATTAAAATTTTTTGCTTTGCATGTAGATAAACCGTGGCTTGTGGTAGGTGATTTCAATGAAATTATTAATCAAAATGAAAAATTAGGAGGTCGTCCTATATGTAGGTCTAGAGCGAATTTGTATGCTAATACTATGAATGCTTGTAATTTGATTGATATTGGGTTTAATGGTCCAAAGTTTACTTGGTCAAATAAAAGAAAAAGAAATCCTATTTTTCAAAGAATTGATAGAGGTTGGGCAAACCCGGATTGGTTTAATATGTTCCCGAATGTGAGTCTTTGGCACCTTCCGAGAATTACATCTGACCATTGTCCTCTTCTTATTAAGTTATATAATACTCCTATAAAAAGTGGGCTTAAGCCTTTTCGTTTCGAACCAATGTGGATTACTCATGAAAATTTCCTCGAAATGATTGCACATAATTGTCCCAAAAATTCCGACATTCAATCTAGTCTTGACTCCTTGCGGCTTACATTAATTGATTGGAATAAAAATGTTTTTGGTAATATGTATCAAAGGAAAAGAAAAGCCTTAGCTCGTCTAAGTGGGGTCCAGGAGTATCTCCAACGTAACCCCAAGTCCTTATTTCACCAAAATCTTGAGACTGAGATTCAAAATGAATTAACCCAAATTCTTATGCACGAAGAATGGCTTTGGTGTGTCAAAAGTAGGATGGATAGGTTGAGTGAAGGGGAGCGAAACACGAGATTCTTTCATAGAAGTGTAGTCATCAAAAGAAATATGTCGCGCATTCTATGTCTTAGGGATGATGTTGGAAATCAGGTTGATAGTCCGGAAGGGGTCAAAGAGTTAATTCAAAAGTTCTATAAAAACCTATACACCACGGATCAGACTCAATGCCTTAAGGTTAATGTGGGGGAGGAGGGGAACGTCTTATATGGTTTTGTTCCTTCTTGCGAAGAGATTAGGCAGGCTTTATTTAGTATGAAACTGTTAAAGGCCCCGGGGCCTGATGGGTTCCATCCTATATTTTTTCAAAAAACTTGGAACATCGTTGGGGATGATGTTTGTAAGGATGTTCAGTTTTGGTTCAGAAATCAATGCGTCCCGGAATCTTTGTGTAACGCATTAATTTGTCTTATTCCTAAACAACCTTCCCCGGAAACCGTTAAGCAGTTTAGGCCCATAAGTCTTGGTAACACCCTTTACAAGCTGGTCACTAAGATTATGGTTAATCGTTTGAAACTAAGGATGGAAATGGGTGATGGATCATCCATCACCCATTTTACCCGGTTTTTTAAATGGATGAAAAACCCGATTTAAATGGATGGAAAGCGGGTGGTGGGTGAGAATTTTTTCACCCGTCACCCGATCCATCACCCGTTTAACCTCCAACCCATCACCCAATTATTAAGTTTTACATGTAAACTTACTTACTTTTTATATTTTTGATAGAAATATTTTATATCATGCGTATTATATCACAAATTTCATTAAAAAATATACTATATAAATTCACCCGTTTATCACCCGACCCACCCGTTTCACCCGATGGGTGACGGATGGATGGATGCGGGTGGAGCGGATGGATGCGGGTGACGGATGCGGGTGATGCTCCACCCGCCCCGAATCCCATCCATTTCCATCCCTATTTGAAACCCTTTATCCCAACATGGATCTCTAAGAACCAGAACAACTTCATTAAAGGAAGAGGTCCTGATGTTAACCTGGTGGTTGCGTCGGAATTCCTTCACTGTATGAACTTGAAAAAAGGGAAATGGGGGTGGTTTGCTCTTAAGATCGACCTAGAAAAAGCGTATGATAGGATCGAATGGGGGTTTGTTCGGAAGTGTTTGATGTATCATGACCTAGACCTCTCTTCGATAAATTTAATTATGGATTGTGTGTCTAAGGCTTCCTCGGCTATCCTTGTTAATGGAACTAAAACGGATAAGTTTTTGCATTCTAGGGGCCTTCGTCAGGGTGACCCTATGTCTCCATATTTTTCTAATATTTGCATGGAGGCGCTTTCTCAGTTAATCCATGAAGAATGTGAGGAGGGTGTTTGGACTCCGTTTGGGGTAGGGAAACGTAAGGTTCCAATATCTCATCTTATGTTTGCAGATGATTTGCTTCTATTTGGGAGGGTAGACGAGTCTACGGCTTTTGCGGTTCGTCGTGTGTTAGAAAAGTTTTGTGAAATCTCGGGTCAAAAAATCAATGAAGCCAAAAGCAAGCTTATTTTTCAGGAAACCTTGAATATAAATGAATCTGATAATCTAGGGATGTATTTAGGGCTCCTTATCTCGCACAAAAGACCTTCCCGTGCCCATGTTCAGTTTGTGGTGGATAAGGTGAGAGCTAGACTGTCAAATTGGAAATCTCACTATTTATCTAAAGCTGGTAGGCTATGCCTCATTTCCTCTACTCTTTCAACGATTCCTGCGTATTATATGCAAGCATCCATGCTCCCTATGTCCACTCTTGGGGAGCTAGAGCGAATCTGTAATAACTTCTTATGGGGGGAGGAAGATGAAAAATTAAAGTTGCATCTTGTTAACAAAGAAGTGACATTTAAACCTAAAAATCATGGTGGGTTGGGAATTAGGTGTCAAAAGTTTATGAATGTGGCCTATCTGGCTAAGTTGGGGTGGAAGCTAGCCCAAGACCAATCTAGCTTAGCCCAAGAATGCATCCATTCCAAGTACTTTCATAGGAATAATGTGACCAAGTTTTGTAATGGCTCGGTTGTGTAGAAAAATGTGGGGAAAGGGTGGGAGTTGTTACAACAAAATATGGAGTGGACCTTGGGGAATGGTACGAGTATAAATTTTTGGGAGGATAATTGGCTCTTAATTGGGTTTATTCGGACTTTTGTCCAGGGACTTTTGAACCTAGAGGAAGAGAATGTTAAACTTGCAGATCTAAGTGTGGATGGGACATGGGATCTCCGAAAAATATCCATTATGCTCCCTGAGTTTATTATTGATAGGATCCTGAGCACGCCTCCTCCGTTACCTTCTTCGAACAAGGACCTTCTAGTCCCTACATTTCTAACCCCTAAGGGGTTCTCTCTTACCCTTGCCTATAAGGCTCAACTTGGGCTGAACAGCTTAACTAATAATCTAGATTGGGTATGGAAGGGCCATATGGAGCCAAAAATAAAGTTTTTTATATGGCTTGTCTGGAGAGATCGCCTGCCTCATGCCAACATGCTTATACAAAGACAAATCCTCCCCCGGAATTCAATGTGCCCCCGGTGTAAAGCGAAGGAGGAAAATAGTACGCACATCTTTCTTGAGTGCCCGTTTTCTACTCAAGTGTGGATTGAATCGGGCATTCCAATGGAACTTAATATTCCCCTTCCTCAATGGTTACATCTTAATCTTACGCTAAAACTTGATTTTGTCCAAATGCAATGGAAGGAGGTATTTCCTTATATTTGCCATCAATTGTGGAAAGATAGAAATGAGTGTGTTTTTAGGAATGTGGACCCGGTTTCTCCTCAAAAAATCCTTTTTATGGCCACAAAGGCTGCCTCTGACTTCATGAAAGCTCAACCAAATAGGGTCACCCCAATGCCCCCTGCATATTACTAATCTCGGGTTTGCCGTGTCTCAATCAGTTTTTGTTGTTAATGTGGATGCATCTTTCATGTGTTTGACTGAGTATGTGGGGCTAGGGGGATTGTGCGTAATTGTAATGGGTCGGGAATGGGTGTTGGGATTTTGTAAAAAGAGCTATGCCAATGACTCTATTGTAAGTGAACTCCAAGCAATCCATGAAGGACTTAAGATGATACAGGGACACAATTTCTTGCCAGCAGTACTATACACCGACTGCAAATCGGCCTTACAATTTATTCCGCAAGAAGATAGTGTTGACAAGTACTGTAATTTGATCACAATGTGCAGGGAGTTGCTGAACAAACTTCATGAAGTCAAGTTACAACTCTGTAATAGGCTAAGTAACCAAGTGGCGGATATCCTTGCAAAAAATTGTAGAACTTCGGATATGGCATGTAATGTACCTAGGGTTTTCCCTCTCCCCCCTAGCTATTGTGAAACTCATTATATTGAGGATTGTAACAAACTCTTTTAAGTTATGTTGATGCTTTGTTAACCAAAAAAAAATGTTATATGATTAACTCAGAATGTTTAAGCCAGTTTTTCTCCTTTTCTCCAACCATGTCAACTTTGCTATAAACCACATTTAGATACAAACCGATCTTCAATTAAATTGAAGTTTACCTTTTGGATATTCGGCTGCTCTTGGCATTTCCGTTTTCGACGTCCATAATGAATTTGACTGAGAACCCAAAGTTGATGATGATATAGCAGCATCATTGTCTACATACAAACTCGGTTTTTGCTTACCATATTCCTACATCAGTATCAATAACATGAGTGTATCAACGGATCAATATGTTGTTCTTTTTCTAATAAAACTATTTGAGTATTTGATCATTTCAAAAACTTACTAAAGTTCTTTTCTAAATAAGTGCAACCTTTTGACTTTCATGCTTGCTAACGTACAACTTTGACCATTAGGATCTCTAATGATGTATTTGTGAAAGTTTTTAAAAAGTTGATATTATAAAATTATTCATTGAAACAAATCCAACTACATTTTATATGATCATTTTTGGTTTTATATATTAGCCAAAAAAAATGTGGTCAAAGTGATATGTATGAATCAACCAAGAATAAAAAAAAAGTATGGAGCAGCAACCTGAAGATGGGCTGGAATAACTTGGGAAGTGCAAAATTTAGAATGTTGCACTTAAAAAGAAACAGATGAAGTATTAGTTATTACCATAAATAAAATAAAATAAAATAAACCCTGTATTGAGTTTTGTTACTGTATCACCTTAGTTGATCAAAGAGCACAGAAGTAAGTGCACTACATTTTTTGTGAGAGATAGTAATGCTGACCTTCGGAGTATCATCGAGTTCAATAAGCTAGAAAAAAATTACGTAGTGACGTACTATAAGGGATATCTAGATAGCAACCAAATGTAAAACGCCAAAAAAAAAACCCTAGCCGCTATCCCCTCCTCTCCTCTCTCTCTCCTCTTTTCACAGAAAACCCTCTAGAGGGGCTGCCATGGATGTTTTCGTCCATGGTAAGCCCCTCTTTCTCTCCTTTTTGCAGTTTCTAGTTTATTTTCTTGCTTTTTTCGTTTTTTTGCAGTTTTTAATAAGTCTCATCTGTGTGATGGCTTTAGTCTCCTTTATGGTTTTTGTAGGCACCCCCTTCACGGCGGGTCTATTAGTTTGGTTTCTTTGTGTGTTAGCGGAGTTTGGACCCTGGCTCCAGTTGAAGGTTGATTTGTTGATAAGAATTTGTACGGGATTGCAACGGCGGTCAGTACTTCGCGTACAATCGGTTGAATCAACTCTAGTTCTACATCAAAACTACATCAGATCGTTAGACCCCCTCGTAGAAGGCTGCATCAGACAGTGATGTGAAAGAGGGTATTTAATGGTTATTTCTGCTCAACGATCGTGGTTTTGCCATATTAGAATTAAGTTTCTTTCAATTTGATGTGTATTTTTCAGTTTCTGACTTCTATTGTAGGTGTCGTATGACTTTATATTAATGAATGAATTTTCACTTCAAAAAAAAAAAAAGGGATATCTAGATAGCATAATTAGTTTATCATCATAATTATGAGTATGATTACTAAACATAGATTTTTTTTTTGGTGCTTCTAAACATAGAATTATGCTAGGGAGCTTCCTAATTCATACTTAGTAGTCTTAATTTTGTTAATTTTCAAGGCTTCCTTTTGAAATTATTACTACTCCCAACTCATATTAATTGCAACCGTTTTACCGGCACACTTGTCAATTCACGATTTTGACCATTGATATCTCTAAGTACTCTAATTATCTATTAAATAAAATTATGAAAATTTGATATATTGAATTTATACAATGAGATAAATTTTAGAACATATTTAATACTATCATTTGTTTGCATATACTCTCTCCGTTTTCTTTTGTTGTTCCTATTTGGAATCGGGGAAGAAATCAATGCAACTCAAAAAATGGAAAAGATTCCACTATTTTAAATAAAATTAAATTAACTAAAAATAAAGATTATAGCTCTTAGAGTTATTCTATGCATGTAAAGCAACCATTGACACAAAAGTTTGAGGGGTAAAAGAGAAAAAAAAAAAGAGTACAGAGTAGTGTGAACACATTTGTGGTCCTTTACTCTATGTTAGGCAACCAATGAGACAAAAGTTTGAGGCGTAAAAAAGTAAAAAAAATGACTACTCAATAATGTGAACACATTTATTGCAATATAAAACTAATGAGAAATTTAATTCATAAATAACACTATCTATCGAAAGATTCAAAATAGAAACAACATATTGAAATTTCTCAATGGAAAATACAGGAACAATAAAAGAAAACGAATGGAGTTTTAGATAAAAGATTTGGTCAAAACAAGATATGTGAATAGTGAAAACTTCAACTAATATAGGACAACGGGAGTATTTATAACAAAGACTTAATATTGACAAATGACTTCAATGTAATTTTTTTTAAAATAACCAAATCCAAATATACCTCTATATCAACTTCGTCTTCTTCTATATCTGATTCATCAAAGCAGTCGAAAATGTCGCCTGATAGCAAATTCGTAGAATAAGTAGATGATTAATATAATACTTCCTCCGCTCCAAAATAATTAAGATTTCGAGAGATTATCCCAACAAATCGAATTACCGTTATCAAACAGAAGTTTGACTCTGATTCCAGATTAATTATCTAGTTCATGTTTTAGGACCATGTCAACTTTGCTATAAGCCACATTTAAAGACATCGACATTTCAGTAAAATTGAAGTTTACCTTTTGAATCTGCGGATTTTCTCAGCATGTTCATTTTCAACGTGAAATATGGCAAAATCCGAGGAAAGTATGTATTTAATTGAGAACCTAAAGTTGATGATGACTCAGCAGCCTCATTGCCTGCAGACAAACTCGGCTTCTCGTTAACATTTACCTCCTGCATCAGTATGACAGTATCAATATTTAACCACTATTCATCTACGAATCTTATTCCATATTCTCTCACAGAAAATATATAGTCAAGTGTGGTGTTATTTAATTTGTCTTAATACATACTTTCATAAGATCAACTTTCGATAATTTTTACTTCTACATGATCAAAGATATTAAGGAACAAAGTAGTGCAATAATCAGAGAAATTATAAATTTTTTCTTATTATCAGTCTCCCTTGAAAGAAAGGAGGTAGAAGAAGTCAAGGCGTGTCGTAAGGTCATATTTGTAACTAAACCTTCAAAACCCATGAATCCTTGCACTCAGGAGGATAGTTCGAAGATTATTGAGGAGCTCTTGAGTCTTGATTCGAAGGCTCCCTGCATTGGGGGTGATGTTACAAGTCCTATTCATGCCGACAACGTAATGCCTAAGGCAGGGCCCTATTTCACTATTTCTCTCACAGGTACTACGTTTATTGGAGGGGTAAAGGACTAGTGTTTGGGGAGCCCGAATGTAGCGTAAACTAGCTCGAGAGAAAGGAGATGCTCAGGTCCTCGACGGGACTCTATCATGCATTCCCTTGGAGTTTTGGAAGTGGATATTCATGATGGTATCTTGGCTTACCTACAGTGGTGGGTCGATCTAAGAAGGTGATAACTCGAGGTGTTAAGGAGAAAATTTGGATAAAGCTCCAAGGTTTGAAGGGGATGGTTCTTTCTAAAGCTGGTAGGGACATCATGATAAAGCCAATGGCCCAATCTCTTCCTACCTACGCAATGAGTGTGTTCAACTGTTCATCTTCTTTCTGTGATGAGATCCAGTCTCTTCTTTCTTAGTTTTGGTGGGGTTAAAAGAATGGAGAACGAAAGATACACTGAATTTCGTGGGAAAAGCTTTGCAAACAGAAAAAGTAGGGTGGTATTGGTTTCTGGGATATGAAATTGTTTAATTAGGCTTTATTGGGAAAACAAATGTGGAGACTAGAGATGGCAATGGATCCTGGACCCGGTTCGGATCCGTGGACCCGGATCCCTTTTCAGGGTAAGGATCCTAAAATTTTGGACCCGATGGATCCAGGTCGGATCGGGATCCTGGGTTTAAAATACGGATCCGGGTCCGGATCTGATCTCAAGACCCAGACCCGGATCCGTAGATCCGTTTAAAAGAACTTCATATAAATTTTATACCCCAGTCCACCACGAACCTTATTCATTCGCAGCCACACGCACTAAACCTTCTACCACTCACCCTCTTCTCCCTCTCCATCTTTTCCCCTCTCTCACCTACCGTGCACCAGGCAGTAGCCACGACGCTTCTCTCGTTAGTCCCAAGGCCGACCACCAGCAGCAACCATAATCTCTCTCGCTTTCTTCTCACACCGTCAGATAGTCGACCTTCGCTCACTACTCTCGTCTCAAAATTCTCTCCTCTCGAGCGCGCCGCCGGCTTTCTGCTGCCTTCCGCCGAAACCTGTCGAGATCCAGATCTGAAATCCTCCATTTCCGTCGCCTTGCATTATTACAATTACAATCTCTCTCTGGTCACGACAATCAGTCCACAACTACAATTCTTTTGAATTTTTTTGTTGTTTTTTTAAGTTTACAATATGCTTTATACAGTGAGTTTTTTAAAGGAGGAGACGAAGTCACTATTAGTCATCAATTAAATTTGTTCATCCGAAGTCGCAATAGAGCTCACTGGATTTGCTGTTAATTAAGTTCTTTTTGCTGAATTTGTAATTTTATTGAATTTGTTGAGACCACAAAGCTATGTTGTTGTGAATTGATATTTATTGGTTGTGGAATCTGTGATTTTATTGAAATTTTTTGTCACCATAAAGCCACGATTTTATTGTGAATTTAGATATTGATCGGATCCGTTTTGGATCCGTTTTGGACCCGGACCCGCTAGATCCGTCGGATATGAATCTGGGTCCTGTTTTTATAGACCCGCTGGATCCAGGTCGGATCTGGATCCAGTATTTGAAGACGGATCTGGATCTGGATCCACATGGACCCGGTATAGCTTGATGGAGCAAATTTGTAAGGCTCGGTATTATCCGACTTCTACGTTTATGAAGGCAAACTTTGGCTCGTGTCCAAGCTACACTTGGCGAGGCATTTGGGAAGCTCGTTGGGTCTTGCTTAGAATGTTAACGTGGCGTGTGGGAGACGGGGAAAAGATTCGGGTTTATCAATCACATAAGATCATTTATCCTAGAGGTGATGTCGCGCCAAATCTCGAGATTGATGCTTTGATTGACACGATTGGTAAATGTTGGAAAATTGATCTTCTTAACCAATTATTTTTACCTTTTGAAGTAGAGAGGATTTTGAATATTCCTTTAAGTAACCCCCTTCTGGAGGATGTTTTGTGTTGGGATTTGGAGAAGAATGGGTTGTATTCGGTGCATTCGACTTACAAAGCTATATTTTGTGATTCGAGAGCTACATGAAGGCCTCATCTTCCTTAGTTTTGGATTTATGGCTGATTATTTGGAGTGCTAATGTTCTCCCTCGAGTCAAGTTGTTTGCTTAGCTTAGGGAGTTTTCATGAAGCGCTTCCTACACTTCTTGGGATAAGTCGTCATGTTCAGAGCATAGCTAATGCGTGCATCACCTGTGGACTTGCTGACGAGTCTAGTTTTCTTGTCATCCATGCTTGCTCTCTGGCACAGGTCAGCGACTTTAATCTTTTAATTTGTTTCCTTTGGGCTACACTAATATATCTGATTGGTCATTCAAGCAGTCAAGGGAGCTTACAAAGGCTCTAGTGATTTCCACTTAGTCAATGATTATGATCTAGCTTTGATTTCTTGTTTTGATGTTATTGTTTGGTCTTTCATTAAACGTTCTGGTAATAAAGTTACTCATGAGCTTGCACACTTCCAACCTGTGGAAGTTGGAAAACGACTTTATTGCGTGAATGAGGTTCCGAGAATGTTGTTCTTCTTGCTAGGTTTGATTTAATAAATTAGTTCCCTTGTTTTAGTTCCCTAAAAAAAAGTAGTGCATTATATAGCGTGTAAGCAAGATACGATGCATGTGTTAAGTCCATATTTTACATCATATTTGGCCCATTTTGAGGGAGAAATTGACGTAGTTGGTGCCAGATATAGTGGATTTATGCCTAGGTTGTGGGAACTTAAGAGAATTCTGTAATCATGTGGAAAACTCAAGGATTTTAGGCTTTCTTGAAAGCAGGGGAGCAACTTAGGTGGAGTAGCTTGCTTTGGAGCGGAGATCGAAGCCTACGGGACTCCCACAAGGTCCAATGAGCCCAAGTTCGACATATTTAAAGAGTTCAAGGAAGAAAAGGAGTATATGCAGGGCCACCACTCACGAATCGTATACCATAGCCCATGGTGCAACACCGAGAGTAGTCTGCGACTCGCGGTGAACGCAGGCTGGCTATTTCCCTTATGTTGTTTTATTCTATTTTATTTCGAAAACTATAAATACTTCAGATTGTTATCTTTAATACATAGAATTTATTCTGCTATTCTATTTGTAGCCCTAGGTTACTTTTTATTGGAATTTGAAGATTCAAGATTGTGTACTCGTTCAAGATTATTTTGGATTTATCTTTCATTCAAGCCTCATTAATAAGTTTTTATATTTTTCCCCTCTCTTTGTTTATATAAATTATGTTTTTTATTAAGTTTGTTGTTTTTGTTGTCATGATCAGTGAGTAGTCTTTTTCATTTAAGATTGTTTGAGCCCTAGTATGGATTGATCACATGAATTTTCTCTAAGTCCCATGTTATTGAATTATATGTTTAGGGTTTAATAAGATTGCTTTTGTAGTCAATTTTACATTATGATTTGGCCCTAATTTTTTTATTGTCAATTAAAGTTAAAGTTGAAATTAGGATTTATTTGTTGCTACATTGGTATTTCAATAATTGAGTTCATCAACGAAAGTTGGGTTTTTGAGCTGAGCCAATGCTAGCTCAGGCTTGGCTCATTAGCATATCGAGCCGAACTCAAGCTCGACTCGATCCCTCTCGAGCCAGGCTTTGACCGAGCGGAACTCGGATATATAGTTCACGAGCAAGCTTGACTTGAACACCTCAAAGTCCACCAACTAATGGTAATGGATTGAGGAAATGTTGAACCAAACAAGAAGAAATTAAGGGAGGAGGATTTTGATTTCGTTTGTTAGAGCCCAAAAATGTTGAACCAAACATGCTCTAAATTGAGATAATTAGCCTTCACTTTGCTAAATGACAAAGAAATGTATCAACATGACAATTGACACACAACAAAATTATGCAAGAAAAGTGTAAATCACAAAGACCTAAGTTCTAGAGATAACTCAGAATAATAATAAAGAAAAGAGTGGCTAACCTGATCTTCGAAATCCTCTAGTTCAAGAATGATTTCTGGAATATGGGAGATTATAGCCCGCTCATCATTGTCTTTATCTGAATTGTACTTCTTGACCAACTCTGCGCATCCTCTAATGTGTAGGGATTGCAAGCTAGTTAAATTGCTGATTGCTCCTGGTAGAGCCAATAATTTTGGACATTTGTATATATAAAACCTCTCAAGAGATGTAAGACTTCCCAGCACGTTCGTTAAGCTCTCCAAATTTTGACAGTCAGCAACCATGAAATACTGAAGAGCAGTGGCAGATTGAAGCCCAACAGGTAATTCAACCAACTTATGGAGCCCTATAAGTTCCAAGCGTCGAAGATTAGGCAATGTATTCATACATCTCCCATCTGTCAGTAAGAGACGCGGACAATCATGGAAAACCAACTCCTGGATGCGAGTTAGGCAATCCATATTGTTCGGAAGAGAAACCAAACTGGGACAATCAAATATGCGCAGTGTTTTGAGGGCAGTCAGATCTTTGATGTCATCCGTTAAAAGCCTCAGCTGTCCGCAATGGGAAAGCTCTAGAATTCGTAGAGTAGTCAATCCAGAGAGGTTCAGAGTCTCTTGCTTCGACGTCAAGTACAAGTGCCTGAGCCTTGTAAACTGGCTTCCCAGGACCAACTGATCTAGCCGGGTGCAGCCATCCAGAGCCAGTGTTTGAAGGTATTTGAAGCCGTCCTGAAAGTCAAATTTATTTATATAGCGATTCTTAGACAGACTCAAATACCTTAAATGCGCTCCAATTTGTGTACTAATAAGGTCTCCACTTTGTACTTCAGATACGTCTAATACACGCAGACGCTTACATCCCTTGAAGCTCCTCATGAAAACCAATAAGAAATAATCGTCATGATCTCTGTGTGTCCCAAAGAACAAGAATGTTCTGGCCTCACTGTATGTCGTCCCTGATAAGAGCGTAGAACTTGGAGACACAGTCCTGCCATCATGGGAAACAGAGAGATATCTAACATCTGCGGGAGAAGATGGACGACTGCGATCATGAGACATAATTTCATCTATGATAAGTACCTCTTGAGCAGCAATACGGCATGCGTCATCATGTGCACGGGGGTGCATCACACAGCTGTATATTGCTACCTGAGGATGATCAGAACTAGTACCGAAAGCATAGACAGGATTTTGAAATGTGCCTCTACGAAATAACTCGTTAAAATAGCGGTTCCCTACATCCTCGAGTTCTTCATCATCAGCTGTGGGTAACAAGAATCCCTCAGCCATCCATTGATTCACCAGAATTTCTCTGATGATTGTATGACCTTTTGGATACAAAGCGCAATAAGCAAAGCATGATACTAGACCAACATCAGCTGATTCTAGTTTTTCAGGTAAAAACTCAGATAATTCAGTGCTAAAATGGGAAAGGATCCCTCCTTGTAAAATGGACTGAAGCATCGTATTTATTTCTGAGAAAAAATTTGGACCTCTATCACCTGCAGAAGTCTGATAGTTATCCAATAAACTATCCGCTTTATACAGGGTATGTTTCATTGTTGGGTGCTTAAATGACTTCGCCATAGGTAGAGCAAAAGGCAAAATGGTGAGTTTTTCCTTCAACTCCTCCCTTAAGTCAACTGGAATATCCTCAACAAATTCAGAAATTTCCAATTTGGATCGAAGGGAAACAATGACACCATACAGAAATGGTTCAGCCATCATGTAGAGGTGAGAATGAGGAAGCAAGAATATGGAGAGACTGTTTTTTCTTTTTCTTTATGTGGTATGTAGGTGAGGTATGATAAATTGATAATAGATGTCAATCTACTGTTTTAATAATGCAACAGGTGAGAAAAAGGAGCGTGAAGGGTTGGAGTGTAGAAAGAATTAGGAAAAAAAAGATGGTGTTGGAAAGAGAAGAGTAGATGGATAGAAGCACACATGTAGAGAGAAAATTCTATCAATAAACGCTAACAGTTTTTTTTTTTTAAGTGTTATCGATACCAAACTTTTCTCAGTCCCTATATTTGTTCATGTCCGCACCGATTAATGGAGATTGATACATCTATCCATTGGGTAAGATACCCAATAGAAATAAGTCAATTATTTTAAAATCATTAACAAGGGTTTTTTGTCAAATAAGACCAAATAAGATAGGCTTTTTGTAGGGAAAGACCCAATAATATTTTTTTTTTTGGAAGGAAAGACCAAATATAATACTTGGTCGATTAAAGGTACAAAATACCCAAATCTTGAAAATTTTGAAACTGATGCGAGAAACTTAGGCTGAAAAATTTTTAGGATTCTTGGTGGTAGAGAGAGAATTGGGAAGACTAGAGTTAGGATTCTTGAGAAAAAGATGAAACACAAAAAAATATACAGTGAATTTAGGGTTCTTGATGGTAGAGAGAGAAAGAAAAGAAAACCCCAAAATGTTCAAGAGAGGTAGTTGAGAGGTGTGAGAGAGATGTAAATGAGTGATTAAAAATAGGAGGGAATTGTTAAAAGAATTAATGATGTTAGGTTTGCAATAAGTGAGGTTGTTGGGTTATTAACAAGGGTACAATTGTTTGCATAAAAAAAACAAGGGTACAATTGTAATTTTCCAGTTAAAAATTTTTCATTTTGAGCTATGTGTCAAGTATTGTGACTAATCCATTTAAGGAAAGTGTGTCATCTATTTTGAAACGGATGAAGTACAAAGTTGGTAACTTAAGACTACTCTAAAAATTTCCGACCAATAAGTCAACATTTCGGTGTTGACCTTGTCGTTCCCTACAATTTCTTACTTTCTTTGTCGTTGTCTACACAAACCACGCACCCCCAATAATTGTACCATTGAAGCAATCGGTTGAAGCTCTAAGCTCGAAAAACGAGATCAACCAAGGTGCATCCTCTAAAACACCAATTGCCAACATAATGTTGATTTTTTGCAGGAAATTCTTAAAGTGGTCTTAAGTTGTCAACTGAAGTATCATACTTGGTCTTTTCCTCTAAAAAAATTATTAGGTCTTTTACCACAAAAACCTATTTTATTTGGTCTTGTCTGACAAAAAATCCTATTAACAATGTTCAGTTAGACTCCACTAATTTTTAGTGTCTATCTCAGGTAGACAAGTTTTTTCCCTGATTAAGGCATCGTTCTTTTGGAATGTGAGAAACTAGGCTAAACTGAACTGCAAGAAATTGAACTGAACTGAACTGAAAGCTGGACATGAGAGAATGTATGAACTGAACTGAACTTCGAGAAACTGAACTTAACTCAACTGAAATGAACTGAATATAAGTCCAAAAGAACGGGGCCTAACTATCATTATTCATTACCCCCATCCTTAATTAGTAGCCTCAAATTATTTTATTAAGTGCTTGTTTGGTTAAACAGAAAATTCGATTTTGGATAATTATTTAGTGAACACTAAAAAAATTAAAGTAAAACTTTTTAAGATATTTGGCTCCCCACAAACAGAAGAAATTAATAATAAATAGAAACGTATACTAACTAAACATTTCATGTCATTAATTATATAAGGGAGTAATTTTTCGTAGAATATGATTTCATATGCGAATTTATGGTGTGTTATTTTCACCTTATTTAAAATAAAATTATTGGAACGTAGTGAAACTATATACAATGTTAGAACTTATTGGAACAAATCTGAACTTATTTAGTTTATTTTCAATGCAAAACATATCTAGCTTATTAAAACTTATCCAAACTTAATACACTTGAATTTTTTTTTTAAAGGTGAAGATAAGCCACGATAATCCTCATGTGAATAAACAAGCTAAGCACTATAGCTAGAGGTGTGCATGGGGCGGGCCAGCACGCGGGCCGGTCCGGCCCGGCACGGTTTGGGCCCGGTCCGGCACGAGCCCGCTCGAGGCACGGCCCGGCCCGTTGTCCGCTACGTGGGCCGTGGGCCTGTCACGGACAAAAAAATTTATTTCAGGCCCGCACCGGCACGAGCCCGCCTATATGGCCCGTGGGCCGGCCCGCGGGCCGAACGCCCTTTCCTTTGTTTTTTAGCCTAAAACAACCAAGAATCCAAAAAAACAACATAAAACACGGGCCAGGACCGCACAAGGCACGAGCCCGACCCGCGGGCCGTGGGCTCGGCCGGGCCGTGGACAAAATATTGAAATTTCGGGCCCGCACGGCCTCGCCATTTCCCCAAGCCGATAGGCCCGTGAAAGAGCCCGGCCCGGCCCATGCTCAGGTCTAACTATAGCTTGTTTAGTATTTTGATAGTAAAGGAAGAGAAAGGGAAGGAAGGGTACAAAAATTAAAGGAAAGGAGAGAATATAAAATTTCCAATGTTTGTTTTAATGGAAAGGAGGGATAGGATTCCAATATTTGGTTAGTAAATACTCCCTCCGTCTCCTTTTTTTTTTTTTGGCGACAAGAACAAACAAACAAAAAAGACCCAACCCCACTACTCTTGGCCACAAGCCATTTCGTGGGTTATACTACTAGTAGCACTACCAACATCATACAGCGAATCAACACTAGAGTAAACAATACAAGACGCACTACAATTACCTTGACAGCAGTAGCAACACTTCTTCCTTGGACGGTTGTAGAATCATGATGAAGGAGGAATCAGTTCTTTCCTTTTCCTTCCAGCTCTAGCTCGGCCTGCAATCAGAAGAACGATTAGAAAATGAACAGAAACTTGCCTTACCCTTAGAACTTATCTGTCGACCAAGCTTTGTCAACTTCGATCGGGAACATGTCGTATTCATTCTTCTTGCTGAACTACAAAGCTTTGATTGTCGCCTCCCTTTTAAACTTAATGCATAACTCATACAGGTATCAACATCCATCCTGTAGTTGACATTTTGATGCTTGTTGACATTTTGATGCTGGCTACTTATAATGCTACTCTGATCTTCACCTTCCTCACCTCCCTTCTTGCTCTCAACTACAAACTCCATTGTAGTGTCTCCCTTTATATGATCTCTCAACTCCAACTTGTCATCACTTGTCACTACATTCTGATTTGCTTGCTCCAATCTGGATGATTCAATGTCACCCACTTCTTCACACATATCCTTTCTCTCTACGATTTCTCTTGGCGCAATTACTACTCTTACAGTCATCAAAGAACCCAACTTAGAGTTAAAACAATGAATGGACTTTCCTTTCATCAGAACTTGATAATCTTCCCTTGAGAAAGAAATAAAGGAGCCTGACCTCCTTCGGTTAGAAAACCGATACTTAGGCTCCACCTGATTAACTTTCGGCATGTTGAAATCAATCTTAACATCCTCTATGTTATCCTCCATGACCTCATTCATTATCTCACTTTAAGAATTATCGCACTCCACACTTGGACATCCTTGCAGTTCCATGTCCTCTGCTGGGGCATGAACTTCCTTCTTATCATAAACACCGGAATCATCATCCCTCTCAATGGGAGGATGCTTCCCATGTGCATCCTCCTTCTCGATTCTATCATGCATCTCAAAACCACCTTTTGGCTTCTTCTTTGGTGCCGAAAGGCCTAAAATTAATCCTGATGAGATATCCTCATGAGATTGATTTTTTGATAATTCCTTACTCATGGAGCTTTTAACCTTTTCAAGTTTCAAGGTCACTTCACGATTTGCAGGATCAACCTTTATAGCCAACAGCAAATCCCAATAGGCACACTCACTTCTTCCTAGCTCTACTGCAGCCATAGCCCTTCTAAACAAAGATTTAACGTTATTAGGGTCGAATTCCAAGATGATTGAACAAATACGACCCACATGCTCAAACTCATTCTTCCTACTAAAGCAAGCTGCATAATTTAAAAGAATACAAAGAGCAAGATGAAAACATTCAATCATATCCTTCTTTTCCACAAAATCATACCGAGCAAGAATAACCCCTGCATAACCATACTTCTCAAGGGCATCCTCAATTTTCCCTAGCTGGAACAGAGAATTTCCTTCCTAGCTCCTTTAACTCTTTTATTAATCCTAATACCCCCTCTGAATCTATCGAATTTGAGATTAACTCAAGCAGACACTCATCATCCTCCATAAGATTCTCACCCTCTGTGACATGAAGATCGATCTCCCCCTTTAGCCTCTTATAAGCATCCAAGGAAAACATTATTGGTGACCCAAAATAACTACCAACTAGACAAACCAGGAACTCTAAGCCAACAATAGCATAAAACCAAGAGACCAAACTAATATTAACTACGCAGACACCAAATTAAACAGGAAATTATGACTAACCAAAGCCGGAAAAGATCTCAAGACGATCAGTAATAGCGAGCCCTTCACCACGGTGCAAGCGACTAGCTAGCACTCTAATCTCCAAGTTCGATCGGTGACCCAGATTTATTTACTCACAAATGAAGTATGTAAGTGAAAAAACGGTCACCACCAAAGACTAAACACTTGAAACTGCCGGAGATGATGGCTCGCCGGCGACGAGAGGGTAGAATCGACCGCGCGACGGCCCTGAGGCTGCTTATTGGGGAAACAGGAACTAGAAAGCTGGGGTTTTTTTTAGAGAAGCTAGAGAAAAAAATTTAGAGAGAGAAAGTTTTGGTAAAAAAATTTCTTCTTTATATCCCCTCCGTCTCTTAATAGGCTTTTCATTTTTTTTCTGTTTTTTTCAAAGTCAAACTTTGTAATTTTGACTATAAATTCTCACCAATATACTTCCTCTGTTTTCTTCTAATTGACACACTTTGACTTTGACATTCTTAACATATATACTCTAGTACTTTGATTCTCTTTTGTGATTTATACTTAAAAAGAACTATAGTCATATGAAATCTTGTTAGATATGTGTGAGAAAAATTTGCAAGAAACAACCTTTTGTAAACACTTATTTGCGAGAAACAACCTTTTAAATTTTTTTTGGCCATTTTACAACCTTAACCAAAATTTGTTTGCGAGATCAGACTTCAAGGCTATTTTTTGTAGTTAATTTTCGATCACAAGCGTTGGTTAAGGCATTGAACACCTTTTAAGTGCGAAGATTACACATAGAAAACGCCTTGATCAACCCCTTGAAATGAGAATCAACGCTGGAAAAAAGTTTTGAGGTCTGATCTCGCAAAAAAGTTCAATTAAGGTTGTTAAATGCCAAAAAAAATTTAAAAGGTTGTTTCTCGCAAAAAAGTGCTTATAAAAAGTTGTTTCTCGCAAATTTTCTTATGTATAAGCGTATTTTTTCCCAATATCAACTTTTTAAAATTTTTGCTTATTGATAATTAGTGATATTAAGGTTCATAAACTCACATTGGCAAGTGTGACTAACAAACAGGTCAACTAAAAAAAACAAATGAATTATAATAAGAAACATAATCATGTGAAATCTTGTTGAATTATCTCAATGCATATATCTTAGATTTTCAACTTTTTATATTTTTTAATAATATGTAATTAAATATATGAGCAGCCACGCGTAAATCATAGGATACAACAAATTATTTGTAGCAATCTCAAAGCACAAATAGGAACATGCACCCAAGTGCATGTAGAGGATGGTACACCCTCTGCTAAATGACGTAGTTTTAAGAGTCCATGATTTTAAGAAAAATGTTGTTGTTTGTTTTGCTTAAATCTTGCAACTTGTTTTATCTTTTCAAAGACGGTTGTTGGTGAGATTCCTTTCTTTTAAATTTGAATTTAAAAGGTATGTTCTTTTAGTTTAGACTAGATGTTCATTTATTATATGTTCTTTTCATTACGATCTATATTCTTTTATTATTATTGGAGATTTACATGTTCTTTAATTTTAAATTGTGTGTTCTTTTATATCAATGATATGTTCTTTCGGGTGCACAATGAGCACTGTGCACCCTAGTGCATAATCCACACTTGATCTCAAAGAGGATGACCTCTCCTAGTTTCATTCTTTATGAGTTTTGTATTATTGGATAATTGTTTTGGTTGTCTGTTTGTAATTAGTTGTATCAAGGCTTTCTTAAAGCTTTATTTTTTGTATTGGGGATATGTTTCAAAGAGGGTCCTTCATAGAATGCACGTTTCTTCATATATTTATCTACGTTGACAATCTTGTATTATTTTTATGTAAGGAAAAACATAATTACGTGAGATTATGTTGGATTCGTCTCAATATATATCTTCAAAATATCAACGTTTTATCATTTTTCTTAGACCTAATTAAATATATTAATGTTTGAAGTTGTGTATTGAAAATAGGCAAATGGCACAATTGAAGCATAAAATCGAACATCTACATATCACCCTTTTTTTTTTTTGACGGGATCTATATATCAATGTTTTCAAAAAAACGAACAAAAAAAAGAAGAGAAAAGATCAAAATATCACGCATGGTCGCATGCATAAGGTAATGGTAAGATGTTCCACCTTCCATTCCCACCACCCAAGTTCGTTTTTCACCCTTCCCCCTCCCCCCGCCCCTTGGGTAGTTGATCCTAGGGTTGTTTAAAGTATGGTTTGGACCGCACCAAATCGCAACCCAAACCGTTTTTTCGCAGTTTGGGTTAGTATGCGGTTTCAAAATTGTGGGTTGGTTTATGATTTCAAACAAACCGCGGTTTTGGATTGGGTTTGAATCATTGTAAAACCAAACCAAACCGCACCATAGAACGCAAAACTATTTAGATGGTTTTTTTTTTTAATAAATTCTATATCTATTTTGATTTTTTTACCTATTGTAAAAATGCGGTTGCTACTTACTAGAAAGATAAGGTGCACAGAGGAGTTGATTTGAAAGTTTGGGACGTAGACCTTACTTATGTCTATTGTGTGTCTTTTTATTTTACGTTGGACATTTTGACTCTGATCTAGTTTTACGAGAATTATGAATTGAGATTTCAACAACTTTGTACCACATATTTTAGTCATTTATGTGTTACTATTGCAATAATTTGTAGCTAATTAACTATTTTTCAGCAATAAGTTTACAAATTTTACAGTAGTCCAAAAATATATAAAAAATGGTTATACCGCACCAAACCTTCCACATATATATAAAAAAAGTATCTTAATAGAAAAGATTATAAAACTCATGTTGTGGATGAAAAAATAGTTATATCGCGCACCGCACCGCACCAAACAGTTTCATGTGGTGCGGTGTGATTGGTTTAAGGAAAAGTGCAGTGCAGTTTGGTTTGGAAAAATATCAAACCGCATATTTACGGTTTGGTTTAAGTTATATAACAAACCGCACCAACTCAACCCACGAACAGTCCTAGTTGATCCTCCCCTATTTCTAAAGATAGATAAACACGGGTGGGGCCCGCCAAGTGCAAAAAAAAATCAGGTAAAGGCATATGCTATGAGTCATAATTATAATCAGATAGTAAAACACAAAGTACAACATAGTTAAAAAAATCAAAGAAAAGAGAGAAAAGAAGCTTCAAATGAACCCACCCCCACCCACTATGTTTCCATTGTTATTTTTTTATTTGTATTTGAATTATATTTTATATAAAGTCAGAAATCTTTCAAGTGAGGCACTTTTAATTTCGTTGCCTTTCGGCCCATTAATTTTTTCCAGCTGTATTCATGTTATTTTTTGAAGGGAATTAAAAATTTCAAGATTCCCGCCTTTTTCCAAAGAAATGTGCAGCATTGATTAATTCATACTTTTGGCCAGTTTCCATCGTCCTTGCAATAAGAGAAGTCTAACCAATTCTTTGTTCAATTATTAGAAATCTACTCTAAATCTATATATAACTTAATTAATACTTCCTCCGTTTCACAACACATGCACGATTTCTCATATGAGCACTATTCATCAACCAACTTTGACAATTTTTCTCTCAAAATTATGTAAGAAAAAACATAGTCAAGTGGGGTCTTGTTAAATTCGTCTCAATGCGAGGATTTCAAATATCAACTTTTTATAATTTTTGCCTATACACAATTAAAGATATTACTGTCGAAAGAAAAACATTGGAGTGCGTAAAAAAGCAAATGGTGCATGTATTGTGAAACGGAGATAGTATGTATAAACCTGAATCCAAAAGTCGATGCCATTTATTGCGCTTATTAAAGGCCGCGTTATTATTTTTAAAAATAAAAAGAGTTCGGAATTAATAAATACGGTTTTTCCACCAAATACCCCCGACAAATTACGAAATTCACCACATACCCTCAATGTTTAAGATATTTACCATATACCCCTGAGTTTCCGAAAACGTTCACCAAATACCATTTTTCTAACGGACGATAACTTGCCCTTTGCGTTATTTACAATTTTGCCATTATTAACCCCTAAACCCCTAAATCCTAACCCTAATCCTAATCCTAACCCCCTAACCCCTAACCCACCACCACTCCCCCCTCCCTAGCCCCCCACCCATCCCATCCCCACCCCCCTCCCTCCAACCCCCGGCCCATCCCGCCCCCCACCCCCTCCACTCTACCCCAGCGGCCCTCCCCCCTCCCTCCCCCTCCATCCCCGCAACCCCCACCCCCTCCCCGCAACCCCCTCTTCCCCTCCCCCGCAGCCCGCATACCCCTTCCCCGCGGCCCCGAACGACGGGACAACAACAACACCACGCAACCACCTCAACAACAACAACTCTTCTCTCACCCAAAATTCCCAACCTCGTGAAACCCTTCCTCCACCCATCTCTCTCTTCCTCTGCTGCTCTTTGCTTCATCACCCCTCCTCGCCGGAGCTTCCCCTAACCCTACGCTCGCCGCCGCAAGCGGCGCCGGTGTTCTCTCTCTCTCGGTCGGTGTTGAACATGTTTGCTCCCTCCTCTATTCATGCTTCGTCCGTCACGGTTGCGTGTTGCCCTTCTGCCGTCTTCTTCTTGGTGCTTGTGTCCTTTCCCCTTCCTCCATTCTTGCTCTCCTTTCTTCTCTCTTTGTGTTACGTGTTGTTGCCCGCCACCGTCGTGGTGTTGGTCCCGCCGCCGTGAGATGGTCGTGTTTGCCCTTCCTTTGATTTTGTCGGGTGCCGCGGGAGAGGGGGAGGGGGTTTAGGGGTCGGGAGGGAGGGGGCTGAGGCTGGCCGGGGCCGGCGAGGGGAGGGGTGAAGGGCTGTGGGGGTGGAGGGGACGAGGGGAGGGGGAGGGGTGTTGGGTTAGGATTAAGTTTAGGGGTTAGGATTAGGGTTATAATTAGGGTTTGGGTTTAGGGGGTAGGGGTTACGGTTAGGGGTTAATAATGGCAAAATTATAAATGACGCAAACGACAAGTTAACGTCCGTTAGAAAAAGGGTATGTGGTGAACATTTTCAGAAACTCAGGGATATATGGTGAATATCTGAAATACTGAGGGTATATGGTGAATTTCGTGATTTGTCGGGGGTGTTTGGTGAAAAAATCGTAATAA
This sequence comes from Beta corolliflora, assembly GCA_947648045.1. Lineage (NCBI taxonomy): Eukaryota > Viridiplantae > Streptophyta > Magnoliopsida > Caryophyllales > Amaranthaceae > Beta > Beta corolliflora. The sequence goes on along the minus strand of CANSZD010003415.1, from coordinate 578,065 downwards.
ATATAGAGAAATAGAGTATAAGATGAGAAGAAATAGAGTTTGGTTTACAATGAAATACTTGTGTATATTATATCAGTTATAACTTTTAATATATACTCCCTCCGTCCCTAAATAGACTTCCCATTTCTAATTTTGGCACTATTGATAAGTAAAGAAAATCTTCCAATTTTTTCCAATACATAAGAAAAAACATAGTCATGTGGAGTATTTTGGAAAAATATAAGTTGTGCACCGTTAGAAAGTATTTTAAAAAAAACTTTAAAATAAGATCTATTTATAGTATGTTTTAAACTCTATAATAAGGTAACATATAAGAAGAAATATTTGCCACAAATTCTTGGGTGTAACTGTTCCATCATAACTTTCCTAGTTATATTAGGTTACTTATTTTTATTTAGATTAGGAATGACTTCTTGTGAAGAACTTCCTATCTCTCACTCTGATTATTAGTTATTTTAGTTTCAGTTTTAGTTTTAGTTTATTTTCTTCTTCTTTTTCTCTCTAGCTTTCTAGTTCAAACCCTAGTTTCTCTTTTATCTTCATTAATTCATGAGTTCTATTATTTCATTCTCTTTCTTTCATTGATTTATTTAATTATGCTTTCCTTATCCTGTTGCGCAAAATGCATCACGATGTGCGGAGCGCATCCGTCTCTGCGCTTCTGAGTTTTTATATCTCGATGTCGCACGTGCGTAACATAGGCGCGCCAAACGTATTTGGACGCGCGAGCCACGAAGTGTATCCGAAAATCTGACATATTTTTATTTGTTCAATCTTTAAAATATTCTTTTAATTCTCATTAATATTATCTTTTGGATTCGCAAATCAGTTATTTTAAGGAATAAAAATCAGATTTTCGAAATATCTTTTAGAATAATTATCAAGAACAATTAATATTTCTTAAAAATACAATTAATTATCATGAACAGTTAAATGGGCTTTTCGAAATAGGCTTTAAAATGCAATTAATTATCATGAATAATTAATTGAAATTTCAAAATCGGGCTTGGAATAAATAAATAGATTTTATGTTCTTTAATCTGATTTTGGGCTTAGGTTGTCAAATTGCTCTTCCTTTGGGCCGGACTAAGGACGACGGTATATTTCATCATTGGGTGCTAAATGGGGAGACACGATTATGTGTCTACAATTATATTCTAGTTATTCTATGTTGGTTCGATTACACGTGAACTATTGCATTAAAGAATATTCAACATATTAACAATAAATAAAATAAATCAATAAATAAATGTGATTCTAGTATGACCCCTAATTCTAATGCGCGAATTTTTTCTAACATTTCTTGCAGTTGCACGAGTTACAGGAGCTGATACTTATCCGACTTGCTTGGTGGATAAAAGCTTGGGAACCATCATTTCCTTTTTCACCCGAGGAAGTGATGCGCAACCACTTTTGCCTAAAATGGAGCAAGAATGCTGTAATTCCATATCACAGCATCAAAGCTCAAGAGCCTTGGAGTGTGCCACAAACTTCCCATCTCAAGTGGAACGTTGATGCTTCATACAACCCATCACTTTCACGCTCAGCCATCGGTGGGGTCCTTATAAATGATCGAGGTGATTTCTTATGCATTTTTTCATGCCCTATTCCACCAATGGAGATTAATGCGGCAGAAGTTCTGGCAATACATCGTGCCTTTCAAATCTCTCTCAACAGCCCTCAGTTCAAATCTCATCATATCCACCTAGAATCAGATTCGTTTAATGTTGTACAATGGTGTTCGAGTGATAAAGGTGGACCTTGGCACTTGAATTTCATCCTAAATTTCATAAGATCTGCTGCTAACAGAGGATTAAATATCACCATCTCTCACAAGAAAAGAAGTTCCAATGTTGTGGCGGACGCCTTTGCTAAACAAGGATTATACAGGAGCTCTGATTTTGTTGCTTGGTTGTAGGCCTGATTAGGCTAGCTCATTTATCTCAATATGTGATCTGGTACTCAATTGTCTTAGCTTTTCTTTGTCTCATTATTTGATCTAGATGGAACCCTGTAACTTATTGTACCTCCTTGGTCGATCAGCTTTTGGAGTGTACTTTATTAGTGTAATATTGTATATACGCAAGACAAAAAGGAATTATAATCGTATAGGTCTGTAATGTAGCAAGATAGAAAGGAATTCTAATCGTATTAGGTCTGTAATGTACCCTATATATATTATAATGCCAGGGTTAACCTAATCAGGTTAACACAATCATTCTCCACACTTGTACATGGTATCACAGCCTAGGTTAAAATAATTTTTTTTTCTCCACCATGTTCCCTTCCTTCGGCCTTTCCTCCGCCATCATGGATGCCACCTCAGCCACCAATTCTTCCGCTGCTGCTGCCTCTTCCACGATGCAGCCTTCTTCTCGTGGCTCGCTTGCTTCGGCCAGCCTTTCTTCCTCTACCGTGGCTTCCTACTTTGTCGTGGCTGCTGGCTTGCACGTCCAGCCCGTAGCCTTCTTCGGCCATGGTTGCTGCCTCCACAGTGCAGCCCACGATGCGCTACTCGGCGTTGTATCCGAGTTTCGCTGCCCAGTCATCATCGGTTGCTGCGCAGCCCTCGCTGCCTACCTCTATTTTTGGTGTCTCACCAATCCCGAGCCCGCAGCCATATCGCACACCTGTGTGTGAATCTCCGCGTTTTTCGCCGGGGTTTCATCATCCCTCCCTGCATTCATCACGGGGGCGGTTTCCTTGGCATCTACTAGTGTTCCGACGCCGGTTTTCACCCTTCCCCAGTTGTCTACTCCAAATCTCACAAATTTGATAACCATCACTCTTTCTTCTCCTGAAGATTATCTTTTATGGAAAACGCAAATTACTTGCTTGCTTCTTTCGCATCAATTGCTTGGTATAGTTGATGGTACTGCCACTATTCCTCCTTCTACTATTCTTGATGAGCATGGTTATTCGATTCCTAATGTGCATTTTTATGAATATCTTCGTATTGATCAACAAGTTAAGTCATGGATTTTTGCAACTTTATCTCGTGATGTTTTTGTTGATGTTCATGATTTGCACACTTCTGTGGATATTTGGAATCATTTACAATCCCGTTTTATGCATGCAAGTATGGCCCGTTCCATGGAATTGAAAGGATGTTTGTCTCACATTAAGAAGACTGAATCTCAGTCTATGGATGGTTACTTACGTGAGATCAAAGTAATTGCTGATTCTCTTGCTGCAATTCAGTGTCCTGTGTCTAATCAAGATTTAGTTCAGTTCACTCTCTTTGGTTTGGATCGTGATTCTGAGTATGATCACATTGTCACCACTTTGCTTCATTATCCGTTTCCGCTTAGTTTTGATGATTTGCGCCCTAAGCTCCTGCTTCATGAACAACGTCTTAAAAGCTCAAAGGATGGGTCTGATTCTTCTCATCATGCTTTAGTTGCTGTTCAGTCATCTAGTTCTAGTTCTTCTTCCAATAAAAACAATTCTGGTGGTAGAAATAAAGGGAAGAATAACAAGAATAAAGGGGGTGGTCGAAATAACAACAATCGTGGTACTAGTGGTAACAACAATGCTCGTGGTTCTGGTAACAATAACAACAATGCAAATCGGGGACGTCAAAATGGTATGAGTAAATATTCTAACTTGTTATTTTCTAGTATGCCTTGCATTGATTCTATTACTAATGGTCTGTCCTCAGCAGGGAATACTTCGCCAAGTGGCAATTTAAGCTCTACCCCTTCTTCCGATACTTGTGGTCTTTGTTGGTTTCCAGGTCATCAAGCTGCTTATTGTCCTTAAAGATTCAATTCTAGTTTTGTTCCTTCTTCCTCAGACAGTGTCACTCGTGCCTTAGCTGCACTGTCTGTTGGTGGTGAAGCAAATGACTCAGTTTGGTACCCGGATTCGGGCACTGCATCTCACATGACTCCTCAGGATGGTAAGCTTTATGCTATTCTTCCTTACACTGGGTCAAGTTCTGTTGTAGTTGGAAATGGTACCTCTCTCCTAATTAAAAGTATTGGCAAATTGACATTAAAAACTTCAAGTCGTCCTCTTACTTTGTCTTCTGTTTGTCATGTCCCTAATCTGAAACATAATTTACTTTCAGTTAACAAGTTGTGTCAAGAAAATAATTGTGTTGTGTGTTTTGATAAAAATTTTGTTTCTGTTAAGGACCAGAAAACGGGGGAGGTTCTGCTTCGGGGATCCAGTAAGCAAGGTGTATATCCAATATAACCCACCCTTCTCACCAAAGAGTCATCAGTTCCTGCTTTGATAGCAACTAAGGAGTCTGGCGATGTTTGGCATGCTCGGGTTGGTCACACTTCATCTAGAGTTTTAGGATCTTTATGTTCAAATAAGTCTATCTCATGTACTTCTAAGTTTCATGATGATTGTGTTGGATGTAAGTTAGGAAAACTTCATCGATTACCTTTTGAACCAGTTGAACATGTTTCTCCATATCCATTATATAAAATTCATAGTGATCTTTGGCAATCTCCTGTTTTGTCGAATCAATTTTATAAATATTATGTTGTTTTTGTTGATGATTTCTCACGATATTCATGGATTTATCCTTTACGTCGAAAATCGGATGCTCACTCTCAATTCCTTGTTTTTCAAAAGATGGTGGAAAATTTATTCAATTGCAAAATTAAAATTTTCCAAAGTGATGGAGGTCGGGAATTTGATAATTCCCCTCTTCTTCAGCATTTTCGTGACAATGGTATTGTTTTTCAAAAATCCTGTCCCCATACTCAAGCTCAGAACGGTGTTGCTGAACGCAAACATCGTCATATTGTTGAAATGGCTCGTACTATGCTTATTCACTCTGATTTTCCTGCTGAATTTTGGGTTGATGCTTCGTACACTGCCACTTATACTATCAACAGGTTACCTAGCTCAGTTCTAGGGGGTGTCTCTCCTTTTGAAAAACTTTTTCATCGTTCTCCTTCATATTCGTTTTTGAAAACATTTGGTTGTGCGTGTTTTCCTTTGCTTATGGATTCCAAAATCAACAAACTTCAACCTAAGTCAAAACAATGCGTTTTTATTGGATATGCTGTGGATTATAAAGGTTATCGTTGTCTAGATCCTCTTACCAACAAAGTCTATATAAGTCGTCATGTTTTCTTTCATGAACATAAATTCCCTTATCGCTCTCTTGTTGGTTCCATCTCTTCTGTGCCTTACACATCTCCCTCGATTTTGCTTCTTGATTGGACTCCCACAAATGTGGGTCCTGTACCTCCTGTGTCTTCAAATGTGTGTATTGTCCCCTTAGAGCCGCGTACTTCTTCCCCTCCCGTAGTTGGGCATGCTCCCCTTGTGCACAATTCCCCTTCCCTTGGCACTACTAAGGCGCCTAATCCTATGCTCAGCCCAAAACCCCCTTCCCTTGGCTTTCCTGGTCAGCCCACTGGGCATTCATCTCCCGCTGGGCCTGATCCGCCTCATGTTGAGGCCCCTGCCTGGTCCGCTGATTCTCCAGCGTCCGTTGGATTGGATCCAGCTTCACCTGGGTCTTCTGCCACGCCCACTGGCCCATCAGCGACCCATGGTCTCCCTCCCTCTCACGCTGCTGGATCAGCGACACCTGGGCCGACTTCTCCGCACGCTGGGCCGGTTATTTCTGCTGGGCTGCTCCCTTCCCATTCACTCACCACTTCTTTCTTTCCCTCCACTCCTTCATCCTCTAGTGTTTTATCCTCTTCCCGTTCCCCTGATGTGTCCCCATCTTCCCAAGTGTCTTGTACTCCCCCGGTTGTCTTAAATCAACATCCTATGGTCACTCGGTTAAAAGATGGTGTTACAAAGCCAAAAATTTTAATGAATTTAAAAGTCGATGTCATTGAGTCTGAACCCACTAATTTTAAGCCAGCTTCTAAAGACTCACGTTGGCGTCAAGCTATGTTCGATGAATATACGGCTTTGATTAAAAATGATACATGGGAATTGGTACCTCGCAACTATGATAATAATTTACTTGGTTGTAAGTGGGTTTATCGGATCAAATACAATTCTGATGGATCTGTGGAGCGGTTCAAAGCCAGACTTGTTGTTTTTGGAAATCACCAGCAGGCAGGTATTGATTACTTTGAAACCTTTTAACCTGTTGTTAAGCCTACTAATGTTCGCTTAGTTCTTACTATTGTTGTTTCTCTTAAATGGTCCATTCGTCAATTAGATGTCAAAAATGCTTTTCTTCATGGTTTTCTTCATGAAGAGGTTTATATGCGTCAACCTCTAGGTTTTGTTCACCCATCTAAACCCACTCATATTTGTCGTCTGCGTAAGTCCATTTATGGTTTGAAACAAGCTCCTCGAGCTTGGTTCTCTCGGTTCAACAACTTCTTACTATCTATTGGTTTCAAGTGCAGCAGTTGTGACACTTCCATGTTCACTCTCAATTTTCGCGGTCATCTCATTATTCTTCTATTATATGTTGATGACATTGTTCTTACTAGTAGTAGTTCTGCTCTAGTCCACAAATTCATTTCTGTCCTTTCTTCTCAGTTTGCTATGAAGGATTTAGGGGATCTTCATTATTTTCTAGGTGTTCAGGTTGTGCGTACCCCATCTGGTTTATTTATGTCTCAAAATAAGTATGTTTCTGATTTACTTCGTAAATTCCATCTTCATACTGTTAAACCAGTTCGCACGCCTGTTGTCTCTAGAGTTACATTGTCTCTTCTTGACGGAGAACTTCTTGCTGATCCCACATATTATCGTAGTATGGTTGGTGCTTTGCAATACTTAACTATGACTCGTCCAGATATTGCTTATGCTGTTAATATGGTGTCTCAGTTTATGCATGCTCCTCGTACTACTCATCTTCATGTTGTGAAAAGAATTTTCAGATATTTACAAGGCACTTTGGAGTTTGGTCTCTTCTTACATAGCAGCAGTTCTCCTACTGTTGTTATTGCCTACTCTGATGCAGATTGGGCGGGTTGTCCTGATACTCGTCGTTCCACTACTGGTTATGCGGTTTTTCTTGGCAACAACTTGATTTCCTGGCGCTCAAAAAAGCAACCTACTGTTTCTAAATCCTCCACCGAAGCTGAATATCGTGCAGTTGCGTACACTGCTGCCGAATCTATTTGGCTCCGGCAACTACTTGCTGATCTTGGTTATTTCCTTCGACGACCTGTGATATTGTATTGTGATAATGTCTCTGCTACATATCTCACAGCTAACCCAATTCATCATGATCGAAGCAAACATATTGATGTTGATTACCATTTTGTTTGTGAAATGGTTGCCAAAGGAGGTCTTCTGGTTCGTCATGTTCCTACACAGTTGCAAGTTGCTGATATCTTTACTAAAGGCCTATCTACTGTTTTGTTTACTAAACATCGTTCCAATCTATCCGTTATTTCACCCCGTAAAGATTGAGGGGGTGTATTAGTGTAATATTGTATATACGCAAGATAGAAAGGAATTCTAATCGTATTAGGTCTGTAATGTACCCTATATATATTATAATGCCAGGGTTAACCTAATCAGGTTAACACAATCATTCTCCACACTTGTACATACTTGTTACCATGACTATTGAAATCAAATTATCAAAAAAAAAAATTAATATCCAACGATTAATAACAATTATAAAACATTGATTCAATAGTAGGATCTTTAATTTGTTTTTCGTTTTTCTAAGTGTCGTGGTCACGCCACGAGACTCTTCGAGCCTGCAACATGACTTAAAGTTGACAAGCTCCATATACCTTGTCTTGCCTTCGACGCTCTTGCACGAGGATTCACAAGCCCGTGCGGTAGCCACAACCTTCTGCAATTAGGGGTGTGCATCGGTCAAGGACCAGGTCGGACCGAAACCGGCTGGACCGTTGGACTGAAATATGGGATTTTCTTGGACCAGGACCGGACAAAAAATTTCCGATCCGGTCTGGTCTGTACCAGAATTTTTCTGGACCGGTTCGGTTTTGGACCTATTGGACCGGAATCTATTTCTTTTTTTAAAAAAAATCTTTTATATTTTATTTAAATATATTTATAAATTAAATACATTGAAAATTAATAATTTTAATAACAATAATTCTAAAGTAATAAATACTAGGTTGACTCAAATTTTATACTTTACTAATATTGTAAGTTAAGTGAAAAAGAAGAGAAAATAAAGTCGCAAATATTGTTTTGTGTTGATTAAAGTTACTAATACAATAGAAGTTCGAAAATTAGGAGATTATAAGCAGTTTTATATGAAGTATTTTTCCTATAACTTCATAAAATATTTTGATTAATATTTTATTTCTTGCACTAAAGTGATTGGTCTCTCCAATCTTTAGGATTATCTCCCTCCTCACCGATGACCGGACCGGACTGCAAATCCGAAATCGGGATTTTTTGTGGACCAAGGACCGGAATATTCGGTCCGGTCCAAATTCCTGTCCGTTCCGGTCCAGATTCCGGTCCGACCCTTGTCTTTGCACAGCCCTATCTACAAAGATGCACGAGGTTCGTAAGGCCTCACACACAACCACGATATGCGACAGCCACGCATAAGGCTTGGAAGGCCTCGCGCCTAGTCACGAAGGGCAGCAACCACACACTAGGCTTCGAATGCCTTGCACACAGCCACGCACAAGGCCCTGAAGGCCTCGCAACTTGCAGATCATTTTAATAGCAGCTAACAGTCTAATTATGTCCCAAATCACTACCCAGTAACCAAGATTGAAACTAAGTATTATCTATCTTATTGTGTTCATGTAATATTTATTCATGATCAATATTAATGAAATATTGACAAATTTTGTACCCATGTAAATAATACTTCCTCCGTTTTTTTAATATTATCATTTTGACCTTTGACATTATTCATAAATTCAACTTTGAGAATGTTGTATTATTTATAGCTAAGGAAAAACATAGTTAAGTGAGATATTGTTGGATTCGTCTTAATATATATTTTCAAATATCAACTTTTTATTATTTTTCCTCATAACTAATTAAAGATATTAATGTTCAAAGTTGTATGTGGATAATAAAAGAGCAAATGATAAAAAAAAAATTTAGGTATGATATCTTGTAAACTCTTCAATGTATATCAATACTGATTATAACCCGCAACTCTTCTCGATTATTTAAAGTGATAAATTAGGTGTTTTTTTCTCGACAGGAGGGACTCTTAATTGTAGTTTTTTTTTTCCCTTATCTATCAAAAAATATATATATCCCTTCTATGTGAATCTATTTTTTTTTAGGTTAAATTGGCATATGAACTTGTAGATTCTATCAACGTCCAAATCTAATATGAACACTAGAATGTCGAAATAATTTTAGTCAAACCTCCATTTTACATTCAAATCTAATATAAACACTAAAATGTGGAATTACTTATTGTTGAAAACCATACTGTGGAAATTACATACCTTTTAAGTTTTAACTATAACACCAAAACACAAAAACGCTCACATTACCTTTGACATGTGACATCTACATATCATCCCCTATTTTTTTGACGGCATCTTTGTATCATTCTTGTGTTCTATGTGTGTAATTGTATACACAGAACGCAATCAAGTTTCTAGAAAAACAAACCAAAAAAAAGAAGATAAAAGATCAAAAGATCACGCATGCATCTGGTAGAGACAATTGCTATGAATCATAATTATAGTAGAATATAAAAAATGCAGATAAAACACAAAATGCAAGTTGCAACATTAAAATAAAATTAAAGAAGAGAGGAAAAAGAAGATCCAAACAAACCCACTCATGACTCACCCAACCCACTATGTTTCCCTGTTTCTTTTTTTTATTGTTGTGCTCGAATCACTTCGAACTATATAAGTCAGAAATCTTTGAAAAGAGGCACATTAAAATTCGTTGCCTTCCGGCCCATTAAGTCAGCATTGTTGATTTGTTTCATTAATATCCATTTCTTTATAATTCTTTCTCTCTATCAGTTTACTTTAATGCTGTCATAATCAACTTTTGACCAGTTTCTCCTTCATTTTTACGAAAAGAGAAATGTGATCATCTCTCAAATTGATTATTGAAAATGTACGGAGAAGGAAAAATAGGAAGAAGTTCATGGTACACCCAGTTAGGGGTGTGCAAAAAGATCCGATCCGAATGATCCGATCCGATTATCCGTTGATCCGATCCGAAATTTCGGATATCCGATCCGGTTTTTGATTTTCGGATATTTCGGATCGGATATCCGAAAAAAAAATCGGGTTTTCGGATCGGATACGGATCATACTTTTTTGCATTTCGGATATCCGACAACCCGATTTAAATGTTTTTTCCAAAATAAAATATGCAAATGCCAAATATTTAATGGGCTTGCTCGCTGCTACTGCCTAACCCCTAAGTACCTACTGCACAGTTTTGAGAAATGAAACCCTAAAACATTTGAGAAATAAATTCATAGTGCCTACTGCAGTCATTGCTCTCGAAGTCTCGACTCTCAGTCTCACAGTTTACGGCTACCGGAGTGGTTGAAATGGAACGACGGCAGTGAGTTTACGACTTCACGCCTCTCTCTCTCTTCATATTTTTTTTCTTCGACTTAAGCTTGAGAAATTCTTCAATTTTGAACATATGAAGCTTAGATTTCACTGTGAATTTTGGGAATATTTCGATGTGTATTTCTCTCTGTTATTATCGGCCATGGTAATATTTAGGCATTGGAGTCTTCTGTTACTGGTTTTTGTGATGAAGATCCCTTTTCTTTCCATTTTTTATTTTGGGGGTTTAGTGGCAAAGTGCCATTTAGTGGCAAGTAGCGCTTTTAGTGTTTATGCCTTATGGGCTCTTAGTGGCCCAGTCTGCCACGACACATGATGAAAAAACAAAGCAAGTTTTATGGACTTGCAATGCCACGGCCCACCATATGTAAATAAAAGTCGGATCAAAGTTTCGGATGTTCGGATATTTGGTTCGGATATCCGATCCGATCCGATCCGAAATATCCGGATATCCGAAATTTTCGGATCGGATTCGGATCGGATTTTTGGCGATCCGGAATTTCGGATATCCGAAATTTCGGATCGGATCGGATCCGATATCCGACTATGCACACCCCTACACCCAGTGACCCAGGTGTATTAAAGATCCTTTTTTTTTGTTTATTTTGAAGGTTAAAATTAGCAAATCTTTATTATTTGGACAGTTTAGTCTTAAAATGAGCAAAAAAAAATTATATGTGTACCTTAGAAATTGTCAGAAAATAGATTTTTTTTTGAGATTTTTTTTAAATTAGCTTAAGTGTCATCATTTTTAACATAGAAAATGAAAGAAGGAAATGAAAATAATGTTAATATTATACGCTTAGGCTATAGAGGATCTAAACACGAGGAAGTAGGTATAGGTACGTAGTAGGTAGTAGGTAGTTAGGTAGAAAGTAGTCATTTGAAAAAATGAGGAGATAATGGTACTCATTGAAACTTGAAAATAAATTTGCAAATTGCAAACATTAAGGTAATCCTTGATTAGGTTTGCATGGGCCTTTTATATGTATATTGTATACCCCGACATAAATGAAAAATGGCTTGGATTTGGAGGTTAGACAATCCCTCTAAGGTTGAAACTATTTTTACTCATTTGCTAAATGCCGCCATTCTTTTCTTATTAACGCCCTATGTACATGTATAATACATGTATTTCACTATTCATTTATACTCTCTTTCACTCTCCTTCCCACTCTCTTTACTCTCTCTTCACTCTCCCTCACTCTCACACTACATCATCAACAAGATCTCCCTTCAAGAAATTACACCGGCGACCGGAATTAGTCGGCGGCTGGAAATAACCGGTGAGAAGTTATAACCGGCGAGAAGTTCGCGACCGCCGGTGACTGGAATTTCCCGGCGAGAAGTTCGTGAAAGTACTCCGGCGAGAAGACAAGAGCTGAAGTCTGGCAAGCTGAGTGGAAGATTTTCCGCCGACAAGACAACACCTCAACAACGATCTCCGGCGACAAGGTTAGTGTTGAATTCTTAAAAAAATATGCAGGCGTCTAAAATAGACGCTTCACCACATGTATAGGCGCCAAACTTAGGCGGCTACACCAGTGGTGCGAGGGCCTATTTCAGACGCCCACCTAAAATTTTTAATTTTTTTATTTTAAAAATTGCTTGTTGTAGATCTGCATATTTGATTCGGATATTGTAATTTTTTTGTTAGAATTGCATATGTTAGACTAGGATATTGATGAAAAAGAGAAAATTGAAATGGAATTTGAATGGGGAGGTAGGCGCCTATTTTAGGCACTTCCACCACAAGTGGGGCGTCTAAAAAAGGCGCTTGCACCAGTGGTTGGGCGCCTAAATTAGGCGCCCAACCAATGGTAGAAGCGCCTATTTTTGGCGCCCCACCATTGGTGGAAGCGCCTAAATTAGGCGCCTGACCAGGTGGTCAACCGCCTAATTTAGGTGCCTGACCACTTTTAACGACGAAAAATAACTTACATTGTATGCCATGAAGCCGGAGTTTATTTTTCCTTCCTGGTCAACGCCGGTCAAAGTTGGTGTGGTGGTGACGCCGGAGGTGGTGTAGTGGTGTGCACCGGAGGTGTTGTGGTGGCTCCTGTAATGAAGTTGAGGTGGGAGGAATGAAGTAAAGAAAGGGAAAGCAAAGGAGGGATGGAGGAAAGAAATTAAATGGTGTATAATGTACAAAAATACATGTATTATACATGTATTTATGGCGTTAGTAAGCAAAAAAATGGCGTCATTTAGCAATTCCCTATTTTTATGGCAAATATAACTCGGTATGTGACATTATTGACAAGCGCCACATCATCCCCTCACCTTTATGTCATCTTTAAAACCAGAGTAGATTTACCTCGTTATAAATTACCCTATCACAAATTGGTCTGGGAACATACATTAGTTAAGAAATGGCTTGACTGCATCATAAGTCCGGGTAACCTCTTCAAAAATTTACTAATTTTAAGTCACGTTCCAGCATAACCCATAAGTTAATTTTGCACTTTGCAGCATTTGGAAAGAATGCAATGACCACATTTTGAACAACAAATTTTTTTCTCCTTTATCATTTCTATATCGAGCTACATTCTCACATCGAGAATAGGAACTTAGCTTGATGGTAGACTCCTATCAAGCGACATATATCCGGTTTTCCTCTTCTTCTTCATCACCCACATCAATTTCTTCAAGGTAAACTGGATGCCTCCCCCATCGGGTATCCACAAACTCAATTTTAACGTCTCGTGTAGAAATAATTTTTCAGCAGCATGTATCCTTATTCGTGATCCCAACGGCAACACTATTTTCGTGTACTTTCAACCTCAGGACGACACTAACATATAATAGCACTCCACAAAGGTCTCCAAGTTGCAATCAGTCAAAATGTCTCAAGAAATCAAAGGCAACAATTTACAAGTGGCTTGGTTTACTCAATTAAAAGCCATGGGAACACTCTATAGAAAATCCAAAACATCATCACCAACATCAAGTTACTTCTCCAACAATTCGAGTACTAGAAACTTGATCATGGTTGCCGCAAAGCAAATAGAGCAGTAGATTGGATAGCAAACGTAGGACATCTTATTAACTCTTGTATGTGTATCAATACTTGCAGTAGCTCGCAACTCTTCTCGATTCTTTAAAGTGATAATTTAAGTGTACCCCATCGAGAGAAAGACCTCCTAATTGTAATATTTTTCTTATCTATCAAAAAAAAAAAAGTTGGATATACCTATATATGTTTCAGGCACTTCAAATGACGGGTTTTGCACTACTTTAGTGGATACTTATAAGACACATGTGTGACACATCTCTAACACTTGATTACATCTTTTAGAGAATCAGTATGGGGGTCTCTTAAGCGACTCTTAAGAGAGAATTTTTTAAGAACCAACTCTTACATGTGAAATGGAAAACTCTTACTAAGAGTTGTGAAATTTTTTTCTGAGATAAGAGCTCCAATTTCTTACTAAGAGTTATTGGAGAGTTACGACATTGTTTGACACTTGGCAAATGGAAGAGAATTTTTTAAGAACCAACTCTTACATGTGAAATGGAAAACTCTTACTAAGAGTTGTGAAATTTTTTTCTGAGATAAGAGCTCCAATTTCTTACTAAGAGTTATTGGAGAGTTACGACATTGTTTGACACTTGGCAAATGGAGGAAGGGAGACGTTGACAATTCATACATGTTTCTTAGTTATTACTAAGATATAATGCATATATTTGGATTTACAATAGGTGACTCTCCAATCTTTAGGATTATCTCCCTCCTTAGTACTGATCATGTTATGATTTTAGACTGTTATGAAAAACTCTATTCAATTATTCACTCTATTTGTTCTTGTTTTACTTTGACTTTTAACGTATGTCAATGTACAATTTTAAATCTTAACTAGTGTGTAGCTCAGACAATGCCCCGAGTTTTTACTTTGAATAATACTTCTAAGTTTTGAGCTCGTATTTATTCCAAATAAGTTTGTTATATATTTTAATATTCCAAGCTATATATATATATTTATGTGGAGTAAGAACACATCTAATAGTTGGTTGAGATGGTAAGACTTTTACTTTACAACGTATTGGCCGCATGTACGAATCTTACTATACAAATTTTTGTAGTACGTATTCCTTGTTAAGTATATGACATGGCATGTTTCTAGTGAATGGGGGGTTCCACATGGCAACATATACTTTCTTATGTACACCTTTTAATATATTAGTATAGATATAGATAGTAAAAATTACAAAAAAAATTGATATTGATAAAATATATGCTAACACAAGTCCTATAACATTTTTCATGACAACCTTTTTTTTTATAGTCTAAGATTAGTAGAAAAATATGATCAAATGGAATATGTAAATGATATAAAAAAAAGTAAAATAAGTAAAAAAAATGGAGAAGCTCAATTATTGGAGACTAGCCTTATATGCACGCGATGCGTGCGTTAATCTCAAAACTTGTTATTCTATTATATATACTCCATCCGTACTATAGTTATAATTACACTTAATGTGAAAGATTAATAATTAGATGAATTTAGATATATTAATTCGCTAATGTAAAAAACTAAAAAAGGTTGTGAGTGATTTTTAACATTAATTTTTTGTGGATGAATTTGGAACAAAAAGGATAGACATAATGAGTTGGTTTGACTAAATTAAAGACTATCAAAGGTAGTGAGTGTTTCAGACTTTCAGGTGGACCTCATGTATATCATATTCTCTTATAAAAAAAAGGTCAAGATATTTTGTCCATTTAATTTTTTGATTGAAATATTTGATGCATATACCATATTTAACTTGTTTAGAATGGCAAGTTGAAATGAGAAAGGGTTCTTAAATTATTTTCTTTTATAATTTTTTTTCATTCAATTAGATCATTAAGGGTAATTTAGTATTTTCGTAGGGGGGACACTATCTTCCTCCCCCCTTCCCTTATACTTCATCCGTTTAGAAATAGTTGCACCATTTCATGTTTTCACGTTTGCCAATGCATGTTTTCAAACATTAATATCTTTAATTATTAATAAGTAAAAATCATAAAATGTTGATATTAAAAATATATACATTGAAACGAATATAACAAGATCCCTTATGACTATGTTTTTTCTAAAATATAAATCACCAAAGACAATCAAAGTGTACCATGTGAATGGTAAACACTATGCAAATGGTGCAACTATTTCTAAACGGAGGAAGTATAATAGAAATTAGATGAGACGAGTAGCAAATCCCAAATCATATACTAGTATTTTTCTACCATCTTTGTTTATGGAATACTCCCTCTGTTTTTTTATCCTTCTCACTTTCTTGTGCGCGTCTCCCAATGCACCTCTTTGAACTTAAATATCTTTCATTTTATATTAGTAAAAATTACAACGATTGAATATTAATAAAGTACTAATTGAGACGAATCAAACAAGACCCCACATGACTATATTTTTTCTTATGAATTGCAAAAAATTGAGAAGATTCTCTCTATGTATGAATAGTGAGAATATTCTAAGTGAGAAAGATAAAAAAAAAATAGAGGGAGTATTTTGCTTCTCTCCCTCTATCAAATCCCAAATTTCATTATTTAACCATAATTTTATGGGAAATTTAACTTACTTAGCGAATTAGGTAATTACCATTGTAGTAGTAGTAATAATAATAATAATAATAATAATAATAATAATAATAATAATAATAATTGTTATTATTACTATTATCATAATAATATAATATAATATAATAGTAATAATAATAATATTTATAATACTAATAATAACAAAATTAATAATAATAATAATAATAATCAAAGCATAGCTTATACTACGTGTTAGAATTTGTTGGAACTTATTTGAACTTGATGTATCTGTTCAGGTAGCTTTTTTTTACAGGTGAAGATAACCCACTCATAATTTTCATGTGAACAAACAAGCACTGTAGCTTGTTAGTGTTTTGATAGTTAATGAAGAGAATGGGAAGGAAGGGAAGAGAGAAAAAAAAAGGAGAGAGTGTAATATTTCCAATATTTGTTTTAATCGAAAGAAGGGAAAATGCTTCCGATATTTAGTTAGTAAATGTAGTATACTCCTTTAGTCCCTTAATAAGCTCCCCCTTTCTTTCTTTTTTCAATGTTAAACTTTGTAAATTTTGACTATAAATTTTCACCAATATACTTCTCAGTTTTTTGTTTGTTATTGTAGTTGACACACTTTGATTTTGACACTATTCACATACTTTACTTTGACTCTCTTTTATTATATATACTTAGGCTATGTTTGGGAACCTAAGCTGAAATAAAGTTGAAACTGATACGGTAGCTGAAAGGAGCTGAACTGATAAGGTAGTTGAAAATTTCAGCACCTTAAATTAAGATGTTATATTTGATAGCAACTCAATTTCAGTCAATTTTTGAGCTTAAATTTTATTTAATCTCTTACCTCAAACACGACTATTTATTTTAGGTGACTTAAATTTTTAGCACCTACTCATCTAAGGTGACTTAATGTGTTGCCAAACAGAGCCTTAAAATAAAACATAGTCATGCGAGATCTTATTATATATATCTCAATGTATATTTCAAGTAAAAAATATCAACTTTGTAAACTTTTTGCTTGTTGATAATTAGTTTTTTTTTTATCCATATGAGCCACGAAGGCAGTACAAATTACAAAGAAGGGGAAAGGGGATTCGAACCTGTGACCTATCGTTCACAGCACCTCAATCTTAACCACTAGGCCAAGACATCCTTGGTAGCTTGTTGATAATTAGTGATATTAAGGTTTAAAATTTTGCATTGGCATGTTTGCCTAAGAAACAGGTCAACTAAAAAAATGGAGGAAATATAATAGAAAACATAGTTATATAAAATCTTGTTAAATTCATCTCAATGCGTACATCTTAAATTTTAACTTTTTTTTAATAATTTTTAATAATATATAATTGAATATATGAGCCGTCACAGCGTAAAGCATAGGATACAACAAAATCTTTGAGCAATCTCAAAGAGGATGGATGACCTCTCCTGGTTTCATTATTTATGAGTTCTGTATTCTTGGATAATTGTTTTAGTTGTCTGTCTGTAATTAGTTTTTTTTTTGTATTGGAGATATGTCGTACGTACCTTTTATAAGCTAGTACCATAATTTTTTTTTGTTTAAATAAGACCTTAATTATGAAAATTTCGTGAGCTAATACCTTAATGTATTTTTTTGTTAAATATTTCCTCCATTTTTTTTTAGTTGACTCGCTTCTTGTTGGCACCTATGTTACAACGATGAATCATGTGAGAGTATAGAACATTGATTTAATAAGTGTATACCTAAAAGAAGAAACATCTAAAAAAGAGACACAGGTCAACTAGAAAAACAAATGTCGTAGTAATACCTAAAAGGGTTTTTTCTATACCACAAGAAATAGGTTAAGAGAATCAAAATTCCTATATAGCTATTATTATACAAAAAGTTTCCATTTTAAAAAT
Organism: Beta corolliflora; assembly: GCA_947648045.1. NCBI lineage: Eukaryota > Viridiplantae > Streptophyta > Magnoliopsida > Caryophyllales > Amaranthaceae > Beta > Beta corolliflora. The sequence continues at coordinate 560,173 of CANSZD010003415.1, read as the reverse complement.
TCAATCAAATTTAAAAATCTTACATGATCCTCTCTATCTTCAGCATCTATACTTATATATTATCACCAAATAGAATCTTGTTGTATTATAGTATTATATTTTAATGAAATCTTGAAATTATATACTCCATCCGTCTCTAAATAAAGTTTCCATTTTTCCATTTATGTCTGTTCCAAATAGATTTTTCATTTCCTTATTTGGTATGGGTCAACCAATTAAAATAGTACTCTATTTAGCTTTCACTTTTTATTATATTATCCACTTTTCCATAAACCAGATGACTTTGTAAAGCGGCCCACATTCTCTCTCCTCAATAAACAATTCATGAATAGTGTACCAACTTCAATTTTTAATTCTAATTTAATACAATTAAGGTCCCACTTATGATTTATATTTAATACTTGTGCCCAAAATAAATGGAAACTCTATTTAGGGACGGAGCAAGTATGTACCTATGCCTTGTGGCATAGCCTAGAAAAGTCCTACCTAAAAATCTACTTTTTGGTTAGTTAGTTTACATGGCAATGTGATAACTTATATTTCCTCCGTTTTGAAATAAGTGGAACACTTTTATTTTTTATTTTTTATGTTATAGCTTTTTGAGAGAAATGTTTCATTTATTTCATAATGGATGAAGTATATATATGTGAATATATATTTTTTATATACTTCCTCTGTTTCTTTTTAAATGCAACAAATGCACTTTTTCACTATTCACACCTATCATTTTGACTAAGATTTGTAATTTGTACATAATGAAAAACATAGTTATAATGAGATCTTGTTAGATTTTGTCGCGTGATATGCTTTCCTAATATGTATGTTTTATAATTTTTACGTATATGTAATTATAGATATTTGTGGTCAAAGTAATATTTCAGAATGAGTAAAAGTGCATTTGTTGCATTTAAAAAGAAAGTATGTGAATTTCACATGGCACGGCTATAAATTAGGGACGTTCTCGTAATCGGAGCAGACTTGCTGCTATTTATACTATACCATTTAATCATAATGTGTCCTAGAGCTAGATCAGTTGTTTAGATATCCCTCGTCCGGCGGACGGCAAAGAACCAACAAGTGACGCCACCTTCTTCGAATTTTGAGGTAATTTCTTATTTTATTTTATGGCAACACACATGGGTAATTAGTATGATGCATCATATTTTTGAGTGGTTTTTCTTTGAATTTCCTCTAGGCTCTATTAACATCTTAAAATTCCAATTGTTTCTAGACTTTTTTTTTTTTTTTGATTGATTCAAATGAGGATAACACCAGAATATAAAACAAGCTAAGCTACTCTAAATAAATAAACAAACCTAAGGACGAATTAGTAGTGGGAAAGCCACACCTCTTTGAGTCCGCATCTAAAATTCTACTTAGCAAAGGAGAATTGCTATGGTAAGATCCGCTTTGGGTTCTATAGTGTTACTTAAAAAGCTTTTCGGTAGAATTGCTAAAATCAAAACATGTGCATAACTGCATATATATCTGAAATTTATAACCACTACCATTCTTTTCTCTCGTCATCCTTTATCCCACCACTCCAACCTAGCTCGACTCCTTCCAACACCTCTCAGAGGTCGCTGTGCACTTTTTGTGTCGAAAGGCCGGCCAAAAATATTTCTTTTAATTTAATTCTTTTAGATCAATAAAATTAGAGTAATTGACGGAAACAGAATAAGGTATTCAAGTTAGTTTTGCTGTGACAATGGAGTTTTGCAGAAATGGTGTTTATTTGTTTGTTTGTTTTGTTGTAGGAAGAAGGAAAGTGTTTTTTTTTTTTTTGGGGCCTCCTTACGGAAATCCGTTGGTAGGAAGAATTTCCCTTAAGCTGCTCTCGCACAGGGTCATTCACCCATACTCCCGGTAAGAAGGAGAGTGTTATGACAATTCTAAGAAGTTCCTTTTTTTTTTCCTCCTTTTTATTTCACTTGATAATGAGACTATGTGGACTAATCACTAATGTTCCCCAGTACATCTCAAACAAAGGTTGATATCTCTTTTTTTTTTTTTTTAAAAAAAAAAAAAAATTAGGGAGCAGCATGGAATCCCGATCAAGATTTAGTTAGATTCGATTTATTTTTTGGGGTTTGGGTAAATTTTTTGAGACTCATTACGTCTAGATTGGATTTAAGTTTAGGTGTTCAATAAGGATTTGGGTTTAGAGTTGATATATTATTGAGATCTAAACCCAATCTATCAAATTTTTTTAACCTATAAAATATATCCACTTCGTCCCTCAATAGGGTGAACACTATTCTTTTTCATTTGTCCCAAATTAGATTGAACAATTTCATTTTTGACATAGACTTATTATTATGTTAGTTTTCTAACATTTATTTCGCTTCAAAATAAAAAAGTAAACAGGTCCTGGATCTACTTATCTCATCCAACAAAAAATACTCAATTTTCTCTCTCTTCTAATAAAAAAAATTACTCCTATCATGTCTACATTTTAATAAGACTAGTTTTTAGATGCATGCAAATTGCACGGGAATTTTTTAAATAAATTTAGGATTTCAGGATGTTTCTCCTATTACATAGTGTGAATATTAACTTGTGATTTGTACTTTTAAAATCGTGTATTGAGAATATTTAAAACTAACTTAAGACCCATGGGTTGAGTGGCTGATGTAGGTAATGTATGTGACCCATCATTTTATTAAAAAAAGAAGTTGATTGAAAAAGTCTTTTGCTCTCAAACTACTTTCCTTAGAGACTAAGATAAAATCACAATTCGCACCACAACTGACACTTAGCATGTGCCACTTAGCATGTTAGCCATACACCCGCTACCGCTCCCACTTCCTGTAGTTCCACTCACCCTCTATCTTCTATCAAATCTACTTTTTAATAAAATAACACTAGCCTTATAAGCAAGCTATGCGTACGAAGTCGAAGGATGAGTGGTAACTGGTTTACAGTTTGTTAAATTGGTTTTTCCTTTTTTTATTTTATTTTTAAACTAATAGTTGAATGGTAGGCATTGTAGTTTTATTTTCTAGTTAGGGGTATATTGGTCAAAAAGGGTGAACATCAAAATACTCGAGAGTTCCCATATACAATAAAGATTTGATAACCACACAACAAATTATTTCCTTAGACTATGCGTGTAATGTATTCAGGCAAAAAAAAATGTCCTAACAAGTGCTCAAACTATTCTGACACAGAGGTAATATATATAAATATATGCTTCCTCCTTTTTTTTTTAAAACTACAAATTCTACTTTACACGTTTGTTAATGTACAACTTTGAGCACTAACATATTAAATTATGCATAAGTAAAAACTATAAAAAGTGAATATTTTGGAAACATATATCGAGACGAATCTAACAAGATCTGACATAACTTTTCTCTTATGTATAAGTATCATAATATGGTTAAATTAAAATATGTGAATAGTATAAAAAACCAAGATGATGGAAGTATATAATATACAAAGCAACCTTGATTTTAGAGGTGATCAAATTAGCTCGGTCCGAATTTTTCCTGGGCTTGGGCAGAATTTTTTGGCCCGATTTCGGGCCCGACCCGTTTTTTTGGCTTTAGGACGGACTTTGGGCAAGCTGAAAATGACTTTTTAGTTTAAATTTTTGGTCCGGCCCTATTTTAGCCCGAAAAGCCCGCTATTTTTCTACCTGAATAGCGGGTTTTAGGCACAAAATTTTGGCCCGACCTGATCAGTAGGCAATTTTTTCAGGGATGGCCCGGTCCGAACCCGACCAGGCCCGGATCACCTCTACTTGATTTACCCTAGCACTCAGAAATCTTCACGCATTCCCTCTAAAAAGAAAGAAATCTTCACACAACAATCCTCTAATACTCTACTGACACTCAACTACTCAAGTCCCTTACTCCCTAGTCCCTACTGCTCTTTAGTTGTATACTTATCCTCCTAGTATAGTGGCTTACAACAAGATCAATTCAGATACTCTCTAGACACTCTCGAGACACTCTCTAGACTTTTTCAGATTCAGTGGGTCTAGAGAGTGTCTGAGTCCATATGAAATTTATGGGTTTAGGGTAGCCTAGACCCTACTGATATCATCCCAACTTGAAACGCTTCTAGTCCTGCCAAAGATTGACTTCATTCAAAACCCGGCCTAAAACCAACCTGTAAAAATTAGGTTTTGAACAAAATATTGTGACACTAAATCCAAATTTATCTGAATTCGACTAACTCAAAATTTCTAGGATCGAAATCGACCGAACCTGTTCGTGACCTGAATGACCGGAAAGTCATCATATGTTTAGCAATAAAATGAGACTAACTGAATACGAATTTATCTGAATTCGACTAACTCAAAAGTTCTAGGATCAAAACAAACCAAACCTGTTTAAGACCTAAACGACTGAAAAGTCAACATATTTTTAGCAATAAGATGAGACTACGAAATTTATAGTATAAATATTCTACTGTTACTGTTGGTTTAAACATCTTATTTATTGAACTTAAAATCATTTTATACTCCCTCCATTTTTATTTAATTGTTTACTTTGAGGGTATGCCAAGAAAATTGTGCAAAAAACAAAGGAAAAGTACAAAAAAAGAATATTTGGTTTTGGGAAAAAAATCATTAAAATAATGTAGAAGAGAGAAAAACAGAGTAGGTGGGAAGGTTTTAGGCTGATTAATAAAATGGGTGGTGGGGTATATGAGATAGAAAAGTGTAAAAAGTTGATGTGATAGATTACCATATAAGGAACAAGTGAAAGTGCAACAATTAAATAAAAAAGCCCCAAAAAGAAAAGCGTAACAATTAAAAACGGAGGGAGTACTTAGATTTGGTTATGGAGACTATACTTATAAAGATTTGTAATCTGTGAAGTGCATGCATTATGTATAATTTGGTATATAAATTGCACTGAAAAATAAAAAAAAGGCGTTTGGATTTTGCTTAATTCATTGGGTCAACTATAACCTGAAGGCTCTAGGTCATGAATAAGCGTCCATTGACCTGACCTAAAAATGATCCAACATGAAAATATTTAGAACCTGAAATTATTTGACCCTAACCCGACATGGCCAACTCATTTGACATATACCTGATCCGAATTGGTAGTCGTTCAACAGACATCCATTGATTTCTGAATCTAATTTTGTTACTTTTGGGAAACTCCCCCAACTCCTAATTATAGGAGTAGTTATGACATGTGATATGCAAATAATGCATATTACAATGGTGTAAGCTGGGAAAAATTTAAGGGTAACACAAAGTCTTATAAAAGACGGTCTCACGTTAGTCTTAACGTGAGACTTGTCTAAGTTCAGGAGAATATAGCCCAAGTGCTGTGCTGGCCCAAGCGCTGTGCTGGCCCAAGCGTTTAATTTTCGCAGCCCATAACAATCTTCTTCTTCATTCCTCATGCTTCTAGAAGCTGGTTATTTCTCTCTCTTACTCTCTCATTTTCGACTATTTTTAACCCAGATTTTTTTCCATTTTCTACTTCTGCTTCTACTTTTCTTTGTTCTTCTTCCATTTTCTATTCTTACTTCGTTTTTTTCTTCTTTTATTTTCGGGTTTTTAAGGTTAATTTCTCTCTCTAACTCTTTCATTTTCGACCATTTTCAACCCAAATTTTTTTTCCATTTTCTACTTCTACTCTACTTTTCTTTGTTCTTCTTTCAGTTTCTATTCTTGCTTTTTTTTTTTTTTTTTTTTTTTGGGTTTTAGCATTTGAGATGGGGAGGAAACATTGCGGTGAAAGATCGTGAAAGCAATTGTTAAGAAGCGTTCTTCACTTGGTGAAAAGAAAGGGGAGGTCATGGTCAAAAGAAAGCGCGAAGAGAAAGGTTTGATCGCTTTCATTTCATTTTTAGGCATTTCTTGCTTCAATTGTGCCTAATATCTCGTCATCTTTGTGAATCAGAAAATTAGTTAACACTTTCACATCTTTAGTTGTTGGTTGTTGTGGATTAGTTGATGTTCTTTAGCACTTAGACTCTAATCCTGATATATTAGTTAATATTTTTGGCATATTAGTTAATAATTTTGGCGAATTAGTTAGGTATTTTAACCCATTTAGAGCTCGAAAATTATATATGGACTTACATTATTGGTTGTGGATTAGTTGTTGGTTGTTGTGGATTAGTTGATGTTCTTTAGCACTTAGACACTAATCATGATATTAGTTAATATTTTTGGCATATTAGTTAATAATTTTGGCGAATTAGTTAGGTAATTTAACCCAATAGTTTAGAGCTCGAAATTTATGTGTGGACTTACATTATTTTTACTTAACTTATCCATCAGATTAGTTAGTGTTTTTCTATAATTAGGTCAATTGACACTTTAAGATCTTTAGTTTGGATAGCTAATGTTCTTTGCACTTATACTCTAGTCATGATATATTAATTAATATTTATCGCATATTAGTTAATAATTTTGGCGAATCATAGTTTAGAACTCGAAATTTATATGTGGACATTATTTTTAGTTAACATATCCATCATTAAGGATTTTATGCTTGATACTGAAATTATGGCCAATAAAATGCATTATAATATGATTTTTATGATATAACTAATATACTTAAGCACTAAACTAATATACTTCAGCGTTTAACTAATATACTTCAGCGCTTAACTAATTCACCCAGAAGCAATTTAAGGCTAGCATAACTAATAGGTGCAAGCGCTTAACTAATTCTACTGCTGGTTTGATGCACGCGTGTGATGTCAGCATGACATCAGCTGGTCTCACGTTAACACTAACGTTAGACGATCTTTTCAAAAATGGACTCTAAGGGTAAAATAACACTCCATATAAACATCGGACATTCCTAAAATATACCCTAATCTTTAACAAAATTCTTAAATCTTCCCCGTTTTTTCAAAAATTACAAAAAATACCACTATTTTTTCAAGGATATTCCGATCCTTAAATAATGTTAGTCATTTTTCCCAAACTTACAAACATTGCCATTTTGATATGCAGCTATATGCATATCATAATTCTAAATTAGGAAATCCTTTTTTACCCATCACTAAAGATTAATAGTGTGTTTTGACACCAAAAGGATAGGGGAGAGGAGTGTTAGGAATAAAAATAGTAGGCGTTAATAAATTGTGCAATCAAGGTATAATATGAGGAAATAACAGACAAAAATTAAGAAGTTAAGCAATAAAAAAACACAAGATTTTACGTATAAACTCGAGATCTAGCTAGGAGAAAAACCACAAATTTAATTTGCACTGGGAATTTGAATGTGAAATGATGACACAAGGAGAAAAATCCAATCATTAGAAACTCTAACCTCTATCTAAGGTTTCATAGTCTCTTTAGATCTGAAATTCTCTCTTAATATGTGTATTAAAAATAATAAACGGCCTAAACATATTTATAATAGGGTACAACCGTACAAGTATAAGCCGAGTGAAATACACGTGCTCGTCCAATTAGCAACAATACTCGCTCAAGCAGCCATACAGACCTATTACTCTACTTTTTGCTTCTCATGCTCAACCTAACATTCTATTGCTCGTTTGAGCAACACCAATTCTGGTTCATGAAACACGGTCATCAATACCCACCATACCTTTTAAGGAGAAGGGGGGGATAATAGATCATAGTTCGGGTAGTAATCATGGAGGGAAGGTAGCAAATGAACAACCATTGTAAATCCTACTTGGTACAATAAATTCTTCTCGGGCAATCAAACTATTTTAAAAGTTATTTTCATTATTCATGAATCCCTAACAACTTGTTTGGTAGAAGGGATTTGGAAGGAAAAGAAAGGAATTGGAAAGGGAACATTTTAGTTTTCAATGTTTGATTCAAAAATAACATCATAAGTGATAGGAAATGGAAAGAAGGGGAAGGAAAGCCTCTTTACAAACTTTTCATTTTCCTTTCCTCCAAAATTGGAGGAATTTGGGAGGAAAGAGATAACTTAAACCAAAGATGGGAAATTAAGGTTTTTCTCTTTCCTTTGCTTTACTAAAACCGATCCAAACAAGCTGTAAAACTCTCCCTATATGTTCAGTGTTGTGAGAGTATTGTATTACCACATAACGCAACGGTTGTATGGGAAATCTTCTAGGGAAGAGTTGGCTTGAATTTTTTTTTTAAATAAAAAAGATTTCATTTATTAAGAGGGAGGAAAACTGAATCTTTTCCATCTTCTTCCCTTCCTTTTCTTTTCTTTTCTTTTCTTTTCCCATGTTATATACAAACACAGGAGACAAACCTGAGCTCTTTAAACATTTAGTAAAACAAAACTAACTTAATTAAACCAAACCACTGTCCCATAATTAATTAAACTCAAAATCCAAAATAAAAACTACTGCTTATTCATCTATGTGGTCTTAGGTATATATGTGCACTCAACCCTTACAACGTAATCACTTCTACCAACCTGTAAAAAATTTAAATTAAAAAGATAGAAGGAAACAAACACACCAAAAAAAAAAGTAAAATTTAAGTGATTTTAACTCCATTCCACAAAATAGTAATAATAGTTTTTAGGAAAATTTGTCAGAAACAACCTTTTAAATACAAGTTTTTGCGAGAAACAACCTTTCTAAAAAAATCTGGCAAAATAAGACATTAAGAAGAAAATATTTTGCGAGAAATAATCTCGACCCATTTTCCGGCATTGACCAAGCATTTTTCAACGTTGACTCATTAAAACTTAACATGTGGAGGACACGTGAACTACATCTCTTATGTTTCAACTCTGTTTTTCTCCATTTTTCTACATTGATCAAATATTTTCCGACGTTGAATTCATCAGTATATGAAGGGAAATGGGGTTGAAACATAAGAAATGTGGACTACGTGCCTTGCTTTGTTTGATTTTAGTGAATCAAAGCCGCAAAATACTTGGTCAATGCCCAGAAAATGGGTTAAAGTTGTTTCTCGCAAAAAATTACTTTTAAGGTCTTATTTTACCAGATTTTTTTTAAAAGGTTGTTTTTCGCAAAAACTTGTATTTAAAATGTTGTTTCTGACAAATTTTCCTAGTTTTTATTTAGAACATAGTTTATAAAACAATATCAATATATATACACATAATGAATTCGTAATCCAACAATGACTCATGATATTATTCACATAACATCATTTTCAATTAAGAAATGAAAATGATCGAAGCGCCAATAGGTTGGAACTAATCTCAGTTACCACCTACCTTAACAATAAAATAAGTAGAGGGTATGGCCACCAACATAAAAAAGAATGGCCACCCCACACTAACAACCTAATGATTTCCTCAACTGCGTGCCACTAGGTTCACGAATCACTATTAGGAGGAAGACAATATATAGGAAAGTACCAAAAGAATGACAAATCAAATACTCATCATTACCTATGGAGGATCCAAAACCACATATTACATTCTCTTCACTTCCCACTTTTAGATGATTCAGGGCTTTTAAATATTGTCAGAAAAGTCACTTTAAAAAAAATAGTCAGAAAAGAAGTAAACATCACATAAATTAAGCAATTACATTTTTTTCTCAATATTCATTTGCCATATTTAATCACAACATTTATACCAAAGTCCTCATTGTCCAAAATTACAACATTCACATTTGTCCATTAGTAGAAGACTGTAGATGGTATGGCGAAGCGAACGTTTAGCCATCTCAATCGAACTTAATAGTTACTTTACTTTCCAGTAACTTTACACCTTTGTTTCTTTTCTGTCTTTTCTTTCTAGCTGTGAGAAAGTAAAAGGGGAAGGTTGTCAAAGCCATCAAAGGTTGCATCATCATCCAACGACTATGGAGATTGCAATTGCAGGTGCTTTGATATCAGCTATATTCGGTCCCCTATTGAAAAAGTTAATTGATGTCACTCTTAAAAAGCTCAAAGAATTGAGGAAAGCTAGCAGGACACTGAAAATTCTAGAAACGACTATCTTGACGGCGCAGATGGAGTTTCAAAATGTGGACACTTTCCTTTTGGAGGGCAGATTCCAAAGTGTAGTGCTAGATCGGATCGGCACCCTTACTTTACTTTGCTATGAGGCTGAAGATCTGATGGAAGATATAGCACTCATGATCATTAAAAAATCTCCATGGAAATGGGTCAAGAAGTCGGGTGTTAGCAAGCTGCAAAAAAAACTGAATGAAATTGTGGACCAACTGAATAAGCTTGTGAATGTCATGTCACGACATAAACAAGAATTGAAGCAGCCTGTTTGGGGGGACCTGGCAATAAGTTTGATAGGTAGGGATGATGACATCAAAGATATAATCGAAGAGTTAATTTCATGTCCCAATAATAACAATGGAGTTTGTATTGTTGGTATGAGTGGAATTGGAAAGACGGCGCTTTCTGTGAGTATCCTAAAGGATGCAAGAATTTCCCAAGAGTTTCAGATATTAAAAGTAGATGTTCCAAATGGCATTTTCAGATGTGAAGAAACTATCAATGAGCTAGTGAAGTATACGGAGAAAGGGTCACTTACCGAGAAACCTATGTTGATCATGTTTGACAACTTGTTAGATGTACAAGACTTGGAGTGGGCTAATTTCTTGTCTAAAGTTAAAGGACCTGAATCAAAGATAAGAAGTACAAAGATCCTCATCACTACTCTCAATCCACGAGTTTCAGAAATATCACTCACGACTGCACGTAATCTCAATCCTTTGTCAGATGGAGACATCAAACAAGTGATTGAGCAAAATGCACAATTTCATAACGCAGATCTGCAGATATCACTGTTAACTAATGCTGAGACCCTAGCAAAAGATTGTGAAGGCCATCCTGGGGTTGCTTCCTACCTTGGATATTTTCTGGCTACATGTGAAAAGGAGCGACGGGCTACCACATTTGACTTGTGGGATCTGCCAGAACTTCAAAAAGTAATTTTTCCAATCTTAAGTTTGAGCTATGCAAATATGCGACCTCATCTACGTAGATGTCTTGCTTATTTTGCGTTATTTCCTCATGAACATGGTTATAATGTCGATGACTTGATCCAACTTTGGGCAGGGGAAGGGTTCATTCACCAAGTTGAAGGCAAATGGACTTCAGAGCAAGCTGACAAGAACTTGGTCAATGATTTACTTCAAAGATCAGTACTTCAACCTTCAGATGGTGCAATCGATAATGCCCAAAAGCAGCCAATATATAAGTTACACAAATTCAACCATATTTTTTCAAAAGCAGCTGGTTCAAGTATATGTCTACAACTTCGTAAGCCTGGTTGCATCAACAATGCTCGTCATTTGTCACTTTTGTGCGACATTGATGAACCTTTATGCAAGATACTTATCAAAGGTAAAAGTCTAAGAACATTGTATTCCCTACACAATCCAATAACTGGTGTAAAGGTGCGAATTCCTGCCACTCTTTTTAAGGCACTAAAATACCTTCGAGTATTGGTCTTATATAGAACCAATATTGACAATATACCAGATTCCGTAGATGAGTTGGAACACCTTCGATTTTTGGATATTTCTTATACCCTTATACAAACACTACCCGCTAAACTATGTGAGCTTCACAACTTGCAATTTCTCAAAATCAAAGAAACCAAATTACGTCAATTACCAAAAGCTTTTGAGAAATTGACTAATTTGCGTTATGTTGATTGGGAAATAACAGACATTAGGCGTATGAGCAGTCTTCCTAAAAATATTGGAGCTCTTTCTCATCTTGAGACTCTTCCTTTGTTCCGTGTGAGTGAATTAGTACAGTATTCTCTAAAACAGTTGATGAATATGAGCAGTCTTCAGGGTTCGATTTTCATAACACATCTTGAAAATGTCAAAAGTGAGGCAAACGCTCAAGAAGCTAAGTTGTGTGAAAAGCCCAACCTGAAAAAAATAGCGCTAGAATGGACAAAAAATAGTTCAGTTTCTCAAGAAAATAGTTTAGTTTCAAAAGAGGTTCTCACTGGCCTAGAACCTCACAATAACTTGAGAGAATTAAAAATAACAAACTATAATAATCGCTTGTTTCCAGAATGGATGTCCCATTCCACTCGAATTCTTGAGAACATTCACTTGTATAATTGTCCTTCTTGTCGTGTCTTGCCACCACTTGGGGAACTCCAGCATCTCAAAACCCTTATCCTAGAAGAGTTTCTCATCTTAAAATCCGTCGATGGCCTTTTTGTTGCACATACTCCCAACATTTTTAAGTCATTAGAATCATTGACTTTCAAGAGTTTGACTGAGATTCAAGAATGCAGCGCATTGGAATCAAATGATTTGCCTTCACTCCGCATTCTAGAAATCATAGATTGTCCAAAGCTCACCAACTTGTCCACACTCGAACATCTTACTTCATTAGAAGATTTACACATTGAAGGTTGCACAACACTGCAATCCTTGCCAGACCTACCAGTGTCACTGAAAAGCCTCATAATAAGAAATTGCGAGTTGCTTAAAAATCGATGTCAAACTGGAGGTGAGGATTGGCAAAAGGTAGATCGTATATTGGAAGTAGAGATTGATAATGAGGAGGTCACAACCTCAGCTGCTTCGAGTGACGGCCTTGCTCCTCGAGATCAGCAGATTGATGGTAATGAGGGAGCAACCTCAGTTGTTTCCAGTGACGTCCCTGCTCCTCCGGTCTTTACGGTACTTTTCTAAATCTTATATTGATCATGCAAATATAATTCAGCTTTTTAATTTATGGTTTCATTAAGCTTTAATTTATTGTTAACAATTCATGGTTCTTTACACAGAGAACAACTTAGGGTATGTTTGGTATGTGATTTCTGATAGTTGAAAATGGAAACCATAAATCATATCTGTTACTATGTTTGGTATGAGGGTTGAGAGATGATATTCTTATTTCTATCATTTTGACTTTTAACACTATTCCCATATTTTACCTTGACCATGTAGGGTTATTTACACATAAGGAAAAACATAGTCATGTGATATCTTGTTAGATTCGTCTCGAGGATGATTTCTGCGGGCTAGAGGTCGCCCCAACCATCCCTTCAGCGGCGAACCCGCTGGGTTAATTCAACGTATATATTTTCATTCACTTTTTTAATAATTTTTACTTATGCAAGATTCAATATATTAATACTTAAAGTTTTTTCTTTAGCAAACGTGCAAATTAGAAATATTCAAACTAAAAAAGACGGAGATAATAGATAATTAGAGATATTTATGGTCAAAATTATGCAGTCAAACTTTTGTATTTAATATGAAATGGAGGCAGTATAATTCCCTCCGTTCTTTTTGCTTGCATCTTGTGGGCTAGACACCCAATTTATAGAAGAAATTAGAGAGTATATAGACAACCAAATTAGAACAATTAGAACCTTAATAACCCGAACCTTCCTTCTTACTAGTGTTTAATTTACTTTTGTTGCTTTGTCCATTTACTTTCTCTAACTTTTGTCTTAAACTACTTGTCTAATCCAAATTATGCAAGTATTGTGGAGGCACTTAAATAATCCTATTTCTAGTAACTTCAACTATACATCTCCATCTGGTAGTCAAAAGTGGCGGTCGTGTGAGATTATTAAGTCCATAGCATCATTTCTCAAGTGTGAGATTACGATTTATTCCAGAACCAGCTATTACATAACCTCATTTATTTATATATTAAAGAGTTTATTATAATTCGCAATATAATAGCGTAAACACATAGAGGAAATCCTAATTCATTCATAATAGAGTCCAAAATTCTACCTGTTTTATACTTGTATCCATAACATCTGAAATTATGACGATTTGTTGTTATTAATCATGGTTGATCGGAACTTTTCAAATTTTGAGTACTCAAGACTATGTCCCAGTATCATGTCGATCCCTGTATTTGAAGTTTCTGATGTGTATCTTAACATAATTGTAGAAATACTCTTGGCTCTCTTTTTTCTATGTCATCTTTTTACTGGAAAACTTAGCTTTGATTTTACTTTTTAACTCTGTGCCAGGGTTATGAACTTGCCAAAAGCATATTCAGCCAATGGGTTCCCAGATTGACAGATTGAAGCGACATAAATTCAATTGGATGAGGAATCAAAGGCACATGCTATATGGATGAAGCAATCACCTTTGTTATTGAATATGATGGGCTTCCAATTTTTTTGGGGTTAAGCAAGTGTATAACTTGGCTTCATGAGATGATGGCTTAGTATACTATCTTTATCGCTTTCTTTAGGTGAATAAAGCCATGGTTTTACCATACTCCTAAAGTGTGGGTTTTACATGGTCGAATTTGTAGTTTGGGCTTGAGTTTGAGTCCAATAGTCTCTAAGCCAATATGGCTGGTTTGTTAAGAAACCTTTTAAGCTTGAATACGCGCTAAAAGTTAGGCTGCTTGTTACTTTTCTTGGACGGCAAGTTTAAGGTTGTTAGTAATTGTTTTTGTTTCCTAATTGTTGTTAGAGTGGGCGGCAAATAAGAGGGAAAGTTCTAATGCATATAGTTTCCTAATTCTTGTGGATCAGTTATGTTTCCTAATTCTAGAAAGAAATCTAACTCATGCTCATTCCAAAATATAGTAGCACGCCTAATCAATAAGAGGAGTGTGTTTATTTCAAATTATATTCTTTGTGAATTTTGTGAGTTTATTACTTACAAAAACCATTAAGATTAGTTTAGGATTGATCTAAATTTCAACTCATACGTACATTACACTCACTATTAAACCTCAAAGAAAAGTACATTACACTGAGTATAAATTATCTGATCATATTGTACCATACAATAGCTTGTTGAAAGATTTTCACTTTTAATCTCTCTACTTGATCGACAATTCAGCATGCCATTCACTCCACAAATCAATTAAAAAATGTAATGATCAGGAAGAACCGGATCTATATCTAGGTTTGGACAACGAAAGATTTATAAATTCTAGAGTGAAGTTAAGTGTCACAAAGTAGGCAAGACAGACCATGCAAGATAGTTGATAAACCTCGATTAGCTCATGAAGACGAGGCATATCCCCAGGCTCCAATCCTTCCCACCTAGTAAGTCCTAGCGTCTTTATGAAATTCTAACAACTTCAATTGCGGGAACCTGCTGCACATCCCCAAACAATTGGCGTCCTAGTTGTACCAAATTGTGTAGAATAGAGCACCACGTGTACCGAAATCAGGAAACAATATATCCTTTTTTCCTCCCATTTATCGTCTCAAAAGTAAGTACACCTTTTTGGGATCCTTGTTGATTTCTTACCTTATTTGGATCTTTGTTGATTTTTTTTTCTCTGTAATCAACCATTTTTTTCTCATAATCACCCTACATCGAATATAATTGTTAGTACTAATCTTAGTATGCATTATGCATACATAATATTTGTGCGGAAAAATCGGCAGAATTTCGTTCGTATTTTAGACCCAAAAAATAATATGTACCTTCAAACATGCAAAGTGCACAAAATCCTACATTCCATCCAACAATTCATCCAATAATCCATCCAGCATAAGTCCCAGAATTTCACCAACTACATAGCTTCAACATATATGCCACAACTTGGCCAACACAGCTCCAACATAAAGTAAAACTAAAAAAACAAAGTGGTTCATATTTCTTATATACTTACCCCTTGTGCCTCTCTCTACCCCAAGAAAATATATATGTTTGGTGTCTTATTCTGATCAGCACCCTGCTAGCCGGCCAATGACAGAAGCATCAACTTGTACAGGATCTCCGGCACAAATGCTAATCATGCCCTGAGTTCAAATTCAACAGAAATCCTGGAAACAAAGAACAAAGCTGCAAGTTCCAACAATACAATGCTCTACACGAAAAAAAATAAGACTGACCGAGACGAAAGAATGAAGCATGGTTGCTGCATACCAGCAGCTACTTTTGCAATGCTAAACATGATGCTTAGCCAAACTATCCTTGGGTCGGAAAATGTCAACCATGACCAGGCCATCACAAGCCATGAAGTAAAATATTTGGATGTATTGTACAAATTCTGGCCATATATACTGCACCTTAAAATCGTCTCAAGGATTCAGCCTATATCAAGTCGTGCCCTGTTGATCAATGTGGTATGGGTTATGTAATAGTTGGGATACAATTTAATTGTGTATTTATAGGAGATGTTCGCTTGAGTCCGGATCCTTTAGAGTTTTAATAAAACTCTACAAGGTAGAGTTGTATCTAAACCATACATTTTAAAATCAAAGGGCTCATATTGGTGGAAAGGAGAAAATTAGGGGATGGATTTTGATGAAAAAAATAGGGGAGTTTTGGAAATATAATATATGGGCCTTTGATTTTTTGTTCAATGGTTGATATTGCTCAAACTCTACCTTGTAGAGTTATTTTAGAACTCTAGATGATCCAAACACATGTTCGCTTACTCGTTTATTTCTGGTAAGAGAAAACCCATTTGGAATATGTGATTAGTTATCTCTTGTTGATAAATAAGAGAATGACTAACATATTTCTTCCTCCGTTTTTTTACTTGCATCATTTGTGTTTGCACAAGGATCGAGGAGAGGAGAAAGATAAAAAAGAAACCCATATGCTAGGAGAGCCAAAGAGTATATATATTGCCAAAAATAGAATGATGCAAGTAATAGGGAATTGCCAACAATGGAAAAAAAATGCAAGTAAAAAAACGGAGATAGTATATAACTTGTAAGTTACTCTAACTATCGTCCATTAATCTTAGGTTGAAACATACGTGTAGAGACCAAGTTTTATCAATTGTAGACTTAGGGCATGTTCTTCCAGACTTATTTTCAGTTCATTTCAGTTCAGTTGCCATCATTCAGTTCAGTTCAGTTCCAATCAATTCAGTTCAGTTCCTAATTTATTTCTCTGATAAAAAAACAATGATAATAATTATTATTATTACAATTACGATTATTTTATCATTAATATTATTATTATTATTATTATTATTATTATTATTATTATTACTATTACAATTACTATTATTAATATTAATATTAATATTATTAATATTAATATTAATTTTAATATTATTATCACAATTACTATATTATTATTATTATTATTATTATTATTTTAACATATTATATTATTAAAAACTATTATTATCATCAATTAATGTTTATTATATTATATTATATTATATTATATTATATTATATTATATTATATTATATTATATTATATTAATATTTTTATTGTTATTACTATTAATTATTTATTAATTTATATTTATTAATTAATGATAGCTAAATTATTATCATTACTATTAGTTATAATTTATTTCAGTTCAGTTGCAATCAGTTCAGTTCAGTTCAGTTGTTTTATGCCGAAGAGAACAGGCCTTACAATATAAGATTTTAAGAATCATTTGTATAATGCAAAGAAATCTTCGTGAAGGTGAATCCGTGAATGTAATGTTTATCATGTCATCGACAATAATTTAAGTTGGAACAAAGAGACCTTCCGTTAAAAAATTACACATGTTTATGATATTCTTTGGCTTCTAATATTCAGACATTTTTAAGAATTAGACTTAGCAAACCCTAATTACTTGCTATCAACAACAATATAGAGATGAACATTAAAGGAAACCAAAACAATGAAGAACAAAGCAAGTAATTAAAGTACACACTACAAATCACGTGGGAAAATCTACCCGAAGAAAATTAAAACCTACCTAAAAAAACCCTTTGATTAATTGAAGAAGATATGATTGAAGGTACAAGCATTAATAGATGAAGTTAATGCTCCTCACAAACCCTCTGCCATCTAAGCCTTAGAAATAAGTTTGAATATTATGTGAATAAAATTCTCATAAATGAGATCGAGGTATTTACAGTGCTTAGGCGTAAATAATATCCAAGGGCCAAGATTAAATCTCATTTCGTGTAACATAGATCCTCGTTGCGAAATTTATATACACGGTCGTGAATTTTTCCAAGAAAATTTTAGTGAAATTAAAATTATCTTGCGTTTTCTAAAACTCTCACCTGTAATTTAGGAAAGCCATTTTTGTAATCTATAGTAGACCTCCTAACAATATATGCTGGGGAGTGCTTACTCTCTGAACCTCATTTTGGATCTGTGCAAGAGCGGACCCAGCAGTTGGGCCGGGCCCATACCTGGCTGCCTTCTATAATGCATCATTTTGCACTAGCTTGTATAAACATGTTAAAATCAGAAGAACTAGCGATATAGTACATCTTATTGACATTTGATTGGAGAAATCAGAAAAGGTGTGGGGGCCTACTTCCAAAATTTTAGGATTACTATAAACAAATTACAAGGATCACGAATTTGACTACTAAAAATAACAATGAACAATTTTCTAGGCGCGATTCGTTTTCCCAAAAGTAATATTCCGACCATTACTTTGAGCACCGGTTACACGAAATTCACTCTCAAGATACAAAGAAGAAACAACGATGATCACGCTCACTATAAAAATCGTTTAATGAGAATAAGTGTATGAATAATTTTTGATGTGATGATCAATGACTTTGTGCTTTTGTTCTTGAGAGAGTTTTCTCTTGTTGCTTTCATAAACTTATACTGGATAATGAATTAGAGTGATTTTAAAAATAGAAACATCCGGTATTATATGACAAATAACCGGTCATAAACCAACCGAAGAAACACGAAACTGACCCAGTGAGCGATCGCTCACAGTGGAGCGAGCGCTCCTATACTGAGAGAGCGCTCCTCATAGGAGCGGGCTCTCCTTGCTCATTTTGTTCACTTTTCTTGTTCTCTTAAAATTTCTGTCAATCCTGATCGCTCGCTCTAAACTTGAGCGGACGCTCCTTTATCAATGTGATATATACATTAATTAACTCGATATCTCATGTTGATTCGAGTCACGACACCATAACCATTGCGACTCAAACAACGTGACATGAAACCAATACGTCTAATACTCTAAATCTCCAACACAAAAGAGTATTAAAAAAAATATTCAGATTAAAAAGAAAATGATCTGAAATTTTTTTTTTGTGTAGATTATAAAGAAACGGGGTAGTATATTTGGTCAAATAACATACTCCTTTCAAACAAGGAAAAATAACGAAAAAGTAATAGGATCACATTAGATTTTCATTTTAAAACATGTAAATATCAAATTGTTAGTGCTATATATAGCTATGAGATAGAATTCAGAGGAAAAAAAAAAGTTCTTTACTTTTTGAATTAATTGACGAGTACTAATTGACTGTGTTAAATATGATTTTAGGATACCGATTATCCTAATTGTAGGAAAAAACTTTGTCTACTCAGTAGGTAACCCACCCACTAGAGATAGACATTAATATTTAATGGAGTCCAACTCAATAGAGTTAATAATTTTTTAAATATCTATTTCTAGTGGGTTGCTTAACCCGATGGGTAGATATATTAATCTCAATAAGAATAGTGGTAGGAAGTAAAGAGTATAATTAAGTGTGAAGACAATCTATTAAATAGAAAAAGTCTTAGTCAATACACCTCATCGAAATTATTTAGTTAATTTTCCATAACAATAAAGGACAATAATTGAAGAGGACGACCAACAAATGTTAATGTTGTCCTGCATGAGTGCATTCCCATCCATTATCAATGCAACTTCTAAGAACCTTCGCAGTGATGAGTGGTGAAGGATGTGGGTGAGAAAATTCAACATCATGTGACATCATTTGACAGTAGTCTCTTCAAGAAAATTAAACTTTTCTAGTTTGTGAAAATTTTTAAAAAAAAAAAAATCAAAGAAGCTTGAAAGGGGAGGAAAAAAAAAGTAACATAGTAAAGTGCAG
Source organism: Beta corolliflora (assembly GCA_947648045.1). Classification (NCBI taxonomy): domain Eukaryota; kingdom Viridiplantae; phylum Streptophyta; class Magnoliopsida; order Caryophyllales; family Amaranthaceae; genus Beta; species Beta corolliflora. Next base: position 540,549 of record CANSZD010003415.1, on the reverse strand, counting down.
CTTATGCAAGTTAAATCTCAGATAATAATCCTTTCTACAAAAAAAAAGGCACCATATACAAGTTTTGAGCAGGGTGATTTCTGAGAGTTTGTTAGTTATGGCATTAGAATTTGTTTGTGGGGTGTTTGCATCTGTTGTTGTGCAAGAGTTTATAGACACCATTAAGAGTTTTGGTTGTGATCAGTTTCGCCATGTAATAGCCGATGTGGAGAAGAAGCTCCAAGGTCTTGAGATGAGTTATGTCAAAGCTCACTCAATGCTTGATAAGGTAGATGGTTGGGAGCTTATAAGCAGCAAGTCGCACCGAGAGTGGGTAGGGGATGTTAAAAGAGCTTGCTACGACATCGAAGACTTAATTGCAGATGTCGTAGGTGAGATGAGGAAGACACAGAACGCTCTGTCATTCTTGAAGAACTGGATTGTCTCTCGGGAAATCGACGAGCAGCAACAGAGCTTGGATGCTCTATTAGAAAAAGCATCTAACTTGGTTACTCTTCATAGCATGGAATATTCCAGAAACACAGTTGGAAGTGAGCCACTGACTGAAATCAAGCCTTTCACAAGGGAGTCCGAAAAGGATGAGATCATCAAGATGCTGTTTCGTTCGACGACCTTCGGGAGGAGCAGTAGGCACGCCAGCAGCAGTAGATCAGGAAGAGGGACTACTGGTGTCATTGTTTCGATAGAAGGAATGTTGGGGATAGGGAAAACCTTGCTAGCTCATATGATCAAGAAAGATATCAAGATTCAACGGCTCTTTGACCAAAAATTCTGGGTTAATTTGTCGGGGAACTTCAATTTGGCTGAAGTTTTAAGGTCAATAATGATCCAAGCAGATATGGAGGAGTATCAGGAGAAACAACAGTTAGAGGTTAAACTGAAATCTTTCAGTGACTGGTGTAAAGGAAAAAGAATTTTCATTGTTATAGATGACTTGTGTAATTTTCTGAATCTGCAAGATTGGGAACAATTTGAATCTCTTCTCCATTCCACCCTTGCATTTGCTATTCTTGTCACAACTCGCAATCCGAAAGTCACAAAGTCAGTAACTTCTATTAGTAATGTTCCTGTCATTACACATTACTTGAAAGGGCTATCTGTAGAAAATTGTCAATCGATCATCCTAGGTGAAAACCTCTTATCAGCATCAGATACTGACAATCTCTCTTCCAAGAGAAAGCGTTTAACTCAGAAACAGACTGCACTCGAGATAGCTGAAAGATTCTGCGAAGGCTTACCTTTGGTGGCCAATGTCATAAAACTCCACCTCTACTCTGAGCCTGAGGGACGATTGTCCAACATCCTGCGTAGAGACTTATGGGAGATGCCAGTATTTAGACAACATATATTTTCAGCTTTCCGATTGAATTATTCAGATATCTCCCAACCTCTGAAAAATTGTTTCTGTTATCTCTCTCTTTTCCCTATTGACTACAATTTCAAGAAGGAAGATCTGGTACAATACTGGATCGCAGAAGGACTCATTACGCAAGGGCATCCGGGGGAATCACACTACACTGCAGGCAGCCTAGAAGAAATGGGGAACAATTTGTTTGATGAATTGTTATTGAGGTCGATTATTGTCTACGAGCATGAGCCAATAGTTTACAAAATGCACAAATTCATTTACCGTTATGCTCAATACGTCAGCTCAGACCTTTACCTGCAGATCGACAAACAATTTATCGATGCATACTCATCTTTGAGCAACGGTATGCCCTCTTCTATTGTGATTTCTCCGACTTGGTTCAGTAAATCCAGGCATGTATCTCTTATATCCCGAAACATTACACCTCAAGTACTGAAAGACTTGGAAAAATGCAAGGGTCTGCGTACACTTGTTACCATCCGTGACCACATAGAAATCAAAGAGCTTGCTTATGGACTTTTCAGTAAGCTACAATCCCTTCGAGTACTCAACTTGAGTGCAACTTATATCAATGAGCTCCCAGGATCAATAGGCAATTTGAAAAATCTCCGGCTCCTAGATGTTTCCAGGACAAACGTAGAGGAGTTGCCCATATCAATTTCTAAGCTCACTATACTACAAGTGCTCAGACTTACTAGTTGTCATATACTTGAACTACCTAGAGATATGCAGAAGTTGACAAACCTAGTCCATCTTGAGGTAGACAAATTTTTGTCTTGTATGCCTCCTCACATCGGGAAGCTAACCAAACTCCAGACACTTCCTGCATTTATTGTGGGCACTAAGGATGGATGTCGGATAACAGAGTTGAATAATTTGAAGCAGCTTCAGGGATCGATATGCCTTACAAAACTTGAAAACGTTGGGGACAAAGATGAAGCTAAGAAAGCCATGTTGGGAAACAAGCGATTCATCAAAAGGTTGGAACTTGGATGGATCAAGGACACAAATGATACACGACTACAAGCAAAAGGAGTCCTCAAGAGACTTGAACCTCACCGAGATTTGGAAGAACTAAAAGTGATTGGATATGGTGGTGCTAAGTTTCCAAATTGGTTAAGTAGACCAGAATGCAAGCTCACTAGCATTCATCTGCGAAGATGCTATGGATGCAGAAGCTTGCCAATTCTAGGCCAAATTCCATACCTGAAAGCTCTTCATATACAGGAAATGTACATGGTGCGATATGTGGATGATGAGTTTTCAGGAGGAGCTTCTAATTTCCCGGTATTAGAGTTGCTAATACTTCAAGACATGGAAAACCTTAAAAAGTGGCAAGGAACAATGTTAATGCCTCGCTTACGTGATCTCAGGATCTTGGGTTGTCCAGTGTTGCACGCTCTGCCTTGTCTTAATCGGCTTGCTGCCCTGATAAACTTGGAAATAAAGGATTGTGCAGCACTGCAGTCATTGCCGGATGGAATTATGCCGCTGTCTCTTAAACAGTTGATCATCGAAGATAGTGATTTGCTAAAACAAAGATGCCTTCAAGAAGGTGGTGCTGATTGGTGCAAGATCAGCTTGGTCCCTAGGGTAGTCATTGACTTTGTACCCATTGAAACCTTGACTAGCTATACAATTCACGAAGTTGATCACCAATGATCACCGTCCCTGAAATATGTCAAAACTGATAATTAAATACGTTTACTACTATGGTAGCTTTAGTAACAGATAATCAGTATACTCGGAGTGTTTTTTTTTTTTTGCCCCCTCCTTCCTTGGCAATATATATGTACCAAAAGAACATATTTGGCTCCCCAATCTTCTGGATAATAAAATTAGATTGTTCACCTTTGTTCAATTAAATAAGCTTCTGGTATCTTATTAATTTTTTCAATAATTAAACTGGTAACTTTTAGCATAAGACAATCCTTTCATGTATATTCAACAAATATGCCTTGTATAGTTAGAAAAATCAATAAGGGCAAACAAAGACAAGACTGTGATATATAGATAGAAGTCAGCCTATCCATATAGCCTTATGTGACTTGTATGGATATATATAGTCAGACTTCTACCATGAGATGTGGTAGCTTGAGCTATCTTAAGCTTAATTGTCTTAAACAAGAATATACTAGACATATTCATGGTTTAGCATTTCAGGTCAACATATAAAACACTATCCAGCCCATTTATATAATTTAAGGGAATTACAACAATTTAACTCAAATCCATTCTATCTAAATATTCTGAATAAATGATAAGCCTTCAGCGTTGCAACTTGCAAAGAGAAAAATCTACTACAATTCAGATATTCAAGAATGTTCATGGCTTTGGTTGAGATATAAATATGCAGAAAAAGAAACTCCAGCTATATAGTCCATTAGATATGTTGATTAAGAAGATTAACCTAAAAATCTAAGCAATTCTGGGAATATCTCCCACTATCTACCTGGCTAGATATTGCATGCACAATGGTAGCCGATAACCTGGCTGCTGCGTGGTGAACTCTTCAGTATGACACTTCTGCAGTTCGGTGTTGTGATATCCAGAATCATAAACAGACAGCATACAACCTGGCATTGGTAACATCTAGAGAGGTTCCAATTTTTGCACACTATCTAGACGATTAATGCTGTTAAAAGTGATGTTTGTAATTTCCAATCAAACAGCAAACAAGAATAACAAGAAGCCTTTCCCAATAGGACGGGTCGGCTGCATGAGTCTTTAATCATGAGATACATAAAAATACTGAGTAGATATGGTGTACTTCTTGGATGCGTCCTGCACGGTTTCAGATCATGGGGCAGATATTTCTTCATAGTCTATCCAAATGCTGGGAATATGCTCCATTTTATACCAATCTTGACCATGCAGCTTTGAGCAGCTTGATTTAAGTAAGGGGCAATCTTCAATCAATAGTTTTCCAACTGAAGCAGGCAAACGCCCCATTGGCAAAGACGAAAGTAAAGGACAATAACTTATCTCCAAAACTTGAAGAGAGAGGACATTTGAAAGGCTGCACAAAGAAGCGAGTTTGGGGCAGTCCTTTATTGCAAGTTTATGAAGGGAAGAAAAGTAGAATTCTCCCATATCTCTCCATTCTTCCAAATTAAGCATGGATGTGAGTGCAAAATTCTGCAATTTTGGGAATGCCACATTAGGAGTTCCGTCACCACTGGGTGTATTATCTCCACAGAAATCAAGATCAATAACTTTCACTCCAGACAGTCCATTTAAGTTGAGTGATTCAAGGGAGAGTAGCTGACCCAGAGATGGTAGGAACTGGCACTGTTCACATTTGAAAAGAGTTATACTCACCAGGTTCTTGAAAGATGGATTAGCAATCCAACTTGGAAATGCAGAACCACCATAATAAAGTATGCGTAAGTGGGTCAGGTATGAATAGGGCTCCAGATATGCAATGATCTCATCATCAATTTTAGAGTCTTTTTGTTGTCTGGGACTCCATCGAAGCTCCAGTCTTGAAAGACCTTTTTTTTGCCTTAGGTTGGCCTCATCAACTTCTGCTAAGCTGGAAACATTTTGAAGCCTCGAGAGGCATAAACTTCCTTGGAGGTCTTTAAGGTTCTTGAGTTCTGTTATGCTGCATCCATACTCTGGGCTAACGGGAAACTCCGACAATGTGCGAAGACGAGATAAAGCTCCCATCCCAGAAGGCATAGAATCTAAGTAGCAATGTGTACCTAGATCTAGATGTTCAAGGCTTGTTAGCTTTGTTGTGTTTTTAGGCAGTGTAACCCGGTGGGGACAATTTTGGAGCTTCAATATTTGCAACTTTTGGAGGCGGCCAATGGTTTCTGGCAAATATTTAATCAGGGTCTCTGAGAGGTCCAGGTAAACCAGAGAATTCAAAATGGCTATAGAGCTTGGGATCTCTGATAATTTGGTTCCATTAAAACACAAAACCTTCAGTACCCTCAGTGACATAAAGAAATTATACGGCAAACACTCTATGTGAGACTCATAACCACGTAAGAACCAAAGAGTCGTCATCCATGGCAGTTGTTTAAGCACTCCAAGATTTTGAGGCAAACCTTGCACTGCCACATGATCAGGAGGCTTCTGAGACCTATCTATGATTGCATCACCCATTTTGTCCACCCTAAGGTGGTTGTGGTTGAATCTTTTTGAAAAGATGCTAGAAATGGTAAATTCATTCACCTTGTACCACACCTTTCCAGTTCTGTGGTCCTCCATTGAACAGGAAATGCACCCACTGGACTGAAGAGCTTCAAGATAGGCAACAGCTATGTCATGAGCATACGGCTCCTTAAGAAGACCTGCTACCAACCATAGCTGCACCAGCGTATCTCTGTCAATTTCATAATCTTTAGGATAGAGACTCAAATACAGGAAGCAATTTTCACATTCTGCAGAAATCTGAGAAAAAATTATCAGTGAGTCTGAGTGGTAGTTACGTGAAGCTCTAGATTTGTTCTGACTAACAGGCAGCCTTGACTGGTTCATACATTTCTCCCGCACAAAGAGATGCATATTATCTTCGAGAGTATGAAGACAGTTCAACATGGCATCAAAAGCTCGACTATTTCGGGTATTCCTCTGACCTGATCTATCGGTAGATGATGACTCGGGCTTTCCACTTTCAGAGGGCCTCTGACTCTTAGCTATACATTCTATGAACAATTGATGGTGCAATTTCTCAGTACTTTCCAGTCCAACCCTACGGTGAAATATCACGGAATGACCAGCAACTAAGTCCTTGGTCTTGACATATTGGAGCCAGCCGTTGAGGAAGGTGCATATTCTATTCCTTTTGAAGAACCTCAAATGAAAACGCCACTCTTCCCCACTATGAAGGTCAAATACAGCAACCTCACCCTTCTCATCTTGTGCCTGAAAGAACACATCCGAGTGGCTTTCTGGTACAGAGAGTGAATGTAAAACATCTTTTTCAGTCAACTCCTTACAGAAAAATTGTTCTGTCTTCTTAATGCCTTCTTGTTGGCCCTCACTGCCCTCCATTACTCATAGAGGTGTCTACTCAAACAACCTGTACTGTTAAACAGCAGTTGCCATTACTTATTAAATTTGACATCATTAATTTTATTAGAACAAGGAATTCATAAAGACTGAAATTTTAATTTTAAGTATTCGTCCCACAATGCTGGAATGCCGATTTTCGCATCTGAATAAAGTCGATAGACAATTGATTCTTGAAGCTCACAGCAGCCAGCAGTGAGCACCAAAAACATTCAGAAAAACAAAATAAAAAACACTTATCTTGCTATGCATTATGTTATTGGCCAATGGCCATAGTGTCCTGAAAGTGGTGTTTAATTGAGTCTAAAAATTCCAAGAATTCAACCTTCTAGATGTGGCTATCTCAACAACCATGCGAAGACAACACACGAATTAACCAAATTTGCCCGATGTAGAAGCAATCAAGAAAGCTGCATATGTGAATATATAACCTACGGAGAAGTGGGCTAATCCAACTAATCTCCCCTTCGCTACCACGAAACATTTTAATAGCTTTTGTGTTATCATGTGATCTAACCATTAATAACAACAGCTAAATTTACCAACACCACAAGTCCAATCTGTTACTTGTTAGTTTAATCAATTGATATAATTCACTACTCAAATCAACTAATACAATCAACTATTTAAGAAGCAAGTATGAGTATGATAAAGTCGTCGCGATTCATAGATAAAGTCAAGAACTTCTTAATTATAACCTATTGGATTTTAAGAATTGAGCTATCACCGTTGATTTTCTCTCCTCGTTTCTCTTTCATTTCCTACCCTTTATATATATATATAACTCAAGAATTTTACTCCAAAACTTGTATACAAGCAAAATATAATGAAATAATTTGCAAAGTTATTCATTTAATTTGATTAATCAGCATGAAGTCATCGAACGCGTCTTCTGAATGTGAAAAGCAAAACTAATTAAGTACAAAATATATAAACAATCAATAGTACTATTTACAATATGTTTTGATGATCAAATTAGCTATCTTTGAAAACATCATGTGAAATTGAGAAGTAAATATCTCAGTTTTTCTATCTCAAGGCTTCATCAAATCAATTATTAGATGTATATGATACACAATTTCTAGATTCAGTAGCATAAATTGAAATCTTCTTTAAAAAAAAAGCACATACCAGTAATTTTTGGGGCAGCAAGGAAGGTGTTGTTTGGATGATGATGGAGATAAAAGAGGTGGAAAGATGGACGACGAAAATGAGTACAGGGGATAGAAATGGTGGGGGAGTAGAGAGTATGACTCTGGAATTTGGGAGTTGGTAGAACAAGTAAAGGGGATACAAATAAGAGGGGAAGTAACTACTGACTCACCGGAGAGTTTTCCATTATAGTGTATTTCCTCCATCCTTTTTCTTTCTCGTTTGAAATCTTGACACTATTTATATTTAGAGAGAATCTTTTATATTTTTTTCAATATATAAAAAAAATATAATCATATGAGATCTTATTTGATTCGTCTCAATGATTAATTTATTAATATTCAATTATTATAATTTTTATTAATATATCATGAAAGGTATTTAAAGTTGAATAAGTACATTGGCAAACGAGCACACTCAAAGTAGGAAAGATAAAAAAATTTTACAAGGAGAGTACGTACTAATTACTGTTATGATTTGAGTGGTGAGAAGTGGGATGTCAATTGAGTGGGGCTGGGGGTGGTATGAGTTTGAGTCCCCATAGCCCATAGGCATGGATCTATTCAATATTGGTAATTTTTATTTTTTAAAATAAAAAAATGATTTATTTTTTACAAAAAAAAGTGACCTCTGAATGTTTATAAATGAGAGAGGAAGGCTTAGGAGTGAACTAAACCTCTCATTTGAAATATAAATGCAGTAATCAATTAAACTACAATCTCAAATTGGTCTTTGTGGGAAAAATTTATTTATAGACAAGATACTATTTCTATTCTTGAAACAATTAAATACAAATGTATATATTAATACTCATTAATCTAATACTAATAATAACGTATTCTACCTTTTAGTTTTCTTATATTAAATTTTTTTTATAACCTGCATATTTAACACCACTACACTATTTAATTGCATCATTTATATTCTTACACATTAACCTATTTCAAAAACAAGATTGTATTATAGTCTTTGTTATTAATTTTATATTTATATATCTCTATTATATAAGTGAAGGGGGGAGGAAGATGATGTCCCCTTTACAAAAAGTCTAATATATCCTTAATGAATTTAAATTGTCATATATATATATATATATATATATATATATATATATATATATATATATATAAGTTAACAATGAAATTGAATTTGAAATTTCAATTAAATATTAAATTCAGGAGAATGATTTCCTCTTCTTACATATGTGTGAAAAACTCTGATCAAATTCTAAATTGACAATATAACTTTATTAACACAATCACAAGAAAAAATAAAACTTGAATTTCATATTAATAATTATACTAAAAAAACCAACGAAACATTGATTTGAAAAAAAAATATTTAAAAATAAAAAATAATTATAAATGTCTTTTCGAATCAAATTTTTTGTAACACTAGTGAATAACTAATTGAGAAAAAAAACGTTAATATAACACGCACTCATAGCATGCAAAAAATGCTAGTATATATTATGTACTCTCTTGAAGCCGATGGTTATATTAATCAATAATTTATATTATAATTTACTATGTACAAAATTTAAAAGGAATAAAAATATTATTTCACGAGCATAATCCAATACCTATAACCTGGGGGGACCCTGCCGGCCCAACTTCGCGGCCCATATATTTTTAAGATGGCCCCTGCAGAATTTTAAGTTATATATTATAAAATTGGATTTTATGTCAAATAAATGCTCTTGCTTTAGTGGTAAAGTAGGATAGATAGAAATATTTTTTTGAATGTGAGGTCAAATAATCAAATCATGGTAACCATTAAGTTGGGTTTTTTTTTACCAAGCTTCTAAAGAAGCTGTACGGTTGTACTGTACCTCACTTCACCTTCTACGCTATATGTCTGTTAGACTTCCTCCTCCTCCTTTTCTTTTTATTTTATCCTTTTATTTTTTTCCCTTAATTTCTACTACAAACGTTAATTCACTAGAGGAGTAGAGGTAATGTATACTTTCTTCAATTTTTTTTTTTTGAGAGGATACTTTCTTCAATTCTTGGATTCTCCCTATTTTCTAAAATTTAATTTTCTAATATCAATATATTATATATATAGTAAGATTCACTGTTTATTTGTTTTTGTTAAATTTATTAGCAATTTTTCTAAGTACTTTTTTTTGTCTTCTGATAATTGTTGATTGTTTGATTTGTTAATTGCTTATGTGTTTTTATGTCTGTTTTATGGTCATATGGTTGTCTACAAGTACATTTCAAGAAAAAAAAGCTATCGATTTGCTTGTCATTCAATCTCCTGTATATCTCTCGTCCTTCAACTATTTTGCATGCCTGGTAGTAATTAGTAACATAGTAAATCAATAAAATCATAGTATCAAACTATCAATATAAGTCACATAAGCTGCTGACTTCTAGTCATATGTTCTCTAAATAAAGCTAAAATACCTCCATGGGCAATTAATTCACTTTCTTTTCATTCCCTACTTGAAGGCAAGGGAGTTGGGCATATTGAATGGTATAACTAGGGGTAAATGTGATTAAAGATAGAAGTGGTCAAATGCATGCCTTGAAAACCGCGGAAAAAAAAGTAAAGGGGTAAAATACAAAAAAACGTATATTAAAAGAATCGGCCCCCTTAACTTTAAATTCATGACTTCGCCCCTGCCTATAACTCTTTTCTTCCACTTATTTCAAGTGTTTGATTTAACACTTCATATTCACTTTGGTAGAGAACAACTAGTTTTATTCTAAATCTATCATTTTTTGCAATCTTCTTTTCATTTATAAATTTTTTTTTTGGACTTAATGTTTTAGTAAGTATTTTTACTTTATATATTGTTCTACTCTTCCTTTATACTACCTCCGTTTCTTTTTAATAATTACACTTTCACTTTTGACACTATTCACAAATTTCCCTTTAACTAACATTTGTGATTTATGGTTAAGAAAACATAAACATACTAGTGCTTGTTTGATTCGGCCTCGATATGCATCTTTTAGAATATTGACTTTTTATATTTTTTACAAATACAAAATTGTAGAGATAGAGGCCAAAGTTGTACATGGAAAACGTGTAAGTGTTCCTATTAAAAGAATTTTTCGTGCCGGTGCGTATACTGGGTGTAACCAAGACCTGTTGGAATAAAAATGCATTGAAGTAGTCTATCTGAAATTAATCAGTGCCACTTACTGTTTATTGAATTAATTAAGCCTATTGTCCAAGTTACCATAAAATCGACAAGCACACATTGGTCTTGTAGCTAAGCCAGGCACTGTTGGAAATGGTTGTGGAATTGTAGTGGGCTTAATGTATTTTATAAATAATATTGTTGTTGTTTATGGTAGAGTGGTAACAAGGAAAGGAAGAGCTTTGTTAAATGGTTTGGACTTTTATATTAGGTGCTTGGTTTTTTCTCTTTCATACATGCCCATACTCCTAGTTCTATTTATACATGCATTATGTCGGTCCATTGGTTTAACCAACTTAGGTAGATTTTGTTTTACAATATTCTAGTGTTTTCTAGGGAGCTTTGTAGTCTAGATTTTTCTTAGGATATTTATCTTAGATATTTCTTAAGCTAAATCAAATATATTTACATAGTATATTCTAGATTTTTCTAGATTAATTTCAACACTCCCCCTTCATCAGAAAAATCTTGAACTCCAAGTTGCTTTCTGAATTGCATGAATTTTTCTGTTGAAATTGCCTTTGTAAAAATGCCTGCCAGCTGCTCCCCTGTCTTGCAGAACTGTAGCTCGATCTCTTGTATGTCGACCAACTCTCGGATGAAATGATGTCATATCTCGATGTGCTTCGTACGACTATGGAAGACTAGATTCTTCGTCATGGCTATTGCTACATGTTGTCAAAATAGATAGTTGTTGGTTATTCTGATGTATGTTGTAGATCATTTAGAATTCTTTTGAGCCATACCGCTTCACATGCCGCACTTGTTGCTGCTACGTACTCTGTTTCTACTGATGACAGAGCTATCATTGCTTGTTTCTTTGATGACCAAGATATGGCCTTGGTTCCCAGCTGGAAGACGTAGCCGCTCGTACTTTTTCAGTCGTCAGCACTTCCGGCCCAATCACTGTCTGTGTATCCTGTAAGCTTGTGATTCTCCTCCGTCTCATACATGATTCCATAACTTTTTGTTCCTTTGACATACTTGAGAATCCTTTTTGCTGCTGCCAGGTGAGCTTTACTTGGCTCACTCATGAACCTGGATACGATGCTGACAGCATGTACTATGTCGGGCCTTGTATGTGTAAGATAGATGAGAGAGCCGACCAAACTTCGATATATTGATGCATCGACCTTCTCTTTGCCATCGTTCTTAGATAGCTTTTCATTAAGTGCCATTGGTGTAGCCAACGACTTGCATTCATTCATGTTGAATTTCTTGAGTAGGTCGTTTGCATATTTCTCTTGTGAGAGAAATATTCTTCCCGGGCTTTGCTTGACTTGCATGCCAAGGAAGTACTTCATTGCTCCAAGGTCGGTCATTTCATACTCCTTCATCATTGTCTTCTTGAAGTTTTCGATCATCCTTGAATTTGTGCCAGCATAGATTAGATCATCTACATAGAGGCATAGGATGAGAAATTCTTTCTCTTGAGTCTTGATGTAGAGTGATGGCTCACTTGGGCTTTTTATAAACCCATTTTGAAGTAGGTAGCCATCTATTTTGCTATTCCAGGCCCTGGGAGCTTGCTTAAGCCCATAAAGTGCTTTACGAAGGCGATATACTTTGTCTTCTTTGCCTTCGATGAGATATCCTTGGGGTTGCTCAACATATACTTCTTCTTCGAGTTCCCCATTTAGAAATGCTGACTTGACATCTAATTGAAAGACTGGTAATTTAAGTTGAGCAGCAAGAGCAAGGACTGACATGATAGTCTCCATGCGGACAACGGGAGCATATGTCTTGTTAAAGTCAATCCCTGGTTGTTGGGAGTAACCTTTTGCGATGAGACGAGCCTTGTATTTCTGGATGGAGCCATCTTCGTTATACTTGACCTTGTAGACCCATTTGAGACCGATGACTTCTTTGTCTTTAAGTTTCTCAACAATCTCCCATGTGTTGTTTTTCTCGATCATCTTGATTTCTTCATTCATGGCTTCGATCCATTTTTCTTCTCGTGCTGCTTCTTGAAAGCTTTGTGGTTCGCTGGTGAAGAGAGCCATGATAGTTTGATTGCACTGGAAATCCTCCAAGTAGCTTGGTGGTCGCCGATCTCTTTGTGAACGTTGCACTACTGGAGCTCAGCTTTGAGAGCTTGATCTTGATGTTGGACTCACAGATCTCGAGAATGTTGTTGGAGATCTCGGTGATGATGGACTGGATGATGGCTGCGTTGTTGGATGAGTCAGACCTTCATCTTCACTTGGACTTGGTTGAAGAAAATCTCCTTCATGTGGTTGAAATTCCTTCTCCGTCCATGTCCATTGTACTCCTTCGTCGAAGATGACATCTCTTGAGATGATTAATTTCTTGGATTCAGGCTGGTAGAGACGATACCCCTTAGATTCTTCACTGTATCCAATGAAGATACATTTTTCTCCTTTTCCATCAAGTTTTTCCCGATTGTCTTTCGGGATGTGGGCATATGCTATGCACCCGAATACTTTGAGGTACTCCACTCTTGGCTTTCTCATATATGCCAAGCTTCATAGGGTGTCATACCCTTCACTGCTTTCGTGGGAGATCTATTGAGAATATACATTGCTGTATGGACAGCTTCGGCCCAAAAATATTTTGGTAAATTATTAGCTTGCATCATACTACTGGCCATTTCAGCAATTGTTCTATTTTTCCTTTCCGCAACACGATTTTGTTGAGGTGTGCGTCTTACTATTAATTCTCTTTTGATCCCATGCTCCTTACAGAAGCTGTTAAATTCTTTACTTGTAAATTCTCCCCCACGATCTGTTCTTAGAATTTTTATAGAATGCCCACTTTGTTTTTCTGTGAGGGCTTCATGAAGTGGGAAAAATGCTTCTGATTTTTGCTCCAATATATAAACCCACATCATGCGAGAGAAATCATCAACAAATAATAGAAACTACCTTTTTCCGCCAAGAGGTGGATTTCTGGTTGGGCCCCATATATTTCTGCTTGAACGAACTCTAATGGAGCTCTAGCCCTCCAAGATGAAGTGGGGAATGACAATCTATGCATGTTGCCATATATACAGCCCTGACAAATTTTTCTTTCATTAATTATTGGTGGAAGCCCAATCACCATTTCTTTTTGTTTTAACATATTTAAACTGTTAAAATTTAGATGCCCGAATCTAAAATGCCACAATGTGGATTCATCCATTATAGAATGAGGGCAACATTATGCTCCAATTGCATTCTTAATGGAAATATTTTATTAGGAGCCACTTGAGTAGTAGTAATTAATTGTCCTTTTCTTTTATCAAATAGGAGGCATTTATTAGCATCAAATTTCACAATATAACCTCTTTGGATTAGTTGGCCTATACTTAACAAATTTTGTGCAAGCCCGGGGACATAGAAAACATCATAAATAAATTTAGACGAGCCGTTTTTTGCTCTAACGGCTATTGTCCCCTTACCAACAACCCCTTGGTTGCTTCCATCACCAAGAGTAATTTGAGTTTTTATGTTTTCATCCAAACTGACAAATGAATTTTTATTGCTAGTCATGTGGTTTGAACAACCACTATTAATATACCATGTATATATATATATATATATATATATATATATATATATATATATATATATATATATATATATATATATATATATATATATATATATATATATATATCATTTGACTCTTGGTGAGCATTTAAACAGGTATAAAATAATTGATCTCTAGGCTCCTTATTTTCCGTAAAATTAGCCTCGTCCTTTTGCCGGAACCAACAATCTTTTTCAAGGTGGGTGTGTCTTTTGCATCTCTTACACTTATACAGGCAATCTTGTGTGTTATGGCCATTTTTCTTACATAAATTACAATAGGAGCCAGATTGATTATTATCTCGAATTCCTTGATTTTTATAACTTCCTCTCCCCCGGCCACAGTATATGATGTCCCTCCTTTTTGGATATTTTTACCGTAGCCATTTTTATTTTTATTTTCTCCATTATTAGAGAATTTTAATTTAGCCTAAAATGCTTGTTCTAGTGGCTTCTCTGTAAATCTGCGCATTCTATCTTCATGTGCTAGAAGGGAGCCCATTAATTCAGTTAAACTTAATTTAGATAAATCTTTATTAGACTCCTCTATGGCAGCCACTATGTGATCATAATTTTTGGGGAGACTTCTTAATATTTTTCGGATTACTTGGGCATCTTCAATTTTATCTCCATTAGTTCGGATTTGATTTATGATATTTGTTACCCGACTAAAAAACTCTTGAATTGTTTCATTTTCCGTCATTAATAGATTGTCAAAGTCTCTTCATAAATATTGGAGTTTAAAGAGTATTACCTTTTCGGAGCCCCTATATTTTATCTCCAGGATACTCCAAGCCTCCTTGGCCGTTGTAGCAGCCATAATAGTAGGGAGAATTGTTTCATATACTCCCCTATATATTAAGGATAAGGGCATAATTGTCCCTTATCCGATTTTGTTTATATTGCTTTCGTCATGTTTCATCCCAAGTAGCTTCTTGGATTAAATCATTTGGTTGTTCATAACCATTTTGTACTAACTCCCACAAATCTTGTGAGATAAATATGAATTTCATTTGGATAGACCATTGTTCATATTTTTCTCCCTTAAATGTGAGAGTTTGTCCTGTAAATAAAAAACAAAAAAAAAAATATAACCTTTATATTAAAATTTTACTTGGGGCTAGTTAAATGTGTTTGAGGTTTGGAGTGTTAAATGTGTTTGAGGTTGAAGTGTCGGGAAGTCATTTTAATTTATGTGGTGTTTGGTTTTTATTTAAGGGAGTTGGTATATTTTGTGTTTGGTGTATAAGTTTATGGGAGTATGATAATTTGTAGGATGTAGTGGAGGTTTGGATTAAATGGCTCGGATACCAATTGTTGGAAATGGTTGTGGAATTGTAGTGGGCTTAATATATTTTATAAGTAATATTGTTGTTGTTTATGGTAGAGTGGTAACTAGGAAAGGGAGAGCTTTGTTAAATGGTTTGGACTTATATTAGATGCTTGGTTTTTTCTCTTTCATACAGGCCCATACTCCTAGTTCTATTTATACATGCATTATGTCGGTCCATTTTTTTTTTTTTGGTGAAAACGGCGAGAATTATATAAAGTAAAACATAAGGTTGAAGTTATTACAATCCAAGATGTACGCATTCATGCAGAATACAGGAGGAACAGTAAATTTTTTTACTACATTTATGCAGAATATTCTAGTGTTTTCTAGGGAGCTTTGTAGTCTAGTTTTTTCCTAGGATATTTATCTTAGATATTTCTTAAGCTAAATCATATATATTTACATAGTATATTCTAGATTTTTCTAGATTAATTGAACAGGCACAGAAATCAGAATTCAGCCATTGATGCCTGCTTTGAAGCCTTTCAGCGTCAGGAAGATCTCTTACGTACAAGGCATGATAAAAGAACTAGGAAGCTGTTTTACAAAATTATGATTCTGGTAGAGCCGTCTTAATGGGTTTATATAAGAGAGCCAAAGCAGAACTAAAAGGTGGGGGTGCCAAAATCCAACGTACACTTTAGAAATCGCTCGGAGAATGCTGATTATAATTTGGAAAATCTACAAATAAAATACACATCATCTGAAATCTGTTCGGAGTTAGTATTGAAGTGTTACTTTCTCACTCAAAGTTATGTGCTTCAAAAGAACAAAAAACCTCAATGTCTTACATTGGTGGTTTTGTAGTCTCCTATCTTCTTTATAGAAGTATATGATTTTCTTCTTTATGAATCGGAATAGTTGTGTATTCCTAGAGGTTGTTTACCAAGAATCTGGAAATGTGCTTCTTCGCGCTTTTTAGTAATGTCTCACAATGTAAAATGGTAGTGATGATAAAGAATGTATATGGAATACTCCATTTATAGCTTTTTATTTTACCCACTTAGAATATAAAAACATGAATTTCCTTCAAAAAAAAATACAATTTAAAGCATTAATTACTGTCAGCCAAGTAAGCCATCATTGCTTATTCCACATTCCATAACCAATAAGTACAGATACTCACTACTACACCTCAAAAAAAATATACATTACACATTTACGTTCACTATATATAAATGATCTGATATTGTACCATACAATAGCTTGTTGTAAGGTATTAGCCTCTCTTCTTGATTATCAGCATGTCATTCACTCCACAAAGCGATCAAAAATTGTAACTATCGACCCCCATTGGAAGATCTGGATCTGTTTCTAGATTTGGACAATTTTCGATTTCTAAATTCTTGAGTGAAGTTAAGTGTCGCAAAGTAGGCAAGAAAGACAATGCAGGACAGTTGACAAACCTCAGGTCACGAAGACGAGGCATATCCCCAGGCTCCAATTCTTCCCATCTAGTAAGTCCTGGCATGTTCTGAAGTTCTAACAACTCCAATTGTGGGAACCTGCTGTGGTTTACATCCCCAAAAAATTGGCGGCCTAGTTGCACCAAATTGCTTGCTGTATCAATGGAAAGAGTGTGCAGAAGTGGAAGCTTCCAGAATGTTGGAAGTTCAGTGATGTATGAACAATTGTACAGACGAACAACCTTCAGATGACACGAACGACTAGAAAGCCAACTTGGAAATGCAGTTCCACAGTAGTTTGTCAGCCGAAGTTCTGTTAAGTTATCATGAGGTTGAAGCATATTGAGGATTCTTACCATCGATGGTACTCGCATTGTTCCATCTGTCCAATGCAACTCCAGTTTTTTAAGATGGGGTTTCAGGTGTAGTTTGGCATTCCCAGCTTCTACGGGATTTTGAACATTTTCAAGCTCCATTATACTGATTGACCCACTAATGCTATTCATGTTCTCCAGTTCTGTGATACGATATCCTTCTTTATTCTTCACAATATAAACATCTAAGGCTTGAAGGTTGGTTAGCCTTCCTATATAAGCTGGTGTGGACCGCAAATTGTTGATATCCACATCAAGACGGAATAGATTAACAAGGTTCCAGATTCTGCTAGGCAGCTGAAGAAGCTTTGGACAGTATCTAAGCTTTATGACGCGCAGACCAAAGAGTTCACAGGTTGTTTCAGGCAAACTCTGGATGGGGGTATTAGATGCATCTAAGTAACGAAGGTGTTTAAGTTCACGAACTGATCTCGGAAGAGTATATATTAGGGATCGGCTTAGGCTCAGTACGCGCAGTGATTGCAATTTATGAAATAATGACTCAGGAACATCAGTAAGGTTGGTTCTTTGTTTAGGCAGCAAAAGAAATGTCCTCAAGTGGGTGTAGAATGTTTCAACGACATATAAGGAATCTCGATCTATGTTTTGACAGCATATTGACAAATGGCGGATATGTGTGGTAGGAAAGGAGTGCTGGTCACCATCGTTCATTTGATGGCTCAGGTTAGAAGCTATATTCTTAGCAAAGCTATGAGTAAACTCATGCATCTTGTAAGTAGCCATCTTATCTTCACCTATGGAATAATGTGAGAAATATAACATAGACCTTGACAATAGATCGTCAAAATAATTGCCTGCATTTTTCAAGCCTAACGCAGTCCATTGCTCAGGCACTACAAAACCTTCTGCCATCCAAAGCTGCGAGAGCTCATCCTTGTTATAGTAATAATCTTCAGGGAACAGATGCAAATAAGCAAGAAACTTACCCAACTCCATTGGCATAACAGGGTCATTAAATCTTAAATCTGGTAAGATTTCGTCTTGAAACTCCTTCAACTCCCACAGGTCGTTTTCCTTGAAGTGTGAAATTGCTGCTTCTATCTCCTCTCTGCTAGACTCAGCTGGTATCGCTAAACGAATCAAGTTAGCTACTAGAGGCAAGCCCGCACATTTTGTAGCTATGTGAGAAATACTGCCAACAAATTCAGAAGAGAGCTTCTCCATAATCAAATCCTTGCAGTCTTTATCAGATAGCCTCTTCATGTGGTACGGAATGGTGGCAGTTATAGAGGCAACTTTTGGATCACGAGTGGTAATAAGCAAGACAGTTTCAGATTCAAGAGTAGAAATAGCTTCTATATAGCTATTCCAGACCCGGTACTGCACATTCCATAAGTCATCCAAGATGAGCAGGATTCTTCCTTCGCGGTGCTGTGGAACAGGATATCCATTAGCCACATGATCTTGCATAGATAAGTCACCAGGCTTGGAAGGCCATATGACAGAAACAAAATGTTTCCTGATTGTAGCATCGTTCTGAATGAATCGAGCAAGATTTGTTTTTCCTAAGCCCGACATGCCAATAATGCAGACACCCTTTCCTTTAAAAGAAGGATTGAGCAAGTAATTCTGTATTATACATCTCTTGTCTTCCTTTCTTGCTCGAGCAAGTGGCCCTTGTGGAAGAGTAGAACGATAAGCAGCAGTTGAACTTCTGCTTGCCCGGTTACTGTTAGCAGCTTGAAGTAGGCCATCCACCTCCCTTTCTATCTGCTGCAATTTATCTTTCACGGCTTTTATTTTACGAGGCAAACCCCATTTTTCCAATGATGAAAAAATGTTGCGTCGTAATCGGTATTCATTTTGTGGGATCAGATGACGATGATTAGCTGCATTCCTCCTCCTAGCAACGCGTTTAATGACTTTCTGCAAAATAATGCTGCTGCACTCCTGGTCTTGTACATTCACCAGCTGCTGCTGCCGCTGCTGCTGCTGCTGCTGCTGCTGCTGCTGCTGCTGCTGCTGCTGATTAATGTGATTCTGTTTCATTATTTCAAGGCTTTCGCCATCAATTATATCATCCACATCATAGGCTAGATTGGTCACGTCTCGAACCCACTCCCTCAAGTACACCTTGGGGAGCTCGTCGTTATTAAGCCGATTCAACTTGAGCTGCACCCTTTGAGAACTTGTGACCAGTGATCTGAGATTCTCATCTACACTCCATACATGGCTAATCTCGGTGAAGGCAAGATCTGTTAATTTTTTTGATAGGATTGTGAAAAAAGATGATGCAATTGAAGTATGCCAATCCATTGGCAGTTATTCAGAGGCTTTGGGAAACTAATGAGAGGAAATTAAGCAAATTTTTCAGAAAGACAAAAGGTATGAGGTGTTTTCTTGAGAGTAAATTGTACAGTCTTCTTGTTCATACAGTTGACTAGATAATTTAGTTTCCTCGGTGGTCAGAGCTTCATTATCAATGTCGCTATATAGTTTATAAATTATGATATAAAGACAGCACTGCCACCAAGAAAATAGAAGAAATAATGAGAACGCGGAATCAAATCAAAGTTATATGCATTTGTGTTTAATTTGATTCTCATAATAAACTATAGTCATCGGTCATATGTTTTTAATTCGCCAATTATTGGATTAATTAGAATTAGTCAAAATCAATATCTAGCCTTAATCTTCAACCATTCTTATACACTTTCTTCATGCTCTAGAAGTGAAAAATACTAGGAAAAATAAAGGCATGTAATCCTGTTGTTTGTTGAATAAAAGATGCAGCATTTGAAATTTTGCACTATTCCAATCAAAGTTGAACTTCTGCGGGCTGGCTCGTGCCTACTACGGGACAACGTGGCCTCCTTAGGCCTAAACAAATAAAATTTCAGGCCTCGTGAAATTTCTTAATAAATAGAAAAATTTGTCAAAAACAACCTTTTAAATATTATAAGTTTTTGCAAATCAACCTTTTTAAAAAATGCAAAAGAAGACCTTAAAATAAGAACGTTTTTACAAGGAACAACCTTAACTTATTTTCGGGCACTGTCCAAGTATTTTCTAGCGTTGACGACTCATTAGAACCAAACATGTGTAGAGCACGCAACCTGCATATCTTATGTTTCAAACCCATTTTCCCTCCACTTTCCGGCATTAACCAAGTGTTTTCCAACGTTGACTCCATCAGTATATGTTGGGATGATGGAGGGAAACGGGGTTGAAACATAAGAGCTGCGAGTCATGTGCCGTACTCATGCATGCTTGATTTTAATGACTTAACACCGAAAGATACTTGTTCAATGCCGAAAAATGGGTCAAGGTTGTTCCTCTCAAAAAAAAATGTTTAAGTTTGCCATTTTTTTAAAAATGTTGGTTCTCAAAAAAACTTGTATTTAAAATGTTGTTTCTGACAAATTTTCCTAATCAAAAGAAGATTTCAAAGTCATCAATTTGTGTTTTGGAATAAATTACATCTCTCCAGATTTTCAACTACAAAGTGTTACATTTTGCTATCTCAAATTCAAACACTAATTTTGACCGTGTTCCAAAGTTAATATATAAAAAGAAATGTTATCCTATCGGTTATTCAACATGTTAGTTCACTAGGAAACTACAGGAGGGGGTGAATTGTATGTGTAACAATTGACGTACTTTTTGCGGAATTATAAAAACTTAAACAAAGAAACAAGCTAAAGGAACACAAGGGATTTTTACGAGGAAAAACTTCTTGGGCCCAACAAGAAAAAACAACCTCGCCCACTTGGGATTTTAAACTCAACACTTTCACTAATTAGGCCAAACAACTCTGTTACAACCTAATTCTACTCACGGGCCACACCTTGAGTTCCTAAACTTAAGTTCCTGAACAATTGTTCCCTTAACAGTTGTTCCTCTCAACTTCACTTGAAGTTTTCTCACTTTAACTTGCTTCACTCAAAACTTCTCTCTTACAGGACTTCACTCAAAACCCCCTTACCCCAAAACCAAAATTACACTGATCAAATAAACTCAGTGGAATAAAGTAAGAAGATAAAGAACAAATGACTTATGAGAGAATGAAGGCACTGACACTTTAATTAGCTAAACTCACTAAATCACTTGGTCAGACACAAATTGGAACTTAATTAGACATAAGTATTTATAGTAGTGATTAAACAAAACGTGAGATTAAAACATGTGTTAGTGGTGAAAACATTTTTCCCGTGATGTTCCTCAACTAGAATAACACGTTCCATTCCATTATTTACCCATGAAATCCACGATTTCAATGAACGTGTGTTAGAGGATTAATACTACTTCCTTAATTTTAGCAACTACTTGTGCAACAAACATAAGTCTGATTTTTAATTAAAAATTTTTTTCATTAATAAAACCAATATTAAATCCTTTTATCAAAATAATATCTTTAAAATATTTTCTTCTAAAAACCGAAAAGGATTTTTATTTTCAAGAAAGATAAAATATTTTCTTTAAAAATATTTTCCTTAAAATCAGAGTTTTAACAAATAAAAACAGTTTCCTATTTTGTAGGCATTAATCACTCAATCGACACAAATTAACCATTGCACCATATGTCTACTTCCTTTTGATTCGTTAGTTCCCTTAACTTAACTTATTAGGGTTTGTTCTCCACAACTTAATTTCAGTTCAGTTCAGTTCAGTCCAGTTCCTAAATTATTATCATTACTATTAATTAGTTATAATTTAATTCAGTTCAGTTCAGTTGTTTTATGCCGAAGAGAACAGACCTTTAGTGCCAATTCGTCTATTCCTTACAAAGGAACATATAAACATTATCTTATAACTTTGCCATTGTTCTTTACCATCACTTACTAGTTCCTTTTACATTGGAACTAAAACCAGAAAGTCTCGCTTTGAATCTTTTGCTCCAATGCTTCTCCAGTATCAATTCCTTGAGCATCTTCACTTACTATTCAAAAATCCAACTTGATTTCTTCTTCTGACTTAGGGCCTGTTCTCCCCAGATTATTTTCAGTTCAGTTCAATTCAGTTCATCAGTTCAATTCAATTCAATTCAGTTCAGTTAAGTTCAATTCAGTTCAGTTCAATTCAATTCAGTCCAGTTCCTAATTTATTTATCTGATAATAAAACAATGACAATTATTATTGTTATTACAATTACGATTATTTTATCATTAATAATAATAATAATAATAATAATAATAATAATAATAATAATATTATTATTATTATTATTATTATTATTATTATTATTATTATTACTACTACTACTACTATTACTATTACTATTACTATTATTAATATTAATATTAATTTTAATATTATTATTACAATTACTATTATATTATTATTATTATTATTATTATTATTATTATTATTATTATTATTATTACTATTGCTTTTACTATTATTATTACTATTACTATTAATATTAATATTATTATTATTATTATTATTATTTTAATATTACAATTATTATATTATATTATATTATATTATATTATATTATATTATATTATATTATATTATATTATATTATATTATATTATATTATATTATATTATATTATATTATATCATATTATTAGTACTATTATTTATTTATTACTTTATATTTATTAATTAATGATAGCTAAATTTTTATCATTACTATTAGTTATAATTTAATTCAGTTCATTTCAGTTCAATTCAGTTCAGTTGCATTCAGTTCAGCTCAGTTCAGTTCAGTTGCAATCAGTTCAGTTCTATTCAGTTCGGTTCAGTTACTTTATACTGAAGAAAACAGGCTCTTAGTATTCTCTTTGCTCAATATAGTGATACCTTGCAAATCCATTCACTTAACAACTTGTTAGTTCATTACTTAGTTTGTATCTTTGTTCCTTTGTCATCATCAATATTAGGGTTCAACACAACATATCATTTCTTTTTATAGTTTTACTAATTGATAGTTAAATATATTAAAAATTATAAAATAGTGCATTAGCATGTGTGAAAGTCAAGATCTTACATGCATGTATTTAGAAATGAAAGAAGTAGTATTTTGAAACTGTACAAAATCTCAATTTATAGATTACCAATGGATTTTATGAAGTTCTCTAGTCTAACATATATACAGGATCCCGTAAAAAATAAAGGAATTTTTTTTCATGAGAATTAGGGGCACAACGTAAGAAAGTAATAATTTTTGACGAATCCTATCCAATTAAGACGATAATTTAATCAAAGAATTCAAAATTTTTAGCACCTTCAAAGCCACTTTGGTGAATACCATTTGGTGGTTGTTTGGTACATACAAGAATTTAATTCCCTTGGGAAGTTACAATACATGGGAAGTTAATTCCCTCATGTAGTTCCTAGGAATTTACTAAAATTGTTTGGTTGACATTAAGGAATTTGAAAGGAATTTTGAATGACCAAGTGGGGAGTGGGTCAATAAATTCCCACATTTTGTTGGAATTGCAAATTCTTAGGAATTTTGAATTCCCCCATTTTTCTTACTTCTTGCTAACCAAACAACTCACCAATTAAGAAATTCATGGGAATTTCCATTGCATGTGTTTCTTTCTGCATACTCCCTCTGTCCCAAAATACTCTTGACACTTATCAATGCACATATATAGGAGTTAGTAGTTAGTAAAAGTATTATTATTTTATTTTAAGGAGAGCGAGTGTGGGCCATGGTTAGAGTTGGTGGGTAGTAGGAGTGATATTATTTTATTTAGAGGAGAGACACTGTGGGCCAATGCTTAAGAAGTAGAAAGATTAAAATAATGGTGGGTCATATCCAAAAATAGAAGTGTAAAGAGTATTCTATGACAGATGAACAAGGAAAATGTAAAGAGTATTCTGGGACGGAGGAAGTATATGTATATATAAATAGAGGTAGGATCTACTGAAAACTAACCTTAAACTGAAAATCAGACTTTTTGCTCATTTTGTAGATTTTTGCTCATTTTATGTTTTTTTGTTCATTTTATATTTTTTCTCATTTTAAGAAACTTTTGCTCATTTTAGCAAACTTTCGCTCATTTTACGAAGTTTTTGCTCATTTTACAAATTTATGTCCATTTTATGTTTTTTTTGCTTATTTTATGTTTTCGCTCATTTTAAGAAACTTTTGCTCATTTTACAAATTTTTGCTTATTTTATGCTCTTTGCTCATTTTATATTTTGGCACATTTTATGAACTTTTTACTCATTTTATCTTTTGCTCATTTTATGTTGCAGTTTTCAGTTTCAGCATAAGGGGTGGTTTTTACGTGATCCTATTCCTATATATATATATATATATATATATATATATATATATATATATATATATATATATATATATATATATATATATATATATATATATATATATATATATATATATATATATATATTTTAAAAATTTTGGTAAGATAAATTACATTAACGCCCTCTCACGGGGTACCTAATTACAGCCTACCCCTAAGTCCCCCATGAGAATCGAACCCACAACGTGTCCACTCCCTCATTCTCTATATATATATATATATATATATATATATATATATATATATATATATATATATATATATATATATATATATATATATATATATATACCCATAAAACGAAAAAACAGTTCTTGGATTACCTACCACTAAGCGATCAGTATATGTATTAAACCAACCATCTCAAAGGGATTTTAGGCGGTTGATAAAAAGGCGTTTCCCTTTATTATCCATTGATAGCAAGATTATACATTGTAAATTAAACGGTTATTTCACCATATACCCTTGAAATTTTTTTTTGCACCATATACCCTTTCAACTTTTGAAATTCACCATATACTCCTCACTTTTGAAAAAATACATCCACTTACCCTTAATGACTAACGACGTTAAACTCCGTTAGTCAATAACCCCTAATCCCCCTCTAACCCTAATTAACTAACCTAAATCTACCCCTAATCCTAACCCTAACCCTAACCCTAACCCTAATATCCTAACCCTAACCAAAACACCTAACACCCCCACCCCTCCCCCCACCCCCACCACCCCCTTACCCCCCAACCAACCCACCCCTTACCCCACCACCCCCTATTGCACCACCACTCCAACAGGCCCCCTCCTTAGCCCCCCTTCCCCCTCCCCCGCAGCCCCCTTCCACCCCACCACTCCCCATTGCACCACCACTCCAACAACCCCCTCCCCTTCCTCTGCGGAATCGCCCATCCCCTTCCCCCCTCCCCTTCACCTGCCGTCGCGTAATCCCCCACCTCTTCCCCAGCGGCGTAGCAGCACACTCCTCTCCCTTCTCTCGATGTCGTCGCCTTCAACCTTCACGATCCGGTTTGCGGTCGTCGCCTTCAACCTTCACGGTCTCTCCTTCCCACCTTCCTCCCTTTCCCTTCAATTCGCTCGGTCATCGTCGCTAGTCATCGTATCGGGCGCCGTTGAAGGAGAGGTGACTGCGAGGGGAAGGGGGGGTCGGCGGGGAGGCAAGGTTGAAGGAGAGATGACTGCGGGGGAAGGGGGTCGGGGGGAGGGAAGGGGAGGGGGCTTCGGGGTGGTGGTGGTGGTGGGGGGGAAGGGTGGGGGGGCAGGTGGGGGGGTTGGTTAGGGTATTAGATTCGGGTTTGATTTAGGTTAGTTAATTAGGGTTAGGGGAGTATTAGGGCCTAATGACTAATGGAAGTCTACCACCGTTAGTCAAAAGATTAGTCTGATGTATTTTTTGAAAAGTGGGGGGGGGTATATGGTGAATTTGCAAAGTTGAAAGGGTATATAGTGCAAAAAAAATTTGTCAGAGGTATATGGTGATCAAAAAACCGTAAATTAAAAGCACATTACACTTTCCACTATATTTGAAGGTAAATCATCGTTAAAATTTAAAATAAGAAACATGTGAGATAAGGAATGTGTCAGCCCCGCAAATAGTATATACAGTTGCAAAATGCCTTTATTTTATTCATGAGACGAACTTTAACTTACTAACTAGTTATTAGGCTCAGGGTACGCCCCGGGTAAGGAAAATTTTCATTTATTAATATCATACTTTAAGATAATAACACTAAATATTATTTGGCCTAGTGGTTAAGACTTTAGTATATGTTCTTCAGGTCCCGAGATCAAACCCTATGCTACACAATTTATTATTTTTTTTATTGTTGTGGATTACATGGAGTAAAACTCCCTTGGGGAGAGCGCCACGTGACACCGTTCCTGGTTTAGGCACGCCTTTTAATATATTAGTATAGATAGCTTGGGTCATGGGAATTAATTACATAGTCTTGTCATTTAGAAATGGTCTGGCAGTCTCTCTTTGTCAATTGCATTATTTTAATTTCTTGTGTGAGTTAAACAATGGAGTTTAAGGTGGTTAAGCTACAATAGATTTGTTTTTTTATGGGAAGTTGCATTTTGTAAATTAAGTTGTATTAGGGACTTGAACATTCATGAAAGGTCACATTGATCAAGCTCTATACGTGATTGGCATAAATTGTAACACAATTGATCCATTATTTTAATTTCTTGTGTGAATTAAACAATGGAGTTTAAGGTGGTTAAGCTACAATATTTTTGTTTTTTAATAGGGGAAGTTGCATTTTTGTAAATTAAGTTGTATTAGGGACTTGAACATCCATGAAAGGTCATATTGATCAAGTTCTATACGTGATTGGCATAAATTGTACTCAATTGATCATCCATTTTTATTCCTATGCTACGCAATTGATTCCATTTGACCTTATGCAATAGTTTAAAATATAAGGTTATACACTTTTACAAGTGATGAACTGATGATGATTAATACTGAGTTAATAAATTCTATTGATTACAAAGGGCGTTGCTATAAAGTAAGATTATCATGAAGGTGTACTAGCGAGGTCACTTTCATTTATTGTCAACGGTATATCGGTATTCTTCCCATCTATTACAAATATCAATCAACAGAATTCAAACAATCAGAGTGATCGATATGGATATTGATCCCTATCTTCTTGAATGAGACAGATCTATGACGGAGTAAGTTTTAATCCTAATTGGGGCACTTAAATAGAGTTGGACCTTTTAATATATACTACATATAACAACCTTTTAATATATACTACATATAACAAGTTATCTTTTATATAGGGGTAACTTTTTTGTCATAAGCTACCCGTTGTTTTAAAACTGACTAAAATTAAGTTAAAATGTAACTCATTTTGATTTAAAAAGTGACTCATATTAACTAAGGCAAAAGCTAACATACGCCCCTAGGGCGCTAGATAAGAAATATATTATGCATCTAATAATTTCACACATCCCAAAACTATTTTCTATTAACGATAAACTACCTGATCCTATTTCCCCTCTTATCCCAAAATATAGGAGGATAAGTTTATCTTCTTTTTTTATATCTCCTCAAACAAAAGTTTTTCTACTTTAAGAAAAAGTAGGCAAAAAAATCTAGCTACAATATTTATTGATCTATCTCCCCTCAATCCTAACGCTTTTATTCTCCCTCTAGCCGCCTGCTAGGGTTTGAGTGCATAGTCTTGGTTTTCGAGTTTTTATCTCTTTGGGTGAGTCGTTTGTCCCTGTCGAGGGATGGGCTGATCGTTGGTGATGGCGGATGACATCACGGCACGATGATCGCACTTGAAAATTACTGAAAAGGAGGAGAGTATTGTTGCTTTTGATGATATGAACTAGAAGGATACTGACCCAAACATTGAATTGGCGATGGTGGGGAGAATTATGACTGTAAGACCATACAACTTTGAGGCGTTTAAAAGGACCATGGATCAGATATGGGCAATCTCGAAGGATGCCTTGTTTCGACCAATTGAAAATGGGTTGTTTGTGGTCCAATTGGCGTCAACGAGGGATCGATTGAAGGTCATGGAGGGTAGACCATGGACTTTCGATCATCATCTAGTAGTTATGAATGACATCAAAGGAGGGGTTCAGCCCTCGGATATCGCCCTTAATCGTAGCCTATTCTGGGTCAGGATGTATAACTTGCCTCTCGATTCCCGATCTGAGAATCATATTCGAACAAAATTGGCAGCAGTATTCGGGAGGTTTTAGAGGTGGACAATGATGGAGTTTTATGGGATAAATTTTCTAGGGTAAAGATCATCATGGATATCACCAAACCGTTGCGGCGTATTCAGCGAATTCGTAATAGCAGTGGTAAAGTGGTCCAGATTGAAATCAAATGTGAGCGGCTTTCGACTTTTTGTTACGTATGTGGATGAATAATAGGGCACATTGAGCGTGATTGTAATGGTGTGCCTGAAGATTATATAGGGGAGGAGAAGCAGGGGGGACCGTGGCTCAAAGCTTCACCTCGTCGGAGGAGCATCAAGAAACAAGAGGAAGCACGTCGCTTCTTGTCATGTTCGAGGAGTCTGAATTTTGAGAGTCCGTCGTGGCGAGGAAGGTGGGCAGATGATAGCGTGAGGGTCGAGAGAAAATGTGCAGGGGATGGTCAGAAGGTGGAGCATGTAGTTTCTTTAGAAGCTAGTGTGGAGAAGTTGCAACAGGGGGCGCGGCGCTTGATAAGAGACAACCTACTCATTGTACGTCGAGGCCGAAAGTTACTCCTATAGAAGGTATGAATACTATGACACATGTCCCCATAACTAATAAAGATCATATAATTATTGTGGAGGGCATTGAAAAAGAACATGTGGGGGTGGAGGGGATAAATGATAATAATGAAGTGAGAGGAGTTCAGGAGGTTGGAAACGTGAGTAAGGAGTTAGTGGGGAGGTCTAAGTAAGGGGAATAATGTATCAGATATGACTGAAACATTATCTTTCTCTATTGGTTGCTTTGTCCCTGCTAATAAAAATGTGAAGAAGGTGATGAAGAAAGCTCAAAATGTTAAGATAAGAAGTGAGAAAAAAGGGAAGGGTGCTAAAATAGGGATGGGGTTTACTTTGGGGGAAAAAAGAAAGAACTTTATGGATGTTGAGTCAGGGATGGATGGGGATGATTTGGAGATGGAGGAGACTGATGTAACAGGGAAAAAGATGAAAGTGCTAAGTGACATTGATGGGGAAATCACTCCCTTGACAGTATTGGCCAGTAATCTGCATAACTGAAATGACCAGAGGCCCAAAGAAGGATATATGATGTATTTGCATGATCTAGACGACTAATTTGCCATCTCAACTTGTAACCTGTGATTAAGTGTAATCAACCTTGAATTTTGTCTAATCTTGAACTACAGCTGGGAACAAGTTGGGTTGTGCTAGCACACGGTCCAAGCTCGTGTCAGGTTTCCAAAAGCGGGACCATGGCTATCCTGGCCTAGCATCGGTTGTTCCATGCCAGCGGGCCCATTGCTTCATACACGAAACTCTATGAGGTTTTTCTTTTTTGTTTGATAAGGAACAAGAAGACCACATCATATGCACGAGGTTTTTGGTAACTCACTGGACATTTCACCAATTAAGGTTAGCTAATATCTACACCTATAGACTTACCAACATAAATTAAGGTGGGGGAGTACTGTGCCCCCAATATTGCATGAACAATCGATACTTTTTAGATTCTGTTATACCTTAAGTCAACAGCATGCACAAAGCTCAAACCCACCTCATGGCTAGCAAGGCACCTTTGGCCAAGGGTTTACAACCAGATATCATCTAACGAATATTACCTACTTCCTTCCTATTAATTGATTCTAGAGAGACAATTTCACAAATCCTGAGCACACAAACCATTGCAGCGGCCATCTAGAGATCCTTACTCACTAGTAAAGAGTCCTTTGTGGTGGTTGCATCTTACTTGATGAGCATCACAAGCGCGGGATTTACACCTTTATTCCATATATTAGGTAATAGGTATCATCCTAGGAACTTGCAAACATCAAAGCTAATTAGAGGATGTCTTCACCTTTAGCATACTAGACCACCAGAGCACACATACATCCTAGAGAAAAGTTTTAGGTCTCATGTTGGTTTCTTTACCCAAAGAAAATGATCTTTGAGCTTGGGCTGTAA
Organism: Beta corolliflora; assembly: GCA_947648045.1. NCBI lineage: Eukaryota > Viridiplantae > Streptophyta > Magnoliopsida > Caryophyllales > Amaranthaceae > Beta > Beta corolliflora. The sequence goes on along the minus strand of CANSZD010003415.1, from coordinate 510,288 downwards.
GTGATTAACTTAAATAAAATGGAGAACGCATCTTTGCAATAGAATCACTACAGCAAGGAAAAAGAAAACACAACAATTAACTATGGCAGGGAAGTAATGAGGGTTGTATTTTTGACAAGAAGTAAAAGTGACAAAATTTACTGAGCATAAGACAACAACCAAGAGCCAGAGACAGTAGTGAGGTCTCTTTGATCTTCCAAGACAGTACATCATCAAAAACTATCATCTAGCTTCTATATATCCAAAAAAGAAGTTCTATAGAAAAGTGCTTCACATGGATAACTCAAATGTTATCCATGCTTTTTGATAGTAGCTAAGTTTGCTTAGCATGTTAATTATAAGCGCAAGGCTGCCCAGACAAATGACTCAAAAGCGAAAGCTATATTGCAACTATATTACCTAAACTTGAGCAAAGATCATGTTTGGGTATGAATTCAGGGATACAAAAAGACCTGACTCAGCAGTTTCAAGGAAATAAGTTTCTCCAATACTTGTCCAAGTTTAGGTGTCAAAATATGCTGTCTATCCAGGTAACCGAGGGTAAGGTCAGTTAAGTTGGAGGTACTCTAGGGTGGACTAAAAGAGTCGTCATGATATACTTACATGATAGCAACAGTCATCATCAATCTTGACATAAACATGGAAATAGCCAAAGCATATAATCAACACCCAATTTTATAAAATTACTAATTTTCTCATTCCTTGCAATATCATGTGAGCAATCCTGCATCACACTGCCTTCTCTCGTCTTTATAATGTAGTATCTAGTATATAACTCCAAAAAATTTATCATATGCCGGAGTAAAGATGTTACCTAATATTAAACAAACAATAAAGCAAAATATATACTCTTTAACTAACATAATATGACAGGGGACAAAGGATTTACCTAGAAGCAATATCATTGTTTCTTCTATCCCATCAAATTCATTTCTTGCTTATTCTTACAAAGAAAGCCTCAACTCAATGCACAATCGATCACATATTCAACTCTGCGAATCCGTCCCAAAGAGCTTCATCCTCGAAAGCGGAGTCCTTAAGTACCCATCTACCTCAAATTTCTTGGGAGAAAGCTCTCTATACTTGGCAAACTGTTCTCGAGCCTCGGTATTTTGATCAAGCAAGCTATAAATCATCTCTTTACAGAAATAAGGCCTAAAATCTTTAGGATCCTCTTTAATCAACTCCTCATAACTTTTCATTGCTTCTTCCACATTCTTCTGCAAGAACTGAATTTGAGCAATGATCAACCTTACATCCCTAGCTTCCTTAACCTTACTTTCCTCCATTGCAATGCTCAAAGCCCCCTCTAACCTCACAATCACACTATCTTTTTCGCCGCAACGATCCATAAGCAAAGCATTCTCAAACAATGCCTCAAAAGATAGAGGATTCAATGCTAAAATATCTTCAAAAGCCTATCTAGATTCCTTAATTTTACCCATTTCACTCAACAACCTCGCCCTAAGAAATTTCCACTCCATTTCAAAAGGTTGAGCTCCAACCAACTTTTCCAGAATGCTTCTTCATCTTCTCCCAATTCAAGTTTTTTCTGCAACAACTTCCACAAATTGTCCACAAACTCAGAATTCGATTCCAATAAGTGGGACAATGGTGAGTTTCATTCAGACCCACTTTCAAATTCACTCAAATTATCAACTTTTTCTTCTTACACATTAGATATTTCCACACTTGGTGTTAAAGGTTCCGCCTTTGCCGGCATTTCCTTGAGTTTGGAGGTCGTTAAAGTGGCTGCAACCGTTAAAACCACCGTTTTTGCGGCGGTTTTGAGAGTTGCAGCAAATGGGGTTTCATTATTGGAGGAATTAGTGTTGTAATTAGGGGAAAAAATAGCAGTAATGGAGATTTTGGATGAGGGTTTAAGGAGGGTTTTTGAGGAGAGAGAAAATGAAGTTGAGGGAAGAAGAAGGTTGTTGTTGGATTTGTGGAAAGGAAGAAAAGTGGAGGATATGGCTAAGGAAGAATCCATTTGAGGAGTTGAAGGTGTGTTTGGACTTTGCGGAGAGAGAGAGAGAGAGAGAGAGAGAGAAAGGGTATAAGTGAAGCAGATTTTAGGGGGGAAATGAGGGAGGTTTTAGCCTTTTAGGTGAGTTGAGGTGTGGATATTGTTGTGTTTGTTGGTAGGTGAGAGAGGGAAAAAAGTAACCTAAAAACTAAAAAGTGCTAACAACTTTTTCAATTGATTGAGAGGTTGGAATTTTGCCAAATTGGAGTTAAGGACTCAAGTAGCCAGTGTCCAACGGCTAGAAAAATTTGCACTTCATTGTTGATATTGGGGAAACATCTGGTGCATTTTGGACCTTAACATTTTAGGCACTAAGCACTAAGCTATCAGAGTACATCCGGCGTGGTCCGGCACAGTTTTGGACTGATTGTTTGAGTGGTGGCCATGCCCAAATACACTAGACAATCAGTCCATTTTAGAGTTAGGCACAATCCCGTCCCGAAGATCTGGGCGTGAACAACTTAACCATCCCATGATTTATGCCATGCTCCTAGTCGTCATCGAGAAGTGTGCGCACAACATAAGTGCATACCTACAGAAGTCGCACATTTGTATATACAATTGGCACTGCAATGCAGAAATCATACTTGTGGCTCCATTGTCTCAAGAAACCCTAATGAGGGTTACACCTATTACAAAACATTATGTGGACCGACTTGAGAAAGAGGTACTCGGTGCATCATCTTCCAAGTTCGAGTTCTCCACCTGCATTGTATACTTACAATTGATCCTGCAAACAAATAAATGGAGAATGGAGAAACTTAAGATTGGGAATACATTTTGCATCAGATTAGTGTTCTACAAAGTATGGTACTCCGAACCAACAATAGTCAATAGGACTACATCTCTCATATACATGATTGCTGCCATTCTTGCTCCTCAAAATGTAGGGAAGAAACAAAAGGAAAGGTACACTGAAGATGAACAAAATTAGAACATAACATAAACATCAACCACTGATCATGGTTCCAGCCCCTTCGTCAGTCAAAATTTCCAGCAGCAGAGAATGCTGAACTCTACCATCAATTATACTTGCGGTTCTAACTCCCTGAACCACTGACCTAATACAACAATTGACTTTCGGGATCATACCGCCAGCAATCATCCCTCTGTAATCATCTTCCTTACCCCTGAAATGTCAATCTCCTTTACCAAACTACCTGGATCATCTTTATTTTCCAATATCCCTGCAATATCAGTTAACAATATAAGCTTTTCAGCACCCAATGCAGCTGCTAGTTCCCCTGCTACAGTGTTTGCATTGATGTTATAGGATTGCCCTTTCTCATCGGCATCCACTGACGCAATAACAGGAATGTGATTATTCTTCACCAAGGGCCGAAGGACAGTGGGATCCACAACAGCAACCTCGCCCACAAACCCGAGTTCAGCAGCGTTGGGGGATGGTCTTGCCGTAAGGAGGCGGCCATCCATAGCGGAGAGGCCCACAGCTGTGGCCCCTGCCTTATTTATGAGAGAGACTAGATGTTTATTGACCTTCCCCACAAGAACCATTGTGACTATCTCCATAGTGGATGCATCAGTGACACGAAGGCCATTTAGGAAGTTTGGTTTAAGGCCAATGCGGTCAAGCCATTGGTTGATTTCAGGACCACCTCCATGGACAAAAATAGGGCGTATGCCCACACATAAGAGAAGTACAAGGTCATTGATTACTGATGCTTGAAGAGACTCAGACTTCATGGCTGCCCCGCCATACTTGACAACTATGGTTTTCCCTCTAAATTTTTGTAAATATGGGAGAGACTCTGCAAGGATATCAACTCGGGTCTGAGCAGGAGTAAAGTCAGTCACTAATTTATCAAGGTCCAACGCAAGAGAAGATCTAACACATGGTAAGAAACGAGGTGTGATCGTTTTATTTGCCGGATGGGCACTAGCGAATGGTAAACGGAGCTTAAGGCAGTGGTTCGGACATTTTAACGATTTCTCAGAGAAAGAAAGTGGTGGAATTGAGGGAGTTTTTGCAGCAAACATTTTGCTATCCAATTACCGCTTTTGAGATACAGTGAATCAACCCTGCCATCATTAACGAAATAAGGCACTTGTGAGCATACTTCATTAACAAATATCACTTCGATAAATAAAACTTAAAGACATCTCAGCTATATAATACTAAAACCCAAACACTGGCTATAGCAGCCTCCACCAAGTATACATCTAATACTGCATCTATCTGCAAGAAAAAAACTAGTTCAACCACTTGAACCGTGAGCGTGTACCGACTGCTCTCATCTTACTTAGGAGGCGTTTGGTTTGGGGGAAACTGGAAAGGGAAAGGGAATAGAATCTCTTGATTCCCTTTTATCTTGTTTGTTTTGGGGGGTTTATTTTCCCTCTTTCCCCTCCTTACCCCCAAATCCCTCTAATTTGATTACCCACACCCCCCTCCACTTTCAAATAGGGGTAAGGAAAACCCTTGACCACTTAAGTTTGACCACCCACATTTAACCCCACCCCCTACAGAACCACCCACCTCACCACCCTAACCACCAACCGCACCGCCACAGCCACTGCACCTCCCCGAAAGACCCACCTCCACGACCGAAAATCCCACCCCAGTGCTCTTGGTCACCCCCTATACCCTAAAACCGCCCGGAAACCACCCAATAACCTCCGAAAACAAACCCACAGGCCACAGCCACCCGGACGTAGGCAGCACGAAGAGGAGGAGACGACGCAAGAGGCGCAAAGGGGAGGAGGCGACGCACTCCGCACGAAGGGGGAGGGGAGAAGTGCCGCCGCGCGAAGGGGGAGGAGAGAAGTGCCGCCGCGCGAAGGAGGAGGGGAGAAGTGCAGCCGCGTGAAGGGGGAGGGGGAGAACTGCCGCCGCGTGAAGGGGGGAGGGGGAGGGGCCGCCGGCGCCGGCGCTAGTGGGATGGGGAGGGGGTGGTGCTATGGTGGAAGGATGGTAAGAGGAGGAAGAAAGAGATTGACATTGAAACCAACCAAACAACACTTAAAATCTAAGGGTTTTGCTTTCCATTCCCTCCCTACCCCTTTCTTGATTCCATTTCCTTTACCCCGTGGCAACCAAACGCCCCCTTAGTGAATTACATAGTATAGCTCCAAGCTTATGATCACAATTCGCTTATACAGTTATACTTTCCCCAAGCAAGGTTTGGCCTAGTGGTAAAGGTTTGGCCATATGACCTCGACTAGGGGCTCTTTGGAAAGGAGGTTCCCCTTATCATTCCCCCTCACTTCCAAAGAGTCTGACTGGGTATAGCTGCGCGAGGTGCCCGTTCAATAGGGTCCCTAAACTCTGGATTTTACCAGACGGAAAAATAAATAAATTTGGTTATACCTTCGCATCAATGAGTATTCTTTTGTAAAAAAAAAAAAAACTATTCCCATAGTTTATTTGATGCGAAGGTATAAGCGAATTGCAATACATCATTCCATATAAAGTTCCCTAACCTCTGGATTTTATTATTTTGAGCTTGCATACTAGTTTAAAAAATTCTTACTCAATATTCAACTATTAAATGGCAAACTACAAAATTTAAATCTTAAAACTTACAATTTATAGTAAGATTAGTGCTAAACAAACCTTAATTTTTTCGGAAACGTCGAAGAAATCTTTCAATTTGTTTCCTCGGAAAGTAACTTGAATTGATGCTGGAAAAACGAAATTAGAAATCGAACTTTGTAAATTGAAAAAAATCTGGAATGAGTGGATGAATATGAATATAAACTGTAATCTGTAGAGAGAGATTGTAATCGCAGCAAATTCTAGGGTTTAGAATTCAGAGGGTTAGGGTTACAAATCTTCTTCTTTTCTATGTTTGTTCTTTTCTCAACTCTAATCTCTTAAATATTGTCGAACAAATGAATATAGATGTAAGTTAAAATTTATGTTGTCATTAGCTTTTAAGGTTGATTAGACAAAAAAAAATTATGACGTTTTTTTTTTTTTGACGAAAAAACAGAGCTTAATCATTCATTAAGGCCAAATCAGTGAGAACAAAAGAGAGGGCCTCAGGTGGCACCTCTTCTAGCCAAACACGCATACAACCATAATCCTTACTACTATGAGCTAGTGTGTGTGCGACTTTATTTCCATCTCTTCGCACATGATTAAAGGAAATGCTAGAACAAAATCTACCTAGCCATAAGATGTCAGCAACCACATTTCCAAAACTTGTGTCATCTGGACTCTTTTGCTTCAACTGGGAAATCAGCTTGAGGCAATCGCTCTCCAAAACAACACTTCGGAGGCCCGACTCCACAACGATCTTTAGAGCATGCCGAGCCGCACACGCTTCTGCTTCGTCCACCTCCAATCCCACTTCAACCGTCATGCACGTCGCCCCCATAACCTCTCCAACAGCGTCACGCATAACACCTCCTACCCCCGCTGCTCCATCTTTGAAAATCGCTGCATCCGAGTTAATTTTGTAGACCCCTTCCACTGGAGGTTTTCACACCTTACACCCCCCTTGTTCAGCAACGGGATCCACATGTCGAGCTTCCTGGGCTTTGGCGTATTCCCCGACCAGTCCCACAGCATGTTGAATAACGTCCATGCATCCCACTCTCTTCAAATCAAAGACCCACGCATTCCTGCGAAGCCACACACCCCACAGAATGCTCCAAAAAATATCCCACCAGTCATCATTATTGTAGGCGAGTATTAAATTCGAGACCCAGTCCAAAGAGGGACTCATTTTCATTCGCACGAACGTCGAGTCTCAAAGGGGAGACTCGCCACATCTGTTTGACATCGGGACACAATGCAAGCGAATGGAGAATCGACTCTGGCACATCACCACACATTGGGCACATACGATCAACCATGCAACCTCTTCTATAAAGATTCTCCCTCATAGGAAGACCTTGGTGGAGAGCTCGCCAGCCAAAATTACGTATTTTAGTTGGCACTTTCGCCTTCCATAGAAGCTTCCATACCTGCTTGCCACGATCATCCGAGCCCGAAGCCTTCTCACCCCTTTTCTCCTTTAGCTCCAAAAAATACGCGCTTCGAACCGTAAAATGGCCATTTTTTGAATAGTGCCACGACCATTTATCCTCACACGGCCTCAAAGGAATGGGAATCCTTAAAATTGCCTTACTCTCCCACGATGACAGCCATTTCATTACCTCCTCCTTATTCCAGGCTCCCTCCACCAACAGCTCATTAACCATCTTCGGGGCATCAGGGCTGCGCTCACCAGGAAGAGTTCGAAACCGTGGCAGGGAGAGGATCCACGGATCATCCCATATTGCGGTATTACACCCATTCCCCACTATTTTCTTCAAACCTTTAGCTAGAAGATTTCTTGATGACAATATTGATTTCCACGTGTAGCTAGCCAAAGGACTAACTTGAACATCCATAAAAGATTTCTTCTTGAAATATTTATTTTTGAGCACCTTCGCCATCAAGGAGTTCGGATACTTCAATATTCGCCAAGCTTGTTTAGCAAGCATAGCCTTGTTAAAAACCACTAAGTTCCTCATCCCTAAGCCACCCTCCTTCTTTGCAGCATAAGTTTTCTCCCAAGCCACCCACGCCATCTTCCGCTCATCATTTTTTTAGCCCCAAAAAAAACCTCGACACACTTTTTCAATGTCATTCAAAATGCTCACAGGGATGTTGAAACACTGCATTGCATAAGTTGGGATAGCTTGAGCAATTGCTTTGACTAGAACCTCTCAACCTGCTTGTGACAAAAAACCTTCTTTCCACCCTTTAAGCTTTTTCAGGATCCTTTCTTGAATACTTTGAAAAACACGTTTCTTTGAACCCTCCACAAAAGTTGGGAGCCCAAGATACTTATCGTGCTCATTTACAGCCTTAAATTTCAACTTCATCTGAAGCATATGTTGCTTTTCTTGCTCGATGTTTCGGCTAAATGACACCTCCGATTTCTCCATATTCAACATTTGACCTGAAGCAGCTTCGTAGGTTGAGAGAATGTCCATCACCTTTTCAACCTCCTCCTCATTTGCTCTAGTAAACAATAAACTATCATCTGCAAAAAAGAGGTGAGAGATAGCATCTACCTTCTTTCCAATTTTCAAACCATGAATTTCTTTTTTAGCTTCAGCATCCCTCAAGAGAGTCGACAAACCTTCAGCACACAGAATGAAAAGGAAAGGGAAGAGAGGATCCCCTTGCCGCAAACCTCTAGAAGGGGTGAAATGTCTTGAAGGTTGCCCATTGACCAAAATGGAAAACGAAGTAGACTTAACACAATTAAGAATTAAATCCACATACCCCTGCGGAAAGCCCAACTTGATCATCATCTGTTCCAAAAAGCTCCACTCAACCCTGTCATAGGCTTTACTCATATCCAGTTTGAGACCCAGATACCCTTCCTTACCCTTCTTCTTCTTTCTCAAGTAATGAAAGCATTCATAAGCCACCAAAATGTTATCTGTTATTAACCTTCCCCGGACAAAACCACTATGAGACTCATGAATGGTAATAGGAAGGACTTGTTTCAATCTATTAGCAAGCACCTTTGACACAATTTTATACAAGACATTACAGAGACTAATAGGCCTAAAATCAACAGGAGACTCACAAATTTTCTTTTTCGGGATCAAAGCTAGGTAAGTCTGATTTAAAGACCTAATATCTCCTCCATTATTCAGAATGTCTAAAAAAAAAAATTCCACATCATCCCCAACAATATTCCAGTATTTCTGATAAAAGAGAGCACACATACCATCTGGGTCGGGGCTTTTGTTGGGTGCATTTGTTTGAGTGCTGCTATGATTTCTTCCCTTTTGTACGGCTCAGCTAACATTTGTTGCATTGTATGTGGAAGCTTTGCGGGGACTTTTCCAATGACAGGATCCATCTCAATCTTTTCATTCGCACAAAAAAGATTATTGAAATGTTGAACAAAAATTTCCGAGATCTCCGCCTCCTCAAAAAATTCCTAGCCACTTGCATCTTTGATCGTCGAAATGGAATTTCTTACCCTTCGTTGCTTAGTTTTCTCATGGAAAAACTTTGTATTGTGGTCCCCATGTTGGAGCCACTCTTGGCGGCTTCGTTGCTTCCAATACATTTCCTCTCTGCTTTCAAGTTCCTCCATACGCATATCAATAGCTTTCATTTGATCAATCACCTCCGGTGTTTGGTCCTCCTCCATGAGCCTCGTCATTTGGACTTGGCAGCTTCTCATCTCTTTGGCGAAATCCCCGAAAGTATTTGAGCTCCAGGCACGCAGACATCGAGTGGTGTTAGCCATAGACCCACTCACATCACTCCCTCCACTCCACGCATCCCTTATAACCTCTTCGCACTGTCCCTCCCTAGTCCACATCTCTTCAAAACGAAATAAGCGCTTCAACCTCCGCGTGGGACGAGACGTAAGACTGGATTTCACACTAAGAGTTATCGGGAGATGATCCGATTTTCGCTTAGTTAAATGAGTCACAAAAGAACCACCATACATATCTTTCCAAGCCTGATTTGCAAGAATCCTATCAAGTCTCTCCTGGATGTTTTTATCACCCCCTTGGTTATTAGTCATTTAGTCCAAGTAAACGAGTGACCAACGAAATGTAAGTCTTGAAGCCAGCAAAACTCAATGGCTTTTCGAAACATTATAGCATCATCATACTTGAAATCATTGCCTCCTTGTTTTTCATTTGACCACATCATCAAGTTAAAGTCACTTCCACACACCCATGGGGTAGTAATATCAATTTTAATTCTTTTTAAAAGATCGCAAGTTTTGTATTTGCTCCCTTCTTCAGACCATCCATATACCCCAGTGAAGCGCCATTCGTCCAAACCGACACTCGAAATCATAGCATCAATGTGGTGTATAGAGAAAGTACTAATACTAACAGTCCATTCTTCCTTCCAAAACAAACACAATCCCCCTCTTCTACCTCTCCCATCCCCTTCAAAATCAACAGCTAACATACCTTAGAATCGAAGTTTTTTCCGAACCTTTTCCATCTCACCTTCTCTTAGTTTAGTTTCCTGTAAAAAAACCAAACTAGGGTGCTCATTTATCACAACACGCCTAAGCGCATTGACTGCCGGTACGCTCCCCAATCCCCGACAGTTCCAAACTAGGATGTTCTTCGTTGACCACCGAGAGCCCAGAAGGTGGGGCCCGCCACATTTTCAATCATGTGATCTTTCTCCTCTACCTCAATAGAACACACTTCGCCCTCCTTGGCTTTCTTAGAAGCTGCCGCCAATTCCTCCTTCTGCTCATCCCCTCCCTCCTTTTCTTTCCTTCTAGTACCAGTCAAAGCGCTTCCTTTTTTTACTTCCTTCTCACTCTTTTTTGTAATCCTTTTCCACCCTCTTTTTTTATTATGGTCACTCATAACTAAATCCCCCCCATCAAACACCTCACACTGCACCCTATTAATCTCCACCATCCCTTCCTTATCTCTCTCAACCACTTCCACCTTATCGCCCATCTCCTCGATTGGGGCTATAATTCTAGTTCCCTCTACCTCAACAAGTGGAGCATCTAGAACGTGCAACATGGGTTTATTTCGAGCCTCCACTGGAACATTCTCCACCTCGTTCATGTCTTGTAAACCACATTCACTAAGTTTATTCGTCACTACACCCAACTGAGCCCTCCTTTTTTCCATCTCTTCAATTTCTCTCCGTTGCTTCTCCACCATCTCCATAGGCATTGTCACAAACAATTTCTTAGCCACACTTTTATTTGTTCCTTCACTCTTCTCACCCCCTGTATTACCCCCCTTCCAAGGCGACGCTCTTATGGATGTATCGTTCCGTTTTTCGGGTGTATGATCCCCACTATTTTCTTCACAATCTCGGTCACCATGATCAATGCGTCCACAAATACCACAAAACAAAGGAAGTCGTTCATACTTCACATTAATTTACATAATTTCTCCCCCACTCAGTTTTAATTTGACAGCTTTTTTTAAAGGGTTTTTAACATCCACAACTACACGAACCCTAACCGATCTGTCAATGTCTACGATGTCATTCTTATCAATTTTCACCAAAGCCCCAATTTTACTTGGAAGCAGTTGCACATTCACATCATTATCCCTACCCTTAAAAGGAAGGTTGTAAAACCTAACCCACATAGGCAGTGAATGAAGTTGGACGTCAGAAGGCTTACCATCATCTTGGACATCGCTTAGACACAAAGCTTTCTTATCTAATTAGGATATGCTAAACATTAGGAATGACATAGATATACCCAGGCAACACGAGGATGGATGTCACATTGCAATAAGTTCTAGGCTACTAAGTTGAGTACGCTCTTCATGAATGACTTAGCGCATGTATGGGGAGTGCATCTTTGAAGTCTGTTAGGAGTCAATAACTTTTTTAAGACAATCAGATAATTGTACTAGAAACGCATATGATATGACAATATCGACGCAGAACATGATTATGAACTCAAGATGATGACAATACCTTGGATGGATGCCTTAAACTAGCAGTCAGTCAGTTTAAATCCATTCATTTTGTTCATGTATGGATGTATATCTGTCAATATTTTGGTCGTTATATTGTCATCTGTCTTTCTTCTATGTGATATGAATACACGAAACTGTGAACAATGTAAAAGACTCAAGCCTTTACTATCATCCATGATTGAAGTTCCTTTGTCATGTGCTTTGCTCACAAATCACATTAGATAGTTACACTATGTACATCAACACTGTTAAATTAACTCATAGTTACCATGCACTTCAAATATCTGATATACACGTTCGGTGATGAACAAGAGAGAGGAAAGAGAGTGGGGCCCATGACAAGTGCAATTAATTTTAGTTCCACTACATGTTTGTTCTTGTCCATTTTATAGTGTTTATACTGTTTTAATGCTCAGGCTACTATTGAAATTAGTAAAAAGACTAGATTTTTCATTTTTGCAGGTCTTCTTCGGTGTGGAAAGAGTTGTCGGCTTCGTTGGACAAATTATCTTAGGCCAGACATTAAACGCGGTCCATTTACTCCTGAAGAAGAGAAACTTGTTATTCAGCTGCATGCCATTCTAGGCAATAGGTATTGTTTGCTGAATAGATAATTCTTGGTAACAACAAATTGTTATGTACTCTAATATCAGTTCTTAATGGATAATTCACTTTTTCAATAGTTATAGGTACTTCTGTCTTCTAAAGTTTCTAGTAACTTTGACTTGAATCTAACATTTTAGAGAAAGAAAACTAGTCTTTTCTTCATCCAAATAGACACATTGGTCTTACATTGGGACTTTGTGCTTCAGGTGGGCTGCAATTGCTGCACAACTACCAGGAAGAACGGATAATGAGATCAAGAACTTGTGGAACACCCACTTGAGAAAACGGCTTGTTTGCATGGGCCTCGATCCACAAACCCATGAACCGTCTCCTACATCCCCTTCTACTCGCCACAAGGCCCAATGGGAAAGTGCCAGGCTTGAAGCTGAGGCTCGGCTTTCAAGCGAGTCCTTACTATGTAACTCACATTCTCTAGAGATCCTTGATTCTGACCATTTCCTCCGCCTTTGGAACTCTGAAGTTGGAGAATCATTTCGAAAGTTTGAAATGAAGGAAAGGATTGCATGCCAAAGCCCGATATCTCAAGCATCCACGTCTACTACAAAATGTGCCTATACTTCAGGTCTAACAATGGATAACCGAGATGAAGAGATCGTGTTTAAGGATTTAATTAAAACCGAAATTGTTGATATAAATACAAGATCGGATTCTTCGAGCTCCAATGAGGTAGAGGATTCATCCGAGTCTGCATTACAGCTGCTATTGGATTTCCCGGGAAGCAATGACATGAGCTTCTTGGAAGATCCTGTTGATGGCTACTCCATTTTCCCTTGGATGATGAATCCACTATTGAATATCTTCTGATAGTTTGTATGTTCTTGAACTTTCACTGCGGGTATATGGGTTTTTTTTGGTCACTTTCAGTAGCAAGTATTATAGTTGTACCTTGAAGTTATATTTAATTTCCAATCTAGTCATGTATATTGGGTCAGATTATGCTAATAGGAGGCCTCTCTTGATAGTCAGTTAGATGCAGAGGTCCATGTTACTAGATCTGTTTTGTGATGTCCTCACAGATTTTTGGGATTGTAATGTTATCTGTAGAATCATTGACCAGCTTGATTGGAACTGGAACATATGTATATCATTATATGGTTGAATCTTCACTTTCTTTCTGATTGCAAAGTTATGATAGAAAATGTAGATTTCTTGATAGGAAGTTAGGAACTTTAGAAATTTAAGCTTACATCTCGCAAGATTGCCCCGTACTTGATTACTCCCTCATCCCTAAAAGAATTTCCCGTTTTTCTTTTTAGTTTGTCCCTAAAAGATCGCCCCATTTCCTATTTAGGTGACATAATTTGCACAATTTTTCTCCACCTTTTCTTCTGCCCCACACACTACAATACAAAACTACCTATCAACCCAACGCAACTTTTAGAGGTTGTTTGCTTGGCCTAAAAAAATATAGATTATTAGTTTTCTGAGCCCACGTTTAGGAATATTAACCCATACTCGACAACCTCATTAGAATCCAACCAAAATCTGAATGATATCCAAAATTACATAATCCAATTATGTCACCCAAACTGACTTGAACAACAAAAACTAATGTGACTAGCCAACAAGTAGATACCTGAATATGTCCCTACTAATTAAACTTGAACTGAACCAAAATCGAATGGATTGATCATTGATGCATTACTCAATTATGGCTCAATCTAAAACCAGTCCGACGACTCTTTTGCTACCTTGTGAAAATATATCAATGTAAAGAGGAAAAACCGTCACCAAAATCCCTAATAAATGATTCTTTTACAAAGATATTTTGCCATGTTCTATTGATACAAAGAAACAAAAGCAAATTACCTAGTATTACACAGTTTACACTGGTTTGTCAGACAACTTACTCTCACGAAGAAACAAACTAAAATTAGTGAATCTAGTACAGTATTACACATTGAAACTGCATTATCCTGGAGTAAATATGTGAACCCTGAATGATCTAAAATGAGATGCATCCTAAGATCTTCTTCTGGGCGTATCCAGTAGCTCGATATTTTGCAGCTTTCTCCTGGATCATAAGAACCTCTTCTCCCTTTTTGGCTTGAACTATTGCCCTCTTTTCTTCTGTTTGTTTGTGGATTTGAGCTACCATGTTCTTTATCTTTTCTGCATATTCAGCCTTCTTCTTTTCCAATTCTTCCTGCTCAAGCAGCACCCAACTCATTAAACTCAAGCTATCTACATATTATTACTATACCATATGATTATGAACACTCACACACACATATTCACACAAAACAAATGCTGCATATAGACTATAGTATGTACATGAAAACCATAAATGACCAAGTAAAGTTACCTCAATTTCCTTCAATTTAGCTTCTAAAGATGCTTTCTTGCTGTTCTCCCATGCGTCAAGAGCAGAAAACTTCTTCTCAGCTCTGTTCAATCAACTTCACCATTCAGTTTTGAGAAACTCTTAAATCAAATGTAATAAAGCCACATTATATATACTTAGCAAGCGAGTTTTTGTAGTCTAAATGGTGTGTCTAAATGGCTAAATGTTTGTTGGCAATCTATATTGTATTCTCAACTTTATTTTTATAGTCTCCACACTATCCCTGAGTTTTTAGAAGTGTCTCAACGATATTCCATCAATTTTCGTTTAAGAAATTAGGGTAGTGATGAAGTGTTCTAATTTAGGCTGGAAACTGATTTAATTAGCCAAGTTTCTTGTTATATAGTGGAGAAAAATCAACTTAAACCCTTATTCTCCACTTTATAACAAGAGGTTTCTTGTTATAAAGTGGAGAAAAATCAACTTAAACCCTTATTCTCCACTTTATAACAAGAGGTTTAAACTAATTAAATCAATTTCAAACTACAAATTTATATTAGAACCCATAAAACATCTCTATAGCAGAACTAATGATTGAAGAAATTACGTTTAAGCAAGGAATCAATGATACACTTCCAAGAGGTATTGTGGAGAGTTTGAAAAAGGTGAGGACAGTATGTTGATTTTCAACAAACACATGGGCAACCTACAGAAAAACTCATGGTTGCTTCCGTATTTGCTCTCATGTTCCATCCTTTCCCAATTTGACACACGAGATAAAGGATTTCTATTGCATATTGTGGCTGGAAACTGATTTAATTCATAACTGTTGGACCTTTTTTAGAGCCTGATCAAATGGTTAATCATGGTAGTTAACTAGTTATGTAAGGATATGGCGGTTATGGAAAATATTTAACTACCATGATAGTTATGGAGGGATCTTATGACCACCTTCCCGAATCCCAACTCCATAATCAAATGAGAAGGTACGTCATATTAACAGTTTAACACCAAAGAAAAAGAAGGTACGTCATATAATGGGGTGATTATAAAAAGACTTACTTGTTAATAGCTTTAGTTTGCTCACTTTCTTCCCATGCCTTGATAAAAGACAACCTCTTTTCTTGCTCAACATGTGCTAGTGCAATATCTGTAACAATGTTGGATACATTTTGTAAATATAACATTGACATTCCTTCCATTTTATCTTTACAAGAACATTATAGCAAAATATAAGTCACTTATAACAATATTTATGACAATTTTCAATAGGTCATTTTGCGACTTACAACCTCTTCTCGTAAATGAAGATTTTTCTATAGTATTGTTCTTTACGTGGATGAACATGAATGAAATAAAACTGAATCTTATGTGCCACCATTGACTCACCTGTAGGAATATATAGATGCATATAGCGGAATTTCAGGAAACAATTTCCTAATATCTATCATAGGATCGCAAACATAATCAAACATATAAATCATTCAATAGGGATTAAATATCAAACCTTTGTAGCGTGATTTCCCTGTTGTATGCAAGCTTTTGAAGATCCGAGAGCCCCAAGTGTTGCTCCTCTAATCAGTCCACGAGCACCAGTTGAGCACCAAAGTTTGCTAGAACGGAAGAGAAGAAAATCCTCTTGCTTTTGATGGTATAGGCGCCGGTTTAGGGAATAGGTCTAGTGTTTCTCTTTGTCTCTCTATTGAATAGAAACTGATTAATCAATCGATCACCTAAACTCTAATATTATATCCTATATATAATAGAAGAGTCATAGGCTAGTTAGGAGAACTAATTCTCCTCCTATTCCCCTTTGGACCGGCCCAATCCTAATCCTAAATGGATTTCGATTGCTTTGTCCAACTTGTGCTACAATGTGTGACCTCATAGGATCAATCTATTTTAGTTATAGGCCCAATCAATATTGTCCTATTAATCATATTTATTCTCTAGCAAGTAAATACGATTACTAAAATAATTAACTTTATTATCTTCATAATATAATTCCTATTTATATTTAGTAAGTGTCGGGATGTCTAAGGACATACTCCTTCAATCTCCCACTTGTCCGAAGACAAGAGCGCAATGTTAAATTCCTTAAGTCACTTAATGTCAAATTTGATAACACAATGTTATTCTCAAATTTTGTTCCTTGATCGCTGAGTTCGAACTGCTCAAATAAGGATTAACTCTTTAATCCTATTCCGCATGGCCATGCAATTTTCCAGTTCTCGCTCATTAAGAGGCCCAGACACCATTCCTATTTAATAGGAGGACTTATCCACTCTTGTATGACCATAACTCCCACTCAATTCGTAGCCCACCTAATCACTGCCTTTATAACCTCCTTTTACCGCACGGCGTTTAACAGTGTCAAAGTTAAACTAATTATATTGTGGTTATTAAGACATACTCATGTCTAAGGAATCCACTAAATATAGTAGTTTGATTCTACTTTTATAATGTAATTAGGCCAAGTCTCAATACATCCATATAATCAATTTGACATCTCTATGTCTCCATAGCCCATGGAACTGCGCTATCAATTAATTATATACTAGCCTTTAAAATAAATCACTTATGCCCAATTTAGTGATTTAGACTAGGGACTTTAAATAAATTGTGATTTCCGTTCACTTTATAGGGATCCATTATCAAAACGTTTTCGATAATCCTATTTGAAAACACAAATTATTTGGACATTTTATTTAATACTAAACCAAACAATTAAATAAGAAAAAAAAAATTATTGATAAACATTCAAAGCATAATAAATGTCTTTACAATTGTAAACATGAAGTAAACAACCTAAAGCCATTCTCCCATATGCTTAAGCCTCATAGACCTAGTATGACACTCATGCTTAGGTTGAGCAAGCGGTTTAGTCAGAGGATTTGCAATATTATCCTCAGTTCGAACATTGCTTACTTTCACATCCTCTCTTGTAGTTTTCTATCTCGAACCTTGCAAGAACCTTATCTTTATAAGTCTCTTGACTAAGCCCAATCAGCCTTTTCAACCTATCTCTATAGATCTTTATTCCCAATATGTACTCTGCCTTTCCTACGTCTTTCACAAAGAAACAATCTTTTAAGCCATTACTTGACTGACTCAAGCATGGTCTTATCATTTCCTATGAGAAGTATGTCATCCACATACAAGACCAGAAAAGTAATACTACTCCCACTTAACTTCTTGTATTTACAACATTCCTCTTTATTTCTGAGAAAGCCAAATTTTTTGACTGCCTCATCAAATATGAGGTTCCAACTCCTTGATGCTTGCTTTAGTCCATAAATGGACTTCTTAAGCTTGCATACTCTCCCTGGATTTTCTAGATCTTCAAAACCTTGAGGTTGTGTCATGTACACATCCTCTTTCAAGAACCCATTCAAGAAAGCGGTTTTGACATCCATCTGCCATATTTCATAGTCATGAAGGGCAGCAATCCCAAGGATTATCCTAATGGACTTCAGCATGGCTACTAGTGAGAAGGTTTCATCATAGTCAATACCATGAATTTGTTTGAAACCTTTCGCCACCAACTTTGCTTTGAAAACACTAATGTTTCCATCCTTGTTTGTTTTCAACTTGAAAATCCATTTGCATCTAATGGGTTTTACCCCATCAGGCAAATCAACCAAGTCCCATACTTGATTTTCAGACATGGAATCCATTTCAGATTTCATGGCCTCAAGCCATCTTTCGGAGTCTTGACTATCCAAAGCATCTTTGTAGCTAGTAGGCTCTTCTGATTCTAAAATTGTTATTTCAGAACTTTCAGTCAAAAGGAAATCAATATATCTCTTTGACGGAATGATGGTCCTACTAGACCTACGTTGGGGAACAACAGAAGAAGTTTCTACCTCACTAGGTTGAATGACTTCGCATGGAGTATCTCCAAGTGGGACGGTAGGAGGTACGTGAATTGAATGCACCACCTCCTGAGCATTTTCATGCCGGGCCGCCTCTGATGAGGTGTTAACCTCATCCATTTGTTGCTCATCTCGAACTTTTTCGAGATATACATTTCTCCCACTTGTTTTTCTGGAAATAAACTCCTTTTCCAGAAAGACACCCTTACGAGCAACAAACACTTTGTTTTCGCTTTGGCTGTAGAAGTAGTATCACCTAGTCTCTTTTGGGTAACCCACAAAAAGACATTTATCGGATTTGGGTGAAAGCTTATCAGAAAGTAAACGTTTTACATAAGCTTCACAACACCATATCCTTAGAAAAGACAATTTTTGAACATTTCCTGTCCACATTTCATATGGTGTCTTTTCCACTACTTTGGATGGTGCTCTGTTAAGTGTGAATGCCGCTTTTTCAAGCGCAAATCCCCATAATGAAATAGGAAGATCAGCAAGACTCATCATGGATCGAACCATATCAAGTAGAGTTCGATTCCTTCTTTCAGAAACGTTATTTAACTGTGGTGTTCCTGGCGGAGTCCATTGTCAAAGTATTCCACAATCCTTCAAATGATCACCAAATTCTTGAGATAAATATTCACCACCACGATCGGATCGTAATGCCTTAATTTTCTTCCCAAGTTGGTTTTGTACTTCATTCTGGAATTCCTTAAATTTTTCAAAGGATTCCGACTTATGCCGCATGAGGTAAACATATCCAAATCTGCTCACATCATCGGTAAAAGTAATGAAGTAACTGTACCCTCCCCTAGCCAATGTACTCATAGGTCCACAAACATCCGTATGTATGAGGGCTAAAAGGTCATTGGCCCTTTCACTTGAACCTGTGAAAGGAAACTTTGTCATTTTCCCCATCAAGCAAAACTCACAAATATCAAATGATTCGAAATCAAATGATTTGAGAATTCCATCTTTATGAAGTTTCTCAATACGTTTTGAGCTTATGTGGCCTAATTGACAATGACATAGGTATGTAGAGTTTAAATCATTTGTTTTGTGTTTCTTGCTGTCTATGTTATAGATGTGGGTTTCTAAGTCTATCACATATAAACCATTTGATAACTTGGTTGAGCCATAGAATAAATCATTCAAATAAGCAGAACAACAATTATTCTTTATTTGAAATGAAAAAAAAAAAATCGAATCCAAAACCGGAATCGAAACAATATTCTTGGTAATAGTTGGAACATAATAACAATTATGGAGTTTTAATACTAAACCAGAAGGCAAAAGTAGACTACAATCTCCCACAGCCAAAGCAACAACTCGTGCTTCTTTGCCTACGCGGAGGTCCACTTCTCCTTTGCTCAACGTTCTACTTCTTTTTAGCACCTGCACATTACAAATAATGTGAGATCCACATGCAGTATCAAATACCCATGATGTAGAAGTAGATAAGTTAATCTCTATAACATAAATACCTGAAGTCGAAGCGCCAGTCTTCTTATCCTCCAGATATTTGGGGCAGTTCCTCTTCCAGTGACCAATCTTGTGGCAGTGGTAGCACTCATGTAGTGCTGCTACTTTTGCCTTAGGAATGGTTTGTGGCTTAGAAGTATCATCAGTGGCAACAACCTTGCCCTTGTTCTTCTTATTAGGAGCCCCTTTCTTCTTGAATTGATTGCCCTTCCTAACCAAAAGAACATCCTTATGTTCAGGTTCAGCAGGCAAGCTCCTTTCAGCCTGAGTTAGCATACCATGCAGCTCTTGCAAGGTAGTCTCCCCTCCTTGCATGTAAAAATTCAACTCAAAGTTTTGAAAATTTTCAGGCAAGGATTTGATCACAATATCAATTGCCAGTTCTGGAGGGTAAGGGAAGCCCAATTTTTCCATGATCTGAAAATGTCCAATCATATTGAACACATGCGGAACAACGGGTTTTCCTTTTCCCAACTTGCACTCCAACAACTTACAGTGAGCTTCAAACCTCTCCAATCTAGCATTCTTCTGAAACATAGTTTTCAGCTGCTGGAGGATGGAGTAGGCATCCAGACCATTAAAACGCTTTTGAAAGTCTGGCTCCATGCAAGCAAGCATCAGACATGTTACTTGCACAGAATCAGCCTCTAGGGTTTGCCTTGTTCTCTGTTCAGCTATAGTAGCATTTTCTGGCAGGGGTTCAGGGAGAGGATTGTCAAGAACTTTTTCCCTTCCTTCAGCTCTGAGAACGATTCTCACAGCCATTTCCCATTCTAGGAAATTATGTGCATTCAGTTTGTCCTTTTCGAGTAAATAGCACAAATTATAAACGGAAGTGTTGTTGTTGGTTGAACGAGACATGATAACTACAACAAAAGAATAATTAAGCAAGATCCAATCAATTTTTATCAAGAAAGCAGCAATTAAACAAATTTTAATTACTACTATCCTTTATTCAAAATGAAAGTCCCCCATTGAATAAAGAAATTACCAAGATCCCCTCCTACTACAATCAAACGGACTTTGGCCCTGCCTTCAATTTATAGGAGTTGAGGTAAGTAAACACTTTACTAGTTATAACTAATTATAATTCTTGGTAGACAGGTAACAATTCCTTGTTTACTCCTATCTCTTAGCTTCAAAACCCAAAACTTTGTCTTTTGATGATTTTGTTGAGTTAAACCAAACATTAACATGTAAGTTTCAAAAACCAACCCTACTATCCCCGGAACTATGAGCAACACCCTGCTTTGGCAGAACCTATTACTCATTATCTAAGGCTTTATAGGTATTGTTTGGAAAAGCAATTGAACTCAATATTACTTTTGGGGACCTACGTTTACTAATATGGTCAATTAATAGTGAACACATGAATCAATTAACCACAAACAAACTTAGAAACAAGCATTTAAACAAGATAAATGCAAGAGAATTACTATAAGCAATAACTAAATGATCTAGTATGGCCCCTATACTTAGGAAAATAACTAATCTTCATGAATCCTCCCTTGAATCTCCATGGATCACCATCCTTGAAACTCCTTGGATCCTCATGCTTTGATTACATAATTTGAATTAAATAAATAACTAAAATTTAAAGTTACAAAAATACAAACGATTCGCAGATCGTATTTAATTTACATTCAAATATAACGATTCGCGGATCGTATTTAATTTACATTCAAATATAACGATTCGCAGATCGTATTTACTATCCTAATTTGGGCCATACTAGTCATAATATGCAAAATATAATATCACATATATTATATTAAACATCCACGCATTTATAATATTAAAATAAAATAAACACAAACGATTTACTTATTAACAATTAATAAGCAAATAAAACTTTCCATAATAATCATAAAACTTAACAAATTTAAGCTAGAAATTATTTAGGAAACTTTATTATTTTAATTCAATTACTTATCTAGAAATGGTAATAATCTTTATTATTCAGAAAATTTGCAAAATAGGGAACTTTTGGATTTATGCTCAACATTAGAAAATCAGAATTTTCTTAAAAACAATTTTTTTTATTTATTATAGTACAGTTGACTGTTGACCAGCAGCAAGCTGCCAGTCAACAGCCAAGTAAGAAATCTGACCAACAGCCAGAGAACTAAAACGCAGCACCGACAAAAACAGAATAAAAAAACCGAGAAAATCACCACATCACAACCACCATCTGCCGACTTTCTACCGCTTCGTACACCGGACTCATTCCATCGGCCATTACCGTTTTGCGACAGCATACGCCGGCAGCAAGGCTGCCAAACTCGCCGGCAGCACGAGCCACCAACTCTACAGCAGTTCCAGCGAGGAGGGAGGGGTTGCGCACGTCGCACGTGCGCCGCCCACCCTTCCCCACCTGTGCCGCCTTCTGCCCCGCCACATTCCGGCACTCCTCTAGCCACCGTGGCTCCACCGACAGTGGTGGGGCCACCCATCCATGGCTTCCTCTTTAATTTTGTAACAATTACTTTTAAATTAAAGATATCTTTATTTAACAATTAATTAAAGATTTAGGAGATTAATTAGGTTATAAAAAAATCCGAAAATTATAGCAGAAATTTTGAATCAATCAACAAATCTTGAACAAATTTTAAGTTTATTGAGATTAGATTTCAATGTATAATCTTTATTAACATTAAATCCAACAAGAATTCAAATTTAGGGTAAAAATCAAATTATATCCAAAAAATTCAGAAAATTAACAATTAATATCCGAAAAATCCTAAAATAATTTTTAGGATGATCTATTGAATTATCATAACAAATAAAATCAAATATTTTAATTGTTATCCTTAAATTATATGAATAATCAAATTAAACATAAAATTTAACCAAAATTCATAAATAATACGATAAAATTTGAAAATTAGTGGGAAAAATAATCAAATTATTTTCAGCCATCATATTATTCTAGATCTATGTGGGTGATGAACATTAGATTTATTTAACAAATTAAAAATCAAATCTTTAATTGTTAACAAATTATTTCAATGATTAATCGAATTAAACATAAATAATTTTAAATCTAACAAAAAAATTTATAAAAATCCGAAAATTTTAGAGTGAATTAAACAATTTATTTCGTCCATAATATAAAAAAATCGGAACTTTATAAAATTATTTGAGCATAAATCACAATTAAATAAAATATTTACAATTTCCAATCAATTAATATCAAATATCAATTATGCAAATTCAAGCCATAAATAAATCCTCCCTTAATTGAATAAAAATAATAACTTTGCATACAATTACATGATCCTATGAATATTATGAATTAGGCAAAACTGATACCACTGTAGGAATATATAGATGCATATAGCGGAATTTCAGGAAACAATTTCCTAACATCTATCATAGGATCGCAAACATAATCAAACATATGAATCATTCAATAGGGATTAAATATCAAACCTTTGTAGCGTGATTTCCCTGTTGTATGCAAGCTTTTGAAGATCCGAGAGCCCCAAGTGTTGCTCCTCTAATCAGTCCACGAGCACCAGTTGAACACCAACGTTTGCTAGAACGGAAGAGAAGAAAATCCTCTTGCTTTTGATGGTATAGGCGCCGGTTTAGGGAATAGGTCTAGTGTTTCTCTTTCTCTCTCTAGTGAAAAGAAACTAATTAATCAATCGATCACCTAAACCCTAATATTATATCCTATATATAATAGAAGAGTCATAGGCTAATTAGGAGAACTAATTCTCCTCCTATTCTCCTTTGGGCCGGCCCAATCCTAATCCTAAATGGATTTCGATTGCTTTGTCCAACTTGTGCTACAATGTGTGACCTCATAGGATTAATCTATTTTAGTTATAGGCCCAATCAATATTGTCCTATTAATCATATTTATTCTCTAGCAAGTAGATACGATTACTAAAATAATTAACTTTATTATCTTCATAATATAATTCCTATTTATATTTAGTAATTGCCGGATGTCTAAGGACATACTCCTTCATCACCCCTGTCAACTGATGGCCTATTCCTCTTAGCTTCAGCCTCTTCAACTTCTGTTGATAAACAACATGAAGATAAACATCAGCTTTCACCCAAACACTAGAAATTTTTTTCGCAACAGTGATAATAAATTAATAATAATAACGGGTTTGATATATTTAGCGACTAACCATAAACATTAAATATACTTCCACAATTTCTTTTCACTTGCAACAGTTTTACTTTTAAGCTCGCCAATGCATAACTTCCACCATTAATATCTTTAATTACCGATAACTAAAAATTATAAAAAGTAGATATTTGGAAAATACACATTCAACGAGTCTAATAAACCCACCTAAATATATGTTTTCTTACCCATAAATCACCAAAGATAAACTAGTAAAAGTCAAAATGTTGCAAGTAAAAGGAAAGGGAGGGAGTATTTCCTAATATGCTATTAGTTCAGGAATATACGATATAATTGCGCTTTAATCGATATAATTAATGCTTAGTTATCGAATATGTTGAGCAAAAACAAGACAAAAAGTTGGAGAGAATGGAATTTTTTCAACAACGGCAACGGTAACCTCAGGAGTTGCCGGCGCCGGAGGAGGACTAATAGCCTTTGATTTCTCCTGTGTGATGGTGGATGATGATGATGATGATGATAGCCGTTGATTTTCCCTCCAAACTTTTCTTTATCTGTTTTTCTGCCATTTATGAGTTTATATTCTTGCTCTGTTTTCCTCTGTTTCTAACAAGTTATAAATTGATGATGTATTTTTGTGACTAATCTTTTGTTTTAATACATGCTCTTTGTATAAACTATGCTGCCTAAAGTGCCAGGTTGTTAATGGTTTTCAAATTGTAGTACAATTATTCTTAAGTCTTAATGAAGAGTCCGAATAACAAAGAAATTTGGTGGACCTTCTCCTCATATAGTACTTTAGTGGCAGAGCAATATACCATATTATCAACCTACATTTCCTATTTATTCATTTTAATTTTTGCTAATTGTTTATTTTGAAACTTTTAAGATTTGTAACTTTTCATCTAATACAATTCTAAGCTTGCATCAAGAATTAATACAATTTTAGGCTTGCATCAACATTTGGTGTACAGACTACAGAGTAGTGACCTAACACAAAATAATTCTTCAACATAATATATGACACATTTGAAAAGGGAAGTGGAATTAACATTTCTAAGTGCTAAATCTTGTATTATTTTCTATTCAACTTATTTTGATTTATTTCATGAGAAAAAGAGGTTAAGATAAGTTAATATAACATATTTGTCCATGATAAATTTTTAATTATTTGTCAATATTGGTAATAGTTAATAAGCACGTAGCATCATACTATATCGTACTCTCATCTCCATCTACAAATATAAGTCGTTTAACTAATTCCTTTACATACAAAATGTATGTCGTTAAATGATACTTTGATACTAAGACAATATAAAGTCATATCTTATTATCAAACTAATAATATTAGGTCATTGTAAGAGCTTTTTTTGATACTAAATGCTACTTTACAATACCAAAGTGGTTACTTTGTTCACCAAAAAAAAAAAAATTGATAGGATTCACTTATCTTACATACCCTTTTTTTTCCGGATTTAGTTGTCGCATTATCCTCATGATCGAGAACATTATATCGTAATAGTTGTTCCCATTTGACATTTGCAAGATTCATCTACCTCACTCTGACTATTTTTTTTACTATTTATGACATTAAATACTACTCGTGTAAAATGCAAATATGCAATATTAAATTCATTTCAATATAAATTTTCAAAAGTATATAGTTTTAATAGTTGTTACTAATACATAATTAAAGATCTTAATTATTAAACTTATATGTCGGCAAATATACAAGTTAAACTCAGACAACGATTAGAAAACATATGAAGTATAATTTTACTACAACATACTCCTACAGGCTACAAATTGAAAATGATATACGAAAACACCACGTTGTAGCATGGTGCTCAAGCTCAACTCCCGTTCATATATTTATTCAATTTATGTTGTCTCACCACAAACAATTACTAATACTAAGTACCAACATTAAACCATTTATATTAGAAAATATTTAATTGTACAAGAAAATGCTAATCCAAAAGAAAGACTGAAAAGGAGTAGATACACAAAATCAAATTCCAGCTAAAATGAAAGGGCGACAGCTTTCAACTCAAGGACGTAGACTCGTTACT
This sequence comes from Beta corolliflora, assembly GCA_947648045.1. Classification (NCBI taxonomy): domain Eukaryota; kingdom Viridiplantae; phylum Streptophyta; class Magnoliopsida; order Caryophyllales; family Amaranthaceae; genus Beta; species Beta corolliflora. The sequence continues at coordinate 484,403 of CANSZD010003415.1, read as the reverse complement.
TCAAAATCTCAAAACTCGTTTTTTATTTTTTATTTATAGTTAAATATACTTGAAGCTAATTTTTAACAATAAAAGCTTTCAATTTGCTCTTTTTATTAAAATAAAAAACTCTGCTTTCCCTGTCTAAATTTTCTCTGATTCACTAATAATCGATATCAGATCAATCACAGAATAATTAGGAACCAACAATAATTTTTATCGTTAGCAATTAGTCAAGTAAAAAATTTATATGAACCTAGTCGACATTAAATTAGTGTGGACCAAATGGTAGTACATGTGATTTATGAAAAAAAGGTCACTATTTTTTAAGAAATAGAAATAAAAGAAGAGTAGATACAAATTGTAAAGAGTAATTATGTGAGAAAAAATGTTACTATGTCATAAAATGAAAATTTCATCATGGAATACTAATGTAAAAAAGAGTGACTATATATATATTAAAAAAACTTATATTAGATAATATAAATTACTGTAACTTAAGATTTTAAAAGATCACTATATGATAAAAATCCACAATACTATTAGTGTGGACTAGGTCCACACAAGACTAGCTCTTTGAATAAACCATTATAAACACTTCTATCAAGGAATGGAATTGTGAAAGCAATATAAATGGTCACGCTTCGTACATTACACCATCTTAGAGCAAGCCAACAAACATATCATAAAATTTCGAAATTATACACACCACTCCATCTTATTCTTTACAAGTGTTCCATCTTTTTTTTGGACACTATTTTTTTTACTTCGACAAATTAGGTTAGTTATGTTTGTTATATTCACTACTCTCTTCATCTCCAAATAGACTTCCCATTTCTTTTGGGCACAAATATAAAGGAGAAGTTTTAGGTGAGCCCCTTAGTTGCATAAAATTAAAATAAATTTTTGAAGTTGGTAAATTTTTCATGATTTTTTTTTTACTGAGAAGAGAGAATGTAAGTGGGCGGAACCCATAATTGTTTTATAGGAAAGTGAGTATTATAATAAAAAAAAGTAAACAATATTTTAATGGGTAAACCCATGTCAAATAAGGAAATAGGAAATGCTTTTGGGACAACCATAAATGGAAGATCTATGAGAGTGGGATAGCTAAGTTGGTTAGAGCTTCCCTCTCGATTCCAGGAGATCCTGGGATCGATTCTCATCCCCGCCCTTGTGGCTCATTCACGACAAAATAAAAATAAATGGAAGATCTATCTGGGAATAGAGGGATTACATGGCAACAAATTAATGTTGACAAATGAACTAAGCAAACAATGTTAATAAATATAGTAGAAGTGAATAAAGGAAGACAATCTTCGACTTCCATAGCTTCTTAGTTCATACAGTGATGCAGGTGGACCCATCTCTAGGAATTAAAGCTTGTCATTGTTGTTGCGTTGTGTCAAGGGATATCTTCAAATTAAAACGTGAAGATTTTGGTTCTAAGTTTTCTCAAACAATAATACGAAAAGGTAAACACTCTTGAGTGACATAGGAAGTATAACTAGTAAGATGGGTTCGTGAAGTTGGCTAACTCGCGACTTCCAAAAAAGACCTGAGATCGAATTTCATTAGGCACACATTCTGCCATTCCGGCCTCGCCATTAGGCACACTCTGGAGTATCTTCTGTTATCCTTCTCAAAGTTGCTAATAGTATGAGCTCTTCCTATCTAGTTTTGTCTAATGGTAACAGTGTCCCTCAAACAAGGTCCACTTTCCAACACCATTTGTCTTTCGAGGACAGCTCCAGAGTGTTGATTTGGTAGCAGAAACAACGCTGTTGATAATTAGGTTTAGTCGTAACTCCTAAATGATCGAACTGGATGAAGACTAGACTATTATGGATTACAGGATGAATATACAGGTTAAATCAACATCCCACGAACGTAGCACTTCCAATATCCTCACCTGATGGACCTCCAAGCAATTCCAAGGAAATATGATACATTTGCATAACTGCAATGATCAGAGGCCCAAAGAAGGATATATGATGTATTTGCATGATCTAAACGACCAATCTGCCTAGAATTTTGTATACTCTTAAACTACAGCTGGGCACGAGCTGGGCTGGACTGTGCTATACTTGTGGCTCACAACTAAGATTAGCTGATATCTACACCTATAGACTTACCAACTAAAATTAGCTGAAATCTATACTTGTGGCTCACATTTTGTTATACTGCCCCCCCAACATTGCATGAAGCCATGAATAATCAATACCTTTTAGATTCCGTTATAGCCTTGGTAAGTCGACAACATGCGCAAAGCTGGAGCCCAACTCAAGGATAGCAAGGCACCTTTGGCCAAGGGTTTACAACCAGCTATGATCTAGTGAATATTACCTACTTACTTCTTTCCTATTAACTGATTCCAGAGAGACAAGTACACAAATCCCGAGCACACAAACGCATTGCTGCGGCCATCTAGAGCTCCTCACTCACTAGTAAAGAGTCCTTTGTGGTGGTTGCACCTTCCTCGATGAGACGATGAGCATCAGTGCACCACAAGTGCAAGATTCACACATTTATTCCAGACCACCAGACCAGACAACTTAAAGAATAGGCATCATCCTAGGAACTTGCAAACATCAAAGCTAATTGGAGGATTTCTTCACCTTTAGCATACTAGACCACCAGACAAGACAAACCTAAAGTATTGCATGCAATGAAAAAAAAGGTCAAGTATACTCATATATGCCTACATGGCATGAGAAATAAATTGAATCTACTCGCCAGGTTTGTTGCAATACAACAGTACATCCCAGAGAGCAAGTTTCTCATGTTGGTTTCTCTAACAAGAGAAAATGAAATGTTTCATTGAGCTTAAGACTTTAAGTGGTTAAATAAAATGGATAATGCATTCTTGCAATAGAATCACTATACAAGGAAAAGGAAAACACAACGATTTACTGTGGCAGGAAAGTAACAACTAACAAGGGTTGTATTTTTGACAACAAGTAAAAGTGACGAGCTTACTGAGCATAAGAACAGCAACCAAGAGCCAGAGACAGTAGTAGGTCTCTTTGATCTTCCAAGACAGTACATCATCAAAAACTTGTCATCTAGCTTCTCTATCTCCAAGAAGAAAGTGCTTTACATGTATAACTCAAATGTTAGTCATGCTTTTTTGATAGTAGCTAAGTTACTTGCTAGGATGTCAATTATAAGCACAAGGCTGCCCAGACAAATGACTCAAAAGAGAAAGCTAAAGTATATTACCTAAACTCGAGCAAAGATCATCTTTGAGTATGAATTCAGGGATAAAAAGACCTGGCTCTGCAGTTACAATGGAAGTTTAATCCAATACTTGTCCAAGTTTAGGTGTCAAAATATGCTACCCATCCAGGTAACCGAGGGTCAGTCGAGTTGTAGGTACTCTAGGGTAGTCATTATGATATACTTACATGATAGCAACAGTCATCATCAATCTTGACATAAACATGGAAATAGCCAAAGCATATAATCAACAACCAATTTTATAAAATTACTAATTTTCTCATTCCTTGCAATATCATGTGAGCAATCCTGCATCACACTGCCTTCTCTCGTCTTTATAATGTAGTATCTAGTATACACCTCCAAAAAATTATCATATGCCGCAGTAAAGATGTTCCTAATATTAAACAAACAATAAAGCAAAATACTCTTTAACTAACAGAATATGACAGGGGACAAAGGATTTACCTAGAAGCAATAACATTGCTTCTTCCATCCCATCAAACTCATTTCTTGCTTATTCTTACAAAGAAAGCCCCAACTCAATTCACAATCCATCACACATTCAACTCTGCGAATCCGTCCCAAAGAGCTTCATCCTTGAAAGCGGAGTCCTTAAGTACCCATCCACCTCAAATTTCTTGGGAGAAAGCTCTCTATACTTAGCAAACTGTTCTCGAGCCTCGGCATTTCGATCAAGCAAGCTATAAATCATCCCTTTACAGAAATAAGGCCTAAAATCTTTAGGATCCTCTTTAATCAACTCCTCATAATTTTTCATTGCTTCTTCCACATTCTTCTGCAAGAACTGAATTTGAGCAATGATCAACCTCACATCCCTAGCTTCCTTAGCCTTACTTTCCTCCATTGCAATGCTCAAAGCCCCCTCTAACCTCACAATCACACCATCTTTTTCGCCGCAACGATCCATAAGCAAAGCATTCTCAAACAATGCCTCAAAAGATAGAGGATTCAATGCTAAAATATCTTCAAAAGCCTCTCTAGATTCCTGAATTTTACCCATTTCACTCAACAACCTCGCCTTCAGAAATTTCCACTCCATTTCAAAAGGTTGAGCTTCAACCAACTTTTCCAGAACCTTCAATGCTTCTTCATCTTCTCCCAATTCAAGTTTTTTCTGCAACAACTTCCACAAATTGTCCACAAACTCGGAATTCGATTCCAATAAGTGGGATAATGGTGAGTTTCTTTCAGACCCACTTTCAATTTCACTCAAATTATCAACTTTTTCTTCTTCCACAGTAGATTTTTCCACACTTGGTGTTAAAGGTTCCGCCTTTGCCGGCATTTCCTTGAGTTTGGAGGTCATTAAGGTGGCTGCAACCGTTAAAACCACCGTTTTTGCGGCGGTTTTAAGAATTGCAGCAAATGGGGTTTCATTATTGGAGGGATTAGTGTTGTAATTAGGGGAAAAATTAGCAGTAATGGAGATTTTAGATGAAGGTTTAAGGAGGGTTTTTGAGGAGAGAGAAAATGAAGTTGAGGGAAGAAGGTTACTGTTGGATTTGTGGAAAGGGAGGAAAGTGGAGGATATGGCTAAGGAAGAATCCATTTGAGGAGTTGAAGATGTGTCTGGACTTTGCGGATAAATGGAGAGAGAGAGAGAAAAAAAAAAGGGTAAGTGAAGCAGATTTTAGGGGGAAAATGGGAGAGGTTTTAGCCTTTTAGGTAGGGGTGCTCATAACCGGGTACCCGGTCATTCGGATACCCAGATACACGGGTACCCGCAAATCCGGGTAGTCAAATAATCAGCCCGTGACCCGACATGGAAAAACCGGGTACCCGATTGGTTTTTGCGGGTCGGGTCACAGGGTACCCGGGAGAATATGCAATCAACTAAGAATCTGTCAATTTTCACTCAAAAATATAATACTTATTCAACTTGCAAATTATTCAACCAAATATATACCAGATTCTACAATAAGTCAACAATATTAGGAAGCAAAATATGAATGGCGATAGAGTAGAACATGAGCAGCAATGGTTTACAAATGTAGACAAATTACTACCTGATCAACACGAAGAGTAATAGGTAGTGTTGTATACTTACATTCTATGTGAGGAATCAACCAACCCAAAAATTGCGTCTAAATCTAGAAAATTGATGTATGCGAGGTAAAAATTAAGAAGTCCAGTATTATTTTTGGATTTGAACTAAGCAGCAAAAAACCAGTGAGATGCGACTGGTTGCTTGTGTGTTGGGTTGAGCGAGAGAAATTACAATCATGATGTGATTGGCTGCCGTCAAGGCTAAAAAATAGTGGCGGCAGGAGGTGGTTAACAACAGATCTGGTGTTGGACTGCCGGTGCCGCTGCGCAGAGGTGGAGACTCAAGGTTCACTGTTCGCGGGGAGGACGACAATGGAGAGAGACGAAATCCCTAATGTCGCTGACTGTGTGTGTGAGATTGACCCAACAAGCAGAGTATAGGGAAAAAGTGACCTAAAAACTAAAAAGTGCCAACTTTTCAATGGATTGAGAGGTTGGAATTTTGCCAAATTGGAGTTAAGGACTCAAGTAGCCAGTGTCGAACGGCTAGGAAAATTTGCACTGTAATGTTGATATTATAGAAACATATGGTGCATTTTGGACCTCTAACATTGTAGCCTGTAGGCACTAAACAGGAGAACGGAGCTATTAGAGTTCATCCGGCGTGGTCCGACACAGTTTTAGACTGATTGTTTGAGTGGTGGCCCAGCCCAAATACACTAGACAATCAGTCCATTTTAGTGTTAGGCTTAATCCCATCCCGAAGATATAAGCGTGAACAACCTAGCCAGCCCACGAACTATGCCATGCTCCTCGTCATCGAGCAGTGTGTGCACAGCATAAGTGCATAACTGCAGAAGTCGCAAATTTTACGACTGGCACTGCAATGCAGAAATCATACTTGTGGCTGCATTGTCTCAAGAAACCCTAATGTGGGTTACACCTATTACAAAACATTATGTGGATTGACTTGAGAAATAGGTACTCGGTGCACTATCTTCCAAGTTCGAATCCTCCACCTGTATTGTATACTTACAATTGATCCTGCAAACAGGTAAATGGAGAACGGAGAAACTTAAGATTGGAAATTCTAGCATCAGATTTGTGTTCTACAAAGTACGGTACTCCGAACCAACAACAGTGAATAAGACTACATCTCTCATATACATGATTGCTGCCATTCTTGCTCCTCAAAATGTAGGGAAGAAACAAAAGGAAGGGTACACTGAAGATAAACAAAATTAGAACATAACATAAACATCAACCATTGATCATGGTTCCAGCCCCTTCGTCAGTCAAAATTTCCAGCAGCAGAGAATGCTGAACTCTACCATCAATTATACTCGCGGTTCTAACTCCCTGAGCCACTGACCTAATACAACAATTGACTTTCGGGATCATACCGCCAGCAATCTTCCCCTCTGAAATCATCTTCCTTACCCCGGAAATGTCAATCTCCTTCACTAAACTACCTGGATCATCTTTATTTTCCAATATCCCCGCAACATCAGTTAACACACTAGTGGAAAAAAGCCTAAGGGCTGCGGTCAAAAGTGGCCTAAGGGCTGCGTTTTTTGACCGCAGCAATTAGAGTAGCAGCCCTTAATATATATGAAGGGCTGCGGTTACGAACCGCAGCCCTTCCATATTTAAGGGTGCGGTCGAGAGAAAACCGCAGCCCTTGGCCACATAAGGGCCGCGGTTAATTGAGAAAACCGCGGCTCTTGATTACTTAAGGGCTGCGGTTTTCTCAATTAACCGCAGCCCTTATGTGGCCAAGGGCTGCGGTTTTCTCTATTAACCGCAGCCCTTTTGTAATTTTTTTTTTTTAAAAAATTCAGCTATATAATATTATGTATGCGCTCGTTCCCTGTTTCCTTGCTGCTTTGCTTTGTACCATATTACAAACCTCATAATGCATATATATATATAGAGTTCCCAATTATATATGTAATAATTATATATATAATAATAATAATGTTAAAGAGTACATATTAAGGCAAATATTAATTCTAATACAAAAAGCTACATTAACGCAACAACCGAATAGCTTGCCAACTTGTTTCGAACTTCTAGCTAGTTCTTGCAAAATCCTAACCAATGTATCATAGACAATCTTCACAAATGTAGGTTGCCAACTTGTTTCGAACTTCATCCAATTCTTCAATTGTGAATTCATCCAACCTTGGTGCGTCGTTATCCATGTAAACCTTGCAATAATATGAATATAATAAATTAATAAGATCAAGTCAAACATTTACAATATATAATAACAACTAACTCTTGCAATTAATTAGCTAATTAAACAACCAATTTTTGAGTTGATTTTGTCGATTTTTGTGAATTTGAGCTATATTCACTTCCCAAAACTACCTACATGTTATATATAGGAGCAAAACTAACACACACCACTTACTTTATGCATAGATGAAGTGTTAATGTCATATTTTGGTGCAAAAGATTAGAAGTTCAATTTTTAGGTTCGTTTCGGGGTCGTTTTTTGTGAATTTGAGCTATTTCACTTCCCAAAACTATCTACATGTTACATATAGGAGCAAAACTAACACACACACCACTTACTTTATGTATAGTTGAAGTATATAAGTCATATTTAGGTGCAAAAGATTAGAAGTTCAATTTTTAGGTTCGTTTCGGGGTCGCTTTTTGTGAATTTGAGCTATTTCACTTCCCAAAACTACCTACATGTTACATATAGGAGCAAAACTAACACACACCACTTACTTTATGCATAGTTGAAGTGTTAATGTCATATTTTGGTGCAAAAGATTAGAAGATCAATTTTTAGGTTCGTTTCGGGGTCGTTTTTTGTGAATTGGAGCTATTTCACTTCCCAAAACTACCTACATGTTACATATAGGAGCAAAACTAACACACACCACTTACTTTATGCATAGTTGAAGTGTTAATGTCGTATTTAGGTGCAAAAGATTAGAAGTTCAATTTTTAGGTTCGTTTCGGGGTCGTTTTTGCGAATTTGAGCTATATTCACTTCCCAAAACTACCTACATGTTATATATAGGAGCAAAACTAACACACACCACTTACTTTATGCATAGTTGAAGTGTTAATGTCATATTTTGGTGCAAAAGATTAGAAGATCAATTTTTAGGTTCGTTTCGGGGTCGTTTTTTGTGAATTGGGGCTATTTCACTTCCCAAAACTACCTACATGTTACATATAGGAGCAAAACTAACACACACCACTTACTTTTTGCATAGTTGAAGTGTTAATGTCATATTTAGGGGCAAAAGATTAGAAGTTCAATTTTTAGGTTCGTTTCGGGGTCGTTTTTTGCGAATTTGAGCTATATTCACTTCCCAAAACTACCTACATGTTACATATAGGAGCAAAACTAACACACACCACTTACTTTATGTATAGTTGAAGTATATAAGTCATATTTAGGTGCAAAAGATTAGAAGTTCAATTTTTAGGTTCGTTTCGGGGGTCGCTTTTTGTGAATTTGAGCTATTTCACTTCCCAAAACTACCTACATGTTACATATAGGAGCAAAACTAACACACACCACTTACTTTATGCATAGTTGAAGTGTTAATGTCATATTTTGGTGCAAAAGATTAGAAGATCAATTTTTAGGTTCGTTTCGGGGTCGTTTTTTGTGAATTGGAGCTATTTCACTTCCCAAAACTACCTACATGTTACATATAGGAGCAAAAACTAACACACACCACTTACTTTATGCATAGTTGAAGTGTTAATGTCATATTTAGGTGCAAAAGATTAGAAGTTCAATTTTTAGGTTCGTTTCGGGGTCGTTTTTTGCGATTTTGAGCTATATTCACTTCCCAAAACTACCTACATGTTATATATAGGAGCAAAACTAACACACACCACTTACTTTATGCATAGTTGAAGTGTTAATGTCATATTTTGGTGCAAAAGATTAGAAGATCAATTTTTAGGTTCGTTTCGGGGTCTTTTTTGTGAATTGGAGCTATTTCACTTCCCAAAACTACCTACATGTTACATATAGGAGCAAAACTAACACACACCACTTACTTTATGCATAGTTGAAGTGTTAATGTCATATTTAGGTGCAAAAGATTAGAAGTTCAATTTTTAGGTTCGTTTCGGGGTCGTTTTTTGTGAATTGGAGCTATTTCACTTCCCAAAACTACCTACATGTTACATATAGGAGCAAAAACTAACACACACCACTTACTTTATGCATAGTTGAAGTGTTAATGTCATATTTAGGTGCAAAAGATTAGAAGTTCAATTTTTAGGTTCGTTTCGGGGTCTTTTTTTGCGAATTTGAGCTATATTCACTTCCCAAAACTACCTACATGTTACATATAGGAGCAAAACTAACACACACCACTTACTTTATGCATAGTTGAAGTGTTAATGTCATATTTTGGTGCAAAAGATTAGAAGATCAATTTTTAGGTTCGTTTCGGGGTCGTTTTTTGTGAATTGGAGCTATTTCACTTCCCAAAACTACCTACATGTTACATATAGGAGCAAAACTAACACACACCACTTACTTTATGCATAGTTGAAGTGTTAATGTCATATTTAGGTGCAAAAGATTAGAAGTTCAATTTTTAGGTTCGTTTCGGGGTCGTTTTTTGCGAATTTGAGCTATATTCACTTCCCAAAACTACCTACATGTTATATATAGGAGCAAAACTAACACACACCACTTACTTTATGCATAGTTGAAGTGTTAATGTAATATTTTGGTGCAAAAGATTAGAAGATCAATTTTTAGGTTCGTTTCGGGGTCGTTTTTTGTGAATTGGAGCTATTTCACTTCCCAAAACTACCTACATGTTACATATAGGAGCAAAACTAACACACACCACTTACTTTATGCATAGTTGAAGTGTTAATGTCATATTTAGGTGCAAAAGATTAGAAGTTCAATTTTTAGGTTCGTTTCGGGGTCGTTTTGTGTGAATTGGAGCTATTTCACTTCCCAAAACTACCTACATGTTACATATAGGAGCAAAAACTAACACACACCACTTACTTTATGCATAGTTGAAGTGTTAATGTTATATTTAGGTGCTAAAGATTAGAAGTTCAATTTTTAGGTTAGTTTCGGGGTCGTTTTTTGCGAATTTGAGCTATATTCACTTCCCAAAACTACCTACATGTTATATATAGGAGCAAAACTAACACACACCACTTACTTTATGCATAGTTGAAGTGTTAATGTCATATTTTGGTGCAAAAGATTAGAAGATCAATTTTTAGGTTCGTTTCGGGGGTCGTTTTTTGTGAATTGGAGCTATTTCACTTCCCAAAACTACCTACATGTTTCATATAGGAGCAAAACTAACACACACCACTTACTTTATGCATAGTTGAAGTGTTAATGTCATATTTAGGTGCAAAAGATTAGAAGTTCAATTTTTAGGTTCGTTTCGGGGTCGTTTTGTGTGAATTGGAGCTATTTCACTTCCCAAAACTACCTACATGTTACATATAGGAGCAAAAACTAACACACACCACTTACTTTATGCATAGTTGAAGTGTTAATGTCATATTTAGGTGCAAAAGATTAGAAGTTCAATTTTTAGGTTCGTTTCGGGGTCGTTTTTTGCGAATTTGAGCTATATTCACTTCCCAAAACTACCTACATGTTATATATAGGAGCAAAACTAACACACACCACTTACTTTATGCATAGTTGAAGTGTTAATGTCATATTTTGGTGCAAAAGATTAGAAGATCAATTTTTAGGTTCGTTTCGGGGTCGTTATTTGTGAATTGGAGCTATTTCACTTCCCAAAACTACCTACATGTTACATATAGGAGCAAAACTAACACACACCACTTACTTTATGCATAGTTGAAGTGTTAATGTCATATTTAGGTGCAAAAGATTAGAAGTTCAATTTTTAGGTTCGTTTCGGGGTCGTTTTTTGCGAATTTGAGCTATTCACTTCCCAAAACTACCTACATGTTACATATAGGAGCAAAACTAACACACACCACTTACTTTATGTATAGTTGAAGTATATAAGTCATATTTAGGTGCAAAAGATTAGAAGTTCAATTTTTAAGTTCGTTTCGGGGTCGATATGATTATAGTTAATTTATGCTACAATTTCCAAAATAAACTAATTCTTATCTATCAATTTAATCTAAATTAAATAAACTAATTAGTTACATACCTTTTGAAGATAATCGATGTCGAGTACAACGGTTGACTATATCAAACATGTACTTGCAAAGACGTAATAGCCACAATCAACACCATTCTTTTGTTGCGGACATCGAAATTCACCAAATTTAAACATCCAAAAACATTCATGTTAAATTTAAAGTATATGAAAATAAATGGTTAGACATAAGATTCACCAAAGTAGTTACCTCAACGATATCCAAAGAGGAGCTTTTCCTAATCGAAGTCCAAGTCCATAATGGTGCTTCATCACACTACATCAATACATTATAAGATGTTTATTATATATATATATATATATATATATATATATATATATATATATATATATATATATATATATATATATATATATATAAATGTGTAATATTAGGTACACATATTGTTCTAGTTATGTTACCTATTCAATAGTGACTTGACTAGTAAGCTCCGTGGTGGTTGTCGACGAAGAGAATCAAAGTGGTAAACGTGATTATTTGACAAACATATCACAATGAGCGTCCAATGGAGACTATATAAGGAAATAATATAAAGTTACTTATTCAACAATTCGGTGAATTTTGTTATCGATATATATGGAACAAGAAGGCAAGTTATCTAAACAAGGAAATAAAGTTATAGAAAATAAAGTAAAGCATCAAGTTTGGTATAACAAGCTTACGCTTCAATATATGGAACAAGGATGAACTTCTCTTCTAACCGATGTGATTGTTTGAAACTAGTATCGAGATATTCTTTCACATCGGTTTTGTTTTTTAAACAATTGTCATCTCGCATCATACTTGGACATAACCAACCAATCTTTGTCTCACTCATTTTTTCATTCAATTCAGTACACAATAACCTGAGAAATTAAAGCATATAATAAAAAGTAAACATACTTATCATGTATGGAAGTTGAAAACTATTATAAACTTGTAAAGTAAGATATGTATGTATCACCTCATGAGTGCTTGTATCATTGTTCCACTCAACATTTCTCCACGTAAGAATTCTTTAACATCGTCTTTGGAAATCCATGTAGATGACTCATCAGCGTAGTTGAATTGTTCCTTCCCCAAAGGAACATGTATTGGAGCATTATCGGGCAAATCGCTAACACACTCATGCAACCAATAACATGCCTTAGTAAGGCCTTGCACCACCAACGGCTCGAGAATAAGTGGATTGTTTGACATACTAACTTGGTCATCGAACACATTTGGTTCAATTTCAGCACGTCCAATTGCCTCCTTAGCCATCTTGTTTTGTGAACCGACCTTTTTAGCCTTCTTGTCATGTGAACCAACCTTCCTTGAAACCTATTAAAAAGTAATAATAAGAATATTACTAATTATTATATATATGACATAGAAAAGTAATATAATCGGAGTTGATTATTACATAAACTAACGCATATATATATGTATGTTTATCGGTGTACCTCATCTGAAAATCGCACCCATGCACGCGGCCACAGAACATAACTACCATGGGCGTCACTCAGTGTATGTAGACTAACCTCCGGTTTTGGCATCGGAAGACCTAAGTCTTCAAAACCAGGCTCAATGTAGTCGATGCTCACCACATAGTGATCATTGTTCACTATCTGGTGATGCACTCGTACTCGATCACCGGAGGCCGTGCATGGCCACTAGCTACCACAATCGGACTATCGAAAATCATTTTCTCGAACTAATAGTCGGCATGGGGTCTCCTCCTTTGAATCAAAACAAGTCATTAATAGTTAATTGCGATGAAACAACATATTTAGAATTGCATGCACTTAGGGACAATACATAGTTAATTAATAAAGCACAAGTGATTAAGCGTGATAAATTAAACCAAATACGAGTGATTACCTTCAACTCGGGTATTGGTGGATCGGGTGCGAGGTATCGTTTGATTATCCGATGTTTGTGGAACACCGATCGGGTGGCTAGATGGAACATCACCGCCTTTCTTCAATGGGAAGGTCGGTAAACCCATTTGCTCCATCATAGCATTGAAGTTATGTGTCATCTCCTCTCTAAGCTCCTCCCGAATTGCAGATTTGATAGCCTCCACATCTACCGACACCGAATTCACACTACTTGCACTTGATTTTGACGTTGTAGTGTATTGTTCACCATATACCTTTCGCACGCCGAGGCGGACACCTCCCACACCCCTCACACGACCACCGTGGTCCTTTCCTAGAGTTTCGTGCAAAGCATCCATGTGTGCGGTAGGAGTGAAATCACTGTTGCCTCCTTTTCCTTTAATCCGATCTACAAATAAAACAACGAAAAATTGGACGTTAAAATTTTTCAAAAAACAAAACGTACTACCGAATAAGTTGTGCAGAGAAGAAGCGTCGCCAATAGCCGGCAGCAGTAAAGCCGGCGGCAGCAATGGCGCAAGGCCAGGCAAAGCGGCGATGGCGGCCGGCCCGATTTTACTGCTTAATTGCTGGCGCCGCCGGGCCGTGCAAGCGGGGCCGTGGGGGGGGGGTAGGGGGGGACGTGCGGGTGCGGGTGCGGGGGGTGGGGTTACTTGAATAATGGAAAAAAACGAAAAACATATCAAATTAGCAAAATACGCCTAAAATGATCTTTATTTTCCCGAAATCCGACCAACAACAAAGTAGCACCTATAAATCTACTTAATAGCAATATTTTAGGTTATATTATCATGTTTCACAAGAAATTGGAGCCCAAGTGACTCAAACTATTCGAAAATGACATGAAATGGCCGAAATAAGCCTAAAATGATATTTACGTTCCCGAAATCCGACCAATAACAAAGTAGAACCTATAAATCTACTTAATAGCAATATTTTAGGTTATATTATCATGTTTCACAAGAAATTGGAGCCCAATGACTCAAACTATTCGAAAATGACATGAAATGGCTGAAATAAGCCTAAAATAATATTTACGTTCCCGAAATCCGACCAATAACAAAGTAGAACCTATAAATCTACTTAATAGCAATATTTTAGGTTATATTATCATGTTTCACAAGAAATTGGAGCCCAAAGTGACTCAAACTATTCGAAAATGACATGAAATGGCCGAAATAAGCCTAAAATGATATTTACGTTCCCGAAATCCGACCAATAACAAAGTAGAACCTATAAATCTACTTAATAGCAATATTTTAGGTTATATTATCATGTTTCACAAGAAATTGGAGCCCAAAGTGACTCAAACTATTCGAAAATGACATGAAATGGCCGAAATAAGCCTAAAATGATATTTACGTTCCCGAAATCCGACCAATAACAAAGTAGAACCTATAAATCTACTTAATAGCAATATTTTAGGTTATATTATCATGTTTCACAAGAAATTGGAGCCCAGTGACTCAAACTATTCGAAAATGACATGAAATGACCGAAATAGGCCTAAAATGATATGTACTTACAATGGCATTGGCTATCTTTTACTCGGGGATCGGAGTAACACTCTGTTTCCCTTTGCATCAACCCCATGCATCGAACACCACCAATCAAGGACCCCGTCCGGTTGACGAGCCGGTGTAACGATGTGGTTTTAGAGGTAGTTGTCGTTGTCGAATCTCGTGTGGGGTAATGGGCAAACATCCACTTTTTCTCGCCTCATCGTAGGAATGGGCACCCAAATGATGATAATATTTCCTTGCTTTTGCACTCGTGCTTTTTTTCTCACGTCTTGCCTGAAAAAACACATAATTACAAACAAAAGATTAGGTGTTATATACAATCATACTCGAGCTAAGTGTGGTAAATATAATTAAAATCCTTTGCTTACAACAGCTTCCGGGGTAGTATTTTTGGCAACAAATGCTTCCCACTCTTCAGGTTTGATATTTCTCCATATTTGATATGGTAATGTGGTGGGTTCCTCTGAATTTTCCAATGCAGCCTCAGCTTCGATTTGCTTTTCTCCCCCATAAATTTTCTTCTTCTTTGTACCCGTTCTTTTCCTCCGCTTAGTAATCCAACCTGGGACACTAACTTAGCCTTGAAATCTCGAAATCTCTGAGCAAGCGTGGATAAAAATAGATTCTTCTTGGCTTCATCATCTTCGATATTGAAGAGATTCTACAAAAAAAAACGAACAAAAATATTAGTTTCCACATTTGTTGTAATAGATTAAATTCTATCATTAGTACTACATACACATACATTTATTAAAATAAGAAACTAAATGGTAGTATGAAACTTACCATAGTGTCATTCCATAGTAATTTCTTCATCCCCTCGGGCACCTCTTGCCATGAATGCAAAATGGAGAGCCTCCTGGACACAAAGGCCAATATGTTTGGCATACTTAGAACGCCACACACCACAAGGTTGACCCAAGTTATCGTACTCTAAAGTCATATGCAAGTGAGTAGCACTTATTGACTTTGTAGGTCCTCTTCCCTTTCTCTTTTTCATCACTTTCGATTTTCTTTGTTGTTGATTTGTTTGTAACTCCCGTTGTTGACCTTCTTTCCTACAAACTTGTTGTGCTTTCACAATTGTACCACTTTTTGGATGAAGTTCTTGAAGATCTCGATCTTCGAGATCACCTTTATCTGGGTCCTTCCTCACATCATAAGATTCATCCTCGGTTGTGTGTTCACTAGTCGTCATCTCATCCATATGTAGTAATTATCCCTGCAATTATAAACACATAGAAATTAATATATAGGTACAAGTTAAAAAAAATAACAAATTGATTAAGGACCAACAATAATGGAACATCGAAAATCGGCTGGCTTGCGACTTCTTTGCTTTCTTTGCCGCCGTTGCCGTGGGGGGATGTGCAAGGGGGGGAGTAGCTAGGGGTTGGACGGGGGGAGCGGGGGGTCATGCAGGGGGAAGCGGGAGGCTCGAAATATATAAAAAGACATAAATCGGCCGAAATATATAGGCCTAAAATGATATTTATTTTCCCGAAATCCAACCATCAACAAAGTAGCTCGTATAAATCTACTTAATAGCAACATTTTAGGTTATAAGATCATATTTCACAACAAATTGGATTACCATGACTCGAAATACACGAAAATGACATGAAACGGC
The DNA here is from genome assembly GCA_947648045.1 of Beta corolliflora. NCBI lineage: Eukaryota > Viridiplantae > Streptophyta > Magnoliopsida > Caryophyllales > Amaranthaceae > Beta > Beta corolliflora. Next base: position 468,003 of record CANSZD010003415.1, on the reverse strand, counting down.
CGAAATAGGCTTAAAATGACGTTTACTTTCCCGAAATCCAACCATGAACAAAGTAGCACCTATAAACCTACTTCGTAGTCGTATTTTATGCAATATTATTACATTCAACAAGAAATTGGAGTCACATGACTCGAAATACACGAAAATGACATGAAACGGACGAAATAGGCCTAAAATGACCCTTACTTTCCCAAAATGATACCAACAACAAAGAAGCACCTATAAACCTACTTAGTAGTCGTATTTTATGCAATATTATCACATTCAACAAGAAATTGGATTACCATGACTCGAAATACACGAAAATGACATGAAACGGCCGAAATAGGCTTAAAATGACGTTTACTTTCCCGAAATCCAACCATGAACAAAGTAGCACCTATAAACCTACTTCGTAGTCGTATTTTATGCAATATTATTACATTCAACAAGAAATTGGAGTCACATGACTCGAAATAAACGAAAATGACATGAAACGTCCCGAAATAGGCCTAAAATGACCCTTACTTTCCCAAAATCCAACCAACAACAAAGTAGCACCTATAAACCTACTTAGTAGTCGTATTTTATGCAATATTATCACATTCAACAAGAAATTGGAGTCACATGACTCGAAATACACGAAAATGACATGAAACGGCCGAAATAGGCTTAAAATGACGTTTACTTTCCCGAAATCCAACCATGAACAAAGTAGCACCTATAAATCTACTTAGTAGTCGTATTTTATGCAATATTATCACATTCAACAAGAAATTGGAGTCACATGACTCGAAATACACGAAAATGACATGAAACGGCCGAAATAACCTTAAAATGATGTTTACTTTCCCGAAATCCAACCAACAACAAAGTAGCACCTATAAATCTACGTAATAGTCGTATTTTTGGCTATATTATCATATTCAACAAGAAAATTGAGTCACATGACTCGAAATATATGAAAATGACATGAAATGGACGAAATAGAGATAAACCTGAGTATATGTCTCATGATTTGTTGACCTTCCGCCGTTTCTTAGGAGTTTCAACATGTATCCCTTCCGTGTGATCAACACGCATATAGTTCTCAGACATATTTACATCATCTTCCACGCTATTTTCAGGATAGGTAAAAGTTGGGATGTCCTCAAATGCATCATACTCTTCCTCATCCTCAACATCACCGATGCCCAGAATACTCCTTTTGCCAGGTACAACAATTGACCACTTATTATCAGCAGGATCAGTTACATAGAATACTTGTTTAGCTTGTGATGCAAGTACAAATGGCTCTTCAGTTTCACGTAGACGACCCATGTCCACAAGAGTGAATCCCAAAGGATCATCTTTTTTTACGCAACGTCGATTATCATCAACCCAATTGCAACAAAAGAGACAAATATGAAAAGCTGAGTAGTCAAGCTCCCATATTTCTTGAATTCGCCCATAATAGTTGGTGGCAGCAAGAACGGGAGACTTATCTTTCGAGCTTGCGTATTGTGTAGATGACGCCACAAGTGAAACACCACTATTCTGTCGCGATGTCGACTTAAGATCTTGACGTTCAGTCCAAAACGTATACCCGTTAATATCATAACCCTCATAAGAGTGTACAGATTCACGGGGACCAAATGCTAACCACTTGACTGTTTCAGAAACATTTTCATCTAAATCATCCACTACTCGATGATGAAACCAATCAATGAACGTCTTATTATGCATTTGCGTCAATGCCCTTATTCCTTTTCCAGGGTTGCTAACACGTAATTCCTCCATATGCTCATTTAAATAAGGATGGACAGCTGCCACGTGATGCAACACAAATAAGTGAGCTTGTGTACGCTTGTCGACAGAAGGTGAGATCAATTTTGAGCCAATCGTACCTTTGCCCTCGAGTCTGCCCTCGTGTCGAGATATCGGAACGCCAATAGGATCAACACCAGCAACATACTCTGCCACAAAATTACTGACCTCTTCAGCCACAATCCCTTGAATAATGCTACCTTCTGGTTGTGCAAGATTTCGAACTTTATCCTTCAAAGTACCCATATATCTCTCAAAAGGATAGCACCACCTCAAAAACACTGGACCACACAACTTAATTTCTCGAACTAGGTGGACAATGAGATGCACCATAATGTCAAAGAATGCAGGGGGGAACATCATCTCAAATTTGCATAAAGTTTCCACTATTCTAGCCTGCAAGTCATCGAGTATCGACGGTTGTAGCACTTTGCTGCATATTGTATGAAAAAATGAACAAAGTTCTGTAATGGTGTGCCTCACATGCTTTGGAAGTATCCCACGAATTGCAATCGGTAAGAATACTTGCATCATGACATGACAATCGTGAGATTTCATACTCGATAACTTCAACTCACCATTTAAGGTAACAAATCGCTTCATATTCGATGAGTACCCAGTTGGAACCTTAATACCATACAATGACTCGCAAAAAATCCGTTTCTCAGCTTTCGACAGCGTGTAGCAAGCTGGTGGCAAATAATTCTTCTCCGAATCATTCACCTTTTTTCTTTTCCCAATTTCCTCATCAACCCCTTCCTCCACTACTTTCTTTTTCCTTCCCGCCCTTTTTTGAGCCCACAACTCCGGTCGAAGCTTATTTTTTTCCAAGTGAAAACGTGACGCTTTAACATCCTTTGTCTTACCCGGAATATTCATAAGTGTTGATAAGTGCATATTCTAACATCATTTAGTTGCATATTAGGGTGCATTTTCATGTAGTATTAGAGCATTTACTTGCATTTATGCATATTTAGGTCCATTTTCGTAAGCTACGATGCTTTCACGGGTTGTTTGGTCTTTTGATGTAATCTCAGGTACTTTGGACTCCTATTTGAGGACATGATGATTTAGGCGCGTAGATGACCTTCAAAACGATATATCATGTGCCCAAAACGGATTTAAAGTGAAGAAGATACACATGACTTTGTGTACTTGTGCGAAATATGACACCTCTTCACCATTTCACTCGTAACTTTTGACTCAAGAATGATAATGAGGTAATTCCAATTGGGTTGGAAACTAGACTTCAAGAGCTTTCCAACGATATATTGCATGTGTGAAACAAAGCTCTGGATCAAAAGTTATTGTTGTTCAAAGTTGAGCTGAAGCCACTGTCGCGACCGCACGCCCGTGCGGATATCTGCTCGGCCGTGCAACCTGCTGTAATGTCGTATCTTCCGCGTGACCTAACTTATGTCGGTTTTTGTTAATCTTAGCTTATAAATAAGACTAAAAACATTATTTTGGGCAGCTTAGATATTATATCATCATAATTAGTTTATACTTAGGGTTTTTAGAGAGAGAAGTTAGAGAGAGAAACTTGTAGATCTCCATTGTTGTTCAAGACTCCACCTTCCTCCCATTAATTCAAGTATCTCTTTTCTTCTTCTTTTCTCCTTGTTTTATATTATGATGTTTTATTATTCTTCTCTATTTTCTTTATTTATTTCAATTATGCTTACATAGTTTTGTAATCTATGGTTAAGTTGAACCCTAGTGTGAATTAATTCATGATTATTTCTTTAAATTCTTAAACTAATTGTTGAATTGTTCTTGCTTAATTGATTGTGCATATTCCAATACTAGATTAGGGATAACTAGTATTGTTATGATTCCTTTGTCTTGATCACAACGGGAGTTGGGTTTTGACGGATTTGAATATTTCAATTAAGGACATGAAGTTCTCCACGGGAGTAGGTAGAATGGACTGTTAGGAAGTTAGAGTGCCGCGCTTAATGTCTTTAATTTGCATGATTCCACGGGAGTAGGCTTGAGTGCATATTAGAGAAGCCATAGATACTCGGGAGAGGTTTGTGGTATTTTATAGGGTGTACTTTTCCTTGTGAGCATTTAATTGACTAGTTTGGGGTAGAAATTATTGTTGTATTAATTCATGCTAGTGGGGATACTTAACTATAGAGTCTTTTATTATAGATTGATTAGTATAATTTATTCCACCATTATTCTTGATATTAAATCTCCTTTAGTCTTACCATTACTTAAGGGCTAATCATAGAACAACTTTCTCTCTGTGGGATCGACTCTGACTTACCCTACTACATAGTTAGGAGGATTAGTTAGGTTATTTATTTTTGTTAGGTGCGCGACACGCCTATCAAATTTTGGCGCCGTTGCCGGGGAGATAGTTTGTTTTATTTAGTTTTTATTTTTTTGGTGAGACTAGACTGTATATATATTTTTTTTCCTTTCTTTTGTGAATATATATTTTTTTTCTTCTCTTTTTTTCGTATCATGGAGTCATATTATTATTTTGATGGGGATAATTCTTCTGATAGGCACCATAGTCATAATTCTTGTGGTTCGCATGTTTATAGTTTTGATGCATCATATCAAAATTCTCCCAATTTTTGCATGAGTTCTCATGAATTACCATACATGTTCCATGAACCCAATATTTTTGCTAGTAATTCTAGAGCAATTTTTTCTTTTCCTCAATATGAGAATGAATTGTTTTGCAAAATACTATTATAGACTTGGCGATTTTGTTGGTCCTAACCATGGAATTGAAATTTGGGATATGTGCCTAGTGATTTATGAGGGTTTAAATGAAGAAACTAGGGAGGTGTTGGAGTCTATGTCTAATGGTCAATTTCTATCTCAATCACCTGATTATTGTTGGGATCAAATTGAGTGGTTGGCTCGAGATAATTATGAGTGGGATATGTCTTTATCTTCTAGACCATCCTTTTCATCCGAGATGCATATTACAACACCTCCTTATTGCTCAAATTGTCAATCTACTTCACATGATTTTTCTTCGTGTGATGTGACGTTAGTGAATGATTTTAACCCCTCACCCCAATATGAATTTGATTATTACACTCCAAATTCTCATCCCCAACCGTATATTTATGATGTTGATGATGCCGGTTGTATAGAGAATGAGAGTTATGAGGATGATGATCAAATTAAAGGAGAGAGCAATGTGATGAATATTTTAAAGGAGGAAGAGCCCTTTGTTGAAATTTCCTCTTTGGAGGAAAGTCAAGTCGAGAGTGAAGTGATTTATGAGTCTTTATCGGTACCACCTATAGTTTTTGAGTCTCATGTTCCTTTTTCTAAAAAACTTGATCTTATTCCTTCTTCCCCTATATTATATCCTCCATCGTTCCTTCTTCCTCCCTTCTTGAATGACTTTTATGATAATGTAAATAATGTAAATTTAGTTTATTTTCCTTCTTTTGAGTCATGTAAAAAGACTAACAATTTTTCTTTTTCTTCTTCTTGTAAATATAATTTTTCCTTTGATTTTTCTTTTTGTAGTTTTAGTAATTTTTTAGTACTAATATTTTTCATTTTTCCTTTCCACTCTTATATAATATGCTCTGAGATGTTTGCAGGAACATATGATAAGCTTCTTAGAGCATTGAACTATTATGAGTGATCTACTAGTCTTAAACGGTCATGCAAGACCTTAAATCAGCGCTTATCGGGAGGCAACCCGACTTTGTTCATTTTATTTATTTATTTTGGTTTGACTAACTTTGCTAATGTGTGACGAAGTCTGTTGCTAGGTACGAGCATAGCCAATTTTTTTGGCTAAGTTCACTGCCTCATTACAACTATCGATTGTGGTGGAGGTGTCGATGTTTTTTGACACTCCCTTTGATTACCCACCCCTTTTGTAAGTTGTACCCCTCCCTCATTTAATTCCTCTTTGTTCACATTGAGGACAATGTGTCATTTAGCTTGGGGGAGGAAGTTTGTCATCATTACTTAGCGCATGTTAGTTGCATCTAGAGTAGTTTTTTTTTTTCATTGCTTTCGTAGGATGTTGCACGGTTTATACTGCTCACTAGGAGTGGGAGTTTACGTGTAACCAAAAACATTGTATTGCTTTCATAGTTGCATTGGCATATTTCATCTCATATTAGTTTTCATGTCATTTTAGTTGCATCTATGGGACTATTGCTAGCACTTATTGAGAACCTTGCTGATATTTTACTACAATTCCTAAGCATAATTCATCTTGTTCATGATTCTTCATAGCACGATTGTTTCGCAATTGATTGTTTGTGGTAAGATTGATTGATCTCTCTCTGGCTCGATTTAACTTTATTGTGCAGACACCTTAAACTAAGTGAGCTTTTGTGCCTATAACTGACGTATCTGTGTCAGTTATGTTCTTTCATGTGTGATTAGTTCCTTAGTTGTCGCATTGATCTTGATTTTGACTTAGTACTCCTTGATATTTGCTAGTGCATACATTTTGATATGATTGAGGCATTCTATTTCATGATCTCAGCTCCAGAGTTATTCTTGTTTTCATATTATCCTTCCTCTAACCCCGCTGAGCCTTTCCGACTATGTTTGATTGCTACCTATATTACAAGCCATTGGCCTCTTTCGATATTTGTCCTAAGCCTAGCTTGGGGGAGCGAGTATTAGTTTTGGTTTGGTTTGTATTGAATTGAAGTGCTCTATTTGTAGTTTAGAAGGATGGAAAAGTATGTTTAGTGAGCTTTGAAATTGAATTGAAAGTTCGAAAAAAAAAGAAAAAAAAGTTGAAAAATGAAATGAAAAAGAAGTAGAAAAAAAAAGTTGTGAATAAAGTGAAATAAAAAGGGTTATGATTGAATTTCTTGAGTGAAAAGTGTTGTTGATTATATTTGGAGATTGTTGGTTGTTGCACGGAGTTGTTGTGACCTTTCTTGGTCATGTTTTCAGTTATATAATGCTCCCCCTTCTTGGTTTTTCCACCACAATTCCTAAATTATTTTCCATACCTTTAACCTCAACCCCATTACAACCCTTAAAAGTCCTCTTGATCATTGTGTATTGTATTGTTGAGTATTAAGTGAGTCAAAAAGTCAAAGTTAAAGAGTTTATGTTTCATCTGAGTCGACTTGTTTTAGGTTGAGTGTTATCATTTATCCTGTAAACACATGAGAGATTTGAGCGCACATGACTATAGTGAGGTCTGTCAGGTTTGGTTAAATCCAAATTGGGAGAGATGGTATGTGGTATGATTGGAGAGTCGATTGCGATACATGGCATGCTATGCGGCTTTGTTCGAGCTTGTATTGATGCTTGGTTTGTGTAGTGATTTTATCTCTTGTGTTTTCAGTTGAGTGTTTAGCCCTGTTGTAGTCCTATATTGTAGGTCGTCTTTCTTTTCCAATGTTTATGTCTTATTGCTTGGGGACAAGCAATGGTTTAGCTTGGGGGAGTTTGATAAGTGCATATTCTAACATCATTTAGTTGCATATTAGGGTGCATTTTCATGTAGTATTAGAGCATTTACTTGCATTTATGCATATTTAGGTCCATTTTCGTAAGCTACGATGCTTTCACGGGTTGTTTGGTCTTTTGATGTAATCTCAGGTACTTTGGACTCCTATTTGAGGACATGATGATTTAGGCGCGTAGATGACCTTCAAAACGATATATCATGTGCCCAAAACGGATTTAAAGTGAAGAAGATACACATGACTTTGTGTACTTGTGCGAAATATGACACCTCTTCACCATTTCACTCGTAACTTTTGACTCAAGAATGATAATGAGGTAATTCCAATTGGGTTGGAAACTAGACTTCAAGAGCTTTCCAACGATATATTGCATGTGTGAAACAAAGCTCTGGATCAAAAGTTATTGTTGTTCAAAGTTGAGCTGAAGCCACTGTCGCGACCGCACGCCCGTGCGGATATCTGCTCGGCCGTGCAACCTGCGTAATGTCGTATCTTCCGCGTGACCTAACTTATGTCGGTTTTTGTTAATCTTAGCTTATAAATAAGACTAAAAACATTATTTTGGGCAGCTTAGATATTATATCATCATAATTAGTTTATACTTAGGGTTTTTAGAGAGAGAAGTTAGAGAGAGAAACTTGTAGATCTCCATTGTTGTTCAAGACTCCACCTTCCTCCCATTAATTCAAGTATCTCTTTTCTTCTTCTTTTCTCCTTGTTTTATATTATGATGTTTTATTATTCTTCTCTATTTTCTTTATTTATTTCAATTATGCTTACATAGTTTTGTAATCTATGGTTAAGTTGAACCCTAGTGTGAATTAATTCATGATTATTTCTTTAAATTCTTAAACTAATTGTTGAATTGTTCTTGCTTAATTGATTGTGCATATTCCAATACTAGATTAGGGATAACTAGTATTGTTATGATTCCTTTGTCTTGATCACAACGGGAGTTGGGTTTTGACGGATTTGAATATTTCAATTAAGGACATGAAGTTCTCCACGGGAGTAGGTAGAATGGACCGTTAGGAAGTTAGAGTGCCGCGCTTAATGTCTTTAATTTGCATGATTCCACGGGAGTAGGCTTGAGTGCATATTAGAGAAGCCATAGATACTCGGGAGAGGTTTGTGGTATTTTATAGGGTGTACTTTTCCTTGTGAGCATTTAATTGACTAGTTTGGGGTAGAAATTATTGTTGTATTAATTCATGCTAGTGGGGATACTTAACTATAGAGTCTTTTATTATAGATTGATTAGTATAATTTATTCCACCATTATTCTTGATATTAAATCTCCTTTAGTCTTACCATTACTTAAGGGCTAATCATAGAACAACTTTCTCTCTGTGGGATCGACTCTGACTTACCCTACTACATAGTTAGGAGGATTAGTTAGGTTATTTATTTTTGTTAGGTGCGCGACACGCCTATCAAATTTTGGCGCCGTTGCCGGGGAGATAGTTTGTTTTATTTAGTTTTTATTTTTTTGGTGAGACTAGACTGTATATATATTTTTTTTCCTTTCTTTTGTGAATATATATTTTTTTTCTTCTCTTTTTTTCGTATCATGGAGTCATATTATTATTTTGATGGGGATAATTCTTCTGATAGGCACCATAGTCATAATTCTTGTGGTTCGCATGTTTATAGTTTTGATGCATCATATCAAAATTCTCCCAATTTTTGCATGAGTTCTCATGAATTACCATACATGTTCCATGAACCCAATATTTTTGCTAGTAATTCTAGAGCAATTTTTTCTTTTCCTCAATATGAGAATGAATTGTTTTGCAAAATACTATTATAGACTTGGCGATTTTGTTGGTCCTAACCATGGAATTGAAATTTGGGATATGTGCCTAGTGATTTATGAGGGTTTAAATGAAGAAACTAGGGAGGTGTTGGAGTCTATGTCTAATGGTCAATTTCTATCTCAATCACCTGATTATTGTTGGGATCAAATTGAGTGGTTGGCTCAGAATAATTATGAGTGGGATATGTCTTTATCTTCTAGACCATCCTTTTCATCCGAGATGCATATTACAACACCTCCTTATTGCTCAAATTGTCAATCTACTTCACATGATTTTTCTTCGTGTGATGTGACGTTAGTGAATGATTTTAACCCCTCACCCCAATATGAATTTGATTATTACACTCCAAATTCTCATCCCCAACCGTATATTTATGATGTTGATGATGCCGGTTGTATAGAGAATGAGAGTTATGAGGATGATGATCAAATTAAAGGAGAGAGCAATGTGATGAATATTTTAAAGGAGGAAGAGCCCTTTGTTGAAATTTCCTCTTTGGAGGAAAGTCAAGTCGAGAGTGAAGTGATTTATGAGTCTTTATCGGTACCACCTATAGTTTTTGAGTCTCATGTTCCTTTTTCTAAAAAAACTTGATCTTATTCCTTCTTCCCCTATATTATATCCTCCATCGTTCCTTCTTCCTCCCTTCTTGAATGACTTTTATGATAATGTAAATAATGTAAATTTAGTTTATTTTCCTTCTTTTGAGTCATGTAAAAAGACTAACAATTTTTCTTTTTCTTCTTCTTGTAAATATAATTTTTCCTTTGATTTTTCTTTTTGTAGTTTTAGTAATTTTTTAGTACTAATATTTTTCATTTTTCCTTTCCACTCTTATATAATATGCTCTGAGATGTTTGCAGGAACATATGATAAGCTTCTTAGAGCATTGAACTATTATGAGTGATCTACTAGTCTTAAACGGTCATGCAAGACCTTAAATCAGCGCTTATCGGGAGGCAACCCGACTTTGTTCATTTTATTTATTTATTTTGGTTTGACTAACTTTGCTAATGTGTGACGAAGTCTGTTGCTAGGTACGAGCATAGCCAATTTTTTTGGCTAAGTTCACTGCCTCATTACAACTATCGATTGTGGTGGAGGTGTCGATGTTTTTTGACACTCCCTTTGATTACCCACCCCTTTTGTAAGTTGTACCCCTCCCTCATTTAATTCCTCTTTGTTCACATTGAGGACAATGTGTCATTTAGCTTGGGGGAGGAAGTTTGTCATCATTACTTAGCGCATGTTAGTTGCATCTAGAGTAGTTTTTTTTTTTCATTGCTTTCGTAGGATGTTGCACGGTTTATACTGCTCACTAGGAGTGGGAGTTTACGTGTAACCAAAAACATTGTATTGCTTTCATAGTTGCATTGGCATATTTCATCTCATATTAGTTTTCATGTCATTTTAGTTGCATCTATGGGACTATTGCTAGCACTTATTGAGAACCTTGCTGATATTTTACTACAATTCCTAAGCATAATTCATCTTGTTCATGATTCTTCATAGCACGATTGTTTCGCAATTGATTGTTTGTGGTAAGATTGATTGATCTCTCTCTGGCTCGATTTAACTTTATTGTGCAGACACCTTAAACTAAGTGAGCTTTTGTGCCTATAACTGACGTATCTGTGTCAGTTATGTTCTTTCATGTGTGATTAGTTCCTTAGTTGTCGCATTGATCTTGATTTTGACTTAGTACTCCTTGATATTTGCTAGTGCATACATTTTGATATGATTGAGGCATTCTATTTCATGATCTCGGCTCCGGAGTTATTCTTGTTTTCATATTATCCTTCCTCTAACCCCGCTGAGCCTTTCCGACTATGTTTGATTGCTACCTATATTACAAGCCATTGGCCTCTTTCGATATTTGTCCTAAGCCTAGCTTGGGGGAGCGAGTATTAGTTTTGGTTTGGTTTGTATTGAATTGAAGTGCTCTATTTGTAGTTTAGAAGGATGGAAAAGTATGTTTAGTGAGCTTTGAAATTGAATTGAAAGTTCAAAAAAAATAAAAAAAAAGGTGAAAAATGAAATGAAAAAGAAGTAGAAAAAAAAGTTGTGAATAAAGTGAAATAAAAAGGGTTATGATTGAATTTCTTGAGTGAAAAGTGTTGTTGATTATATTTGGAGATTGTTGGTTGTTGCACGGAGTTGTTGTGACCTTTCTTGGTCATGTTTTCAGTTATATAATGCTCCCCCTTCTTGGTTTTTCCACCACAATTCCTAAATTATTTTCCATACCTTTAACCTCAACCCCATTACAACCCTTAAAAGTCCTCTTGATCATTGTGTATTGTATTGTTGAGTATTAAGTGAGTCAAAAAGTCAAAGTTAAAGAGTTTATGTTTCATCCGAGTCGACTTGTTTTAGGTTGAGTGTTATCATTTATCCCGTAAACACATGAGAGATTTGAGCGCACATGACTATAGTGAGGTCATCGGGTTTGGTTAAATCCAAATTGGGAGAGATGGTATGTGGTATGATTGGAGAGTCGATTGCGATACATGGCATGCTATGCGGCTTTGTTCGAGCTTGTATTGATGCTTGGTTTGTGTAGTGATTTTATCTCTTGTGTTTTCAGTTGAGTGTTTAGCCCTGTTGTAGTCCTATATTGTAGGTCGTCTTTCTTTTCCAATGTTTATGTCTTATTGCTTGGGGACAAGCAATGGTTTAGCTTGGGGGAGTTTGATAAGTGCATATTCTAACATCATTTAGTTGCATATTAGGGTGCATTTTCATGTAGTATTAGAGCATTTACTTGCATTTATGCATATTTAGGTCCATTTTCGTAGCTACGATGCTTTCACGGGTTGTTTGGTCTTTTGATGTAATCTCAGGTACTTTGGACTCCTATTTGAGGACATGATGATTTAGGCGCGTAGATGACCTTCAAAACGATATATCATGTGCCCAAAACGGATTTAAAGTGAAGAAGATACACATGACTTTGTGTACTTGTGCGAAATATGACACCTCTTCACCATTTCACTCGTAACTTTTGACTCAAGAATGATAATGAGGTAATTCCAATTGGGTTGGAAACTAGACTTCAAGAGCTTTCCAACGATATATTGCATGTGTGAAACAAAGCTCTGGATCAAAAGTTATTGTTGTTCAAAGTTGAGCTGAAGCCACTGTCGCGACCGCACGCCCGTGCGGATATCTGCTCGGCCGTGCAACCTGCTGTAATGTCGTATCTTCCGCGTGACCTAACTTATGTCGGTTTTTGTTAATCTTAGCTTATAAATAAGACTAAAAACATTATTTTGGGCAGCTTAGATATTATATCATCATAATTAGTTTATACTTAGGGTTTTTAGAGAGAGAAGTTAGAGAGAGAAACTTGTAGATCTCCATTGTTGTTCAAGACTCCACCTTCCTCCCATTAATTCAAGTATCTCTTTTCTTCTTCTTTTCTCCTTGTTTTATATTATGATGTTTTATTATTCTTCTCTATTTTCTTTATTTATTTCAATTATGCTTACATAGTTTTGTAATCTATGGTTAAGTTGAACCCTAGTGTGAATTAATTCATGATTATTTCTTTAAATTCTTAAACTAATTGTTGAATTGTTCTTGCTTAATTGATTGTGCATATTCCAATACTAGATTAGGGATAACTAGTATTGTTATGATTCCTTTGTCTTGATCACAACGGGAGTTGGGTTTTGACGGATTTGAATATTTCAATTAAGGACATGAAGTTCTCCACGGGAGTAGGTAGAATGGACTGTTAGGAAGTTAGAGTGCCACGCTTAATGTCTTTAATTTGCATGATTCCACGGGAGTAGGCTTGAGTGCATATTAGAGAAGCCATAGATACTCGGGAGAGGTTTGTGGTATTTTATAGGGTGTACTTTTCCTTGTGAGCATTTAATTGACTAGTTTGGGGTAGAAATTATTGTTGTATTAATTCATGCTAGTGGGGATACTTAACTATAGAGTCTTTTATTATAGATTGATTAGTATAATTTATTCCACCATTATTCTTGATATTAAATCTCCTTTAGTCTTACCATTACTTAAGGGCTAATCATAGAACAACTTTCTCTCTGTGGGATCGACTCTGACTTACCCTACTACATAGTTAGGAGGATTAGTTAGGTTATTTATTTTTGTTAGGTGCGCGACACGCCTATCAAGTGTCGCAAGAATAGCATCACAAACATTCTTCTCAATGTGCATGACATCCAAACAATGTCTGACTTTTAAATCTTTCCAATATGGGAGTTTCCAAAAAATAGACTCCTTTTTCCATAATCCTGTAGTTCCATCAACTTCATTCGCAGGTTTACCATAGATCGTTTCAATGCCCTTAACCTGATTATAAACTTCAGTACCAGTTAATGGTCTACGAGCAACTTCCTCTTCAACCGTCCCATCGAAGGCCTTTTTCTTAAATCGATAGGGATGGTCGCGTCTAAGGAGCCTTCGTGTGCGCATATAGACATGTTTGCAGCCTTTAATGTGTGTAGACTTCATGTCATCTATACAAATCGGGCACGGTTTTTTTCCTTTGGTCTTATACCCAGATAAGTTCCCATAAGCTGGAAAGTCGTTCATTGTACAGAAAAGCATGGCACGCAGAGTGAACATCTCATTAGCATACGCATCAAATACCGACACTCCTTCGTTCCACATCTTCTGTAAATCTTCAATAAGTGGTTGAAGGTATACATCTATGTCATTTCCAGGTTGTTTCGGCCCCGATATGAGAAGCGACAACATGATGTACTTGCGTTTCATGCACAACCAAGGAGGCAAGTTATAAATCACTAAAACTACTGGCCATGTACTATGCTGAGAACTAAGATTGCCAAAGGGATTCATGCCATCCGTACATAATCCAAGCCTCAAATTCCTATCCTCGTTACCAAACGGCTTATGCACCCTATTGATACTTTTCCACTCAGGGGAATCAGCCGGATGCTTCAGCAAACCGTCTTTCTTCCTACGATCTGCATGCCACCGCATATTCTTCGCATCTTTTTTTAGTGAGAACATGCGCTTAAATCTAGGTATTATGGGAAGATACCACAACACCTTAGCTGGTGGTCCTTCACTACCCCCAGCCCCTTCACGCCTGTACCTTGATAATCCACAACGTGGACACTCATCTAAATGCTCATACTCATTACGATAAAGCACACAATCGTTTGGACAAGCATGTATCCTCTGGTACTCTAAACCGAAAGGACACATGAGTTTCTTAGCATAATAGTTCGACTTTGGCAGATCATTTCCATCAGGGAGCATATCAGCTAAAACTTCCAACAACGACGTGAAGCTGCAATCCGTCCAACCTGCTTTCGACTTAATATTGAAGAGTGTTATCACAACGGAAAGTTTGGTGTACTTCGTACAACCTGGATACAATGGCCTTTCAGCAGCCTCAGACATAGACTCAAACATACGAGGTCGTTTGCAAGACTGATCTTCAACCTCTTGTATCATCTCGTCTACCCGATCTCTATCATCATCCCCATATTCATCATCCCCATACTCACCATCCTCGAAATCATCACCTAATTTATCCTTCTCCTCTTCACATACATCGTTCATTATCCTACAGCTTCTTGCATATCTCCCCTCCTCACCATGCCAAACCCATACGTGGTATTGAGGCCTAAACCCACGACGAAAGACATGCTCCCTAAGCAAATGAATACTACTAACCTTGCTCACATTTCCACAATCTAAACAAGGACAATAAAAGTCGACTGCTCCAGAAGATGCTTGGTATTCTAATGCAGATTTACAAAATTCTGAGACCCCATTCACAAACTCAATCGATTCACGGCTACCATACATCCAAGTACGATCCATCTCATTCATGAAAACCTCTAATTAAACACAACCAATTATAAGTATCAATCATTTAAGCACATTCACATGCAAGACAATCACATATTGAAAACACGCACATACAAATGGAGGCTAAGAGAGTCACATGTGCAAATGTATGCATGCATCCGAAGGTCCTTATCACTCCAACCTAACCCATCCTTGGACGTTTAATCTCACTAGTGAATATATGCCAACTCTTCAATTCTAAGGAAAATCCGGCAAAGATTTCCCTACGAGTTCTCCAAGTACACAATGTAGATAATTGATTATCTACATATGTACACAGAGAACAATGTAGAGAAACGACAAGGCAAGACTTTCCTTAGAATTGAAAAGAAGGCATACATTCACCACCTAAGTGAGATCAAACGTCCAAGGACAGTCCCAAACAGGGGACTATTCAAGACTTACTCCTAATGAGTAAGTCTTGAACGGGTATCTAGGCATATGATTGATGATATGGTGATTCATATAACTTATACATTTCATAGCTTAATTAATTTGTTTTCATCCAATCTCATATCAAGAAATATACATACACATATATAGATTGAATCTACATATACACAATTAATGAAGATATATAATGAATTGTCTTTATCATAAATACATACCAATAACAACTAATATGGAGATCGATCTCTATATATACTCTGCACTATCTCCTATTTGATTTGCCGCTTCCAATATGCTAATATCTAAGACACATAAAACCGAAAAAATTGTTAGCATATAGTAAATGCAAAAATTCAACAAAGACAATAATGAGCAATAGCACAACCAGCACCGCAACAATAATTCAAGAAGGAAAAACGGCGACACCAATTGAGAGAGATAAAAACCTAGTTGAATTTGGTCTGAAATTGAGAGCTGGCCAATTTACTTTCACTAAAACATCAAAATTCTCCAATTTAGCCAAACCCTAAAAGAAAATCCGATGTCATCAAAACTGCACTAGATCAAATTTTACGAAATCGATAACCAAATTCCTACTCAAATTAGATGAGTTGTACAAATAAAATAACAATAAAAATCACGATAAACTGACATATATTGAAAAAAACTGAAGAATAAGATTACAAAATGAAACTCCAACCTTTTCGTGTTTGAACTTGGTATGCAGATTGCCGAGCTCTTTGTCGATTCTACAACTCTCTTACTCTCAGTTATGGTAATTACGAACACTCAGGTGGGTGGCGCGCACCGGTGGCAGGCGCTCAGGTGGTTGGTGCGCAACGGTGGCAGTCGCTCAGGTGGTTGGTGTTGCGTGGGTCTGCGTGGTGCGCTGGGGATGGCGCGTAGGAGGCTGAATGGCACGCACAGGAGGGTGGACCGGAGCTCAGGTGGTGGTTCAATTCGAAAGCTAGGGCTCAGGGGTGGTTCAATTCGCAAGGGTAGGGCTCAGGGATGGTTTCGCTGCTGCGTGGTGAGAGAAATTTTCGTGAATGAAATATTGGGTGCGAGGGAAGAATTAATGAAGGCGCGAATTTTGGGGGAAAAAATAAAACAAAGGGCTGCGGTTGTGTAGAAAACCGCAGCCCTTCCATTAAGGGCTGCGGTCAGGCCCAAAACCGCAACCCTTTATTGCACGAAGGGCTGCGGTTTTGGGCCCGACCGCGACCCTTAATGGAAGGGCTGCGGTTTTCTACACAACCGCAGACCCTTTACAACAAAGAAATAGCTTTTTTTTCCTCTAGTGACAAGTATAAGCTTTTCGGCACCCAATGCAATTTGCCGGCCCCGCCACGTTGTATCGCATTGATGTTATAGGATTGCCCTTTCTCGTCGGCTGCCACTGACGCAATAACAGGAATGTGATTATTCTCCACCAAGGGCCGAAGGACAGTGGGGTCCACAACAGCAACCTCACCCACAAATTAAACCCGAGTTCAGCAGCGTTGGGGGATGGTCTTGCCGTAAGGAGGCGGCCATCCATACCGGAGAGGCCCACAGATGTGGCCCCAGCCTTATTTATGAGAGAGACTAGATGTTTATTGACCTTCCCCACAAGAACCATTGTGACTATCTCCATAGTGGATGCATCAGTGACGCGAAGGCCATTTAGGAAGTTTGGTTTAAGGCCAATGCGATCAAGCCATTGGTTGATTTCAGGACCACCTCCATGGACAAAAATAGGGCGTATGCCCACACATGAAAGAAGTACAAGGTCATTGATTACTGATGCTTGAAGAGACTCAGACTTCATGGCTGCCCCGCCATACTTGACAACTATGGTTTTCCCTTTGAATTTTTGTAAATATGGGAGAGACTCTGCAAGGATATCAACTCGGGTCTGAGCAGGAGTAAACTCAGTTACTGATTTATCAAGGTCCAGCACAAGAGAAGATCTAATACATGGTAAGAAACGAGGTGTGATTGTTTTGTTTGCTGGATGGGCACTAGTGAATGGTAAACGGAGCTTAAGGCAGTGGTTCGGACATTTTAACGACTTCTCAGAGAAAGTAAGAGGTGGAATTGAGGGAGTTTTTGCAGCAAACATTTTGCTATCCAATTACCGCTTTTGAGATACAGTGAATCAACCCTGCCATCATTAACGAAATAAGGCACTTGTGAGCATACTTCATTAACAAATATCACTTCGATAAATAAAACTTAAACATCTCAGCTTTATAATACTAAAACCCAAACACTGGCTATAGCAGCCTCCACCAAGTATACATCTAATACTGCATCTATCTGTAAGAAAAAAACTAGTTCAACCACTTGAACCGTGAGCGTGCACCGATTGCTCTCATCTTACTTAGTGAATTACATAGTATAGCTCCAAGCTTATGATCACAATTCGCTTATACAGTTATACTTTCCCCAAGCAAGGTTTGGCCTAGTGGTAAAGGTTTGGCCATATGACCTCGACTAGGGGCTCTTTGGAAAGGAGGTTCCCCTTATCATTCCCCCTCACTTCCAAAGAGTCTGATAGGTATAGCTGCGCGAGGTGCCCTTTCAATAGGGTCCCTAAACTCTGGATTTTATCAGACGGAAAAATAAAGAAATTTGGTTATACCTTCGCATCAATGAGTATTCTTTTGTAAAAAAAAAAAAAAAAAAAAAACTATTCCCATAGTTTATTTGATGCGAAGGTATAAGCGAATTGCGATACATCATTCCATATAAAGTTCCCTAACCTCTGGATTTTATTATTTTGAGCTTGCATACTAGTTTAAAAAAGTCTTACTCAATATTCAACTATTAAATGGCAAATTACAAACTTTAAATCTTAAAACTTACAATTTATAGTAAGATTAGTGCTAAACAAACCTTAATTTTTTCGGAATCGTCGAAGAAATCTTTCAATTTGTTTCCTCGGAAAGTAACTTGAATTGATGCTGGAAAAACGAAATTAGAAATCGAACTTTGTAAATTGAAAAAAATCTGGAATGAGTGGATGAATATGAATGTAAACTGTAATCTGTAGAGAGAGATTGTAATCGCAGCAAATTCTACGGTTTAGAATTCAGAGGGTTAGGGTTACAAATCTTCTTATTGTCGAACAAATGAATATAGATGTAAAGTTAGATATGTAAGTTAAAATTTCGGGGAATAGTGAAACTTTTATATGTTGTCATTAGCTTTTAAGGTTGATTAGACCAAAAAAAAAAAAAAATTTACGTCGTTTACCTGTTGAAATACAACTCCCTCGTTTTCCAAGAGATTTCTCATTTATAATATTGACACTATTTATATGTAAAGATATTATTTTAAGTTCATTCCAATATACTCCACGTGATAAAACAGACTCATTTGGAGTTTTGTTTGATTCGTCTCAGACTCTCAGTACATGACAAAAATCAAGCTTTTATAATTCTTACTAATATGCAATTAAAGATATTAATTATAAAATGTGCACTGGCGAAACGTGAAATGGAGAAATATGAGAAACCCTTTAGAACATGGAGGGAATAATACTTAAAACCTAGTTAGATACTACATATAGACTTTTGATTATTGACAAAAGAAAATCTACTCCAACAAGTAGTTACATTGTTCAAATGAAAATCTAACTCTCATTTATCAACCACTTCAAAAAAAGAAAAAATCTCTTTTATCAACACAATGAGTTAATCGGTAGAACGTCTTTGAAAGCGAATAACATTTACTATAAAATTTGGGCAAACAATTACTAACAATTAATGGATAGATAGTATACAGTAATAAATTTCAAAAGGATCATTAAATGTCTGTATTTAGTAGTAAATAATACTTCATTTGTTCTTTTTTCTTTTTCTTCTACGTGTGAGCACACAATGAGCATAGTCCACATTTTTTTAGGTTGGTGAAATGAAGGGAACTACGAGCCTAGATCCTCCTCACAGGTGAAATTAGAAATCAAACTTTGTTTCCTCCTACAAAGTACCCCTAGTGCTTAGTGGGAGTTCAACCTCCAACTAATGTAATCCTTTTTTACCAGACCAAGCTTAGCTCACAGTACTCAGCTATAATGTGCACAACCTACTCCTACTCAGTACTCAGCTATAATGTGCACAACCTACTCCTTGACAGTCTTACGACTGAACTTTACTGTAATCAGTAAAATGGTACTAATCTCAGTACAAGTATTCAAAAAGATATTATTGGATAGGGACGTCACTTTCAGGAGCTTATCATAGTGTCATATAATCACTCAGATCTCATGAAAATTTAGAACTTTATACTACTCTATAGGCTCATTGTCAAAGCCATGCTCCTGTACAATATACTCTATAAGCTCACAATCAAAGCCATGCTCGGATGCTCCTGTACAATATTCACAAAAAGGGAGCACAGCTGCTAGGAAAACACCAAGAGGCATTTTAGATGAGCCACAAGAACATCATCTACTTACAAAGGTACACATCAGTTTTTCGGTTTCCAAAATATTGCCATAAGTTTATGGATATGGACTTTATCTAATTAATGACTTCTCCAGGACTATCTAGTTTTCTTGCTCTTCTTCTTCTTGGCATTTCTCGACTTTTTGCTTCCTTTCCCTTGGTTTCTACCTTGACTGTCCTCTTCTTTGCTGCTTTCCAGGAGCAACAGCTGAAGAATCATCTATCTGACCCTCCTCGACAGAGTCGATATCATCAGCAGTGTCAGTATGTCCTTGATCCCCTAATTCTGGAACATTTTCCTCACGATTATCTGGACAAGAAGTCTTCAAATCGATTTGAGGAATCAGCGAACTCAGGAAATACTCAAATACCGATTTTCCTGATAGCAGTCGTTTAGCACTGTCTTCAATCAGCAAAATGCTATCTTTCAGCTGTTGTCCACTGCAAAAAACAACATTCAATCGCAAAAGTAATTAAGTAAAATAACCATGCAGAGAAATGTGGTTTAAAAACTAATCAGGCGTAAACTAAGCGAGTGTCTAGTTGGGAAATAAACATTTTATGAGAATGGTGGTTTTCTTAAGGGTGAAAAATGGTTCTCTCACAGATGCAAAATTAAGAAAATCACTTCTCAGAGAAAATACGTATGGACATGCATTTTGTCTCTTTCTCCTTATTCCTTACCTTCCTCTTTGTCTTCTCCCATTTATCCTTTTCCCTCCATTTTATTTTTTCTCCTCTCTAACTTTGTTTTTTTGTAAGGAACCATAGAATCCGAATTTATAAGTGTTAGACCATCAGTTTTCATTGAAAATGTTTTCCGTCCAACCAAACAGCACCTAAACAAGTGTTAGGCACACCCAAAAGACAAGGCTAGAGAAGAAATCACATCCCCAACTAGAAAAAGAAGGGAAAGTTCTCCACTTGGGCTAGAAATTTGAACAAACCTTGTATCTAAGGCTGCCGACAAGAGCCGTAACTCAAGAAGCAGGCAACCACCTTCTGCTAAAAAGAGCTTGTGCTCATCATCAGTACATGTATCATTTTCCAATGGCATAGTTATCGCGGTTGTCATCAGTTTATGCGTGTTGTCAATCTGCACCTGTAAGGGGAACAAGAAAGTAGCAAGTAAAATAAAAGAACACATAATTAAGCATAAAAAACTATTGCAAATTATATGTTACTTGGACTCTTCATTTTATCTCAGGTACCCGTGTTGGACCCTCGACAGAACACTTCATTTTTTACCATATTCACAGATATTTATTATAAATAGCCAAACCCGAATACAAAGACAAGTAACATAGTCCAGAAGTAGTTAAATTACCTTAATCTTTGGTGCATTAGACACAAAGATTTCCCTACTTCCCTCATTTTCCTTCACCACCAACTTCAACATACCAAAAACTTCCCAGACGTTCCCATCTTGGAGGTCAATACATCCTTCATTCTTCTTTTGAGGGAAACTAGTGGAACTGGAATCAGCAGCACTAACTCTATCTGCACAAGCATTCACCTTATCCGGAAATAGGATTCTCTGCAATTCCTCTTTACTCTGGTCAACAATATCCAGATAAATGGCACCTCTACAAGACACTCTTTTAAGATTTTTTCCAGTTCTTACAACCACCAGGGGATCCCCAATTGCATTTAGCGCTTCAGCAACAACATTGTTAAAGCCAACCTTGCGCATTTTTTGTAGGGCACTTGAAAATGCATGTCGTAATTGCTTAGTAATTTCGTTCCAACCTAACACATCTAGAAGTTCTTTCATATACTCATTGGAATTCAGATGAAGCAAGCACATTAGAACAACTAGTGCGAGAAGCGACTGGGAAGTGTTCCCTTGCATTAATGCCAACTTTTTTTAACCCATTGCACAGTTTCATGTTTCTTCATGAGAAGGCGATGAAGTATGCGAGCCAAAAGGCAATAAGTGTCTCGCAAAAATACGAGATCCATCACCAAGCAGACACTAAATATGTACCGAGGTTGGCTTTCCACTCGAGATGATTAAACCATTCAACAAGAGATGATCTAGTCATCGATGCACGCAGCCACGAAACTCCGTAAGGGATAACATTAGACGGTCAACAAGATATAAGAAACAACTAGGCAATATATAATCTCTTGTCCTCCAATTGGCATCATAAACATTCCTTAGAGCTCTATGAAGCTTGCAAGCAAGGGGCTCGGTCTGCGTGACCTTGAGCTTCGACACCGAGAGACGGCCCGAAGAAGTGGTTTCCGGGGAGAATCATCATCAAGTCTTCTAAGAACCACATGTGAAAATTCAATTTTACCCTTAGGAGATCCGAGCAACACCATGGCTACACGTCCAAGTTGCCCATATGTTAAAATATCTGTCCCTTGAACATTATGTACTAAGACTACTTCTAGTATTTTCCGAGAAATCTCCGTCTCTCTCAAAAACATAATGTTTTGGCTCACCGATCTTCTCCGGTCGAGAGGAAACATGCATTTAAAATATTCTCCTACTTGAAACATCAACGTAACCCCGCAGCCGACTTTACATCCCGATACTTCGCTTCAAAGGTTTCCGGGAGGATAGCATCTCGTGCAACTTCATAAAGATGGAGAAATAACCTAGCCTTTCTAAATTCGGACAAAGAACCCCCCATGCATTCTTCCGAAGTGCTTCAAGAGCATTCAACACTTTCATGCCGGTGGATAGTAACTCCATGGACCAATGGTTGCGGGCGGCGGCTTTCAAGTGCTCTATATGAACACCGACCAACTTCCCAAACTTTTCAAAAGAACTTTTGTCGGCCTCCTTCATCCACTCAGCATCAGGATACAGACAAACATAAATTGTTCCCATACTAACAAACAACTTTCGAACACCTAGGTAGTTTAAGCAAAATTCTCCAAGTTCGGCTAAATCACTAGTTTCAATACCATCCACTGCCTCGAGAAACTTGAATATTCTCAAAACAGTGTCCTTCCACAAGTTCCAAGAGTAGATTAGTGTTTCAACAGAGACCTTGTTTCGGGAAATCCTTTCAAGATGTGACACGGGCGAACTTTCTATGGTGTCGCTTTCCTGCTCATACTTCGAAATATCAACTTGAAGCATCAAATCTAGGATTCTTCCGGTCGATAGTATTTCCCCTCTCGAATTTTTTTTGAGTTTGAGAAATGATCAAAAATTCTTCCAACTGCAGACAGTGAATAGTTTCGTTCAACAAAATCGGGCTATCTGTACATACAGTCCTATAAAGATCACGTGGCTCAACATTATAAGCACGAGGCTTTGGCTTTCGGTAGCGGCTCCTCCATATGTAGGAATTTCTTCAACGGCCAACCTTTACCATCATCCCAAAGACAACCAGCAAGAGCATACCATAGAAAAAGTTCACAAGCTTCCTTAAAAAGCCCGCCTTTTTCCATTAAATCTGCCTCAAGTTGAAGTTCCCCTCTTTCCCTTGCAATATCAGCAGCATTCAAGAAGTTTCCTAATTCTACCTCTAAGTCCAAAAGCTCATCAAGGCGACCCACTTTCTTGAGGAAGGTTTGCATTGACTCCTCTGAACTAAATGCCTTAACAAATTTCATCTTTCTTATCTTATCATCCTGCTCATGCAACGAGAGAGCGCAATTTTCTAGGAAAACTTGTTCAATCATGTCCAATTCTCCACCCACTTCCTGGTGTTTCCAATATTGAATATACTGCAGGCCTAAGTCGTACAACTTCCCCTTTGTGCAAGACAAAAGGCACTCGTGAGAAGAGATTACACTTAGCATATACCTCGGCGAAGACGCTCATAATGCCCAAAGAAAGGTGAAACATTCACAGACCTTTATGAGATCCGACTCCTTACCTTGCTCAAGATATATTATACCTGTGAAAAAGTTTTGTATCCCAAAGCATCACAAGGACCATCAAACAGGAAAACAATCTCAAGAAAAAAAAATCATAATTTGGATCCAAAGCAATCACATCCTGAAACAGGTATACTCTTGTATTAAACATAGATCACTAGCAACTTGGATGCGATTTTTAGCACCCAATACAATATACAAGGTGATGTTCAAGATATACCGACAATATATATACAAATCATAAGCTAATGAACCAAGTAAACAAGATAAGAGGGTTCAAAGTAGTGGTGCTCTGAGTTCTTGCTTCTTAGTCTTCCATCAAAAGCAGCAGCCAGATACCTTTTACTATTTACAATTATAAGTAACAACGGGTAATATATTTTACAGTTCTATGTTCATGTAAATTCCCACAATTCCTGATTGATAGCGATCTAATTTCCCTCCCCTTCCTAAACCAAAACAATATACCTATTAACTAAAAGCAACAAAGAAATAAAAATTCTAAGCCATTATAAATCATGGTTATTTGATTATGTGCTTGAATGATAAGTTTCTGAAGACAAAGTGAAACCTTAACTATGTTGTTACTATCTACAGATTTTAAACTTGTAACCAATCATTAGAAAAATAGAATCAATTTTTGCAGAATTAATATTGCTCGTGTTTCAGATATTTACTGCCAATAATTATAAAATGATTCCACAAATCCTTGTTCTCCACTTTGAAAATTTGACAGCACTCCAATCAAGGTATCAATAGAGGCATACTCCTTGCAATCAGTAGTTTAAGGCTGTATAATGTGTGCCTCTCAATCCCCAAAATTGGCAGGAACGTCCTACAAGTGGTTTTAAATTTTTAACCTAATAAGAAATCTACTTCATACTACATCAAAACCCTCCAAGTTTACGCAGCATAAGTAGAAACAAATATCTACTATATATGGCAGCAAGTAATATTCAAAGCACAAGGGCAAACCTGCTCCGTCATATTCTTTCAACTCATAGAAGCAATCTGCAGCTTTCCTATACACGTTTATGCTTTCGAAAAGCTCGGCGGCTTGTCCGAGAATGCTTTGGAAGCCTCTTCAGGATTTAATTCATAATTTCGAGCAATCTTTGCGCCTTTAACCCCGGCAGCCTTAGCATAAATTTCCCAAAGTGCCTATCCCCACTCTTTCGAAGCACATGGTTGCCACTTCATAGTTTTCCACCTGCCCGCAAGAATCAGATGAAACCAATAACCATTATGTCAAGAGAAGAAATACAGATCATCATTATGTCAGTAGAAGAAATTGGATATTGTTTTTACTACTGGAAAGCGAGATATAATTGCTAACAGAAGTTTGAAAGAAACAGAGAGTGAGAAAGACCTTCCTTCCCCGCGCTTTCCATTCCTCTGGACTGCTCGCAACTTGCATAGCACGTGCAAGTGAATCATCTAATTGTCCGACTCCGAACCGCACATAATTTTTTCCAAAGTAGTCAAACATAGGTTTTGAAACATCCTCTTTGTTCTCACAAATCCATAATCTTTGTCGAGTACGAGTGATAGCAACATATAGTCGCTTCATTTCGAGCATAAAACATTGTGCTTTCCGGGATTAAAATGGGGAAAAGATGGCTGCAAACTCGAATTAAGCATATCCTGCATCTTCATAAACTCGTATGTGACTCTCCAATGATTTTTCAACGGTGATGACCCAAAGAAATTGTACAGGAGGACATCTGATGTGTCAAATTTTTATATTGATTTTAGGTGCATTTAGGTTGCATTCTAGGAGCATTTAGATGCATCGTAGTTCATAATTGCATACTATTACCTAATCTGCGAAATATTACTCCTCTTGTGCGTTTTTGGTATTATTTGATGAATTTCAGGTATTGAGAACATAATTGGAGTATTATTGGACAAGCTTGAGTACTTAGGAGCAATTGGGAGCAAGCTACATTGATAAGGATCACTTTAGAAGTGTTTGAGTGCAAATTGGAGCTTAATTGGAGTTGGAATTCATTGAAAGAATAATGAAAGTCGAGTCATGTTCACCCTTTTGTCCATAACTTTTGACTCGATGCTGATATCGGGTTGATTCCAGCGGCATTGGAAAGTAGGATTGAAGAGCTTTCCAACGATAGGTTGCACGGCCCAAGCTGAATTGTATTCTGAGAGATATGAGCTTCGCAAGTTGGCCCAGTCTGCCAAGAACTTCTTACGCGCACGCAGTTTTGACAATTTCGGCCATTTAATGATTTATTTGGCTTCCTTATCTTGTAATTTGGTTTCCTACTAGTATTAGGACTTATAACTATATATTAGAGGATTTCTAATTAGGTTAGAACATCTAACATCTATTACTCACTTTTCAATATCACCTTATTTTGTTTCTCTAGTTTTCTCTCTAGTTTTGTGCCCTAGTTTGTTTCTATTGCTACTTTGGAGATTCAAGATTCAAGCTTTCATATTCATCTTCAATTCAATAAGTTTTATTCTCTCTTTTTCTCTTTATTATTATTTTAATTATGTTTTCCATTATGTTTATTGCTTTTATTGCCATGATTAGTGAGTAGTCTTTTTATCTAGGATTAAGTTGAGCCCTAGTGTGGATTGATCATGTAAATTATTCTCCAATTCCCATGTTATTGAATTATATGTTTAGGGTTTGATAAGATTGTTGTTATTGTCAATTGTGCATCTTGATTTAGCCCTAGTTTAATATTATCAACGAAAGTTGGAGTTGAGATTAGGAATATTTATTTGATGTTAAATTGTTATTTTATTAATTGAGTTCATCAACGAAAGTTGGGTCTTAATTTAGATAATCTTGTTATTGATTTGAATTCTCCCATGAAAATAGGTGAGAACTAGAATTGGGAATTATTTGACATTGGTTCTTAATGCTTCTAATTATGTGTGTAAGCCATGAAAATAGGAGACATACATGTTAGTTAGGCCTTTTGCTATCACGAAAGTGAGCTCTAGGTATTGAGGAATGACCGAGTATTTAGTTTCGGTTCGCAGCTGTGCTTTATTACTGAGTCATAAGGGAATGTCAATCTCGCCTAAGCTATGATTGAATAACTGGGATGTGAGTTATATTTTGATCAATTCATATTAGTGGTGATACTTAATCTTAGTGTTTTAATTGTCATATTTTGTTATTAGTTTATAGATTCTTCTGGATATTTGGAATGTGTAGCTATTTCATAGTCTAGAGTCAACTAGTGTTTAATCTTGCACCTCCCTGAGTTCGACCCGTATGTGCTACGACACCGTACACTTGCGGTATTAAAATAAAACCCTAACAACATCCTATAAAGACAACCCATATTGGCTTTTCATCAATTTTTGATGAGATGCATAATTTTACATACATATTTTATATTCATTTACCTGAAACTCCAACCCTTTGCACTCAACAATTGTTAGCACGAGAGCATGTTTACCGACATAGCTTAGTATTTCTTTACGAACACAATCATCCCGTACAAGTATCACCTGCTCAGCTCCAAAACCAACAAGATTACTACCACCCATATTTCCAGCATTGCCAAAGATTGCGACAATAGCATTCTCATCTGATCCAGACTCCAACAAGATTGGAGCTTCTCCAAAAATGAGACTATTCTCCGGGGGCAAAATGTCAATAGAATGAGGAAAGAAATGATAAATGAGTTGAATAACACTGTGTCCTAACTTAAGTATACCAGCATGGGTACGGAAATTCTGGCTCAAATAAAAAATTGGAGAAATCTGTCCTCGTGTTTGGCTCCCATTGGCCACATCATTTCTTTCACTCATCAAAAATTCCTTGTAGAACAGACATCTGACATCCTGAAACCGGAAATCGATCCCCCGTGCAATTGTCTGAGCTGTATCACCAGAAAAAACAAATCCTTCATCTACATTTGTGCAGATATATTTAAACAGGGCAATTTGTCGCATAGTCAAGTCCTGAACTTCATCTATATACATGAAATCAATAACATCACCAACATATCTCTCACGTTTGAGCCGTTGATGAAGATCATTCACAAAATCAGATAAATCGAATTCTCCTCTTTCTGCTTTCATCTTCTCATAAGTCAAGAATATGTCATATATCAACTCTCTCTTCTGCCGGCTTAAACTGGACGTTCGGCCTGCAGACAAACAAAGATAATCCTCCAGGCTAAGCTTACCATCATTTGTTTCCCCTACTTGGAGACCACCTTTAATGATGGAAATTATCTCTGTAAAAACTCTTGAGGAATCAAGCTTCTTGGTAAGCTGTGAATTGAAGTGGGGCCAATAGAACAAATTAAACTTCTCATAGTTAACCTTTTTCCTTTTCATAATGGAAGTAGCAGATGTACTAGAATTTCCTCCGTACGAATGATTTAGTTCATCATAAAATCTCTCGAAGTATGAAATACCTAATGTGCCATCAAGCATGAGTAACAACTTGTTAAAAGTTAGCGCAAGAGGGTATGACTTCAGAGTTCAGAGGAACACCAGCAAAAGAGTCCGAGATACCACTAAACTGATCACTGTCATCAATATCATCAGCATCAATGGGGACACTTGCCATAGAAGAGCTCTCATTGCGAACAAATCTGCAGGGTGACCAAAAATTAGCATGCACAGCTTTGAAACAGAAAACAACAATATGTACGACTCTGTATAGAAGTAATCTAGGGAAACAGCTAGCGAGCCTTAAAAATCTTTGGTAGCTGGTGGTGGGATGGAGAGACAGAGATATATTAAGGACTCTCTGCCCTCTGCCGTATCTCTAGTATTAAAATACTAGACATCTATTATAGACTTCAAACAATGAATATCCAAAACAAATGAGAGAATAAACTCCATAATGTACCTTTCCAGACCAGAAACATGATGTTTAATGGCATAACAAAGTTTTGGACTGACTGTCACAAAAAGCTGGCGTAGAACATGTTCACTCTGTACATTCTCTTCAGTGGGGGTAGCATTTGCAATGACGGCATCTCTACTCACTTCATCAAGGCCTTCAAGAGCCATGTGGTGCAGTCGTTCTTTCTGAAACAGTTTCATGGTTTACACAGTTGTCTTTCCAGTTCCAGATCGTCCTAAGATAAAGGAGCTCTTTGGGTGGATAATTATTTGCCGCTCCTCATCTGTTACTTCAAAGGGTAAGTCCAAAGCTTTACCATCAGAATCAGACAACAGGTGACCTACTATACACGCAGATAGGGAGTAACAACAAGCTTTCGCTAACATTAGCATTCTCAGCATAATTTGTGCCATCCAAATCACCATCAGAAGCACTTGTTGACTCAGCATAGTTGCTCTTCAATCGGACAATGTCAATTGAATTGCTCCAAGTACTTGGGACCTCTAGCTCCCTAAAGGCAGCCAATATGATTAAAAGAATGAGGAATTAACTGTAATAATTAACCCTACCTTCGCTTTATAATAGTTGTATCATATTGACTTTTAACACTATTCGCGTTCTCTACTTCAAGTCTTCAACCCTCTTGTATTAAGTATACTTGCAGGAAAAATATAAAAGTCATATCTTTTAGATATATCTCAATATGTATTTTCATAAAATCAACTTTTTTACAATTTTTACTCATACATATTTAAATATATTAATCCTCAAAGTTGTGCATTGACAATTGTGCCAAGTCATTTGGAAACAACAATCATGAAATGGAGGAAGTCTCTCTCAAGAAACAAGGCAACGGTATCCAATTCAAGAGAAAATAGAGAGAAAAGGCATACCCCTCAAGACTACGCTCTTTGCAATGACGCAAGAAATGATCAGTGAAAGCTCCATATATGTTATCAAGTCTCTTAACCAGCTTTGTTACATCTTCCAGTGGCACAACATCCCAGATCTTCAGCACTTGGATGTATCCAGATTCTTTTATAATGTCATTCGTACATATAATGTAGCGACCTTCCACTTTGTATTGTTTCACAATTTGTACACTGCTCTCACATACAGGATCAGTTTTGACTTTCTTAGGCCGCCAGCCATTTGACAATTTCACAAGCAGATTCATCACTGATTTCTTAGCCCGGGTAGATGGAAGCTTTGCAAAGCTTTTCACAAAATTGTCACTAAACATAACCTTTGACAGCACAATGGAGGAAAGCATATTATAAACTGCGCTAATAGAACCTCAATAAATTTGGATGATGGATGATGGAGATGTCAGCAGAAAACTAAAGTGAGCATTACTTTCCACCTGGCAGTTTTGAAAAGTATACTATCCTTATTGAGTAATTCATCAAGTTGATTTAGCTCCTTCTTCATATCTATCATAGCTTCAGTCAAGCTCTTATCTTCATCAGCACTGAAGAGACAGTAACGCTCCCTAGCATTGGAAATTAATCTTTTCCAAACTGAATCGCTTCTAATTAGAGTTTTTTCATTCCCAAGCACCCAAAGACAGTGCCTATGCATAAGTTAAACTTTTTAGTCAAATCTCTAAAGAGAAACCGTTAGCCATAAAAGAAGAGGAAAAGATGAGCAAAACAAAATTCAGAGTCACACCTCCCCCTGGTGAGAGCTACATTTGTACGTTCAGAACTTGATATAAACCCCACATTTCCAGAATTATTAGATCGTATTGTTGATATTATTATGACATCCTCTTCTCCGCCTTGAAATCCATCAACAGATTTCACCTGCACTCCAAAATTGTTGAGGTTTTCATACCTTCTCCCAAGCATCTCCTCAATGGCCACAACTTGTGTAGCATAGGGTGATATTACACCAACAGAAAGCCTTTCAGAGAAGTGGCGCCATGCTGTAAAACAGATCGAATTTCTGATCACTTAACGGACTAAAATACATGTTTATCAGCATTTATAACTTATAAGAAGCCCAACCACTGGAAGGCATTGATTGCTCAGAAAAATAAGGACTATAAGAATAAGAAATCTTAGGACAGTATACATAACAGCACGCGGAAAAATCTATACTTGTTAACTGCCTCCTGAAATTAGCTCTAAAGGGCTCAAGTGTTCTTTTCTCAATCAGTATCTGACAGAAAAACTCATTAGCGACACTCAATCATTAAGTCTCCTACTCTCTTTTCACTGTAAAAATTGTTCCAAACTACACTCCAGATTCCTATCTAGTACTGCACCTTTAAAAGAAAACGATACATCATTAAGGCTATATGATCCCAAAGTATCAAAACATACCCTTGTGGAGATTATACAAGATTCTAGCCACAACTGCAGCCTCAACCATATTTCTCAGACTACGTCCATCATCATCATCACGTTCCTCCCGTCCCTTAGAGATATTTATGAAAGAATAAGGCCCATACATCAGCCCTAGAAGATACTGTCTCTCATAGCTTTTACGCCTAACGCTGGGGGAATCCAGAATTTGCTTGAAATAGAATTCTTTATTAGGAAATGAACTGATTGCAGGATGCATTCTGTACTGCATATCCAAGAGGTGCTTTGGCCAACCCAACAAACTTAACCTCTGAAATAAACTTCGTCCAAAACCAGCATCCTTAAATAGCTGCAAAATGAAAGTTTCTTATGAAAATTGAATATTTTCTGGAAGTTGAAGAGAAAGGAAAAAAATTAAGTGCTAGAATTTAAGAGCTTACATTACTATTAACCGTTGCTGGCAATTGGCACTCATCCCCGAAAAGTATAGCATGCTGTAAACCAGGCAGTTGCAAGGGTATCGCTGACTCACATTCCTTCAATTGTGCAGCTTCATCTATGACCAAAAGGCTTAGTGGTTCCATTGGTGTAGTATGAAGCTTATAAGAGCTGGATGCAGTACAGAAGATTAATGATGCCATCTGGAAACAGAGCTCTGTTATAGATTCTTTATTCATTATATTAGGAAGGTTGAGAACACCAAGAGATCGATGCAGATTTTTTAAGACGGAAATGCATTTTCTCCTCTTTGCCAAAAGCAGAGAAATAATGTCGGTGCCCACCCTATGCACAAGAGAGTTCGCCAGGAGAAAAAAGTTCCAACAGACCATCAGAACCCAAATCAATTTGAGGCAACAACTTTTCAAAGGAGTCAATCAGATCATCGAGAATTATCATGTCTGCAAGATTATGTTCACCAATGTAACTTTTCGAGACATGAGTGCGGAAGATAAAAATACAGCGCCTGACTGGTTCCGCAGCAGCCTTGAACCGGTTTGTAAAGAAAGAAGAAATGATTCAATCTGTTCCGTAGCATTAACATCATCCACGCCTTGTTCCCTCATCTTAATCAACTCATTTTCCAAGAATACATCATACTGAGAAACACAATCCTCAAGAAAATTTGACAAGGATGGGAAACAACTCCTCCATCCAGTTAGGGGGGCAAAACACTCTGCTAGCCTCTTGACGCGATAGTCCAGATATATATCTTCTATATCTAGCCCTACTCTTAGCCTTTCTTTATTTCCAAACAAGAGTATGTCTCCCAAACAGTCGGTTGTTTCTCCTGAATCCCTTGAAGAAGGCTTCAAAATCACCTCCAAAAGACGGTCAGCTACTTCAGTGATGGCAACATTTGTTGGGGCACATATCAGAGTTCTGACGTTCATCTTCCTGAGAAAAAATAGTAATGTACTGAGGGTTTTTGTTTTGCCTGTCCCTGGTGGCCCCCAGACAAGTTGAACTTGAGACATGTGCTCGCACTGCATTGCTTGCAGTGAAGCTAAAACTGCCTCGTACTGGGAGGGATTTAGACTTGAAGATATTTGCATACAAAGGTCTTCAGACAAGCACCCATTATGAGTGGAGCCACAAGGATTATGACATCCTTCATCCTGCAATCCACACATTATATTTCAGTTCAAAGGCTCGTTCTTAAAAACAAACAATATAGTTAAGATGCTTGCTATAAAGGTCATGTTGACTTGATTGTTTAACTGTTAGAGATTAATCTAGAAAATTCTAAATGTTTGATGAAAAATGTGAGAAAAATATCTAATGTGTATCTAGAATTATCTTGTGAAAAATCTAAGATATTTGTACTTGAAAGAAAAATCTAGAAGGTAGGATACAACAACTATAAATATGTAATATGTGCATGAGTTGAAAATAGAGCCAAACAAGTGAGCTCCACACAAGATATTAGGAAAGGTAGAAACAAAGGGTTCTACCAAGGTGAATGAGAGACATGAGCTCTCACAAACACACTTGTACAATTAATTATCAATGAAAATGCAATTTTATGATACTATTCGGGTCCATCAAAACTTCCGTGTGCCCTAAAATTTCTATCATTAACTACAGCTAATTTTTAGATATGATGTACATAAGTGACACTTGACATAATCGCTGGTGCAAGTTTAGAAAATCCCTTCAGCTCACACCCCCTCCTGTGGAGGGGGTTGTTTTTTTTTTTTTTTTTTGGATGCAAAGCAGGAAGACTAGAAATAAAGTATTAAAGTTACATTACAGCCCTAGAGCTAGTGTGTTTCTCCTCCTCATAGAGGGGCAAAATACCGTTACACAGTTTCATTAGAGTTCTTTTGCATCAACCTACAATCCTTCGCTAAGCTATCCGCTACCTTGTTAGTTGCCCTGTGAGCATACTCAATCTTCAAACCAGGCTTCTGAGATATAAGATCCCTGCACAGAATAGTAGTATTCATGTTAGCGTCTCTTGGCACATTTTGTTGGATGATCTGCTGTATTGCGTTGCTGCAGTCCGAGTGAATAATCACATTGCTCCAGTTTTTTCCGTGGGCTAGCTTCAAAGCTTCATAAATAGCGATTAATTCTCCCATTTTTGCATCAGCGACTCTTCTTTGGGTTTTAATTCCACCAACCCAGTTTCCCTCTGTGTCCCTGGCAACACAAGCTATCCCTGCAATATTATCTTTGCTAGAAAAAGAGGCATCAGTGTTAATCTTTACCCATCCTCCCGGGGGTTTTTGCCATTTGTGATTTTGGGTAGCCTGGGGTGTGTGGCTGTCTTTGGTCAGCGATGAGAAGAACTCCCACGCGAGGAAGTTAGCTTCTTTTAGGCACAAAGAAGCTTCTCTAGAGGTATTTGTAAACAATTTTTCATTCCTTCGAGTCCATATAGTCCAAATGATGAAGGAGAACAGAGTATTCCAGGGGAGGGAGTGCACATTTGTTTTTTGGTTTTGGTGTAAGCATAGATTGTTTAGAAGCCAGACCTGAAGAGGGTCCGAAAAGAACATAGGGCTAAGGTGAAAGTGGTCCCATATTTCCCTTGCTTGGGGACAGTCCCTAAGGATGTGGATAGTATTTTCAGTCACCCCCGGACAACCAAGACACTCATTCGAGTCCACTATATGTCTTGTGAACAGGAGTTCCCTGTGAGGGATTCGGTTTTGGAAAACCATCCAAACAAAAAATTTTATTTTTGGCAGGGAAGAGATTTGCCAAATCCATTTGCAATTTAGGGGTTGTTGGGGGGGTGCTTTAACCCTTGTTGTTTCCACCTGTTCCAAAACTTTTGCAAAAACCATTTTGTCACACACAGTCCAATTTGAGAAAATAAAGTCTTTTTTTTCCGGAAATAAAGGAGGGGATAGAATGATTTTCAGAGTAATCTCAGAGGGGAGAGCGCAAGAAATAGCGTTCACATCCCATTTACCCTGCTTGAAGCAATCTTTGACTCTCATCGTATCCTCATGTTCTCTCAAGGGACCCTCTACCCATTGTCTAAGGGGCCCCACACCCAGTCAGTTGTCATGCCAAAAAAGGATACTCTCTCCATCCCCAAGGCCCCACTGAAGGGAGTTGACAAAGTCAGGCCAAACTTTTCCAAGATTTTTCCAGAGATGCGATCCCTGTTTGAAAGTTTTAAATTTGTTGTTTCTTTTCCCATATTTATCTTTAATGAATTGGACCGCTAAGTTCTCACCCTGATGAAGGACTTTCCACCATATTTTCAACAAATGGGCCTTGTTCAAGTTTTTACAACATCTTATCCCCAGACCCCCTTTATCCTTGGCTCTAGAAATTTTTTCCCACCCAACTAAGTGAATCCCTCTCTGGTCAGGCCCCCTGCCCCAAAGGAAGGTAGCACATAGTTTGTTCAAACTATTGTTTATGCTCGTGGGGAGGGCCATGCATTGCATATAGTAGTTTGGGAGGGTGTTAAGGGTAGAGGATATAAGGCAAAGGCGACCCGCTTTGGAAAGCGTGTTCATTTTCCACTTGGCAAGCTTTGCTTTAGCTTTGTCTAAAATAAAATTTATTTTGCTTTTGGGCATTCTTTTGTGAGAAAGTGGGAACCCCAAATAAGGGCTCAAGTCGTCAGTCTCCTGGAGAGGGAAGATGTCCTGGAAACTATTTTTTGCCATGTTATTGGTATTTCTGGAGAATAACACTCTACTTTTTTCCATGCTAATAGTCTGTCCAGATAGCTCACAAAAGAGATCGAGGACATTCTTCATAGCAAAGAAGTTTTCCGCGTTAGCCTCACCAAATAAAAGAATATCGTCGGCGAAAAGAAGATGTGAGATAGGAGTTTGGCCCCTTCCCACACAAAAAGGTTTCCAGCTTCCACTGTTAGTGGCATCAAAAATGAGGTTAGATAAAATATTCATGCAAATGATGAAAATGTACGGGGAGAGGGGGTCTCCCTGTCTAATGCCTCTCGAGGGGTAAAAGGGGGTGGTTCTAGCACCATTGACAAGCACCGAAGAGGTAACACTAGAGATACAGCTCATCACAAGTTTTGCAGAGGGCTCATCTATCCCATAAGCAAAGAGACAGTTCCTAATAAAACCCCACTCCAATTTGTCGTAAGCTTTTTCTAAGTCTAACTTCACAACAAACCAACCCCTAGTACCTTTCCTATAATGAAGGGAGTGAAGAATCTCCGACGCTATAAGCACATTAGTCTCAGTACCCCTACCAGGCAAAAAACTATTCTGATTAGGCGCTATCTTACTCGGCAGGGAAGGTTTCAGCCTATTCGCAATGATCTTGGAGATGATTTTGTATACATTATTGCAAAGGCTAATGGGTCTAAATTGTCTTATGGTTTCCGGCCCTTCATTCTTAGGGATGAGAACAATAACCGATTCATTGATTTCCTTTGGGATTTCGAGGTTGGTAAAGGCCTTATTAATCAGATCCCTAAGGTCATGTTTGATGACATTCCAAAATTTCTTATAAAAAAAGATATGAAAACCATCAGGCCCGGGGGCCTTGAAGGAGCCCAT
This sequence comes from Beta corolliflora, assembly GCA_947648045.1. Classification (NCBI taxonomy): domain Eukaryota; kingdom Viridiplantae; phylum Streptophyta; class Magnoliopsida; order Caryophyllales; family Amaranthaceae; genus Beta; species Beta corolliflora. The sequence continues at coordinate 432,286 of CANSZD010003415.1, read as the reverse complement.
ACTATCAATGACCTCTTTAATCTCGGGGAGGGATGGGGGCATGCTAATACAGATCAAGTTATCAAAGGACGCTCTGTCAAAGGGAGGGGCGTCCCAATCTTTTTGGCTTTTAAGCTTTGACGTGGTGAAAAGATCCACAAAGAATTTATTAACTAGGTCAGCTAAGGCCTGAGGCTCAGAAATGGTATCTCCAACGTCATTCCTAAGACTGAAAATTCTATTCCTTCTCCTTCTTACTTTAACAGTTCTATGGAAATAGGCTGTGTTTCTATCCCCCTCCATAATCCAGTTATCCCGAGATTTCATCATCCAAAACATTTCTTCCTGATTTAAAATATTTTCAAGTTCTTTTTGGAGTTTATTTTCAAATTCCAGAAGGCTAGAATTGTAGGGGTTTTCGCAAATGCATTTTTGAAGACCATTAATTCTTCCCAAAACTCTAGCTTTTTTCTTGAAAACATTTCCAAAGGTATTCCTGTTCCAGACAACACAGTTCTCTGCCAGAGAGTCTAATTTCCGAGGGAAAGGGTGATTATACATATTCCATATATCAGAGACCATATTACCAAACGAAGGATCAAGACACCACATTGGTTCGAAGCGAAACATTTTTGGTTTCTTGGATAGAGGAGAGTTGGAAAGGTGGAGGAGGATAGGGCAGTGGTCCGAGGATATTCGGGGAAGGTGTTTGAGGTTTGAAGTAGGGAAAAGGTCACACCAGTCAGTGGTAGCCCAGGCCCGGTCTAATCTTTCCATGATCGGGTTACTGACTCTTTTATTGAACCAGGTAAACCGTTGGCCAGAAAAGCCTAAGTCTACCATTTCACAAGACCGCATACAGTTTTTATAGGCTGCCATTCTTCTGATTTTTGCCGGGTTTCCTCCTAATTTCTCATAAGGCTCACAAATTTCATTAAAGTCTCCAATAGAGACCCAAGGTAAGTTCATAATACCTGCCAAATTTTCTAGACAAGTTTATGGTAGATGACATATGCATAAGCTAGAAAAAGCACAAGGATTATTGTTAAATTCCTAAAGGCAGTTAAACAATGTTCCCACAATGCATTACTCTCTGAAGCTAGTCAAAATGACAAAAATATTAACATAATCCACTCAAACGCACCTGATAACACAATCACACGATGATACCTATCCAAAACTTACCGTCAATTTACTTTGCAGAACTCCTTGTATTATTCTCATATTTTTAAACATGTGCAGGGCATTCCATATTCTTTTATTTGTTGTGATATTCCTTAAAAATACCAGAAAAAGAGAGCTGTAGCTGTCATCTATCTCCCCAATGTCTCGTGAAGCTTTCACTGTAAAAGAGTTTGATGAAGTGTTGTCATCTATCTCGTCCTCTGACTTATCCATCGAAGTTTTCGTGACTGATGCCAAAACCCATGTTTGGGCCAGCACTTGCAAATCATATATTGTTTCAGGCCGAGACTTAACAAGAACAAAAATATCACCGGGCAATGTCTTGTATGGCTCCTTGCCTCGGTCATTGAACCTGTTTCTCCATTCATCTATTTGAACATAATACATAAGTGATCTGTCACGTCCAATTTTTTCATATGACACAATTTCAGCATATGGTGCCCTTGCTATTATCTCCAAACATGAACGAAGGTCAACCCATGTCTCTTCTAATAGAGGATAAACATAAGAGCAGAAATACTTCGGTATTGTCTCAAATGAATCGGGAATCTTCTTGACCTGAAAAGCATTGAATGTCATGGACTTGAGCAAATATTGCATTTTTTCTGACAAAAACCCAACGTTGAGAAGGTGGAAAAGCAATTCATAAGTACTATCCCAGTCAAGGTACTCTCCACTAACTGATTTAGCGTTACGCTGCTTATAGAGCCTCTTACTCTGTGGAGCTTACTTAAAGAGGAATACAAGACAATTAGGTTATCTGTAAACAAATCCATCATAGTGAGTCCACCAAAGTCCTATAGTAATTTCTTGCACTGTTGCACAGCATTAATAAAGATCTTTCTAAAGAGCTCAAATCATTTTGCTAGAGGGAGGATGAGAAACCCTCATAGAAAGCCTTTTTTCTTTTAAGGTAAATCATAGACAGTATCTAAACAAAAGCAAAATTAGCCTAAGTCCTAACACCTAATACAGAAAGCATAATGATCAGACCTCATCAAAGTTTGTAAGGTGAGCCTACATTTGAACTTGTAGAACAAAAAATGTTAGATTGGTCTTAAAATTCTGAAGCCAACAACCATGAATTTAACCTGAATATGATGCATAATGTACTTCTACAGAGCTTAAGAGATTATCTGCTAAGATAAAACCGAGCGCTTACCATAGGATAGAGGACAGTTCCCAGTTCTCCTAAATATAACAGCTTGGTTTGTGGCTTCTATTGCATGCTTTCTTAAAAAAAAGGCTAGAGCAAGAAATAGAGGCCTTAAACATTTTCAATAATATTTTTGCACTTGAAAACTTTCTTTAATGGACATAGAAGTTATGCATGTTGAGACTAACAAAGCTTTGGCCAACAGAAACCTTATTGATACAATGGTTTTTTCACCATATACTCCCGACAAATTGAAAAATTCACCATATACCCTCATGTTTTAGATATGCACCATATACCCCTGAGTTTTCGAAAACGTTAACCGCCGTTAACTGACCGTTAGCTTTATTTACGATTTTGCCATCATTAAGCCCTAACCCTAAAATGTAAACCCTAATCCTAAACCCTAATAACCCTAACCCTAACCCACCCCTAACCCCCGCGCCCCCCACCCCCCGCCCCACCCCACCCCCACCCTCCCCCACCACCCAAGCCGCAGCCCCTCCCCACCCCCCTCTTCCTCCGCCGCCGATTTCCCCACCCCCTTTTCGTTCACCGTCGACGAAACCCACCCCCTCTTCGTTCACCGTCGATGAAACCCACCCCTCTTCGTTCACCGTCGACGAAACCCACCCCCTCACCGTCGACAAAACCCGAAATTCGAAAACTCCCCCTCCCTCGTTGCCCAAAAATTCGAAAACAAAGGGGAGGGGGTTCGTTTTGGGCGCGATTAAAATAGAGGAGGGGAGGGGGTTCGGTTTTTGCACGAAAACAGAGGGAAGGGAGGGGGTTCGATTTTGGGCGGATGAAAACAGAGGAGAGGAGGGGGGGGGTGGGGACTTGGGAATTTGAAGGGGAGGGGGTGGGGGCTGGGGAAATCGATGATGGAGGGGGAGGGGGGTTGCGGTGGGTGGGGAGGAGGGGGGGGGGAGGGGGGCTGCGAGGGGATGGGGGGATGGGGCTGGCCGGGGTGGGGGGGGGAAGGGGCTGCCGGCGTGGTGGGAGGGTGGGGGGGGGGGCTGGCCGGCGTGGTGGGAGGGTGGAGGAGGGGGTGGTGGGAAGGTTAGGGTTTAGGGTTGAGGTTAGGGTGGCAAAATTGTAAACAACGCTAACGGTGACTTAACATCCGTTACCAAAAAGAGCATTTGGTGAATAGTTTTGAAAAGTCAGGGGTATATGGTGCATATCTAAAACATTGAGGGTATATGATGAATTTTTCAATTTGTCGGGGGTATATGGTGAAAAAAACCGTTGATACAATAGTTTATTATCTCCTATCTATGACGTAAACTAACTGGAATAAGGTGAGGATCAGGGGGTTTTGAAACAGTGGTAACTAATAACTTTAAGTCTCAATTGCCATGTAACACCAGTTTGCAGATCGATTGTTCTGGCATTTTAAAACCTGGGATGATACCTTAAAGAACTAACTACACATGAAAAATTATTAACTAAACCGACGATCTAGATTCTGAAAACTGCATTTCTGCATAGCCAGAGAGTAATTGGTAATTTTGACTTCCATATAAAGATGAACAAAGTTTGTAAATCAATATACAATTGTGATTTTTCTTCTTTTACCTGATACCCCCGAGTTTTCAAAAAATTCACTTGGTACCTCCGAGTTAGTCATTAAGGGTATCTGAGTGTATTAGTTCGAAACTGAGGGGTACCTGGTGAATTTTGAAAACATGGAGAGTACCAGGTGAATTTTTTGAAAACTCGAGGGTATCAGGTGAAAATACCGATTAAAAAATGGTACCCTATGTGACAAGGGATCAATTTTCGCCCTTTGCAACGTGAGATCCAAATACCCCTACTTGGAATCTTCTCTTACCTTAAAACAAACTATTATTAATAAAAATACGGTTATTTCACCAAATACCCCTGACAAATAAATTTATTCACCAAATACCCCCACTTTTTTCAAAATTCACCAGATACTCCTGACCTTCAAAATAATTCACCAGATGCCCTTAATGACTAACGGCGGTTAACTCCGTTAGTCATTAACGTTAATTAACCATAAAAAAACCTAATTAACCCTAAAAACCTTAAGTTAACCCTAATAACAAAACCCTAACCAACCCTAACCCAACCCCAGCCCCACCACCCCCCCCCACCAGGCCCCCACCCAACCCCAACTCCACCACCCCCAACTCCACCACCCCCACCAGGCCCCCTCCCCGCAGCCAGCCCACGCAACCCCCTCCCTCTAAGTCTCCAAGCCCTAACCACCCCCACCCCCAAGCAGCCTCCCCCACCCTCTCACCCACCCCCGCAGCCTCCTCCACGCAGCCCCTCCCCCCACTCCCGCCGCCGCCCCACGTAACCCCTCCCTCCACCCACGCAAACCCCACCATACCCAACCACCCTCGGTCCGCACCCCTCACCATACCCAACCATCCCGGGCCAGCATCCCCACCCCTCCCCCCCCCCTTCGAATCCAGCGGTCCCCCCCCCCCCTTTCGAATCGGTGCAGTACGATCCCCGGCTCCCTCACCTTGCGCAATGACGCCACACCGGATCACTCACCCTCAAACACCATCGCGAAGAACTCGGAGTTTCACTCGAAATCAACGGCTCTCGTGTCCCGTTTTCGAAACAACGTCGTCTACTCTTCGAAGAGATCGCGTCAAGATCTCCCGGCGGCGCAAGATCTCCGACGGCGTAGAATTCGGGATAGGGGTAGTGGGGGGAGGGGAGGGAAGGCGCGGCGGTGGGGGAGGGGGCCGGTGAGGTTGGAGTTGTGGGCCGGGGGTGGTGGGCCGGAGGTAGGGGGTGGGAGGGTGGTGGGCTTGGGGGTGGGTTTAGGGTTAGTTAGGGTTTTAGGGTTAGTTAGAGTTTTAGGGTTTTTAGGTTTAATTAGGGTTTAATTAGGGGTTTTTAGTTAATTACTTAACGGAGCACTAATGTTCGTTAGCCAAAAAGGGCATTTTGGGTATTTTTTGAAATGTTAGGGGTATCTGGTGAATTTTTTTAAAGGTCAGGGGTATTTGGTGAATTTTGAAAAAAGTGGGGTATTTGGTGAATAAATTTATTTGTCAGGGGTATTTGGTGAAAAAACCGTATAAATAATATTGTTGTTGTTTATGGTAGAGTGGTAACAAGGAAAGGGAGAGCTTTGTTAAATGGTTTGGACTTATATTAGATGCTTGGTTTTTTCTCTTTCATACATGCCCATACTCCTAGTTCTATTTATACATGCATTATGTCGGTCCATTGGTTTAACCGACTTAGGTAGATTTTGTTTTACAATATTCTAGTGTTTTCTAGGGAGCTTTGTAGTCTAGATTTTTCTTAGGATATTTATCTTAGACATTTTTTAAGCTAAATCAAATATATTTACATAGTATATTCTAGATTTATCTAGATTAATGTCAACACTCCCCCTTCATCAGAAAAATCTTGAACTCCGAGTTGCTTTCTGAATTGCATGAATTTTTCTGTTGAAATTGCCTTTGTAAAAATGTCTGCCAGCTGCTCCCCTGTCTTGCAGAACTGTAGCTCGATCTCTTGTTTGTCGACCAACTCTCGGATGAAATGATGTTGTATCACGATGTGCTTTGTACTGCTGTGGAAGACTGGATTCTTCATCATGGCTATTGCTACATGTTGTCACAATAGATAGTTGTTGGTTCTTCTGATGTATGTTGTAGATCATTTAGAATTCTTTTGAGCCATACCACTTAACATGCCGCACTTGTTGCTGCTACGTACTCTGTTTCTGCTAATGACAGAGCTACTGTTGCTTGTTTCATTGATGACCAAGATATGGCCTTGGTTCCCAGCTGGAAGACGTAGCCGCTCGTACTTTTTCAGTCGTCAATACTTCCGGCCCAATCACTGTCTGTGTCTCCTATAAGCTTGTGATTATCCTCTGTCTCGTACATGATTCCATAACTTTTTGTTCCTTTAACATACTTGAGAATCCTTTTTGCTGCTGCTAAGTGAGCTTTACTTGGCTCACTCACGAACCTGGATACGATGCTGACAGCATGTACTATGTCGGGCTTTGTATGTGTAAGATAGACGAGAGAGCCGACCAAACTTCGATATATTGATGCATCGACCTTCTCTTTGCTATCGTTCTTAGATAGCCTTTCATTAAGTGCCATTGGTGTAGCCAACGGCTTGCATTCATTCATGTTGAATTTCTTGAGTATGTCGTCTGCATATTTCTCTTGTGAGAGAAATCTTCTTTCTAGGCTTTGCTTGACTTGCATGCCAAGGAAGTACTTCATTGCTCCAAGGTCGGTCATTTCATACTCCTTCATCATTGTCTTCTTGAAGTTTTTGATCATCCTTGAATTTGTGCCAGTATAGATTCGATCATCTACATAGAGGCATAGGATGAGAATTTCTTTCTCTTGAGTCTTGATGTAGAGTGATGGCTCACTTGGGCTTTTTGTAAACCCATTTTGAAGTAGGTAGCCATCTATTTTGCTACTCCAGGCCCTGGGAGCTTGCTTAAGGCCATTAAGTGCTTTACGAAGGCGATATACTTTGTCTTATTTGCCTTCGATGAGATATCCTTGCGGTTGCTCAACATATACTTCTTCTCCGAGTTCCCCATTTAGAAATGCTGACTTGACATCTAATTGAAAGACTGGTAATTTAAGTTGAGCAGCAAGAGCAAGGACTGACCTGATAGTCTCCATGCGGACAACGGGAGCATATGTCTCGTTATAGTCAATTCCTGGTTGTTGGGAGTAACCTTTTGCGACAAGACGAGCCTTGTATTTCTGGATGGAGCCATCTTCGTTATACTTGACCTTGTAGACCCATTTGAGACCGATGACTTCTTTGTCTTTAAGTTTCTCAACAAGCTCCCATGTGTGTTTTTCTCGATCATCTTGATTTCTTCATTCATGGCTTCGATCCATTTTTATTCTCGTGCTGCTTCTTGAAAGCTTTGTGGTTCGCTGGTGAAGAGAGCCATGATAGTTTGATTGCACTGGAAATCCTCCAAGTAGCTTGGTGGTTGCCGATCTCTTTGTGAATGTTGCACTACTGGAGCTGAGCTTTGAGAGCTTGATCCTGATATTGGACTCACACATCTCGAGAATGTTGTTGGAGATCTCGGTGATGATGGACTGGATGATGGCTGCGTTGTTGGATGAGTCAGACCTTCATCTTCACTTGGACTTGGTCGAAGAAAATCATCTTCATGTGGTTGAAATTCCTTCTCCATCCATATCCATTGTGCTCCTTCGTCGAAGATGACATCTCTTGAGATGATTAATTTCTTGGATTCAGGCTGATAGAGACGATACCCCTTAGATTCTTCACTATATCCAATGAAGATACATTTTTCTCCTTTTCCATCAAGTTTTTCCCGATTTTCTTTCGGGATGTGGGCATATGCTATGCACCCGAATACTTTGAGGTGCTCCACTCTTGGCTTTCTCTTATGCCCAGCTTCATAGGGTGTTATACTCTTCACTGCTTTCATGGGAGACCTATTGAGAATATACATTGTTGTATGGACAGCTTCAGCCCAAAAATATTTTGGTAAATTCTTAGCTTGCATCATACTACGGGCCATTTCAACAATTGTTCTATTTTTCCTTTCCGCAACACCATTTTGTTGAGGTACGCGTCTTACTGTTAAATCTCTTTTGATGCCATGCTCCTTACAGAAGCTGTTAAATTCTTTACTTGTAAATTCTCCCCCACGATCTGTTCTTAGAATTTTTATAGAATGCCCACTTTGTTTTTCTGTGAGGGCTTCATGAAGTGGGAAAATGCTTCTGATTTTTGCTCCAAGATATAAACACACATCGTGCGAGAGAAATCATCAACAAATAATAGAAAATACCTTTTTTCGCCAAGAGACGGATTTCTGGTTGGGCCCCATATATCTGCGTGAACGATTAATGGAGCTCTAGCCCTCCAAGATAAAGTGGGGAATGACAATCTATGCATTTTGCCATATATACAGCCCTCACACATTTTTCTTTCATTAATTATAGGTGGAAGCCCAATCACCATTTCTTTTTGTTTTAACAGTTTTAAACTGTTAAAATTTAGATGCCCAAATCTTAAATGCCACAATGTGGATTCATCCATTATAGAACTTAGGGCAACATTATGCTCCAATTGTATTCTCAACGGAAATATTTTATTAGGAGCCATTTGAGTAGTAGTAATTAATTGTCCTTTTCTCTTATCAAATATGAGGCATTTATTAGCATCAAATTTCACCATATAACCTCTTTGGATTAGTTGGCCTACACTTAACAAATTTTGTGCAAGTCCGGGGACATAGAAAACATCATAAATAAATTTAGACGAGCCGTTTTTTTGCTCTAACGGCTATTGTCCCCTTACCAGCAACCCCTTGGTTGCTTCCATCACCAAGAGTAATTTGAGTTTTTATGTTTTCATCCAGACTGACAAATGAATTTTTATTGCTAGTCATGTGGTTTGAAGAACCACTATTAATATACCATAATATATATACACATATATATACATATATATACATATACACATATATATACATATACACATATATATACATATATACATATACACATATACATATACATATATACATATATACATATACATATATACATATACATATACACATATACATATACATATACATATACATATATACATATATACATACACTACAAGAAAGGTGGTAATTAACGACGGCTAAAAGCCGTCGGTGATAAAAAGAAACCGTCGCTAAATTATCAACGACGGCTAGCAGTCGTTAAAATGCAGTCGGTGGATAGGTGGTTGCTGATATTGGAATCAACGACCGCTAAGCCGTCGGTAAAAATTTTAACGACGGTTTCCTGCTCATCAGCGACCGTTTCCCAAAACCGACGTTGGCTCCAAGGCAACGACTGTTTTAAACAGACGGTACATTAGCGACGGTTATTAGTCGTCGCTGATGTACCGACCGTGTTAAACCGTCGGTGTATCACCATCGGCTACAAACCGTCGGTGATTACGTAAATTTAACGTCTGTTCAAAACCGTCGCTATTGTCCAAGGACAGCGACTGCCTAGCCGTCGTTGATTTAATGTTTAGTCGTCGTTGTTGTTTCACAATAATATTATTCAGAATATTATTGTTCTTAATAATAATTAAACCTGTACCTGCACAGCTGCATGCTTGTGGACCACACTAAAGCTGTTCCTCCATCGCATTCAATTTTTTCAATTACAAAAATATGCAATTTTGATATATATTACAATTTGCATAGATACTTGTATAATTACATGAAATAGATTACAATTATGTACACAAAATAGATCCCGATGTCGGGAAATAAAGTAGAAGTCGGTGTTTACAAAAAATATATATCGACAAAGCTAGAAACTAATAAGCTAGATGCCGATAAATATAGACACTAAATGTCTATAGTTAGACAAACTACCTAGATTAAATATATGTACGCAAAATAGATCCCAGTGTCGAGAAATAAAGTAGAAGTCGGGTTCCAAAAAAAACAACCCGACACATCTAGAAACAAAGCGAGATGCCGATAAATATTGACTAACTATATCCGATTATAAGTTAGTTACCTAGTTGACAAAACCAAAAAAACTACACTGTCAAGGGTGTCTCTGTAGCACTACCGCCACCACCAAACCCTGGGTCATCGTCTGGTCTGCGTTGTGGAGGGGGGCCTAGGTTGCAACCTGAGGACATGTGGCCGAAACTGGACATGTTCCTCATCATTTCCTCAACGATGGCTCGACTTGACGCTTCCACCCGTGCTGCGACCATTGCCTCCAGCTCTTCCATCCGCGCAGCGACCTTTGCATCCACCTGCGCCTCAATCTGAGAAAAAATGGACGGCTCATATGGTTGTGAAGAGCCGCCATCTCCTCGCCCTGATGAAGAGTTGTAGTACAAATGATCAAGTAAAATGGCCTATATTAGCCTATATTTGGTTCTAACTTTCCTACTTTGTGTATATTCAATCAAAACAACTTATAAATACATTAAACTAACTATATATATGATGTTTGAGTTGTTTATAACTTAAACTAGCATCAAACTACTCGTATTCATTCAATTTCAAGTAAAATGGCCTAAAATGGCCTATATTAGCCTAGATTTGGTTCTAACTTTCCTACTTTGTGTATTTTCAATCAAAACAACTTATAAATACATTAAATTAACTATAAATATGATGTTTGAGGTGTTTATAACTTAAACTAACATCAAACTACTCGTATTCATTCAATTTCAAGTAAAATGGCCTAAAATGGCCTATATTAGCCTATATTTGGTTCTAACTTTCCTACTTTGTGTATATTCAATAAAACAACTTATAAATACATTAAACTAACTATAAATATGATGTTTGAGGTGTTTATAACTTAAACTAACATCAAACTACTCGTATTCATTCAATTTCAAGTAAAATGGCCTAAAATGGCCTATATTAGCCTATATTTGGTTCTAACTTTCCTACTTTGTGTATATTCAATCAAAACAACTTATAAATACATTAAACTAACTATATATATGATGTTTGAGTTGTTTATAACTTAAACTAGCATCAAACTACTCGTATTCATTCAATTTCAAGTAAAATGGCCTAAAATGGCCTATATTAGCCTATATTTGGTTCTAACTTTCCTACTTTGTGTATTTTCAATCAAAACAACTTATAAATACATTAAACTAAATATATATATGATGTTTGAGTTGTTTATAACTTAAACTAGCATTAAACTACTCGTATTCATTCATTTTCAAGTAAAATGGTCTATATTTGATTCTAACTTAAACTAGCATCAAACTTTTCAATCATATTTGCCTATAAATATATGTTTAGAAGTATGTACCGAGGTTTGCTTTGCTTTCTTGTTTGCTGGAATTTCTCCTTTTCCAGGAACAGTCTTAAAATGAGTCTTCAAGAACAACTCGGGAGCAGTAGGGAGTACTCCTCCTCTACTCTTTGTATGTAGACATTGTTGAACAAAGGCTTTATTTTTTACTCATACCGAAAATGTCATGTAAATTACACTAAGTAGTAGATATGAAACATATTTACCATCTTCCTAGCATGTTGTGCCGTCGAAATAGAACCCTGAAAGTGTGACGGCTCAATTGGATTAGACATGGAGCCACCTCTTCGGTTCTTCTTCGCATTTTCAGATTTTTCCCGAAATGTTGGCTCTTCACTTCTCTTCTTCATGTCTTCGTAGATCGTCTCCCCCAACCATTTTGGCCTTTCTTTGGCTTTCTTAACCACCCAGTATCGCAAGTCTCTCAGACAAGATGACGCTTTTTTCTTGTAATCCTTCCTCACTAGGCCTTCTAACTCAGGAACCCATTCGTAAATACCCTTTAGTCAAACATTAAACAAAGATATTAATAAAGTAATATAATCAATATCATTTTTCATAATTCGATTCATACATACTGTGAAAATGTTCCACCAATGCGCCTTTGTTGCATTGTCGACCTCACTGTAATTGAACCAAGGTTGTCGAAAATGGCCCTGGAAAATGTCAGTGATGGACCCACTAACCTTGTTATCATCAAACCTGAATTGAAAACCAAACAAACACGTGAATTGTGAATATCATTGGATACAAATATCATGAAGCATATAATAGCTTACGAACTTACCACAATCCAGTAGGGCTTAAAACCTTTCTTGGTGCACGGTTCGAACCTTCACCTTCCTCCGTATGAGTGTTCGGAGTCTCCGGTACGTGGTTACCAATGTCACGTGCCTGTGAATCATCTCCCCGTGTCTCTGACATAGGGTTCTGGCTTCCTTCTACTTCTGGTGATTGAAAAAGCTCCCTCGGAATCAAAGTCCCACGACCTTGGCTTCCACCTAAGCCACCTCGACCTCCGCGGCCCTTAGGATTAGACATGATTACCTAAAATGCAAGAAATTAGAAACGCGCAAGATTAAACAAAACAATTGAAATAAATTCTTGTTACATTAAAGTATCAATAATCCAAGAATAAAAAAACTGATTTCTTCAATAAAAAAACAGATTTATTGGTTAAGGAAAATCTCCCACCCCGCACCCCCCCCCCTCACTAACCCCCTGCACTCCCCCCCTCACCGACCCCCTGCCCTCCCCCTACACTCCCCCTGCATTCCCCCACCCCGCACTCGCCCCCCCCCCCCGCACTCCCCCTGCACTCCCCCCGCACTCCCACCCACCCCGCACTCCCCCCGCATTCCCCCCCACCATGCACTCCCCCCCACCCTCACTCACCCCCTGCCCTCCCCCTGCATTCCCCCACCCCGCACTCCCCCTGCATTCCCCCCACCATGCACTCCCCCACCCCGCCCTCCCCCCCCTCCCCCTCGCATTCCCCCCACCCCGCACTCCCACCCTAATATAAAGGGAAGTCTCACAAACTGGTGAACTATTCAATGAATCAAGAAGATGCCCATGAAGTTTCCGTGCATCATCCTTCTAAGTTTTAACAGCGCCGTATGCGTCTACAAGGTCCCAAATCAGTTTTCTCAATATGCCCATGAAGTTTCTGTGCCATGTGGAGAAAATTGGATGGAAGAAAAAGGGAATAGAAAAAAAGAGAGGCTAACTTTCACTTGTACAATTTCATATGAATCATGTTACTCAACAACACTAAGAAAAACCACAGGTGCAGAATGGATCATGTTACTCAACAACAGTAAGAAAAACTACAGATGGAAATGTCACAACAAGTAATCTTCAATGGATCATTACAAAAGTCGTATATTTTTATTGAAATGTTGTCCTTAATACAAATTATGATATACTAAAACAAATCAAAGTGAATTCCCATCCTCGCTTAGTTCATCATCACTATCGTCATCCCAAAAACCATCATCGTCATCGTCATCATCCTCGCTTTCTCCAGACTCGAAACTAGACTCTTCTTCATCATCACCTGAGGGGGCTTCAAACAAAATTTCTTCATCATCTCCTTCAACACACTCGACATCATTACCCCCTTCATAATCGGGAATATCATTTGGATCACAAAGCGTTGGAGTCCCAAAGACTTGTCTCCCGAAGGAAGTCGAAGTCAACCGGAGCATCAATCACAGACCTTGCCTTTGTCCTAAACACAGCCCACCATTGAGCACGATCTCTTTTCAAGCTTGGGTACGGTGCGAAATATACTTGGCTAACCTGGTATGATAGCACAAAGGGATCAAACTTGGGGTCTTTCTTGGTGTGGTTGACTTCAGCTAGCTTGTATTGATCGATGTTCATTCCCCTCACATTGTCCATCCAATTACACTTGAACAAAACAGTGCTATATTGACTACGGGCACCAGTAAACTTCAATTCTATAACATCATCTAGAATCCTAAAGAAATCACTCCCTCCATCATTAGACACACACACTCCATAATTCATGGTGGATTTGTGTTTGCTTGATGCTTTTGTTTGGAAATTGTATCCATTAACATAGTATCTATTCAAATTGTTCCACTTCAGTTAAAAATCGTGTTCCACCTGCATTAGACGGCCGACCACAATTAACCCTGAATAGCTCTGGGACAGTTTCGTCGAGCATCCTATCAACTTCATCATTTACATTACGGCCTGAATCTCGTGTCTTAGTATCCACTCCTTGCTGAAAGTAGTTTGAACAGAAGTTTGCAATCTCTTCACACAAGTACGCATTACAAATAGAACCCTCCACACGAGCCTTGTTACCAATTTTGCGTTTCAAATGATTGAGGAACCTAATAAGGTGGTTATCAAAAAGAGTTACACAATTGCGAAGAACAATAAAAAAGGATATATGAAAATGAAGGATAAGGTACCTTTCAAAGGGATACATCCAACGGTATTGCACGGGACCACATAGCCTAGCTTCGCGTGGAAGGTGAACTGGTAAGTGTTCCATGGAATTGAAGAATGATGGTGGGAAAATCTTTTCGAGTTTATAAAGGATCTCGGCTATGTCCTTTTCCAATCTTTCCATGTCACTTACTGTGATGGTGGAGCAACACAAATCACGGAAAAAAGGCTAATCTCAGTGACAACTTTCCACACATGAACCGGAAGCAACTCCTTTAATGCAATCGGCAATAATCTTTCCATGAAGACATGACAGTCATAGCTTTTCATACTATGCAGCTTACCGGACTGCATGTCCACACATCTTGTTAAGTCGGAAGCATAGCCATCGGGAAATTGCAAATCTCTGACCCAGTTGCATAATACTTTCCTTTGGGACTTGTCCAGTGCGAAAGGTGCTTTTGGTGGAGTTTCTTTTCCGTTCGCATCCTTGGTGACATGAAGTTGAGGCCTTTTGCACAATTTAGCTATGTCTTTTCTAGATGCAACGGTGTCGCTGTCTGCTTTTTTCACATCCATAATCGTGTGAATGAGTTGGTCGAAGAAGTTTTTCTCCATGTGCATGACGTCAAGGTTGTGACGAAGATGCGAGATTCTTCCAAGTATGGGAGCTCCCAAAGACAGCTTTGTTTGAACCACCCATTTTTCAACTTTTTCAAAGCGTTAAGTGCATCTGGGTCCATCGGTAGCCTTTGGCAAGTCTTTAACACATGACCACAACTCTTCCCCGGACATGATTTGTGTGGAGACCCTTTTTCAACCTTATTTCTGCAAAAAGCTACTTTGTTTTTACGAAAAGGATGATCTTCAGGAAGGAATTGACGGTGACAATCAAACCAAGAAACTTTACCCCCATGCTCGAGCCAAAAAGCTTTGGATTTATCCATACAATAAGGACAAGCCTTTTTCCCGGCGTAGACCGACCCGGATAGCATACCGTAAGCGGGAAAATCATTTATTGTCCAAAGAATAGCGGCACGCATATTGAAATTTTGTTTCCTAGAAATGTCATAAGTAGTTGCTCCAACATCCCATAATTGTTTCAATTCCTCGATTAAGGGTTGCATGTACACATCCAAGTTTCCCTTCGGATTTTTAGGACCAGGAACGAGCAACGAAAGGAACATGAAGGGTTTTTTCATGCACATCGATGGCGGCAAGTTGTACGGGGTTAAGATGACCGGCCAACATGAATATTGACCCCCAAACTTTCCATGTGGACCAAACCCATCGGTACACAAACCGAGCCGAACATTCCTAGGCTCAGATGCAAATTCGCCAAAGGATCTATCCAAATGCTTCCAAGCTTCACTGTCGCTAGGGTGAGCCATTTTGTCTTCGACTCTTGGATTTTTGGCATGCCATGTCATTTCTTCAAAGAACGTTCTTTGTTGCATACAACCTTTGCAATCTCGGTGTGATTGGGAAATAAATCGAACTTTCATTGGAACTAAAGACCCCTTAGAAGTCCTCTTGTATTCATGCCGCTATCGCACACTCTACATCTGTCCAAGTGTGCATCAGTTCTCTAAAACAACATACAACCTTTGGGGCAAGCATGAATCTTCTCGTGGGGAAGCTCTAATCCCTCCAAGATCTTCTTCGTATCGTAAAATGTGTTACTCATGTTGTTGTTAGGTATTGCTTCTTTCATTAATGAAGCAAAAGCATCAACACACCTATGTGGCAAATTGTACTCACACTTCAAAGATACTATTCTAGATGTCATTTCCAACACAGACATGGAGCTCCCGTCGTACAACGGTTCCTCAGAAGCCTTTAATAGGTCAAGAAACACCTTTGCTTGAGGATTAGGCTCCTCCTCCATTCCACTAGGCTCTTCAATAGTGGACGGTTCCGTGTTATTCCCAAGAGCATCGAAAACCATTTCACGGTACGGATTAGATAGCTCTTCTGCGGGTTGAGGTAACTCTTCACCATGAGAATACCAACCGTAGTAATCAGGTATAAAGCCCTTGCTATACAAATGCACTTTAACCGTGTCTGCGTCATGCATACGTCTGTTCTTGCATTTCGGACACGGACATCTAACTTCATCCTTACCTGGGTTTTCGGGATTTACTTTGCAAAAATCAATGAATTCATCAACCCCCCTCAAGAACTCGGGCCTCAAGTTACGCACATTGTCATATCTATCATACATCCAACAACGCTCCTTTCGTTTCATGGTGACCAATTCTACAATTCTAAACCATTTCAATGACAATACTCATTAACAACCAACATACGTACAATTAAAACATATGTGTGAAATACATATAGGGCCTAAAATGATGTCCAAAGGTCCTTATCACTCCAACCTAACCCATTCTTCGACGTCTAACCCCACTAGTGTATGTATGCCAACTATTCGCTTCTACGTAAATTCCGGCAGCATTTCCCATGAGTTCTCCAAGTACACAATGTCAGCTTCGTAAAAGCTTACATATGTACCCAGAGAACAACATAGAGAAACAACATCACCGGAAATTACATAGAATAGAACAAAAGGCATACATTCACCACCTAAGTGAGGTCAAACGTCGAAGAACAGTCCCAATCGGGGACTATTCAAGATATACTCCTAATGAGTATACCTTGAACGGGTATCTAGGCACATGATGATGCAAACATATTTATTTAAACACTTAAATTAAATTTATAACATCATCCAAACTATTTCCACGAAAACAAATATGTCAAAAACAATATAAACAATTTAAATAGTGTAAACTAAATAAAGGAATGTGCAATAAATAAATTATTGTGATAATTATTTATTTTTTTAACTTTTATAACCTTTAATAAACGAACCATTATAAAAACTATTGTGATAATTATATAGTAACTTAAACTTATACAATTAAAGTAACTTAATCTTCAAAGTAATTACATTGATAATGCCATACACCATAAAATATAATCACCAAAATCAGCATTAACATTGATAATGCCCAATTCAAATATAATGCAATTTCAATTTTCAAACACCAATAACACCCCAAATCAAAGTACAACAACAAAATTAACATTTTTAACAATTCTAAATTATATAATCTGATATATAAACACACCTAACAAGAAAAATTGCAATTTATTTTCCAATTCTCATGAAATTGATAAACCCTAATATGTAAAGTAGAACAAGAAATCAACAAAATTGAGCAGATTAAGATGTACCTAGTCACGAGTCACGATTCTTGGAGGTTGTCCGTCCACCGTCCTCCACCGAGTTCCGAGCCAAAACTTGAATTTAGGCATTGCCAAAGTTGGGGGAAAGATTTGGAGTGAGTGGCCAAAATTCAAAAAAAAATTATTAAATAGGATAGATTTAGGTATTACCGGCGGCGAGAGGAGAAAGAATTGGATTTTCCGGCGGCCAACGGTGGTTTTCGCCACCTACATTCCAAAATCCCAACTTTTAGGGTTTGGTTTCATGAGAAAAAAAAATATAAATACACTAAATTGAAGCTCACCGGCGGCGAAGAAGGCAGGCGGCGAAGCTTCGTCCGGCGTCCGTTGGTTGGAGGGAGGCGGTTTCGTCGGCGTTCGTTGGTTGGAGGGAATACAACTTCTCACTTTAAATTTTGCGAATAAAACCCGACTGGAAGAGGCTAATTAATTTAACCCCCCCCCCTCGACATCAGCGACGGTTTAAGACCGTCGCCTAAAGTAAAAAAATTTCAATTTTACATTAACCTCAACAACGACAGCTTAAAACCGTCGCTGATTGCGACGCCTAAAGTGAAAACTTTTCCGTTTTACATTAACCTACATAACGACGGTTTAAAACCGTCGATGATGGTCAGCGACGGTTAAGCCGTCGTTCTTCACATAATAAACGGTCAGTGACCACCGTCTGCTTAAAGTCGTCGCTATATCTTAAGTCACCGACCGTTTTCTAGACCGTCGCTGTGTAGCGGTCGTTATTTTAGCTATTTCTTGTAGTGATATACATATATACATATACATATATACATATACATATATACATATATATATATATCATTTGACTCCTGGTGAGCATTTAAACAGGTATAAAATAATTGATCTCTAGGCTCCTTATTTTCCGTAAAATTGGCCTCGTCCTTTTGCCGGAACCAACAATCTTTTCCAAGGTGAGTGTGTCTTTTGCATCTCTTACACTTATACCGGCAAGTCCCTCAGCCACAACTATATGATGTCCCTCCTTTTTGAAAATTTTTACCGTAGCCATTTTTATTTTTATTTTCTCCATTATTAGAGAATTTTAATTTAACTTGAAATGCTTGTTCTAGTGGCTGCTCTGTAAATTTGCGCATTCTATCTTCATGTGCTAGAAGGGAGCCCATTAATTCAGTTAAACTTAATTTAGATAAATCTTTATTAGACTCCTCTATGGCAGCCACTGCCCACTATGTGATCATAATTTTTGGGGAGACTTCTTAATATTTTTCGAATTACTTGGGCATCTTTAATTTTATTTCCATTAGTTCGGATTTAATTTATGATATTTGTTACTTGACTAAAAAAGTCTTGAATTGTTTCATTTTCCGTCATTAATAGATTGTCAAAGTCTCTCCATAAAGATTGGAGTTTTAAGAGTATTACCTTTTCGGAGCCCCTATATTTTATCTCCAGGATACTCTAAGCCTCCTTGGCCGTTGTAGCAGCCATAATAGTAGGGACAATTGTTCATGTACTCCCCTATATATTAAGGATAGGGCATAATTGTCCCTTATCCGATTTTGTTTATATTGCTTTCGTCGTGTTTCATCCCAAGTATCTTCTTGGATTAAAGCATTTGGTTGTTCATAACCATTTTGTACTAACTCCCACAAATCTTGTGAGATAAATATGGATTTCAATTGGATAGACCATTGTTCATATTTTTCTCCCTTATATGTGGGTACCCAATTTACTTGGGGGTAGTTAAATGTGTTTGAGGTTGAAGTGTTTGAGGAAGTCATTTTAATTTATGTGGTGTTTGGTTTTTATTTAAGGGAGTTGGTATATTTTTGTGTTTGGTGTATAAGTTTTATGGGAGTATGATAATTTGTATGATGTAGTGGAGGTTTGGATTAAATGGCTCGGATACCAATTGTTGGAAATGGTTGTGGAATTGTAGTGGGCTTAATGTATTTTATAAGTAATATTGTTGTTTATGGTAGAGTGGTAACAAGGAAAGGGAGAGCTTTGTTAAATGGTTTGGACTTATATTAGATGCTTGGTTTTTTCTCTTTCATACAGGCCCATATTCCTAGTTCTATTTATACATGCATTATGTCGGTCCATTTTTTTTTGGTGAAAACGGCGAGAATTATATAAAGTCAAACATAAGGTTAAAGTTATTACAATCCGAGATGTACGCATTCCTGCAGAAAATAGGAGGAACAGTAAAAAAATTTACTACATTTATGCTGTCGGTGCATTGGTTTAACCGACTTAGGTAGATTTTGTTTTACAATATTCTAGTGTTTTCTAGGGAGCTTTGTAGTCTAGATTTTTCCTAGGATATTTATCTTAGATATTTCTTAAGCTAAATCTTATATATTTACATAGCATATTCTAGATTTTTCTAGATTAATTTCAACAGACACTAGGACCATTGACGCAGGATTCAGCCATTGATGCCTGCTTTGAAGCCTTTCAGCGTCAGGAAGATCTCTTACGTACAAGGCATGATAAAAGAACTAGGAAGCTGTTTTACAAAATTATGATTCTGGTAGAGCCGTCTTAATGGGTTTATATAAGAGAGCCAAAGCAGAACTAAAAGGTGGGGGTGCCAAAATCCAACGTACACTTTAGAAATCGCTCGGAGAATGCTGATTAGAATTTGGAAAATCTACAAATAAAGTACACATCATCTGAAATCTGTTCGGAGTTAGTATTGAAGTGTTAGTCTTTCTCACTCCAAGTTATGTGCTTCAAAAGAACAAAAAACCTCAATGTCTTACATTGGTGGTTTTGTAGTCTCCTATGTTGGCACTATTACGCAAGGAGACAGAACACAGAGAAATAATTAGAACGATCTTACTTGGAAAGGAGAAACAAAGAAACAGAATGCTGTGACGTGGAGAGATCCACTGTCCTTAAAGGTGATTTCGCCGCAGCACAGGTGCAAGCTTCCTCCCGACAACCACCCTCCAGGATTAGCACAGCGCCGCCCGATTGTGTGCACTCACAAGCAGACGGATGGAGTGACAAAGTAAGCCCGAAATATTGGAGAACAATTTTATGTGGAGAAGAAGACTGAATAATGATGATTTCTTTTGTAACCAGAGGGAGGATTTATATAGAATAGAGGAGCAAAAGTTAAAACGGCAATGAAAGATTCTGGGAGGAAATTATGGAGTGAAAACTGCGACAAAACGACAAGAATTGATTTGCCGTTACTAAATGATTGCGTGAATCTCGCAAATGAAATAACGGAACAAACAAGTCCCAAGAATTAAAGCTGATAATAAAATGGACCGCAGGCCCACAGCCCACGCCCGCGCCGCGCTCGCCACGAGTCCGAGCCCGACCGGCGGCGGCGCGCGCGTGTGTGGCTTGCCATTCTTCTAGCCCATTGTTCAACAAAGCTAAAAGGAACATAATAGTATATAAACAAGGTAGGACCTCTATATTCTTTCCATGTGGGACTTGGGGTATTTCATGAACAAAACCAAATAAGGAAATACTCCATAACTAAGGCTAACTTTGAGGCTTTAATTCCAACAATCCCCCACAAGAATCAAAGTTAGAAGAAGAAAAGAAGAATAAACAATTTCGGGCTTGAAAAGAAGTGATGCATTAGTGTTAATGTCTTACGACTTGAATTAACACTTAGTGAATCGAGATTTGGGAATCTTGTTCAATTAAGTGATGTTCATCTTGAACTTAAGAGAACTTGAAACCTTTATCTAAAACACACATCTATCTTTAAAAGAAGTAGTCACTCCGCGATCAATGTGGCGCCTATACGGCCATACGCCTACCGGATACTCATAGATGCTCTAGAGAAATGACCCACATTTTCTCATAGGAAGCGGCCCCACTTCCACATCTAAGTAGGTGAATCCCATCAAGTGTGTACCACCACACACCACCACACAACCGTGGATATGGGTTCATTAAGAGCCCTTTGCTCATCCTCAATCACTAGTGGTAAGCACTTTTCAACACAATTTTCATAAGAGGGATAGAAATAAATAAGTGCCTTTATTACTAATGTTGCCCTTTGAACTCTATTTGCATAGAGTAGGGTTTCATTATTACATTTCAAATGGGTCTCAATCCCATCCCTCCGGATGCATCCACAATTACATTTCTAGAAAGGCCTTTAGTAAACGGATCCGCTAAATTCTTTTCGGACTTCACATAGTCCGGTGATATCACTCCACTACTTATCAAATCTTTTACAACCTTGTGTCTGAGACGAATGTGTCTTTTCTTTCCATTGTAGACATTATTCTTTGCCACTGCAATAGCAGCCTGGGAATCACAATGCAAGGTGCAACCGAAGGAGCGAGGTTTCCCCACAATGGAACGTCATTCGAGCAGGGTTTCTAAGCCATTACGCCTCATTTCACGCCAACTCAAGTGCAACAAATTCGATTCCATTGTTGACATAGCGAGACAAGATTGTTTACAAGATTTCCAAGAATAGCACCACCACCCAAGGTAAAAACAAAACCACTAGTAGAATTAATCTCATCATTTCCAGATACCCAATTAGCATCACAATAACCTTCTAAAACAGCAGGTGAAGAAGAATAGTGAATGCCCCAATCCATGGTTCCTTTAAGGTATCTAAGCAAACGACGCAAAGCACCCCAATGATCCTTGCTAGGATTATGTGTGTACCTACTAAGTCTACTAATAGCATATGCAACATCGTGTGCAGTGCGGTTCATCAAATACATAATGCTACCAATTACTTTAGCATACTCAGATTGGCCCACAGGATCTCCCTTATTTTTCACCAAGTGGATACTAGAGTCATAAGGAGTCCTGACTGGATCAACATCAAAAGAGTTGAACTTCCTAAGTACCTTTTCCACATAATGGGCCTGACTCAAACTGAAATCATGAGGAGACCTAGAAATTTTAACTCCCAAAATAAGGTCAGCCTCACCCATATCTTTCATTTCAAACTTAGTACTTGAGAATTCTTTCACTTCATTCACAAGATCTAAGCTAGTCCCAAAAATCAACATATCATCAACATATAAACAGATGATCACACAACCTCGAGAGTCATTTTTAGAATAAACACAGGTATCGCTCTCATTTACAAGAAACCCAAAACTGGTTATGGTGTTATCAAACTTTTGGTACCATTGTTTAGGGGCTTGCTTTAAACCATAAAGGGATTTTACTAGCTTACACACCTTGTGCTCTTGACCCGAAACTACACATCCTTCAGGTTGATCCATATAGATTTCTTCCTCAAGGTCACCATTTAGGAAAGCAGTCTTAACATCCATTTGATGCACTACAAGGCCATGTAAAGCAGCTAAGGCAATCAGAGTCCTAATGGTAGCAATCTTAGTAACTGGGGAATAGGTGTCAAAATAGTCAATTCCCTCCTTTTGAGTGAAACCTCTCACAACTAATCTTGCCTTATACTTGTCAATTGAACCATCAGGCTTTAACTTCTTTTTAAAAATCCATTTGCTAGAGATGGGCTTACAACCCCTAGGAAGGTCTGCTAATTCCCAAGTGTTGTTACTCATGATGGACTCTAGCTCACTATCTATGGCCTCTTTCCGGAAAAAACAAGATCAACGAGATTTCATAGCCTCGTCATAGGTCTTAGGGTCTTCTTCTAAGATAAAAATAGACACTAGACTCTCATTTAAGACACAACTTTCAGTAAGGAAGGAGGTAACAAAATCAGAACCAAAACTGTTATCTTTCCTAGGTCTTTTACTCCTCCTAGGTTCTTCTTCTACTACGGTGCAGTCCACAAGAGGACTAGGCACGGACAAAGCATGATCGGCGAAGAAAAACTTGAAGCGGTAGAAGAACATTTCGGAGGAAACATATGTTCAAAGAATTCAAGCATCTCTTGATTCAAAGAATAGAACCACAAGCATAAGAACCTCTAGCATCCTTAATAAGAAAGCGATAAGCGGCACTATGAAAAGCATAACCAATGAAAATCGAATCACAAGTCTTTGGTCTTATTTTGTCCCTTTTAAAAGAAGGTATTGCAACTTTAGCAAGACACCCCCACACTTTCGTATTTTTGAGGTTAGGGATATGGCCTTTCCACATCTCATATGGGGTTTTGTCTAACTTCTTATGAGGCACACGGTTCAAGACA
This sequence comes from Beta corolliflora, assembly GCA_947648045.1. Classification (NCBI taxonomy): domain Eukaryota; kingdom Viridiplantae; phylum Streptophyta; class Magnoliopsida; order Caryophyllales; family Amaranthaceae; genus Beta; species Beta corolliflora. The sequence goes on along the minus strand of CANSZD010003415.1, from coordinate 408,861 downwards.
TGACAAGCGAGATAAAATAGCCTCTCCCCACATGTTATCGGGAAGTCCGAACTAATCAACATAGCATTCATCATGTTCTTAAGGGTTCTATTCTTCCTTTCGGCTATACCGTTTTGTTCGGGGATATAAGGGGCGATCGACTCATGAATAATCCCATTTTGTTCACAAAAGGTCTTAAGGGAAGTGGGATCATATTCTCCTCCCCTATCACTTCTAAGTCTCTTAATTTTCCTATCCAATTGGTTTTCAACCTCAGCTTTGTACTTTAAGAACATTCCCTCTGCCTCATCCTTAGATTTCAGAAGGTATACTACGGTGTAACGGGAAAAGTCATCTACAAAGGTTATGTAATACTTCTTCCCCCCTCGACTTTCATGGTTCTTAAAGTCTCCTAAGTCTGAATGAATCAGTTCAAGAAGTTCAGATTTCCTATCAACTGATTTAAAAGGCTTCCTAGCAAATTTAGCTTCAACACAAATTTCACATTTAGGCAAATCGAATTGGAGAAACTAGGTATCAAATTCAAGTGTTTTAGCCGTTTTTATGGAGGCCGCATTCACATGACCTAATCTAGAATGCCATAAATCAATAGACTCGAGCAATATAAACGAAGAAGTAGAAGCGATTTATTCATGAGTTCAACAAGTAGCATCAACAAAGAAAAAGCCCCCCATTACAATATCCCTTCCCCACAAATTCCCCATTATGGGTGATGACAAGTCTATCAGAATCAAAAGACAACCTCAAACCAGCCCTAATTAACAAACTTCCAGAAATTAGATTTCTACGCATTTCAGGAACATGAAGTACATTTGTAAGAGTAAGCAATTTTCAAGAAGTGAGTTTGAGAGTAATCTTCCCTTTGCCGACTTTTCGTTGAGCGAGTTGCCCATGAACACATTTTCACCTTCCAAATTTTTCATATTGATTGAACATGGCTCGGTTGGTGCGGATGTGCCTCGTCGCTCCTGTGTCCACGATCCATTCAAGCAGTATCTCCAGCTAGGTTGATCTCGGATACAACAGCAACAAAGTTTTCAACTGCTTCTACCAAGTTTGCTTGGTTCTTCTTTTTGTTCCGGCCGGTTTGCGGCCTTGTGTCCGGGTTTACCGCACTCATGACTATGTTGCCTTTGAACTCCGTATTTACGCACACCTCCATGAGATTTGAGACTATTGTCTCCCTTGTGAAAACTCTTTGTCTTCTTGTTTGTTCTGTCATAATTGGAGTGTCTGGACTCCACAAGATTAGCTTTAGGAAATACAGCATGACTGGAAGGTTTGTCCTTAAGACGGTTTTCTTCCTCAATTTTCAGATGACCAACAAGTTCTTCAAGGGTAAGGTCTCTCTTTTTGTGCATAAGTTGGTTCCTATAGTCTTTCCAAGAAGGTGGCAGTTTCTCAATAAGTACAATAGCCTGGGTATACTCACAAATAACAAGTCCCTCAGCAGTAATATTGGTGCAAATAGTTTCATAGTCATGGACTTGGTCGATAATAGGTTTTTCATCATCTATCATGAAATTAAGCCACTTACTAATACAATAGCGTTTGGAACCAGCATCATCAACACCATATTTCTTTTCCAGGGTATCCCAAATGTCCTTAGCATGGTTATAAGTCATGTAAATATCAAGCAGAGCATTGGACATATAATGTAATAACATCCCCTTACAGGTTCTGTCATCCTTAGCAAATTTAGTCTCATAAGCTAGTTTCTCAGTCTCATCAGAAGGAATAACAGGATCATCAAGCACATAAGCCACATCAATTTGTTCAAGGTAAAACCTAACCCTGACAGCCCAACGTTTATAGTTTTTCCCCTCGAGAGACTCGATTTTGGACATATCAGGAATTGTCATATGAGATGCCATAGCAAGAGAATAATACTAAATCACCTTTAAGATTGTTGGCACTATTACGCAAGGAGACAGAACACAGAGAAATAATTAGAACGATCTTACTTGGAAAGGAGAAACAAAGAAACAGAATGATGTGACGTGGAGAGATCCACTGTCCTTAAAGGTGATTTCGCCGCAGCACAGGTGCAAGCTTCCTCCCGACGACCACCCTCCAGGATTAGCACAGCGCCGCCCGATTGTGTGCACTCACAAGCAGACGGATGGAGTGACAAAGTAAGCCCGAAATATTGGAGAACAATTTTATGTGGAGAAGAAGACTGAATAATGATGATTTCTTTTGTAACCAGAGGGAGGATTTATATAGAATAGAGGAGCAAAAGTTAAAACGGCAATGAAAGATTCTGGGAGGAAATTATGGAGTGAAAACTGCGACAAAACGGCAAGAATTGATTTGCCGTTACTAAATGATTGCGTGAATCTCGCAAATGAAATAACGGAACAAACAAGTCCCAAGAATTAAAGCTGATAATAAAATGGCCCGCAGGCCCACGCCCGCGCCGCGCTCGCCACGAGCCCGGCCCGGCCGGCGCGCGCGCGTGTGTGGCTTGCCATTCTTCTAGCCCATTGTTCAACAAAGCTAAAAGGAACATAATAGTATATAAACAAGGTAGGACCTCTATATTCTTTCCATGTGGGACTTGGGTATTTCATGAACAAAACCAAATAAGGAAATACTCCATAACTAAGGCTAACTTTGAGGCTTTAATTCCAACATCCTATCTTCTTTATAGAAGTATATGATTTTCTTCTTTATGAATCGGAATAGTTGTGTATTCCTAGAGGTTGTTTGCCAAGAATCTGGAAATGTGCTTCTTCGCGCTTTTTAGTAATGGTCTCACAATGTAAAATGGTAGTGATGATAAAGAATGTATATGGAATACTCCATTTATAGCTTTTTATTTTACCCACTTAGAATATAAAAACATGAATTTCCTTCAAAAAAATTACAATTTAAAGCATTAATTACTGTCAACCAAGTAAGCCATCATTGCTTATTCCACATTCCATAACCAATAAGTACAGATACACTCACAATTACACCTCAAAAAAAAATACATTACACATTTACGCTCACTATATATAAATGATCTGATATTGTACCATACAATAGCTTGTTGTAAGGTTTTAGCCTCTCTTCTTGATTATCAGCATGTCATTCACTCCACAAAGCGATCAAAAATTGTAACTATCGACCCCCATAGGAAGATCTGGATCTGTTTCTAGATTTGGACAACGTACGATTTCTAGATTCTTGAGTGAAGTTAAGTGTCGCAGAGTAGGCAAGAAAGACAATGCAGGACATTTGACAAACCTCAGCTCACGAAGACGAGGCATATCCCCAGACTCCAATCCTTCCCACCTAGTAAGTCCTGACATGTTCTGAAATTCTAACAACTCCAATTGTGGGAACCTGCTCTGGTTTACATCCCCAAAAAATTGGCGGCCTAGTTGCACCAAATCGCGTGCTGTATCTATGGAAAGACTGTGCAGAAGTGGAAGCTTCCAGAATGTTGGAAGTTCAGTGATGTATGAACAATTGTACAGACGAACAACCTTCAGATGACACGACCGACTACAAAGCCAACTTGGAAATGCAGCTCCACTGTAGTTTGTCAGCCGAAGTTCTGTTAAGTTATCATGAGGTTGAAGCATATTGAGGATTGTTACCATCGATGGTACTCGCATTGTTCTGTCTGTCCAATGCAACTCCAGTTTTTTAAGGTGGGGTTTTAGGCGTAGTTTGGCATTCCCAGCTTCTACCCGATTTTGAACATTTTCAAGCTCCATTATCTTGATTGACCCGCGGATGCTATTCATGTTCCCTAATTCTGTGATACGATATCCTTCTTTATTCTTCACAATATAAACATCTAAGGCTTGAAGGTTGGTTAGCCTTCCTATGTAAGCTGGTGTGGAACGCAAATTGTTGATATCCACATCAAGACGAATTAGATTAACTAGGTTCGAGATTCTGCTAGGCAGCTGAAGAAGATTTGGACAGCATCTAAGCTTTATGACGCGCAGACCAAGGAGTTCACAGGTTGTTTCTGGCAAACTCTGTATTGGGGTATCAGATGCATCTAGGTAACGAAGGCGTTCAAGTTTGCTAACTGTTCTAGGAAGAGTATGTATTAGGGATCTGTTTAGGCTCAGTACACGTAATGATCGCAATTTATCAAATAAAGACTCAGGAACTTCACTGAGGTTGGTTCTTTGTTTAGGCAACAAAAGAAATGTCCTTAAGTGGGTGTAGAATTTTTCAATGACCTTTAAGTGATATGGATCTACGTTTTGACAGCATAGTGACAAATGGTGGATGGGTTTGGTAGGAAGGAATGGTCGGTCACCATCATCATTCATTTGATGATGGCTTAGGTTGGAAGCTATATTCTTAGCAAACCTATGAGTAAACTCATGAATTTTATAAGTAGCCATTTTATCTTCTTCTGTGGAGTAATGTGAGACATGTAACATAGACCTTGATAACAGATCATCAAAATATTGTCCTGCATTTGTTAGGCCTAAGGTAGTCCACTCCTCAGGTGTTACAAAACCTTCAGCCATCCAGAGTTGCGAGAGCTCATCTTTTTATAGTAATAATCACTAGGGAAGAGATATAAATGAGCAAGAAACTTACTCAACTCCGGTGGCATAACGGGGTCATTGAATCTTAAATTTGGTAAGATCTGATCAGGAAACTCTCTCAAATCCCACAAGTCTGTTTCCTCAAAATGTGAAATTGCCGCTTCTGATGACCCCTGTGAGATGCACTCAGCTGGTATCGCTAAACTGAACCACTTAGCCACCAGAGGTAAACCTGCACATTTTTTGGCTATTTGAGAAATATTGTGACCATATCGATCTGATAGACTGCCTGGACATCCATCCAACTCTTTCAGAATCAACTCCCTGCAATCCTCGTCAGACAATCGGTTGATGTAGTATGGAGTTGTAGCAGTTACAGAAGCAATTTTTGGATCACGAGTAGTGATAAGAAAGATAGTTTCAGAATCAAGATTGGAAAGCAATGTACTCCAAGCCATGTGATGCACATTCCACATGTCATCCAACAGGAGCAAAGTTCTTCCTTTATGTGGAGGCCCTGTAACAGGATATCCATAAGCCACATGACCGTCCATAGATGGTTCAACAATGAGGCGGCTTGTAGAATTGAAATCATCCGGCAAAGAAGCCCATTTGACAGAAACAAACTCTTTCTTGATCGTGACATCGTTCTGTATAAATCGAGCAAGTGTTGTTTTTCCTAAGCCCGACATGCCAATAATGCAAACACCCTTCCCTGTAAAAGAAGGATTGAGCAAGTACTTGTGTATTATGTTTCTCTTGTCTTCATCTCTTGCTCGTGCAAGCGGTCCTTGTGGATGGCTAGAAGAATAAGCAGCAGTTGAACTACTGCTGGCCCGGTTGCTGGTAGCAGCAGCTTGAAGTAGGCCATCCACCTCCCTGTCTATCTTCTGCAACTTGTCTTTGAGAGCTTTTATATTACGAGGCAAACTCAATTTCTTCAATGGTGCTAAATTGTTGTGTCGCAACTGTGTTTCGCTTTCTGGGATTGGATGACGATGGTTAGCAGCATTACTCCTCTTAGAGATACTTCTTTGTAACATCAAGTAAAAAAAGCTGCGGCACTCCTGGTCTTGTAGAATGGCCAGTTGCTGCTGCTGATTAATAATGTGATTCTGCTTCATTATGTCAAGGCTTATGCCATCAATTATGTCGTCCACCTCGTAGAATAGCTTTGTCACATCTCGCAGCCACTCCCTCAACCGCACCTTGAAGCGCTCGTCGTCATGAAGCTGATTCAGCTTGTGCTGCACCCTCTGAGAACTTGTGATCAGTGACCTGAGATTCTCGTCGACCTTTCGTATGTGACTGATCTCGGTGCTGGCGAGATCTATTAATTTTTCTGACAGGATTTTGAACAAAGACGCTGCAATTGAAATATACCATTCCATTGCTGGTGATTTTGAGTGGTTTTGGAAAACTAATGAGAAGAAAGTTGTATCAAGTGCTTTTATCTTGGAAGTATATTATTGTGCAGAGTTTTTTTGATTCATCAGATTGACCAGGTAAGTTTCCTGGGTAGTTAGAATCTCAACGTCGCTTCATAATATAATGACAGCACAATCAACAAGTACTGCAGAAGATATAATGAAAACGCGGAATCAAATCAAAGTAATATACAACTACATGTACATTAATGCATGCTTTGATTCTCATAATAAACTATGGTCATCGGTCATATGTTTTTAATTTGCCAATTATTAGACTAATTAGAATTAGTCAAGTAAATAATTTTTTTCTTCAATCATTCATCTTATAAACTTTCTTCATCATGTTCTGAAAACTAAACATGTAATAGAAAAAAATATGGCATTCAATCAGTGGCGGATCTAGAGTAGATATTAGGTGGGTTCAAGTCAAAGTCAAAGTCAAAAGTCAAAAGTCAAACTTATAGACTGAAAAAATAAATATATAACAAGAAAAATAATCAATTTATTAAAGTTTAAACCAACCTAACACATATTTAAATATTAACTTGTTTTCTTTTTTGACAATTGTCCTCGACGAGGTTTCATTTTCTGAAAATACTGCATAATATCTTCATTTGTGACACTATCAAACATCTCATCTTCTATGAACGTTACCAAGCAGTCATTCATCCATTGATCACCCATTCGGTTTCGCAACTTGTTCTTGACATAATTCATGGAAGAAAAAGCCCTTTCAACACTTGCTGTAGCAACTGGAAGGATTAGAGCTAGCTTTAAGAGAAAATACACCATTGGATACACAACATGTTTTCCCGTTTCCACTAACTTAGAAGAAAGTTCACCTATCCCTTTTAACTCACAGAATTCTTTCTTAGAACGCATATCAACAATATAATTCCCAAGTTGATTTTCAAGTGGTCCAAGATCACCTGTAGAAAAGTCACTTGGATAGAATTGAGCTAACTTGAGCAACTTTTGCATATCAAAAGCCTGAAATGAGTTGATTGGACTTAAGGAAGCCACACATAGAAGAATGTCAGTCGTCTCCTCATCAAACCTATTGTTGATCTCTTGGAGAAGAAAGTCAATAGTTGCATAAAATATTTCAGCACGATAACGATGAAGATTTGAGACCATTGGTGCCTTACGCTTGGACTTTCCTTCCAAAGTAAATCTTTCATTCATATTGGGAACAGAAATTTCATGCGTTTGGCAAAATGAAGAAACTTTATCTAATAGAGATCCCCAACCTTCATCTCTCATGGATTGTAATCGTTTCCTAGTTATGTTAACTTGGTCAATAGCATTTAGAATATCCTGGTCTTTGCGCTGCAATGCCATAGACAAATCATTTGTAATTCCCAATAGCAAGAACATGAGATGTAAAGGGAAAACAAAATCAAAAGATTCAACCAACTTCTTCATTATTCGTGCTTCACCCCTATGTTCAGACTCTATGCCTTCCTCGTCAATATACTCAAGGGTTTTTATTAACGAAGAGAACATGACTAGTAAACTATTAAGAGTTTTATAATGAGAACTCCATCGAGTGTCAGCAGGCCTTTGTAGACTTGTTTCTTGATGTAGACCTCTTCCGCTTTGAAATGCACCACTGCATATGCCGTCTTTGACTTCATTTGCCCTTTTAGCACGAAGTACATCACGACGCCTGCAAGATGCTCCAACAATATTCAACAATCGTGATACTAGACTAAAAAATGAAGCAATATCACCTTGTTTTGATGCCACTGCTACAAGTGTTAATTGGAGTTGATGTGCAAAACAATGGATGGAAAATGCTGATTTATTTTCTTTTAAAACCAATGTTTTCAATCCATTAAACTCGCCTTGCATATTACTGGCTCCATCATAACCTTGCCCACGGATTCTTGATACAGTCAAACCATTTTCTGACAAGATAAAATCAATGGCTGCCTTCAGTGTCAAAGCTGTGGTGTCGGGTACATGTATAATACCTAAAAATCTCTCTGTCACGATACCCTTGCGATCAACATACCGCAATACTATAGCCATTTGCTCCTTAATTGAAACATCACGTGATTCATCAACTAAGATACCAAAAATGTCATCTCCAAGGTCTTCCATAATGGCCTTCACTGTCAATCGAGAACAAGCATGAACAATATCTTTTTGAATCTCAGGGGAGACTAATTGCAAATTTTTTGGAGCATTTTCAAGAACAACTTTATCAATATCTTCATTATTATTTGCTAGAAATTTCAAAAGTTCAACGAAATTACCTCGATTTTTTGAATCTGTGGACTCATTATGCCCTCTAAAGGCTAAACCCATACGCAAAAGCCATTTTATACATTCGACTGTAGCTTCTAAGCGATTGCGATAATCCTCCTTCTCCTTATCACAAAAAACATTGAACATGTCCTTGACAGTTTTTACTTCGTTCTTTAAAGTTTCAAACATAGTGTATGCTTGATTATGAGAACTACCACATTCACCCACATGGATATCCAATCTTTCTTTTTTATTCCAAGATGACCACCCAACAGTAACAAAAGCATCACCTCCTCCTTTTTGAGAATCATCAGACTTAAACAAATAGCAATATCGACAATAAGCTGCGTCTTTCACAATACTGTATTCCAACCAATCACCATAAGTATCATACCAATCTGGATTAAAACGACGTTTCGATCCCCCAATAATTCTTTGAGGAAAATCATGTTTTACGAGGTTGAAAAGGTTCTTGTAAAACATAATATTTCCTTATCTCAATCTGATCATTTATATGGTAATCAGTAATTTTGTTCCTTAAGCCTGGATCAGCAGGGAGGTTGCTCAAATCAACACGCTTATACTTAGAGGGTTGTTTAGATATTTGCGGTAATCTACTTGCAGCATTCCCATCTTCACTTTCTATCTCTACATCTTGATTTGTTTCTTCTTCAGTTGAGTTGTTTGATTTAAAATAATTAAGTAACGTATTCCGGGGACGTTTTGACATCTACATTAACAATAATTGTATACAATAAAAAAAATCTAAATTTGAATAAATAATTTAGAATTTCAAATGTTGACTATATTCAATTACTCTAAACATTAAATACTCACTAACTCACCACATAAAAAAAGGATCTAAATTGTGAATTGAAACTATAGCATAATAACTTAATGTATAGAAATAGAGCATATAAGAAACTAAATAATTCTATAATATATTCATCATTGATTTAGATTTGTAGAAGAAAAAATAATCTTTTAAAAATTAAATAGTGTTTTTTTACCTTTTATCGTAGTCGAATATTGAAATTGTTGGAAATTGGAATAATTGTTCTCCAAAAGTCCGACTTCCCGGCTTGCCCAGTAAAATTTTGTCAAAAAACACATATATGATGGTAATTTGCTAGTGTGATGTTGTGACTTGTGACGGCTATGTGATGTGACAGATGAATTGTTTTTTCGGTGGAAGAGAGGGTAGGCTTGTAGTACCCGTAAAAATTGAAGCAAACTGATTTTATTTACTGTATTTGATTTTTTTATATTACCGTTTCCAAGTAGGGTAGGGAGATAGGTAACTAGCTCTTACCTTTTTTCCGCTGGAAACAGATAAAAAAGCTGCACAATTGGTCCATTTGGAGTGAGAAAGTAGTTTTATTGAACTAGTCAACTACTAGATAACAAAGCAAAGGAGCTGCATTCTGCAGACTCCCTTCCCCTCGGCCCTCACGTTTCATAATTAACTTTTTTTTTTCTTTTTTTTTCCCAAAGTTAGTTCACTATATAATTTTTCCTAAAATTCAAGTGGGGTCATTTGACCCCCCACCCTATAACGTAAATCCGCCCCTGCATTCAATGCTGTCGTTTGTTGAATAATAATATATGGAAAGTGCTATGAAATTTCGATTCTAGATCACAAATGGCTGAAAAATCTTCAACCCCCACTTATTTTTATCATTATATGTGTCACTCAATCTTATTGATTAATATCAATAAGAAGGTAATTTCATGCATCCTTTTCTTCTTCCATTGAAGCCATTTGTTAAATTTCTCTGCAACTTTTGGTATTTCCCTGCAAGAATATTTTATTAGGTTTTTTTCCACAAAAGACTTATTTTGTTGTGAGAAAAAATTCCTATTACTATTATTAGTGGATCAACATTATTCTTGTAATATCATTTATATATATGTAAAGATCTAGGCAATTAAATAATACCCAAAACTACCAAGTGAGGTTGGCGTGAGTGGTTAAGGGCCTCTCGCTCCTTAACCAAGGTATCGGGTTCAAGCCTTGGGTATGGAAAAAAATCCAGCTGGGAGGGATGCTGCCCTTCAAGGTACCAATGCAAACTCCCGCGGGAAATTAGTCCACTCGTCGAAGGCGGTGGGAAACTCCTCGTAGTAGGACCAAAAAAAAAATCATACCCAAAACTTCAGTTGCTCAAGCCTCAAAGCCACAAATTCGTCAAGAATAAATTACTGGAAGCAAGGGCAAATCTTGGACCAAAAACTTAAGAAGGCCAAGTTTTAATCACCTAAACGTTATATTATAAGTTGAATTCATATCCATTACGCTACAAGTTTTTTTTATATATGTAAATATGTAATACAACACATATGTATTACATCATATATGTATAATCAAGATCCGGTGAGAACCACGCTTTAAATGAGAAGTAAGATCCAAGATGATCCCTTATATCATCAAAATTGGATGGTCTACATCATTCTCGTGTCATTAATGACATTTTCGTAATTATGCAACTCTATAAACTGGTTCCCAATTTCTTTACTTTTACAGAAGTTTCATCTACTTTTCGACCAATTTTACTTACTTTTACTAGTTTTTCCTTTATTACTTATAATATTAAGTTAACCAAAACTTATCCAAGACGGTAATTTTACCAGATAGATTGAAATGTTAGATGGCAATAATGATATTTTTATATGGTTATTAATGTACTTTTATCCTTAAAATATAAAAATTAAAATATCAAGTATAAGAAGTTGCATATTTGTTTATTTACTTTTCAGTCAATATGATTCACTTTATTATCTTTTTACTTTGCTTTTAACTTTTAAGGGACAAAATTGGTTCTCATTCTCATTATAGACTTGCTTCTCATGGAGTATATATATATATAGGGGTGTCAATCTGGATTAACAGGTGGGTATGAGTTAGCTCGAGCTTGGTCAGATGTGTGTTGGGTCAAATCATACTAGATCACACCTTTTCTCGAATCGAGTGTGGTTTGGGTCGGAGCCACTTAGGTCGAATCCAGTCTGACCAACGTATACTCGGGTGCCGGTTGGGTATGGGTGGAACCATTTCGACTCGGCTCTAATCGATTTTTGGTAGACATAAGTCGGGTTCTAAATGGGTTTGTGCAGATCAAGTTGGATTCAGATGGACTTGGATGGCTCAGGTCGTGTTCGAATGGACTTGAGTCTGCTCAAGTCTTATTCGGGTGGAGTTGGAATGATCCGTTATAGGTTTGAGTCCATTCATTTATTGCCATTATCGATATCTATCGAAACTCGGGTCGGCACACTCATATTTTTGTGAAATGACAAATTAGTAAACTTGACCAATGTTAACTATTATCATATTATCAAATACATTCAGAGATTTAATTAATAATATTTTTTTAATATCTTATATAAAAGTATTTATAAAAACATGAACTAAAGCTATGAGCAAAACGTATTTGATTAGACATAGGTTGGGCTAACATGGGTCGGGTTACAAGGGATTGGGTCTAAATGGGTTTTATCGGGTCTACTTGGGTTCGGGTTGACTTTGGGTCAGATGCATATTGGGTTTGAATTTTGGTTTTCGGATCAAATGGGTTCAGTTTACGTTTGGGTCGGTAACATATTGGGCTGGGGTTTTGATATGCGTATAACTGGGTTGGGTCGATTTCAGATCGGAATGGATTAGTTGGAAAACCTAATTATGCCGGATCGAAACAGATCGGATGTGGGTCGGATGTGGGTCGGATCAGGTATATACACACATTTATGATACCGAAAGTAATAATCACAAGAGTTAAGGGACAAAAATGATATTGGACTTTGGAAGTAAGGGCAAAATAGACTTTCCAACGCATTATTCACTAGCGAACATTGCAAAAGGCTAAGTTTAAGAATTGTTCCATGCCGAACACGATCACACAATGTCATTTTTGCTTCTTTTGTTATTATAACTAGTATTTTTAGCCGGGCAATGCTCCGGGCAGTTACAATTATCAAATATATTATTGATTGTAACTTTCATAATTGATTTTATATTTTTATTAGTTTTTCTTAATATTTTTTCTAGTGCAAAATTGAAAAATGGACGTTATGACATGATAATTTGTTTTAAGAAAACTTCCAAGGAATTGGGGATAAAAATAACAATGTCAATGGAATTGGGGTAAGAGAATGTTATTACCTTCATAACAGTGTTAGAGATAAAATAGATTGTCTATGTCTTTATAGTTACATATAATTCTAAAAATTTATTATGTTTTATTTTGAAACATTAAAGATAGAAATTGCGGTGGATTGATGGCTAAGCTCTCACATTTCATTTCAAAGGTCATGTGTTCAATTCCTATTAGTTACACATTGTTGATATTTTTTAATGAGATAATAAACATGTATATTATAAGTTTGAAAAGAGTGTCACGTGGAAGGGGGGAGGAAGATGGTTTCCTCTCTAAAAATACTAAATTACCCTTAATGATCTAATGGAATGAAAAAAATTACAAAAGAAAACAATTAGACTCTTTCTCATTTCAACCTATCATTCTAAACAAGTTAAAAATGGTATATGCATCAAATATTTTAATCAAAAAATTAAATGGACAAAATATCTTAATCTTTTTTTTATAAGAGAAAATGGTAAACATGACGTCCACCTGAAAAATATGAAACACTCACTATCTTTGATATTCCATAATTCAGTCAAACCAACTCATTATGTATATTTTTTATGTTCAAAATTCACTCACAAAAAATTAATATTAAAAATCATTCATAACCTTTGTTAGTTTTCTATATTAGCGAATTAATATTAATATAACTAAATTCATCTAACTATTAATCTTTCATATTTTAAGTGTAATCATAACTATAGTACGGATAGAGTGTATAATAGAATAACAAGTTTTAAAAGTAACGCACGCATTGTGTGCATATAAGGCTAGTTTATATAGATTGAAGTAATGTTTTACTTTAGATTTGCAAATATATTTTTAGATGCTCAACAATAATCTTATACATGTAAAAACATAATTTTTTTATGTAAGAATATACTTTTTCGATGTACAAGATACAAACTATATTATGGACAACATATAGCTTTGCTGGAACCAAGACCCTTTGGTTCAAATCTTGGTGCAAGCAAAAATTTCAATGCTGTGGGGGGTGGGGGGATTGAGGTTTGTTAGGCCTCTGGGTGAGTGACCCTGTGCGAGGGCAGCTCAGATGAAATTTTTCTTACCACGAGGTTCCCGTAAGGGGGCCCAAAAAAACAACTTTTCTGGATGTAGCAATATGCTTTTTGAATGTGTAGAAAAAGATATGGATGTGCCAAGTACAAAATAGATATTGAATGTTTGTGCATAAAAATGAACATTGGATGTCAACCTACTTTTTGAATGTAAAAAAGAATTTTAGATGTGCATACATAGTTTTTAGTTGTACAAAATAGATTATGGAAGTTTGAATATGATCTTTGAATGTACAAACATGACATTTAGATTTGCAAACATAGTTTTTAAATGTACAAAATAATATTTAATTAGATATACACATTCTTTTTTTTTTTTTTTGTGTTTTGAGAAACCACACGGGCAAGAAATGAGAATCGATCCCTAGATCTTCTAGAACCGAGGGAGAAACTCTAACCAACTGAGTATCCCTCACTCTCAAATATACACATTCTTTGAACAATAATTGTTACGTTAAAATCAACAAAAAGAGAAAAAAATACATGTTCGATACTGAACAGTCTATTATTTAGCCGACTCTTAAACAACAGAGTTTTAACTTTTAGGCTATGTTCTTTTGGACTGAATTAATGAAAATTCAGTTCAGTTCAGTTCAGTTCAGGAAAATTCATCTAGGTTTCTCTTATAATTTTAATTCAGTTCAGTACAATTCGGTTCAGTTCAGTTTAGTACAGTTCAGTTCAGTTCAGTTTAGTTCAGTTCAGTACAATTCAGTTTATTTCAGTTCAATTCCGACAAATTAAATTTAGTTTAGTTTAATCCAAAAGAACAGAGTATTAACGTCATATTGATCAAGCTCTCTACGTCACTTAGGACTTGAATATTCACGAAAGGTAAAGCTCTCTACGTGGTCGGCATAATTAATACGCAAATGATCCCATTTAATTTGACCTTATGCAATACTCTTAAAATATTCGATTATACACTTGTACAAGTGACTATGATCAATAATTGAATTCTTGAAGTTTGTTTATTCATGACAAAGGCGATCGCTAGCATAATGTGTATACTAATAAAGTAAGATTATCGTTACGCCACCTTTTACAGGTATCTTCCAGATTGCAAAAGTCCACTTTATTTAAATATGATATTATGAGTTTTGATGGAACTCAATAGTCAAGCTCGAAAATTTTGTATGCGTATGTAATAGGAATAAAAATGAATTAGTCTCCGTTCTTTTGGACTAGAAACTGAACTGCAGAGAGAAATTAAACTGACTAGAATTGAAAATAAGTATAAAAGAATAGGGCCTTACTCTGTTTTTGCTAACACATTTAGAGGAAAAAAAAATGGAATTGTCTAGCCTCGCAATATGGTATATTATTGTCATTGAAATGCATGAGAAATGATTGCAAGCTCTCATGTTTCCTCTTAGTGTACATGGTGGCATGGCACCATAGAAGCTCTAACATGACATTTCTTTTTTTATTTTAAATGATCCAAAAAATTGTGTAAGGGCCTATTTTCCCCAACTTATTTTCAGTTCAGTTCAATTCAGTTCCTAAATGATAATCACTACTATTAATTAATTATAATTTTATTCAATTCACTTCAGTTCAGTTGTTTTATGCCGAAAAGAACAGGCCCTAAGAGGTTTTGATCCCCAGTTGTACCATTACTTTGAAAATTAGCATTCTATCACTAAGTCCAAATCACCTTTCTCCAATATCCAAAGTCCAAAAAAAAAAAACGAAAGCTAGTATAATAGCAATACACTCCCTAAATAATACTAAAAGCCAAATCCAAGATCGAAACAACTGGCACTATGAAAACATAAGAGTATACAAACTACTAGGAAATTAAATTTGTCAGAAACAACCTTTTAAATACAAGTTTTTGCGAGAAACAACCTTTTAAAAAAAATCTGGCAAAATAAGACTTGAAAATAATTTTTTTTACAAGGAACAACTTTGACCCGTTTTCCGGGCATTGACCAAGTATTTTGCGGCTTCGACTCACTAAAACCAAACATGGCAAGTAGGCCTGTCAATCAGGTCGGGTTGGGTCGGGTTCGTGTTCGGGTCAAGTAAAATCTGGTTGAGAACCCCTAACCTGAACCTGATCTGTTTTAATTTTCGGGTCAATATCATCAACCCTAACCTGATCTGAAAATTATCGGGTCAACCTGACCTGATCTGTTTGACCTGAATTTTTTTTAAACGGGTTGTAAATGGGTCCACCTGAACCTGTTTAACCCGGTTTTTTCAGGTTGACCCGACCCATAAACCTGATTTTTTTTCCTTCAAAACAGTACGCATAGTTCATAATTGGCACTTGGCAGGGCCTTGAAATTTCAACAAAGTTCTAGCTAACCAAGTTCATACTTGGCAATATCACATACATAGTACCAACTACCAAGTTCTAGCTAACCAAGTTCATACTTGGCAACATTACAAACCAAATCAGCAAAGTTTTATAAAATAAAACAACATTAATTATCCTTAATGTTTTAGACTTAGACAACCACAAGTCCACAAGTCCACAACTCAAACAAACATTGTTGAGGTCGATTGACGAGGACTCTCAAGGTCAACACTTCGCACACTTGGGGAAGGCGATTGTATAGGCACCTCATCCACTTCCTCTTCGACCTTGAGCTTCATGATGGCTCCGCATAACGCCTCAAGTTGTGGATCCATTTTTGCTACACAATTAATAAAAATTCAGATTAAAAAAACAAAGCAAAGAAGAAGAAAACTAGCTGAAATTGAACTAATATAAAGTTTAAAACTTTTATTACCTTCACCAAATGACCAATCCCTTAGGCATATGATACCCTCAACAGTGGAAGGCTTCAAGGAGCTCCTAAAGCAATCTAGTACCCGACCTCCGGTACTAAAAGCTTATTCAGAGGCCACGATAGAATATCGATGTTGGTAGTGCGAGGGATAAGGTGCTACTCAAAATGCAACTCCATGTCAGTTTTGGCAGCCACAGTTGATTGTTCGGCAGAGAAACAATCAAAATCCTAAAAAAAGAAACCAAGAGATACAAAAAATATCAACATATTTTAGTAAACTAGATAAAAAAATCAGAATATTAAATTATATAAACAATTAAAAAAATCAGATTTACCGTCATTAAATCATCACTTGAAGAAACTCCAACACACCCACTTTGTCCATGAGCAACCACATTTTTGCTCGATGATGCATAAGAGGCGGCATAAACTCCATACAAGTCTTTCAACTTATCTTTAACCTTGGAAAACTCAAACTCATACTCAAAACTATCCCCATAAACCCTCTTAAAACTCCATTGAACACATTGCAACTTAAAACGTGGGTCTAATACCACAGCAACAGTGCTAAATTTAGACCAATATTTCCCAAATTTTTCATACATCTTACTAGCCATCTTTTGCATAAACAAATCAGAACTTCCCATTTTATTTTTCAGCAACAATCTAACCCTCAACACATTATTAAAATATAGATTGGCAGTAGGATATTTAGTTCCAGAAAAGGCAAGGGTTACTTCATAAAACACCTTCAAAAACTTGAAAAAAATTTCTATTCTAGCCCACTCTTCTGTGGAAGGACAATGAACATAATTTGCATCAATTTTTTGAAAATGAATCAATGCTTTTTTGTAATACAAGGCACTCTCGAGCATCAAATAGGTGGAATTCCATCTCGTAGGAACATCTTGTTTCAAACCTTTAACCGATTGTAGTTCATCATGAGCAACACAACTTTTGAATCTCTCTTTCCTAGATTGGGAACCTTTACAATATTTAGCACTCTCCCTAATCTTAATCACAGCATCATAATATCACCCTTTATTGTATTTCGAGAAACAGATTTATAATCAGGGTGCATATAACTCAAACATCTCCTAATCCCAGCATACTCTACAAACTGAAATGGAAGATCATGCTGCACAATAGCAAGACTCAATAATTCACGAAAGAAATCAGGATCAAACTTAGCAATCCTATGCTCTAAACCAGAAGATGATTTTTCCAGAATCATTTACCCAATATCCCTAAAAGACCTCATTTTACAATTTTTTACATGACGAATCAAATTCCCAGTCCCCATCTTACTATCAGCATTGTAAGACTGCCCACATTTCTTACATTTGCATACTAAATTACCATTCTCATCAGGTTCCTCAAGAAAAGTAAAGTGCGTCCAAATATTTGAGGTAAGTCTACGTGGGTGTTTCTTACCAATCAGTAGCACTCTAGGCTTATTAGCATCAACTTTCTCCTTTTTTGGTTTCACAGCGTTTGTAGGAGTGGAGTCAATCTCCTCCTCTGCCTCTGATGAGAGCTCAATTTGCTCCTTGAAATCGTCATCAGCCATATTAAACTAGAAACCAAATTAAACAAATGAATAAAGAGCAAGAAAAGATAGGAAAACAGAAGGAAAAAAAACAGAACATTAAACACATAGGAAAACACATAAATACATAGAAAAAAAAAGAATATTAAACACATAAGGAAAACAGAAGAAAAAAGGTAAAAAACGAAAAGAGCAAAGAAAATAAATGACAAAATAAGAAAATAAATGTCAAAATACGAAAATAGCATAGAAAAATATAAAAAACAGAAAATTAGCAGGAAAAGAACGAAAGAAAGAGCAAAGAAAATAAATGACAAAATAAGAAAAAAAAATGGTCAAAATACGAAAATCACATAAATAACAAAAAATAGCAGGAAAAATACGAAAGAAAATAAATGAGAAAATAAGAAAATAAAGGACAAAATAAGAAGAAAAAAAATTGACAAAAGAAGAATATCTGATGTTGAAGAAAAGCATCAAATAATCTGATTTCTGAAGGAGAGTGAAAACAATAAGAAAATAAGAAAAAAAAAATCGAGCAAAGAAAAATACTAATTGAAGAAATAAAGAGCAACGAAAAAAATTGAACTATGCGAGTGAAAATACGAAAAAAAAAATACGACCTGATGTTGATGTGTTGAATTGTTGATGAAGAGCAACGAAATTGCGAGATGAAGAGCAGCGAGCAGCGAGCCAGCGAAGTAGAAGACTGTGAGAGAGAGAGAGTATGGTGAGCGTGAGGCGTTAGAAATTCTAGGGTTAGTTATCTTTTGGGCTGGGGAAGTTATCAGCGAAGAATTTATGATTTTGTTTTCGGGCAGGGGAAGTTACCTTTTGGGCTGGGCCAAAACCGATATTTTTTTTCTTAGTTCAATTATTCGGGTCAGGTTAGACGGGTTGACCCGACCTGATTTTGACCCATTTACAAATCAGGTCAGGCGGGTCATTTTCAGGTCAGAAAATTCGACCTGAACCTGACCCATTTAACTTTCAGGTCGGGTTCAGGTCGACCCATTTAACTAATCAACCCAAACCCGCTAATTTCAGGTCGGGTTCGGTTCGGGTCGGGTTCATGTCGGGTTGTCGGGTTGGGTCAGCTTTTGCCAGGCCTAATGTCAAGGCATGTAGCCCACATTTCTTATGTTTCAACCCGTTTTCCTTTCATATACTGATGAAGTCTGTAACGCCCCGACTCCTAAGCATCATTATTAGATTAATTAATTACAAGGATTAGCAGCGGAAGACCTTCCTAGCTTAGTCGGTGCGTCACTGTCGTACTTTTCGTTCGGGAAAGTACAAGGCAAACATTTTCTTCATGAAACTAAACATTTTTATAATAGTAGATCTAGAAACATATAGTTAACTTAAGCATAGCTAGAGTTACGTAATTTAGTGATCATAAACTTAGATTACATGACTGTCATAGTCGTATAATTTAAAGTAAACTATTCCCCACTGCTACGCCATCCCATCTTCATATGCGTACCTAAAACAGAAAAACAAAACGTCATGAGTCGAGGCTCAGTAACATACTACTCTAACATCGTAAATTCATTTCAATTCATTTTATTTGCAAACGGGGAGAAGAGAATATAGTAAAACCATTTCGTAAACATACACTTCGAATCAGGAATTTAAAAGTCATTTACATTGTCTTTCATTGATATAATCTCCATTATCACATTTCATTATCAGAAAACCTTCTTTGGTTACTAGGCGAGTACAACAGAAGGCATAGCCAACAAGGACACAAGTCCCCCATCAGAAGGTGGCATATAATGCCATAACAGAAGGCAAAGCCACCAAGGACATTCATCCCCCATCAGAAGGTGGCATAGAATGCCATAGATTGTAACAGAAGGCAAAGCCACCGAGGATATTCATCCCCCATCAGAAGGTGGCGTATAATGCCAGGCATAGCCACCGAGAGGACATTGTCCCCCGTCAGAAGGTGGCATATAATGCCAGGTAAAGCCACCAAGGACATTGTCCCCCATCAGAAGGTGGCATACAATGCCATCATGCGGGTGCCACCGAGGACCTTGTCCCCCATCAGAAGGTGGCGTTACCGCCAGATAACAGAACAGCACGTGCACGGCCTAGAGAACATAGTACTGCCATTCACCATCTTTCACTTTCATTTATCATGTTTCGTTTCTTTTAAGTACTTTTCATAAATCATAGTATAATCATTATATAAACGTCATCAAATCATCATTTGCATAATAAAACAGTTCATATCCCGCACAGCATAAATAAAATAGCATAAACATTATATAAAAGCATCATGAAACATAGTTGGAAGGGGAGTGCGGGTGTTAGCAGTAGACGTTACCTCAAATCCTGCTTTACAACCTTGATGGTCGGGGGAGGCTTGTAATATCTCTTCCTTTTTAATCTCTGCCAAGCGAGCAGACACAAGAAGTGGAGGTGGTAAGGCTCAGCTGTGGGGGTGGAGCTCCTACGACTGAACGGGTGAGGTAGAAAGTTGAGGCGGCAGTAGACGTGAGCTGTGGTGGCGCTGAAGGCGCAGCGGGGAGGTAAACACGAGAGAGAGAAAGAGTTTGGGCGAGAGAGAGAGTGCGAGTGAGGGAGAAGGGGACATGGACTGGGTTGGCGGTAGGTGGCGCATAGGAGGAGCGCTGGTGGTCGTGGTGTGGCAGAATGTGGTGGCGCTGCGGTGGGGGTGTGGTGGCTAACCCGAAAACAGAGGAGAGAGAGGGAGTGATGTGGGGCGAAAAATAGGGAAGCTTTGAGGGGTGTTTTGGGTGATGGTTTTCGACGAGGGTAGTAGAATTCCGGCGAGGTATTTTAGTGAAGTTGTGAATGGTGAGTGGGTGGTGGTTTGAGGGAATAAATATGGCTATTTATAGCCATGGTTGAGCTTCAATTTTTGCTGAATTGTGTTGATGAAGTTGATGAAAAATTGAATTTTGGGGAGGGTTTGGTTTGAATTGGGTTTTTAATTGGATTTGAGTTTTTGTATGTATAAAGATCCATTTTGGATTAAAATTTCATTGATGGGTTTTTTTGTGAAGGAAAATTGGAGATGAATGAATGAAATCAGTAATGTTGTATTGAGCTTTCATTTTTCTTTTTCTTTTTATTTCGGCCTTTCTTTCCTTCCTTTTCTTTTACTTCTCCTTTTTATTAACACCATTATTTTGATTCAACATTTGATTAGAAGTATACTTTGTAAAACTTTAGTAATTAATTAGTTTATCATTTTATTATCATTTCTCTTCTTATTTTTTTTCTATTGTTATTATTTAATCTCACCTTCACTTGTTAATATTTGCAATTCGTACAACATATACTTATTTAAAGAACTAAATATTTTTTTATCATTACTTGGATATAGAGTAACAAATTTTAGTCATAATTAAAGAAATAATTTAACCACTAATTATTATTGTTTAAGTTAAACAAGTTTAAATTTTTGGGATATTACAAAGTCAACGTCGGGAAATACTTGGTCAATGTTAAAAAATGGAGAAATGCAGGGTTGAAACATAAGAGTGCAGTTCACGTGCACTCCACATGTTTGGTTTTAACGAGTCAACGCTGAAAAATGCTTGGTCAATGCCGGAAAATGGGTCGAGGTAGGTTATTCCTCGCAAAATACTTTCTTCATAAGGTCTTGTTTTGCTAGGTTTTTTTTAAAAGGTTTCTCGCAAGTACTTGATGCGTCGCTCGGGCCTACAAACTAATTTATGTTAGAACTAGTAGCAAAATTATTATATTGAACAATCTTATTTGGAAAATTGTGACGCTATAATATGATGAATGTGGAATGCCCTAATTAGTCGATAGACCTCCAATGTACAAGTGCAATTGGGTAGTAGGCACTTGCTCCAAAATTAACGTCTCATCCACAAACTGGCGTACTCCAGTACATGAAGTGGATATTGAACTCAAACAACCGAGAAGAAATGTGCAAGAGAGTATTAGAAAAAGATGAGAGAATTTTTTTAATTGTGTGTATTCTGGTGCATAGCTAATCTGAATTTCATAGGGAAATTTGGGATTTTGTAACTGATGACTTAGTGAGGAGATAGCTATAAGATCATAATCAAAGAATACGAATAACTGGCACATCACAAAGCATTAACGATTGTTTACATAATTAACGAGGCGATCTGAAGGCCGTCAATCGGACAAAATCAAACCTACCATTGGTTCAAGCGAATTCAATTCCTACTTTTTTTTTTTTTGTTGACAAATTATAGTCTAAATTCGTTCATCAAAAAAAGTTTACTTTTCCGGTAAGAGTGGTCAATATTCCGGCAGGTAACTCAGGTACTTAATGTTCTTTCAATGGTGTCTAGATGAGAGAGTAAGGGGAAGATGAGAGGGTGTAGGAAGAAATAGAGATAGACTAACCGGTGAAATAGGGAAAGGGAATGGGAAAGAGGAAAGGGAGGAAAGAAAATAGTGCAAAGGATATAGAGTGAGGGTCGTATTTAGCAACCCACAAGTATTAATTAGGCGTGTTCAGATTTTTTTTAAATTCTCACTCTATATAATTACCCCCATTTTCTCAATTTTTGAGTCCTGCTTTGCAAAATTTTCGAAAAATATATAAACCCTAACCTTAAATTTTGTAAACTTTTGAAGAAATATGTAATTGCTTGTTGCTAAATGTTCAATTTGGACATTTTTTTCCTTCATTCGGTGCTATGTGATAGGGAGGATCGCAAGACGAGATGTGAATTCTTTTGGAAATAAAGGACAAGATAATATAATTGTTTGATCTACCACATGAAAAACCCCACATCCTGCGTTGAACTGGGCACAATAATTCTATTTTTTTAGAGGAAGCATAATAATTATTCTTACGGTTATTTCACCAAATACCCCAGACAAAAAAAATTATTCACCAAATACCCCCACTTTTTTCAAAATTCACCAGATACCCTTGACCTTTAAAAAAATTCACCAGATACCCTTTTGTTGACGGACGTTAGTCCTCCGTTAGCGTTTATTTACAAGTTTGCCCTAAGTCAACCTAATTAACCCTAACCCTATCTCTCCCCTAACCCACTGACCCCCCACCCTCCCCCCCACCAACCCCAGCCCTACCACCCCCCCCACCCCCTAAACAATCCCAGCCCCACCAGCCCCTCCTCCCCCTCACGCAGCTCCCCCTCCCCCTCCCACGCAGCCCCCTCCCATCTCACGCAATCGCCGCGGAGCCGCGCGCTCCCCCTTCGAATCCCGAACCCACCACCCCCCACCCCTTCGAATCCCGGAGTCCACCACCGACGCGAACTAACGAGATCGAGTGACGCAAGCTAAAAACTAGAAGAACCGACGCGAACCGGTGTTGAACGGACGAGATCGCAGAGAGTGAAGGAAGGGGAGGCGCCGCGATATCGAGGGAGGGGGAACCGGTGTTGAACCGACGCGAACCGGTGTTGAACCGACGAGTGTGAGGGAAGGGGAGGCGTGAGGGAGGGAGGGGGAGGGGGAGGCGCGTGGGAGGTTGAGGGGAATGGGGCCTGCGTGGGGCCGCCGGGGGGGGGGGAGGGGGCCTGCGTGGGGCTGCTTGGGGAGGGGGAGGGGGCCTGCTTGGTTCTTTGCGGGGGAGGGGGAGGGGGTTGGGGCTAGTTGGGCCGGGGTTGGGTGGTGGGGCTGGTGGGCCTAGGGTTGGGGGTTGGGGTTGGGTTAGGGAGGGAGAGAGTTAGGATTTTAGGGTTTACTTAGGGTGTTTTTAGGTTCATTAGTTAATTAGTTAACGGAGCACTAACGTCCGTTAGCCAAAAGGGCATTTTGGGTAATTTTTTTAAAAGTCAGGGGTATCTGGTGAATGTTTTTAAAGGTCAAAGGTATCTGGTGAATTTTTAAAAAAGTGGGGGTATTTGGTAGATAAATTTTTTTGTTAGGGGTATTTGGTGAAATAACCGTTATTCTTATTCTAATTGCTGTGAAATTTTTAATTCGTTTCATCTCCCGCTCTCATCGAACACGACTTTTCTTTTCTTTTTTTTCGTTTCTTTATCGAACAACCATAATCAAAGAATTGATGGGCTGTTTATTAGTCTGTTATGGTGGTAATGTTAATGGACTTAGTGTAGCTTTGGAAGAAATATTCATTTCAATGTCTTCAGTTATAAAAATTTATCTGCAAACATGTGATTTTCTTCAACAATTAACATTACCATCTATCATTCTTTATGAAATGTTGAGTAGGGATAAAAAATTATGAAGAAAAACACATGTTTAAAGATGCTGATTTTATTGACATTATAGTCATTTAATGTCGTCTTCTAAACCGTCCTTGGATGTAATAATTGACACATCTCACATAATAGCATTATGTTTGGACATTTTAGTTTACCCTTCATTGTCTAGAAGTAGCCTTCTTGGATGGGCTCAACAATTGTGTATACTGTATAAGATCTAGAAATGAGGAATTTAGTGTTTTAAGATTTATTTTTATAGATAATAATGAGAGAAATTGGTATCTTTTGAGGATTCGAAGGGGCAAATAATAATGTGATCTAGCAACCTTACTTAAATCCAACACAAATTAATAGATATTTAGTAATTTCAACCCGTCTAAATAAATGGATCAACCTGACATGACCCTTTTTTAAAAACGGGTTTGGTAGTTGACTTTCAAATGCAAATTCGACACGGTAACACGCAACACGTTTAATTACAAGACTATTTTCATTATCATTAGTGTGACTTACTAGGTTTGGTTCATTGTATTTGTTCTTTGGTTGTTGCATATAGTTTATTTTTGTATGATATTTGTACGTTTTCAGAAGCATATACAATTTGCAACATAATAAAAAAAAATACAATTTTGAATGAATCAACATTTCATGTTTCATTCAAAAGAGAAGACATAAGAGCATACATAATAAAAGAACATATATGATGAAATGAATATTGACCGCAAATATGGTGCATAACTGCATATCAGATCTTGAGTATATGATCTAAACACTCACATCTAACAACATAGATGAGGTATTGGAGGGAGTAACTCAAAAGCACACGGTTTCCTGACTTATGACTTAGACGCACGAACTAAAGTCAAACTGTAACAACTTTTTTTACTCATTTCATTTTTTGTTCTTTCCTTGTCTAAATTTTTGTTCTTTCCTTATCTAATTTTTTTTATCTTCCCTTTCTTTTTCTTAATGTGCTGTATATTGTTTATATATATACATAATACATATATGTATGTATGATCTGGTGGAGCAACACAAAAAAAAGTCAAGAAACACCTTTTTGTCTCTTTCTTCTTCTCTCCAAATTCATCTCTTACAATTTATGAATCCATACACTATTTAGAATGTGATATATTGGTTGTCATATATGATCCTGAATTATCCTTTGGCAACAGCACAAAAAGAGTTAGAAACAAGTTTGAAATTGCGGGAAAAATTGCAGGAAACATGATGAAGCTATTTAGAAAAGAAAAATTATATAGACCATCAACATTTGCTTTACAATTGCTTGAATTGCAGCGACCAACAAGACGCGGACAGAAGAGATTAACACAGGTAATGTCATAGGTCATATTATGTACCTTAATAGAATGAAATTATGGTATTAAGACCTCTAATCATCAACATAGAATATATATGAAATTTCCTTTTTTTTTAAGCTAAAATTACTATATCAATCAATAATGCTTAGTAAGTAACGCATTATGGTGTGTTAAAGCATTAACCCAACCAAAAGGTTAAGTTGATGGTTGAAATCTCGGAATAGTTTTAGTAGTTGTTTGGTATACCGGAAATTATGTAGCCTGTAGGCAATAGAAATTCCCATTATTTTCTGATTTGGGTAGTTGTTTGTTTGACAGAAAGTGGGAAAAATGGGGGCAATGAAAATTCCTTCCCTCAAAAGGTGGGAATTTAATCACCTAACCCCCATTGGTCATTCAAAATTCTATCACTTTATGAGAAGTGCAAGTTCTTTTATGTCAACTAAACATGGTCATTTCCTAGGAATTACATAACGGAAATAACTCCTTAGGAAATAGAACTTCCCATAAGAATTAAATTCCTATGTATACCAAACAACCACTAAATATTCTCTATCACAGTGAATTTAATTTCATAAAATACAAGTTACGGGTTAGAATAGGAAATGTGTTAACAGCATAGGTTATGGTTGGTAAATTTCATAACCGTTATAACGATTAATCGACCCATTAAGGTTAATCATAGGATTAACTGATGATGATCACCTTAGAAAAACTAAGATATAAATACAATTTTTGCATATAAGTACAATAAAATGATTAATGGTCTCGGATTAGAAGGGCTACCTAACTTTGTAATGTAATAATTTCTGTTGGAATCAACTGCAGGCACCAGCTACACCATCATCAAGCATCTCACGTTCTGATTTTTTGGTCTCTGAAGAAAACGTTCATCAAATAGTTGTTGAAGCTGTAAACAGACTAGGCGGTATTAAAAGTGTGTGGCACTTTTATAGTTTGTGCAATTCCAAAGTTTTATTATTGTGAGCAAATATAACCTATAGTATTTTCTTTTTTTTTTTTGTTGTATGTTTGAATTTATGTGTTCCAATTATTACTTGCAGAAGCTACCCCTGAGGCTGTATTGGATGAGTTGACAAGCTATGAAGGGTTGAATCTGTTCGTTGTCTGCAAGCATTTGCAGGTTTGTAATGTTTAAGTTAGCTTTTTTTTTTTTTTTTTTTGAGAAATAGGCAAAAAGAAATCAAATAAGTCAGGAACAGGACCTATAATAAGAATATTTCTTTTATCGGGGCGGTTGCTCTGAAAAGAAAGATTGCCCATCTTTTCTTTCATCTCTGGAGAAATACGATCGGGTGGGGCCCTTCATTTTTCTTTGTGTTATATTCCCCTCTTAGTATACTACTACCTAGTCGAATTGAATTCTCGACTAGAAAACTTTTGATGCACTATATGACATTGAAATATTCAATCTACCATATGATATATCATGACATCATTCTAATTGAAATTGGAAAAGTTCAAATAGTCTTTTTGGCAATCCAAAAAAATAATCCCTGTCTTTCTACCTAGTTTATATATATAGTCTTGATTGATGTATGTATGATTTATATGTCCTATGTTACAAGATATAAGGCACACACTATTGAGTAAAAATTTTGGTCAGATAAGCCGAGGTCAAGTCCTACCATTGTTGGGTCATTCTCTTTGATTCAAACTTTTACTAGATTTTATATTGAACGCTTATGTCAATTAATTACTCCCTTTATATGAAATTTTGATCCCCAAAAGAAAAGCCATATTTGCTAAAATAAAGAAGTATGATTAGATTTTCAAACATATCCCAAACTTAATTAAATAATAGTTGTGAAGCCACTCGAAAGCAAATTAGAGTTTTTTTTTTTTTTATTTGATAAGAGAAAGCAAATTAGAGTTGTGTATAACATATATATATTAAAACTAATATCATCAAAAAAAAACATCAAAGGATGTGTCTCAATTTATCTTATTCAAGATATTTATATATTAGGTTTTTTTACTAGTACAAACAATATATAACTTCAAATTGAAACAACTAAAATAAAATAGAGAAGTACTCCCTTTGTTTTTGTTTTTTTATCCTTCTCACCTTCTTGTGCGCGTTTACTAATGCATGTCTTTAAACTTAAATATCTTTCATTATATATTTGTAAAAATTATAACGATTGAATATTAGTAAAGTACTAATTGAGACGAATCAAACAAGACTCCACATGACTATATTTTTTCCTTATAAATCGAGAAAAATTGAGAATATTCTCTCTAAGTATGAATAGTGTCAAGATTTCAAGTGAGAAAGATAAAAAAACAGAGGGAGTATATCTTAGTATAATGACAATAAATTCTTAATTCTAAGAATTTAGGAGTCTTAAAGATACAAATTTTATCAAACACTCGGGTGTACCGTAAGAATGGTACACCTAAGGCTATTTTTATGCTCATTGCTCATTTGAATATCTAAATAAGCAAAATATACTAAAAAAGAGATTTCCAAATGAGCATAAATTAATATGCATGGTACACCCTAATTATTTAAAACTTTACACAAACGGATATTTTTTTTAGAGGAACACAAAGAGATAATTTAATATCAGTGTGATAATAGCTAACTGTAAAAACTCTCTGAGCATCCTTTTTTTTTTTGTTTCAACTTGATTTACCCATTAGGATTCGTTTCAGGCTCGCAGAGTAAATGAACTGCTCCTTTCATTTCTATTCATTGTTCCTAAATGGAATATCTTGATTATCAAGCCAAATTTTGTTGATAAATTATCAGTTATCACCAATATATATGAAAAAGATATCATGTGGAATATTTTTTTTATCTAATGTGAATTCACAGAACATCAAATTTTTTTAATTCTACAAACTCATAATTAGAGATATCAATGGTTAACATCTGTAACGAAAATTAAGAAAAAGCAACGGAAACAACAAAAAGTAACGGAGGATTACGATAGTTTACCCATTTCTTTTGTTTCTATTTTTAGAATAGGACCACTAACTTTCCATCACACATACATTCAACTCTAATATAAAATACTCCCTCCGTCCCATAATATAGTGCTCATATTCCTTTTTTTGGTGTCCCAAAATGTTGTGCCTATTTTCTTTTTTGTCAATTTATTTGGACTAAATTATCCTTAAGTTCTACACAAACTTTCCAATATACCCCTACTTTTCTCTCAAAATATGTGACCCCATTTATTGTTTTACACCATTCCAAGGAACATTTATTGCCTTTTGATTTTGTTTAAAGGAAAAAGAAAATAAATAACTAATTTCAATACAAAAGTATCAAAAAAGCACTTCATTAAATATATTTTTTTGGAAATCCTACCACTCATTCCATTTTCCTTAATTACCGTGAAAAATGAGAAATAAGCACTATATTATGGGACGGAGGGAGTAATAGTTTCTCTTTGTTTTTATGTCCTACAACATTATTTCTCTTAAAACTCTGTGCAAAAGAAATGGGTAAACTAATAAAGACCGGAGGAGTATATGTATGCACTCTATTCCGCTGGAAACTTGTGTACATGTTTTTCCTTCATTTCTTGCTACTTGCTGACATAATTTTCCTTTCCCTAACTGGTTCTTCACTTCACATGCAGATGCTGAAAACATCCACAAGCTATGAAGGTACTTATGATGATCAAAATAATCTAGATCTAGTTCTTGTGTATCGAATGTCTACCTTCTTGTTTATACAGAGCGTATAATATACTTCCTCTATTCTTTAATTTCTTAATTGCAACATATCTTTTTCACGGATTTTTATACAAATTTTGACCATTAGTATCTTCATTATGTACAAGTAAAAAGTAAAAAAGTTAATATTTAACTAATATACAATGAGATGAATCTAACAATATATCACTTGATAATTAATATTGATTATTTTTATATATATACGGTCAAAGTTTGTCAAGTTTAATCATAGAAAGATATGTTGGAATTAAAAAAGAATGGAGGAAATATAAGAGATGGAATTACTTAAAGTTACATTAAAGTCAACTTTGTACGAAGATAACTTTATTTTTTGCAAGTTGGCCTAATTAAACCATGTTGTAAACGCTACATCATTTGTATAACAAGTTTTCGTGTAAAACAAAAAATGGCATACATGAAAAAAACGCAACAATAGATTGTTTGACCACTCTTTAAGATTTATCTAACGTTCCTCTTGTTGCAATAATGAATACAGGCAAGAATACATGGATAGGGAGCACATCAGGGAAAAAACCAGAAACAAAGATGTTGGGTGTACTAGATCAAGAATCAAGCTTGTCAACAGGAAACAAAGATGTGGTGAGGAAAAAATTGTTGAATAAATTGCACGATATGGCTTTGGCAGCTGATGAAATTGAGTATCACTTAGAAGGGGAGAAAAAAATGTGGCACTTTTGCACACTTTTTTCCCAACATAATGAATTTGAGAAAGACACACTTATTCAACAGTGGATAGCAGGAGGTTTTCTTAAGGGTGAGCATAAGGATAGTATTGGTGACTTCTATTTTAGAGCACTATTGTCTAATGACTATATTACCAAATCAAAAATATGGTCTCCTAATGGAAAAGACAAATATAAAGTAAATACAAATAAGATGAAAGAAGATAATAACACAATGTTACATAAGGAGAAATTTTCTCAATTGAAGAACTTGCATCATCATAAAGCATCTAAAGAAGTCCAATATGTTTCGTTGGTGGGCGATGGCATCAATGAAGCAAGTCTTGAGAGATTGAAAGAGTTCAAGGATCTGAAAGCACTTCTACTGTTAAGTGAGGATGTTTCAAGTATTAGCAAAATACCGCGAAATTTATTTTCAGCTCTCAAGCATATGGAGGTATTAGATTTGAGTAGAACTAATATCTCTGAGTTGCCTAATTCAATAGGGAACATGATTGAACTAAAGTATTTAGATCTTTCATTTACCTTAGTTGAGTTATTGCCTGAAACTCTAGATTGCCTCTCGAAATTAGAAACCTTGAAACTTAAAGAATGTAGACGCTTATATAGATTACCTGAAGGGATGAAGAAGCTAACATCTCTCAAACATCTTGAGCTTGATGTCCTTGGACAATTAGCTTTCTTGCCGCGAGGAATAGGAGCACTTACTGAGCTCGAGACCTTATCAGCATATCTAGTACAGAAGGATGATGGTCGAAGCATCGAAGAATTGAAAGAAATGAATAAGCTCAAGGGAAGTTTTTGCGTATCAAGGTTGGAAAATGTTTCCCATCGTTCAGAAGTTGAGAAAGCCGCGTTATTCCAAAAGAAGCTTTTGAAGGAGTTGGAGTTGAGGTGGAGTGACTTGCATCAACCAAGTAATAAGCAAGTGCGCGTAGATGAGATTCTTCAAGCACTTCGCCCAAATTCTAACTTGGAACAACTACAAATATCTTGTTATGGTGGTACGAGCTTTCCTAGTTGGATCGGCGATCCTTCACTCAAAAATCTTACTAATATTACCCTCTTCAAATGTGATAATTCAGAGGTACTTCCTTCTTTGGGACAGCTACCATCTTTGAAGTACTTAAGCTTGGTGGAAATGAATAATGTGATAGAGATTGGGAAAAACTTTCGAGGATTCGATACTTACGTTGCATTTCCAAGGCTTGAGAGATTTACAATTGTTGGCCTCTCTAAGCTGGAAATCTGGAAAGCAGTAGAGAAAAGAGATTATCCATGTCTTCAAAAGCTCACAATTGAGCGTTGCTCTAACTTGGTTGCAATCCCATCTTCACTGTTTAAGCAACTCTACAGTCTCAAGCATGTCGAAATAATCAACTGTAGAAAACTTGCTTCATTGCCTGACCATATTTTGTCCATTTCACTTGCGACTTTGGTAATAGAGGAATGTCCTTTGATCACAAAATGGTTTCGAGAACGCCAAGGTAAAGATCATTACAAGATTCAACATGTGCAAAATTTGTGGATTGATCGAGAGCAGGTCACCAAATCAAGACTTAACCTCGCAAGAGGTACCCTTGTATACTAATCCATGTAAATAGAGTATATATGTCCTTTACATATGTACGCCTATTATGTATATATAGGTTCCTTGATGTACAAAGTTATGTGAATGTAAAACTATCTTTTTGGTTTCACAAATTATCATTGTACAGTAACTATGCATATGATCTTTTACAAATAGTTATGTAACATGAATATAGGAAGACTGGAAGACTGTGCTTGGATGCTAAATAAATTATAGTTTTATGTACCTCTGTAAGTTAAAGCAATTCCTAGGTTTATGAACGGAACAATAAAGTACTTCTAATTGCTAGAATAAAGGAAAACTACAAGATGATGTTTGTGTACCCGTCACAGAAAAGAGAAGATTGTTATTTAGATACTAAACAATAGAAGGTTAAACACAAAATATAATTAATTAGTTTAGTAATTAACATAATGATAGCAATACAATCAAGCTTGCTTGGTGGAGGTGGTGGGAAACTCACCTTGTAATTTTGAGGTCACAAGTTCGAACCCCACTACTTACTAGTGCTTGGGAGTAGGTACTTCCTTATTTCCCTCCTACTCTCAAGCGTTGACGGTTGACCTATGTAGCTATGCTGGCTGACCTGCGAGATGTGCTGGTAGGATCCTTCTTCTTATCAATGGGTTCCCAGTGGGGCCAAAAAAAAAATTAAAAAAATAATGATAGCAATATTCTTTCTAAAGCCTGAATATTTGTCCTAAGTTCATACATACAGCCAACTTTAATTTAGGAAAGGTAACAAGTGTCGTAGTTAATCCCAAATCACACTTAGCAAGAATTTCAGTAAAAAGCCAAAGAAGAACTAACAGGTGGGGATGCCAAATCCCAACAAACAGATCACAAATGGCTGTGATGAGACTGGTAGAAAACTCTACAAATGAAGTATACAGCAATACAGCATCCAAAAACCCCTAGCTGAACCTAAATCTATCGAATACAATGATACAAAGAATATTGAGTATAAAAATCAATTGTGAAATTTCCAAGAAATAAAAAAAAATTACAAATGCAAACTGATATCATACAATATATATCTGTTAATTTTAGAAAGGAAGAAAAAATTCTACACATCTGTTCACTTGCTGGCTACATAAGCAGTGCTAGATCAGCAAATGGAGACCTTGAGTTGCTTGGTTTAGTTCTGGACCTATACTGTCAAGTAGTTGTTGCTCAGCAACCTTAGGATCCAAGGGGAGCTGAGTTAAATCAGTCGTAGGTGGTGGAGCTTCAGGTTGATTTGAGTCAGCTGGTGGTGGAGCTCCTGACTGACTAGAATCAGCTAGTTTAGTAGGTTCTGACTGGCTTGGATTAACTTGATTTGAAGCACCTGTTTCACTAGAATCTGGTGAAGAAGATGCTCCTTCAGGTTTTGGTTGATTTGAAACTTCAGCGGAAGGAGCTCCAGCTTCGCCAGATTCCTCTCCAGCTTGGGTGGAATCTGGCAGAGGGACTCCAGGTTGGCTGGATTCTACTGTAGATGGAGCGCCAGGTTGACTGGACTCTACTGTAGATGGAGCGCCAGGTTGGCTGGACTCTGCTGTAGATGGAGCTCCAGGTTGGCTAGACTCAGCTAGAGATGGAGCTCCAGGTTGGCTGGACTCAGCTAGAGATGGAGCTCCAGGTTGGCTGGACTCTGCTGGAGGCACAACACTTGAATCACCAGAATCTGCTGGTGGTGGTGTAACACCATTAATTGGTGCGTTGGTAGGAGGTGCTCCTAATAACAACGGCTTACCAGGCTCCTGTTGCGACCCCTTTACAGTAGGTAGCGGCTTCTTCGGAGCAGATATAGAGAGAGAGAGGGAGCTCATCCCTGGAGGAAGAATTTCAATAGGAGGTTTCTTGTCAGTGTCCCCTAAACTAGGAAGCTTGGGGTCCTCCAAAGAAGCCAGGAACGCAGCAGTTGCATCTGTCTTTGTAGTTGTTCGAGTATGCTCAATCTCCTTCTGCAGCATTTTATTCCAAGCCTCAACCAAATTCTTAAGAGTTGGTCGTCCATGGGCCTGATATATATACACCAGTTAGATGAGAAGGCAATAATAACGATTAAAAAAGAAAGGCTCCCTGTAACTGAAAAACCATACATGGGAATGAAGCACAGCCTCCGCAAGCATCCCCGTTTCGTGCCATGCCTTCTCCATGAGAGCATTATCACCCAAAACTGCAGCCGAGAATGCGGCTTCACGTCCCAAACCAAGTGAGACTAAATTATTCACCAAAGTCTGTAATAAATTAGAGCATTAGACAATTTTTCAGGCCACAGGAAGAACCATAACCAAAAAAGAAGCAACAGATAAAAAGCAATATTCGAACAAATCCACATGAATAATGTATAACAACTAAGACAACCCAGAAACGGAGCACTGTCACATATCAGAGCATTGGAGAACCATTAAGATGCTTAACTAGAATACCTCGGACATCAACCTCTATAATGTTGCAGGGATAAATCTACATCAGAAAGGACTTCCCAAGTTTATTGCTCACCACTTCAGTACACACATACACTGCCTCAATGTGAAGCTGCGAATTTAAACTCCTTACGCACAGTCTCCCTGATAACGTTCACACTAATTTCTAAAGATACAAATTTTTATGTACTGTTAACATCTCATATTCTCATGTACACTGGGTAGGTAAGAAAAACATAGAAGAGAAAGCAAAGCAGGATGTACATTTCCATAGTCGTGCAAGGACGGGAACCACTAGCCCTGTATATTCTAGCAGGCTAACGTTGTTAATGTGTAATGAACCAACTTGGATAGATAATAACACAAGAAAGATGGAAACTTTTAGAGGGAAAGGACTAGTTGTTAATGTGTAATAAACTTTTACTGAAAACAAGGCTACAATTTCCAAAGGTTTTGAGGAGTTGGGTTCCTCCTAATACAAGCCAAAGCTCAATAATTTTCTGAATACCTGTCTCCTGCTGCCCTACCTCTACTTATACGCTAGTCCTAGGAATATTCTTCTACTAACAGCAATATTCAATCAAAAAGGACAAAACACTGAAATAGACAAAATAGCTGAGTTGCCAATCATTTCCAGCTCACTGAATTCTTCTAGAACCTCCTTTCCTACTGAAATCCTGAATTGCCCTTGGGTCTCCTTGCATATGTGAACCTTAGTGGAGAAATAGGTGTATTGCTGACATAATGATCAAGACAAGGATAGCGCACAAACCAAGCTAATTAAAATCCAAAGGCCAAGATCCACGGCCACCACTATGTTCTGTGAAACATTTACCTTCTGGAGAGATAAAAAACAGAATCTTTGTCCAAAGAAATGCACTGATTAAGGACAGATACATGGGGCGGTAAATAATTGAAAATTACTGAAGGCATGTCTTTTATGCATATTATAATAAGATGATGAAATTCATAAAAGTAAGCATCATAAGTTTGATAAATAATAATCCAGATGCTAATAGCTTGAATAACAGCATCTGGGTAAACAAAAGAGGAAGAGCACAAGAGGAACATACACTTAAGCGTGTTAACTCTCCGTGGTTTGCAAGTCGCAAGGCCAGGCCCCTCAATTCATGACTTTGCAAGGATCCCTTTATGGAACCAGCAGCAGCCAAACGCTTAAGGGCTTCACGAGCAATCTCAGCTTGCGCCGTTGCATCTGCAGCATCAATAAGATCCAAAAACTGCTTCGCAAATTTTGCTATTCCTTGAACTGCATCGACTATATTTTCTTTCTTAGCAGCTACATTTAAAAGGTTCGTCAAATCCAACCCTGAAGTTTCTTGTCCTATATCCCTGCTATTGCTCATAGTCAAAAGACATTGAAGAGCTCTTTTCAAATCATTTCCCTGCATGGCCAGATCAAACTCCAACCTGCAAAACGAAAGATGAAATCACAGATTAAAAATTCTATCAGCAGTGTATAATAGCAATGATACAGGCATCGACTGGTCAAAATGGTGGCCACTACAAATCATAAAGAGTAGTTGGCCTTCTCATAAGCAGAATCAGCAGTCTTAGTTGAAAAGATCAGCAAACAAATTATATCAAATGAAGTAGGTGTTCTTAAATATGGATGGGGAAAATCTAGTAAGAGCTTGCGGCATGAGATTCACCTCTTAGATATTCCGGGCAAATGAAGAGCTTCAGCAGCATAACCCATTCCGAGCATAAATTGGGCCAAGTCATCATGATGCTCTCTGCCAAGTCTAGTAGCCCTGTGGATGCAGAAGCAATTAAATAATTAATGAACCATCTCATAAAACACAAGCACCCAGCTAGCATGGGAAATCTGAAGAATAACATTACCATTTTACTGCACTGACAGCATCACCGTAGGCAGCAAGACAGCGGCAACGTATACCAGGATGACTGAGAGATAAGGCATGGGCACGCATATACCTGGAGGTGATATCAAGATATTCATTTAAAAAAAACTTATGTACACAAGAATACTGGATACACGCAAGACAGAAGTAGCAACGTTTCAAGACAGAAAAATAATTAAGGAATGTCATAGACAAGTTCCGGTTCTTCTTTCCTGGTTAAGCATCAGATTAAGAAGGCACCCATAGGTTTAGCTTCTTTTTACCATGCATGATATCACAGCTGCACTACATTTAAGATATGTTACCTATCAATTAGCCAGAGTACGCCATCTTTAACTCCCACAACCACAAGTGGACCAATTGGTCGTTTCTGCTCCATAGGAAAGCGAGTAACCGCAACAGCAACTCCACCACCACCAACAGCAATCTCGTTAGCTTTTCCTTCAGACAATCCTGAATCATCCCCATCGATTTTCGATAGTTTTGGCAATGTTAAGTAAGGTGGCACTGAAGGAGCATGCTGAAATGAAGCTAATCTTACAACCTGCAAGGATATTGTCATCCATCTTTCATCTGTTAATCATACAACACGCATATATTTATGTTCTAAAGAATCAGCAAGCAATAGAAGATTTCAAAACACATACTCTTTCATAGAGCTACACCCACAATTAGCCGGCAAGACTCTGTACGACAAGCCTACAAGCACCCAGCTAAAATGGAACAGTGAAATATCAGACTGGACTACAGGGCATGGCACAGTGTCTATACGAGTGGAGAAACATGTGAGCAGGTGCTCGTTGGGTCCTAATCTCATCAGGATTCTTCTTCGTATCTTTTCTTATTTCAATTAGGAAAGTACATGGTTTTGCTTCTCCCTTATGGAGTAAATTTTACATATGCTAAAAAATATCTTTTATTTAGTTAGTTATTCTACATGGTTTAAGAAGGTTGCTAGAGCCATGCCTGTTAATTCTTTTCCTAGTTGTTTTGGGAATTCTCAGCATCTACTCATCTATAAATTGGGCTTCATTTGTAACATTTTAGTATAAACACGTATTTTGCTTCTGCAAAATAGTGAATTAACCTTTGTGAGTTGGTGGTTAATTCCTCTAAACTTACACAAATCAGTTCAATTTAGCTTGCAGGTAATTTAATCTTTAAGCAAACTGCATAATCAATCCTTTAGCGCAGAATTGGTGGCCTAGCCTTTAGAATTCAATCCTGAAGCTATATTTCCCACCTTGTAGTGTAATTGGACCTACATCCAAATACATCAAGTTGCATAGCTCAATCAATAACACTCCATGAACCTCTACTAATTTATAGATCTAATACGTTTATATCACAACCAGCTGAAATTTCATCAGTTCTTACATGTGCTGTCAAGTGTCAAGGGAGTTTGAAGATCTGAATGATAGAAAATTAGTTCACTTTTAGCTAGTAATAGTTTTATCGGTAGCTAACTGACTACTAGCTAGTGATCAAATTATAGCTCCTAATCACTACTTGGAATGCAGTCATGCACTTGAAAAAAGTTTAAACAGTGTTTCACATCACACACAGATTAGATAGCTAGAATTTTGACCTAGTCAAAACAATAAAGACTTAGTAATAAGACCTAATGCGGGATAAGCTCAAACAAAAACAAGAAAAATTGAATACCAATAAAGTTAACAAAAGGAACTACAGAATCTAAAATAACTTTGCACTAATTTATGAGTGCATATTTGTAACTTCAAATGAAAGCTTCCTGTTATTGTAGATGTTTCATCAATGTATAGATTACCCCAATGCCGTTGAATCAGATGTTACCACCCAGAGCAAGGTAAGAATGGGGTCAAATGCATGAAGCCTTACCATTACAGGAAAGGTTGTTTATACTAGACCTCTGATTAATAAAGCAATTCACAACAAACAAGAAGACAATTGAATGAAACAATTATTTTAGTTCATTATAAATGAAGACTAAAAGATAGTGAATCTTTCAGCTCCATTGCATCTGGACCATATTTCTACTTGAAACAATTATCAAATTAACTTTTCAACAAATAACAATAACATTCTTGTAATAATGGGTCCAATAACCTTATTCGCAAAGATCCTCTTGCGTCATTAAAATCCCCATTTATGTTGCATTATTTATGACATTTGAAATTAAAATGAATTAGATGATAGTTGGAGAGACGGTCAGCAGTTTATCAACCAAGCTAGTCCTTTAAGATTGATTTTATCAGTCACGTTAACCCAGAAAAAAAAAACACTCATTAGAAGTCTCCATACACAAGGTTAAAATAATCTGATTCCCGTGATTTGTTTCCTTGCAACAAAACAATTACAAAAAAGAAACTAAAACCTCCTAAAGAATAGAACATGACTTGCTATGCAACACTGGGGCAAGGAGCACACATTGTTGTGGAAAACTAAATACCTGTAGCATAGGTGGTCTCAAAGGAATTCTCTCATTTGTCTCAGTTTTTGGACCATCAACTGAAATTAGAGCCAATTCACCATGCTCAGCAACAGCTCTAGCTTGTACCTCTTTCAGTCTCAGTTCTTCTTTCATCCTCTTTGTCTCTATATCAATTTGAGCAACTCCGGCATCCACAAAAACCACCCTGACAGAGTTTCAAAATGTACCGCATGTCAGCACGTATCACAAGCCAGTATTCTCCGAAGAATTTATGCCTAAAGCCTGCATCATAGTCCAAGGTTTTATAGAATCACTGCATTACGGTGATCAATATTGCACAAACCATGAGGATTATGCACATACTTCCTCCGCTCCAAAATTATTGCAACACTTGATTTTGGTATGGAGATTTAGGAGGGAGTTGGAAGTGGGGCTGGTATTAAGAAGAGAGAATAGTTGTTTAGTGTAAGTGGTCCCATGTGTGGGTATATTTTTTCCATATATAGAAGTCTGCATTAATTAAAGAACTACTAAAAAAGCAAGTGATGCAATAATTTTGGAGCGGAGGAAGGATATAGGATAAAGTTCACAGGAGAACACTTCTTGTCTGAGAACGTGAAAACAATGAAATTATAATCCATTTTAGTGAAAATATAATCCTTTTTTGACATATTACATGATAATCCTTTTTCCTGAAAATATAATCCTTAGTGGAAGATTGTCCCCCCGCAAGGGAAAAAAGGTTATAGTTTAGCCAAAATGGATTACATATTGTTAAAAAGGATTATAACAAAGTGTTCTCATGTTCTCATATAAGGATTGTTCTCATAGGAACCCAACCCTATATATATACTTCCTCTGTTTTTTCTTTGCTTGCATCATGTAGCTTGGACAAGGTTTTCTATGAGACCATGGGAAAAGGAGAGAGATATAAGAACGGAAGTCCATGTGATCAGAGAGAGACAGAGAGAACGCATTGCCAATTTAAGTAATGATGCAAGTATTATGCAACTTCTGTAAAAGGGAAATGATGCAAGTATAAAAAATAAAAAAAAAGGAGTATGTATATAATTTTGTGTAGCACCAATGCCACTACCAGCAAAGCGCTGTATTGGAGCTGTAACTGCAGACCACTAAATATCACAGATTACACCAAGTCTGCTCTTCTGGAAGCTACGTACTCTCTAATTCTTTTTTTCTTTTTATGTACACCACTTTTTTTCAACATGTTTTTCACTATGCTTCTGTAACACCAATTAATGATAATCCTTCTTAACCTTGCCACGTCCCATAGATGGTTTCATCTTTCAGTAAATAGAGAAAAAATTATCACTCAAGCTACCAGGTACATCATAGCCACAAAATTCAAAACTTCACCCATAGAGAGATTTCATAAAGACTAAAATATCATATGGAGTACATCACACCATGTCTAGTTAGATTTGAAAAGTTTCCTTGCAATCATAACACAATAGGTTTTACACATTCTTTTCCAAATATCCTAATATAAGAAACTTTATTTTGGGACCAAGAGAATATATTGAAGTAACTACTTTCACACATTAACTAAGTGACAAGATTTGATAAGAGCAGCTGAATCAGGTGAAAATTAAAATGACTAGATCTGAATTATGATCTAGTGAAGTACACAATGATAGGCTTGATTCAAGAAACATATATTTAGTGGGAACAATTTAAAGTCCTGGAGTTCACATAAAGGGGCAGTAAGCTAGCTATTCTCTTGAAAACAACAGTACAGTAACAATGACAAAGCCTTAATCCCAATAGGATGGGGTATATTACATAAGTCAAGATCGCATCTCCAGTGGTCATCCACATAGATCCTTTGTCTCCAGTATCTTAAGTTAAAGGTTTGTTCTCTTCACCTCATTTTTGCTTATTTTTAGAAAAGTTCAAAAAGACTAGCGTAAAGTTCAGAAAAATTTAAGAAAAGTTCAATAAGAAAACTTAAGGAAAAATAAGAAAAATTCAGGAAAAATAAGA
Source organism: Beta corolliflora (assembly GCA_947648045.1). Taxonomy (NCBI): domain Eukaryota; kingdom Viridiplantae; phylum Streptophyta; class Magnoliopsida; order Caryophyllales; family Amaranthaceae; genus Beta; species Beta corolliflora. The sequence continues at coordinate 368,929 of CANSZD010003415.1, read as the reverse complement.
AAAGTTCCGAAAAAATAAGAGAACTTCAGACAAAAATGAGAAACTTTCTAAAAAGTTCAAAAAAAGTAAGATAAGATAAATTAAGCAAAAATAAGGTGGACAGAATAAATCCCAAGTGTTATATGCTCCTGCAAAAGTGATTTCTTCGTATCATTTGTGATGCCCTCTAACCAAGTCATCTTTGGCTTCCCTCGACTTCTAAGATCTCCATAACCCCAACACTCCGCTAACCTTACCGGGCATCATCTACTCGACGTCTCACATGGCCTAACCACTTCAATCAATTCTCTTTTATCTTACCCTATCCATGACTCCAACCTTCTACCGCTTTATACCTTCAGTTAAGATCTTATCTCTTAACTCTTAAGGAATGCCCACGCATTCATCTCAACATATGCAACTCTGCAACTGCATCCCCATCTTCCTAATGTGATCTTCCCTAATTGGTATTGACATAATGCAGTTCGACTAATAGTTGTTTTAGAAAATTTTCCTTTTAACCTCCGAGGTATCGCACAATATCTGAGTTACTCCTCGTTCTTTGAGCCACTCCGGTTGTATCCTATGAGTCACATCTTGGTCAATATCTCGATTCCTTTGTAAATCGAGCCAAGATATCTAAAATACTCACTCATAGATAACTCCTTGCCATCCAATGTGTGATGAATCACACACCTCAGCTGATAACTTACAAGAGGCGCCACAAGAAGGGGAATTTGGGGAATGGACCACAAAACAATTAGTGGGTAGTGGGTGTGTCAGAGTTGGTTAAAAAGAATCTCAGTGGGTTGTCTATAAATACGGGAAGAGGGAAATGAGAAGAGGTATTTTGGAAAATTGTGGGAACTTGGCTGGGAGAGAGTGAGCCTCTCGAAAGCTCATACTATTTTGTATTTCTCATTTCATTGCAATACTAAAATTACACCACCATCCTCAATCTGTTTTCTGTTGCTTGTTCTGTAATTTTCCTTCTTCCTTCTCTCATTCATCTTCCTTGTTTATCACATTGTGTTGGGTTAGCTGTTTGGGTGGTTTGACTTGATTCAGGTGAACGGAGTTCACCACACTTGGTATCAGAGCAGCTCGTTTCTGGCTTGGAAGAAAAATTAAAAAATAAAAAATGGCACCACCGACATCATCTCAGAGGCTGGATCTGTTAGAAGCTCAGATGGCAGGTCTGCAGGACTCCATTGCTGAACAGATCACGAGTTCAGTGAGCTTGGCCATGGATGCAGCCAAGCAAACCATCGCTGACCAGATCACTAGGAGCATGGAGGAAGCGATGAGAAAAAGTAAAGAGGACTTGGATTTGGCGAACTTCCGGTTAGAAGGGAGGATTGATCGAACAAGAGAGAATATCGAAGGATCCTTAACGGTAATTCGCTCGGAGCAAGAGAAGTTTCAATCAGAGATGAGAACGATGATCTCAACTCTCCAATCAAATCAGGCCCGCAACTCAGAACACGAGATTAGTGAAATTCGAGGGGATGAGATGAATCTTCGAGGAAAACCACCGGAAGATCGCGGAATTCGTAGTCGGTTTGGGGTTGGAGGAATTCCGGGTGAGAATGAAGTGTTTGGAGAGGGTGAATCTGGAGGCAGATCAGGATATGAGTGGGACAGAGGTGGGGGGTACAGTGGTGGAGGAACTTGGAGGCACCGAAAATTAGATATGCCCGGATTTGAAGGCGCGGATCCAGACGGATGGTTCCTGCGAGCCGAGAAGTTTTTCTCATTTTACAGGTTGTCGGAAAAGGAGAAATTGGAGGCGGCCGTGGTGGCTATGGAGGGAGAAGCACTCAGGTGGTATCAATGACAGAATAAAAGAAATCTAATTGACTCTTGGGAAGGACCGAAGGAATTTGTACTGCAACAATTCCGACCGACGAATTGCGGATCTCTGCACGAACAATGGTTGGCCACAACCCAGACTACCGCCGTTCTTGAATATCGTCGTCGCTTCATAGAGATGGCTGCACCCTTGGAGAAGATTCCTGAAGAAATCTTACTGGGCAAGTTTATTCACGGGCTCAAAGAGGATATCCAAACAGAGATGAGAGTTTTGAACCCATTGACTTTGGAGCAGGCCATGGATTTGGCCCTGAAAATTGAGGAGAAAAATCGGGTCATTGGGCTTAAACGTACCGGGCCCAGCTCTTATAAATCCAACACTTATTCCCTTTATAACCGTAGCCCAGCTGCAAATTCTTCTCATTCTTATAGTTATCAAGCTGGCCTAGTAGGGGGAAAGAGTTGGAGTTCTAGCCCAAGTGAATCTCAGGCCTCTGTGAATTCACCTAAATCAACGTTGAATGCTACCAGAAGCTTTGGGGAGATGCGACGACTGACAGAACGAGAGTTGCAAGAGAAGCGGTCTAAAGGACTGTGTTTCAAGTGCGATGAAAAGTGGGGCCCCGGTCACCGGTGCCGGAGAAAGGAATTGAGCGTGCTGCTCATGGATGATCAGGAAGATGATGAGCCCGAGGGAGATTTAGCTACCAGCGAGCCACCTACGTCCCCAACGGAAGACATTCCAACAGAGGTATCTCTTAATTCCGTTATTGGCTGGACAAACCCTAAAACTATGAAAATATTGGGGAGGATCGAAGGGCAAGAGGTGGTAGTGCTTATCGATCCGGGGGCTACACACAATTTTCTATCTCTCACCACCATTGACAAATTGTCGATTCCGATAACAGCATCCGCGGGCTTTGGGGTGTCCTTGGGAGATGGTCAAGCAGTTCGAGGGACCGGAGTGTGTAAGGGTGTAATTCTGCAGTTAGATGGAGGAGTTAGGTGGAGACTGATTTTCTACCTTTGGGGCTGGGAAATTCAGATGTCATTTTAGGGGTCCAATGGTTAGAAACGTTGGGTACAGTGGTGAGTAATTGAAAAACTCAGGAGATGAGTTTTGTGGTCGATGGAATTCCATTCAAGTTAAAGGGTGATCCATCCTTAGTTCGGTCCAAAATTTCACTTAAGGCCATGTTACGTACTTTGCGCAAGGAGGGTGGTGGGTTATGGTTGGAATGTAACCAGATTGAGAGCTATGAATTGTCATCAGTAGCACTGGGTCAGCAAGTGCAACATACAGTACCACCATTTTTACACAACGTAATTGAGCACCATCAGGGGGTTTTTGCATGGGGTTACCTCCACAGCGAGGACATGAACATGCTATAGTGCTCAAAGAAGGGAGCAACCCGGTGGGAGTTCGACCGTATAGATACCCACAATTTCAAAAAGATGAGATCGAAAGACTCATCAAAGAGATGTTGGCAGCAGGGATAATTAAGCCCTCCACCAGCCCATTTTCCAGTCCCGTCATCTTGGTGAAAAAGAAGGATGGCTCTTGGCGATTTTGCGTAGACTATCGGGCTTTGAATAAGGAGACGATTCCGGACAAGTACCCTATACCGGTCATAGATGAGTTGCTCGATGAGCTGCAGGGGGCCTCAATATTTTCTAAACTGGACTTGAAGGCGGGATATCATCAGATTTTGGTGAAGCCTGAAGATACGCATAAGACAGCATTCCGCACTCACGAAGGGCATTACAAGTTCTTGGTAATGCCTTTCGGCCTCACTAATGCCCCGGCGACATTTCAGTCACTAATGAATGAGGTATTTAGACCTTTTTTACGGCATTTTGTGCTTGTTTTCTTCGACGACATACTCATCTACAGTAGAACTGAGAGAGAACATGTTGAGCATTTGAGAGTGGTGCTGGATACCTTGGCACATCACCAACTCTTTGTTAATATGAAGAAGTGTGATTTTGGGAAGTGTGAAGTTGCCTACTTAGGCCATATAATTTCCAGCAAAGGGGTGGCAGTAGATGCGGAGAAAATTCAGGCTATGTTGGAATGGGAACCACCAAAGAACCTCCGCGAACTTCGAGGATTTTTGGGTCTCACGGGGTACTACCGCAAGTTCGTCTCTCACTATGCCCAGATTGCTCGTCCTTTGACTGACCAGTTAAAGAAGGATAGTTTTGGGTGGTCCAAGGATGCCACCTTAGCTTTTAAAAGCCTTAAGCACGCAATGGTCACGGCGCCGGTATTAGCACTGCCGGATTTTCAGAAATTGTTTGTTGTTGAGACCGATGCATCGGGGTATGGAGTGGGAGCAGTGTTAATGCAAGAAAGCCAACCCATCGCTTTTTACAGCAAGTTGTTGGGTCCCCGGGCTCAGTTGAAGTCGGTATACGAGAAGGAGCTTATAGCCATTTGCCTTGCTGTGCAAAAATGGAAACATTATTTGTTGGGGCGGCATTTTGTGATCCGTACAGATCAACAAAGCTTACGTTACATCACCCAACAACGTGAAATAGGTGTTGAGTTCCAGAGGTGGGTAAGTAAATTGATGGGTTACGATTTTGAGATACAATACAAGCCAGGGGCTGCCAACCGCGTAGCTGATGCGTTGTCCCGTAAAACTGTGGGAGCAGTGGTGCTTGGGGCTATGATTTCTGTTCATGGCGTGGACTGGGGGGATTTGGAGAGAGCAATAGAACAAGATTCTTGGCTGGTCCAGATCAAGAAAGACATTCTAACAGGGGCCAAGTCCCACCAGCACTTTACTATAGTGGATAATGCACTCTTGTTCAAGGGGCGGTATGTCATTCCCACTTCTTCGCCTTTCATTTCCATTCTTTTACGAGAGTATCATGATTCACCCATGGGAGGACATGCGGGAGATCTAAAAACTTACTTGAGAATAGCAGCGGAATGGTATTGGCAAGGCATGCGCCGCGATATAGCCCACTATGTGCAGCATTGCACAATCTGCCAGCAACAAAAAGTGAGTAACCAGCAACCAGGAGGTCTCTTGCAACCTTTACCCATTCCATCTCATGTTTGGTATGACTTGTCCATGGGTTTTATTGAAGGGTTACCGGTGTCGAAGGGAGTGGATACAATTTTGGTGGTGGTAGATCGGTTATCTAAGTATGCTCATTTTCTGGTTTTGCGGCATCCATTCTCTGCCTTAACAGTTGCTGAACTTTTCATGAAGGAGATTGTTCGTCTCCATGGGTTTCCTTCCTCTATTGTCTCAGATAGAGACCGCATTTTCATGAGCATATTCTGGAAGGAACTCTTCCGCATTCATGGTACAAAACTTAAGAAGAGTACCGCATATCATCCACAAACGGATGGACAATCTGAAATTGTCAACCGGAGTTTGGAGACGTATTTGCGTTGTTTTGTTTGTCGGCAGCCGAAATCGTGGGCAAAATGGTTGGCTTGGGCGGAATTCTCCTACAACACTTCTCCTCATTTGTCTACCAAGATGACCCCTTTTAAGGTCCTTTACGGCAAGGATCCCCCCCATTTACTACGCGTTGCAAAAGGTCACACTCAAGTTGATAGTCTAGATGCCTTATTGCAAGAGCGAGATGCAGTTCTGGATGATCTTCATGTTAACCTGATGCGTGCACAACAAAAAATGAAATTGGCTGCTGATGAGAAGAGAAGGGAGGTTAACTTCAATGTGGGAGATAAGGTGTTTCTGAAGTTACAGACATATCGCCAGAAATCTTTGGCCAAACGCCCGTACGAGAAACTTGTTGCTCGCTTCTATGGTCCCTTTTCAGTGTTGCAGCGAATTGGTCGAGTGGCATATAAGCTACAATTACCAGCCACCAGCAAGATCCATCCCGTATTTCATGTTTCTCAACTCAAGAAAGTTGTGGGTTAGTTACCGGTCTTACCTACCATACCTGAACAACTCTCCTCTGACTTGGAGCTCCTGGTTGAACCGGAAGAATTATTGGAGGTAAAACGAATTAACCAAGGCATCAGTACTCGTCTGATGGCTTTGATTAAGTGGAAAGGTCTGCCTACCTTTGAAGCTACTTGGGAGGATGTGGCTGGACTCACTCACCGTTTTCCTTGGTTCCACCTTGAGGACAAGGTGAATGTTTGGGGGGATGGTAATGTGATGAATCACACACCTCAGCTGATAACTTACAAGAGGCGCCACAAGAAGGGGAATTTGGGGAATGGACCACAAAACAGTTAGTGGGTAGTGGGTAGTGGGTGTGTCAGAGTTGGTTAAAAAGAATCTCAGTGGGTTGTCTATAAATAAGGGAAGAGGGAAATGAGAAGAGGTATTTTGGAAAATTGTGGGAACTTGGCTGGGAGAGAGTGAGCCTCTCGAAAGCTCATACCATTTTGTATTTCTCATTTCATTGCAATACTAAAATTACACCACCTTCCTCTATCTGTTTTCTGTTGCTTGTTCTGTAATTTTCTTTCTTCCTTCTCTCATTCATCTTCCTTGTTTATCACATTGTGTTGCCTTAGCTGTTTGGGTGGTTTGACTTGATTCAGGTGAACGGAGTTCACCACACAATGTGACCACCACCTCGCTTAGCTAGTTCTCATTACTAAAATTGCATTCCATGCACTCGGAATGCTCGGACTTAACCTAAAACCTCGAAAATTCTATTGTTATGCATACAGTGCTCTAATTTAGAATTAATTCCATCTCTAATCTCGTCCACCAATACAATATTATCAGCAAGAACATCTTGCTAGACCTTATATTGAGAAATGGAGAGAGTAGTTGGTAGTAGATCCTTCTCAAACTTTCCATGACCTTGAGCTTCTTAGGATGGAGATCATGAGCCTGTAACCCCAAAATGATGAAGATCCAATTTGAAATTTAGGATGTTCAGTTGTGATTTAATGGTCCCAGAGTTTAGAAATGATGAACATGCACTTATGATTCTACGACTAGAGTTCAATTTAATGAATATAAATTTTAAAAAATATATAAAAACAGCATATACATATATGTATATATAAATAAATATAGAAGAAACAGCATAAACAAATTAAAACAGATAAGAAAAGCAAAATGTGGTGTAAACCACAACAGATGATGTTGAAACACATAACTGAAGCTTAAGTAGCTTACTCGATGGTAGTTGGAGTAGCAACAAATAGCTGTCTGCGATGCCACACAGCACTAGTTGCATACGGAATTGCAACATCTCCTAGGTACCTATACTGAGGGCGCAAGGAGGATATAACAATGTATTTCTGATAGGCAAAAGCACAATACTCAACAGTTTGGTCCCAAGCTGTCCACTCTGGCTGTGGGAGAAGACTGCCTACAGGTTGAAAAGTTTCCCAGCTGCAGGCAAAAATTTGATCAGATAAGTATTTAAGAGATTATGCAAGCCAATATTACTCAAGAAAAGAAATTGAACAGATAAATGTTGAAGAGGTAAGGACGCTGAATATGGAGGCATGGTGCGATCAAGCTGAACATCAAGGCCATCAATGATCAAGAGACCAAATTTTGAAGAAAAAATGTGCCTATCAATTTCATGTGAAATCTCATTGTGGCAAGAATAGCGGATATACAGGAAAAGAAAAAAAGGTTTTTTTTTTTTGACGGAAATATGATCAATATATTAAGCAACAAAAGCCTTGTCGAAATTGACAAGGGAGGAAATCTCGTTCGGGTGATCCTCCTTCTTAAACCCACATTAGTCTCAACAGCCACCTGGACTTGACCAAGGGAAGGAACAAAGAAGATAACTCAGATATGAACTTTCATGGGCTCAAATGAACAAAACATCATGGTAATTAGGCGAATCAAGGCCTAGTCTAAACAAAAAGAAAAGAAACTACATTCCCCTTCATCCAATTCATTTGGTCTACAAGGATGAATGAAACACAAGAAACATAACAGATTTCAGAAATAATAATAGAAAATTGGTCATAGTCCCAACTCTCTGATATGCAATGAGATATGTCCATCGTACTGTGCATAGCAATTAATATTGAATACATAGTAGGGGTAAGTATGGCTTAGTACCTATTGGAATGTCGGCCAAGCATACTACTTGAGATACGATTCACTAAACAGATACAGAATGACTGACCTATAAAGCTGGAAATTTTGAGTGGATGAGGTTCCAGAACCGACACCGTCATCAAATGTGTTAAATGACGAAGCACCAGACCCAAAGCCCGACAACGGCATTGATTGAATTGTTGAAATTGCAGTAGCTGCAACAGCACTAACACGGCGAGAAGTTCGATATGCAATACCAAGGAGTGCACCTCCATGCAAACCGATAACCTGGTTGCAAATTAATTGAAGAAACATCACGATATGCACATAAAGCTGAACAAATTCTCTAATATCAGATGTGAAAATCATACATACGTGTCTCACAACTCGACAGAATTCGAATTAGGGGGAGGTGTTCTTTTTTGATTTGGAACAAATAGGTTCAAGAGATGAGAGAATTAAGGATACCCACCAGAAAGACTAATCCAATCCATAATGATGTACCGGAAAATACAATATTTTTGTTACTTGACCAACCATCGGGCGAAGCAAATACAACGGGTACGCTAATCAATAAGATTGATGAAGTAGCAATTAATGCAAAAACAGCCAACTGGAAAGCTATAGTCATACGTCTAATCCTCCAAGCTACCAACAAACAAACTATAAAAGTTTCATTCGGCTCCTTTATGGAAAATGGAAGAATTCTCGGATCCTAATCTAAGGTGGGAACGAAATTACAAAAGACAATTTAATCCATAACATCTATGTCAGCTTTTTTCATGAATGCATTCAATTCAAAACAACTTACTTTCTAGATGATCCCTCTAGAAGAGGTGATTCTAACAATTTTTCTAGTTACTTCGTTCTCTATTTCTATTTGAGAGAATCCTAAGGAAAAATATTTTGTTTCCACCGAGCTAAAACAAACAAAAAATATGTTGATTGAAGCCTCTAGTAAACTAAAGTCATCATTTAATAGCTGTTTTTTTTTCCTTCTCTCTATCAAAAAAACAAGATGAAGAATGCATCACTAACACCAATAAACCTATTCCATGCACAACTATAATCAGATAAAAGATAAAGAAGAGCAAGACAAATTCTGTAAAACTCAAGATCTTACTCTAGTGGCCATTGTCAATATATACTTATCGTCGGCAATGTACTACTACAAGGGGTGTTCATAATCGGGTACCCGGTTTTGCGGGTACCCGGATGGCCGGGTAGTTAAATAGGCGGCCCATGACCCGCCCCGAAAAAACGGGTACCCGTAAACCGGGTACCCGGTTTTCCCGGGTCGGGTCATAGGGTACCCGATTAAAATCTGATTAAAAAAAATAACTAACTTCAGCTAAATAGGTGGCGTGGCAGTGAGAGTCAATGGTGGCATCACTGGACTTAACTCAAAACTTAGGTTTCTGGGTTTATTTTGAATAGTAATTTTGTTGGGTTTTGATGATTTAGGTTTCTACTTCAGTTAAGTATGCCGTGGGAACACACAATAAAGATGGTTTGATTAATGTTGCTGTTGCAGATCTCCCAAGACAAATAGATTTGCATCACTTACCTATAAATCCCTGTGGATGCAAACTCTTGCCTGGTAAAGAGTCTCATTACACAAAAAAAAAAGTTCAGTATCATGACAACAGGTTGATATGGGGGGTGTTACTTTACTCAAGATAAATTCTAGTTTGACAGTTTGTATTAATGGTGGACAAGTCGTCGGCCGTTGGCTGTGAGACTTGGAGTTAGAGGCGTGGAACTAGAGAAGAGGAGTACAGACTAGAGAGTGTAGGTATTTAAAATTAAAGTCACAGTGAAACTAAAGAGGATTCACCCAGGTCACAGGAAAACGGGAGAAAATATCCGGGTATCCGGGTACCCGCTAACCAATATCATCCGGCCCATTACCCGACCCGCATTCTCAAACTTTATTCCGGGTCGGGTACCCGACCCGACAAAAATAAAAAATACCCGGCTATTTTGTTGCGGGTCACCGGGTTATCGGGTCGGGTAGTTCGGGTCGGGTTTTTCCTGAACACCCCTAGGCATTTAACAAAATCGGACCAAAGCCTGTTCCATGCATTCGAGTCAAGATGCACCCACAACAACTTCCTAATATTTAAATAGCAAATACCATTCCCGGGGAGCAATTTTCCATCAAATTCTGCACCTACCAAACTCAATACCCCTTCACTGCTCTCAAATCACCCAGGCCCAAGGGTTCAAATACCATTAGGCCAGTACAAGTATGAGCTCTCCCCCTTTCGAAGATATGGAACATCTAACCTAGGTGAAGTAAGGTCGGGAAAAGGGGACAAAAGCCAATCAAGATTACACTTTCAATAGGAAAAGGAAAACATATTTTCTCATATCAAGTGGCATAATATAAAAGCACTTTATTGAAAGATTCTAATGCAAAACAATACCGGTTCACTCCTTCCACCGATTGACCTCATCAGTATGTTAGATGTCCCATCATCCAGTAAAATTCGAACTTGCACAGAGGCTGAAGACGCCGCACTAGCAGCAGCAGCCGCGGCTGCAGCCGCTGCAGCAGCTTCCTTGGCTTTTCTAGATGAACCCCCCTTTGGAATTACAGGAACTCGTGGAACAACAGCAGATTCTAATATTGCAAATCTATCACGACAAGTATCCCATGACAAGAGTCTTGCGCTGCCTGAATCAACGATAGACCAGTCGCTGACCTTGTATATAGAAAAGTAAGGGATATCGGGCCACACCACAGCTAGATACCTGCATCAGACCATAAGTAAGAAAAGACTAATTTCTGGTGGAGCACGCAATAAGATGATACACTTCAGATGTTAGAGATCCCTTTGTCCCAATTTGAAAGGATTGGTGTTGACCAAAAATTCAGAGGTCATATTGGTCTGTTGAGATCAAATCGAATAAATATTACAAAACACAAAGAAACTCCTTGGCTTAAAATACCTAATGAATGCTGTTTTCAAGGGGAAGGGGGGAAGGACATGTTTGGTCTTACATCACAAAAGGTGATATGATGCAAGTAAGGTTTAGACCCCAATAGACTAGCTAGGCTAATCAGCAACCTCCAAAAATTCGTCAACTAAACCAACCAACATCAACTACCATTTTGAAAACCATACATTGGAAAATAACATCTACTATCATTATTAAAAAATGTGGAAAAAAATTGTAGGCCGCCACGTGTCACCCATCCCTCTTCCGATACCATTCAATCCACATCATTTTCATAAATTTGAACAAATATAAACATTGCCAACATGGATTTTCGGATCCACAACCTCGGGTATGGAATAAAGAGATATATCCATCACTTCACTACACTTATATTGCTTTTTTATCAAATTTAATGATGAAATTATAAGTTTTTAATGGAAATCAAGAGTTAAGCTACAATGTTTCCACTGCATATTATGAACAAATGACTTACTTCCTCCATTTTACTGACATCTTTCCAGACCAAATGACATTAGTTGTCTTGAGACATTGAAACATAACACAAAAAAATCATCCGGCGCATTGCTCGAGACCAAAAACTAGTTTATATCTAAAACCTTTACAACTCCCAAAGGAAAAATTATAAACTTCTTTTGACCTCAAGAGTCACACAAGGACTCCAAAAGAAACCCAGACCAAGAGAATTTTGGGGGGTCGAAGAGTACCTCCATTCTTTTACAATTGCAACATATCTTTTTACAGGCTCCAATGCAACTTTGAGTCTTTGACCATTAATATTGTTAATTATATGAAAGTAAATATTATTACAAGCTGATATTTGGAAATACACATTGAGACAAATTTAACAATATCTCACTTGATAATTTATTTTGATTACAATTGAATAAATATATGGTTAAATATTGTCAAGTTTGACCACGAAAAGATATGTTGCAACAGAAAAAGGATGGAGGAAGTATAAACTACATGCATAGAGTTAAACTGGCTGAAAAAGAATCTATATAGGACACTTACTTTCCTGAACTGCTCAAAGAAAGAACTGAGTATGAATCATGTGGAACAGGTGTACTGACAGGCTTTTTTATCTGTTTGACCTGCAATGCTTCTGAGTCCATCTTAGACCTAGCTGATTCAGTCAATGAGCCATTGCTACCTAAAGATTGGTTTGCTGTATTAGACAACTGAAAGGTTGATACTTTAAGTTCCCTTTCAACTACATATACAGCAGAATGCTCTCGATTTCCAGGCGGTGACGGTAGAGCAACCACAGGTGGAAGAGCTCGAAAATCAAACTCGCTAATGATTACACCGATATTTGTTCCAGTAGCAACCAGGTGAGGCTGTAAAGGGTGTGCAACCATACAATAAACCTGCAGTAGCAAGTGGTTCACACTTAATCCTGGATCTTTCATCCCATTATACAATGGATTTCAATATATTTCACACAAGCCATATTAAGAATGACTAGACCAAAAAAAACAACAGACAAGTGCACTTTAAGTTCAACAAAGATACTATCTAGAAAAGTCTCCAAAGTTAATACAGAAGTAGAACATAAAGCAAATGGTCTGAAAGGATTGCTATGAATTTCAGTAATACCATTTCCAGCTACCTGCATCCCTACAACTTCATCAGAATCTTTTCAGGATTAGACTAGTATACAGTCACTATAACTACTAGCCTGGAACAAACTACAGCAGCTCAGAATTTTATTGCCTCCATCCTGAAATCCTTGTCAAAAATTTAATAAAAAACAAAAAGCCTTTCTAGCCAATGCAGAAAAAAACTTGTCAATACAGGCAGATCAGAAATATTTATAAGCTTATTGACCAATAAACAATTAGCCATTTAACCTTACCCTAACAGCAATGTGAAGTCAGCTTTATACTAGCTCCAAAAAAATCATTACATATCAACTTGCTAACATTTGAATTTTGCCACACAATTTCAAGTGAAAGACAAACCCAAAGGGGCCATTTAATTAGCATTATCAAGAGAAACGAAATTCTCCTTTTCATTCTACTAGGATTTGGTTGCCTTTTTTGGGTTCTCTCTAATTTGGTAACTTGGTTGAATGGGCCTTTTCCTGATTCCCCTCCTCCCTTAGGACTTGGATTTCTGAATTAGATTTTGACTCTTAAGTGTTAATTGCTCGTTATCATCTACCAGAACTAGCTCCTGAAAGACTGCCATTCGATTTACCAACACTGGCACTCTCCTTCGCCAGCCACTCAAATTGCCCATCCTCGCAACCTGACCTGTGTCACAACGGCCCTCAAGCAACCAGCCCCCACTTTACCCCCCTTGCAACAAGCTTTACTGCGCCACCACCTGCACTCCTTTCCCCAGCCTGACCTTCTCCAGCCAGCCACAACCACTCCTCTTGACCAAAAACACCAATCTCAAATCAGTAAAGTAGAAGTTGACCCATCACGCAAGACCATGATGTCATGTATTCTGAACTTCTATTTTCATGTAATGCTGTTCTGTAATGCGTGTTTCAAAAGCACGTGGTGACATCGGCTATTTACCTATCAGCCGTTTTGATCTGGTATCAAAAGCGTTAAGCGTACTAATACAAACAGAATCACACATATGATAAGATTATAATCATATTGAAGTCGTTTTAAATGTTTGAAACCTCCTTTTTTTCATACAAAACAAGATAAGTTACTATGATCCCCTAACTTGACATACCATTGGCGTTAAGCGTACTTGATGGATATTATGTTTGTAATAGCACCGATAAGGATATATCCTTATGGTGAAACATGTTGGAAATCAATTCAAAATATGTTCAACTCAATGTCAGAGGACAAGCCTTTTACAAAGAAGAAGTTACCAGAGGCTAGAAAATTTTCTATGATCCCCTAATTTTTACATACCATTGGCTTCCAGTGCAACTACTCTCAGATTTACGTCCCACGATGTCGCCAATAAATTAATAGGAAGAAAAGTTAACATACTTAGATTCAGTAAACTCATCAACCCTCCCACACTTAGTACTTCAAACTAATCTAACTACACCAAAAAAAAACTTGCAAGATACATACCCGGAGCTTTTTGCTCGGTGCAAGAGCCTGTGGAGGAACAAGAGAGGAAAGTTCACATAATGGCCTTGTCAACACTGAATACGTTGGATGTTCAATGGCCCTGTCACAACGCCAACAATCCATGTAAGAAAATTATGCCAGTCACCTTGAATCGTGATACAAAGTGATCTCAAAGCCAACTGCTAGTTTGCTAGAGCACAATAGGACATAACATAGAGAAAGTGATGTCTGGGAACAGTTTGATATGTGGTGCAAAAGTATTACCATATATGTGAATCCTTCACACAGGTCAATATATCAAGGTTTGGAGCACGAGGATGGCACCAAGATGCAACACTATGGCAAGACATCTTTGGAACAGGTTTTATCCGCCGCATCTCCTGAGAAAGAAGAACAATCATGTCAGACAGCCAATCTAGAACCTTCTTCGTTAAGGAAACATTTTCTCTAGTCTATACACCAGATATTTCCCATTAGAATTACAAATTCCGAAATCTTGAACCCGGGTGTCATAAGATCATTTATCAGCATGTACCATCAATGGCCTAGTGTCCTCACTCTTATATTGAAAAGGAAAACTGAGAAACAGTATGTGAATGTTTCTGTTCACGTAGCACTCAAGAATTAACCAGCCATCTTAGAATAAAAAGAAAGAAAGACTGCCAAGAAGACAAGCCTACAGCATCCACAACCTACCTTGAATGATATTGTGTCCCATATAGCCAGTGTTTTATCAGCACCAATTGTGATAAGCTGTGGCGCACCACCAGACACTCTTGATAATTCTACACCCACAACTCCACCATCATGTGCCTTCAAATATAGCATGAAACAAACGACAAGTTTAGAAGATACGAATAGAATACGAAATGAAAAGGCTTCAAAGGTCTCAAAACAAACAATGGCCAAGAAGTGCCTATCATTGCGAGAATACCATTTTCAATAAGATCAGTAAAGAGAACAGAACAGCTACCTTTAGACTAAGTTTGGGTACAAGCTCTCGTGAATCATGACCATGATCGGCACTCCAAAGTATTAGTAAGCCATCACTCCCACCTGAGACCAGCAACGCCTACAATCATGCAGCATAATGATGAAATTAATCAGCAATAACGGCAGGTTAGCTCCCAGATGCGCAAGGTTCAATTATACAGAGAGAATCCACATCATGTCACAAAACTCAGAAAATTTCAACCCCATTTTCCACTCATAGTGTCCTTATTAACAAAAGTTTCGGGGTTTCAATCAATATTTAACATATCCAGGAACACCTATGATTCGGAGCCTACAATTCCACTGTCTAATACTTACCCCTCCAACTAGGGGGTGTGCACAGATCAGTCTAGAGTCTAAACCATAAAAAGGACCAGAACCAGACCGATTTGGAGTAAATTGATTCAGGTCCCATGTCAGGTTGTTCCAAATTATGGTTCCAGTCTGAGCAAAACCTGGAATATTACGGTGGATCACCTAAATTCATGGAAAGAGACTAACCATTCTTAACATTATGGAGAAGGCAAAATGTCACGTGATTGGTTATCTGCTAGGGAAAATGCACAGAGGCTGTCATCTCTATTGTCTTAATTTTCCACTCCCTCATCTCTTCGAATCAGTATTTTTCTTAATTTTCCATACCATATCCAATGCGTCAGATTCAACCACGAGGTTTCAGAAGTGCAGCAATAGAGTCTTGTTCTCTCCCAGACTAAGCTAAAGTAATTCCTCACGACTTTCAGCCTGCTTTCTTTCTCCCTAAATTCGTCTATTTATAGACTACCTAATACCCCATCTTTTGTTGCTCAAGCAGCCTCTAACTAAATTTTCAACTGATTGTGCATTGTCTAGACTATCCCTCCCCCTAGGCTAGTTCATTACATTCTGATGTGTAAATCTTTACTATGTTAAATGGCTATTTGGTAAATGCATAATTTCTCTTGCAATGATTTTCTTGAAAAAAAAAACATCTACATTACTCAATTGAACTGATGAACAAACTGAACTGAAAAATAAGTCCAATAAACAGGGGCTTATTCTGGTTTTGTACTAGTGCATACCCCTACAGCGGGCACCAGCAAACCAGGGAATTCAATACATTCACCACGAATTTAAACTACACAGCTAAAATAATACTCCTTCTATCCCTAAATGGACTTCATACTTACCTGAAGAACTCCATCCCTAAATGGACATCCTAAAAAATATTCACACTTATATAATAATAAGTAAATTACTTCTTACTATCTCTCTATCTAGTCACTATCAACAGACCACAATTCTTAGCCTTCATGTAATAGCCAGGTCTGAGTCTCTGAGATCTAAATAGGAAAAGAGAAAGTAGGTTACTCTGGACATCTCCATATCTAAAGCATGCAGGAGTTCCATGGAGCAGATGACAAAGGATTCCTTTAGAAAAGTAATAAAAGGATGTGATACTTCAAACCACAGTAAAACAAAGGGTACAAAGGTCAACAGCAACATGGCAATATAAGCAGAAACTCCAACCTAAAGGGCAATGAAACAGCTAAGAAGATACGGATGAGAAAATTAGATTTAACAACAAATTAACTTTGACGAACGCACAAGATGTCAGTGTTCACACTAACTCTATAAAGGTTTACCTCGCCTGAAGAAGCCATGAAAGTCATCAGGCAATTTATAGCTCCTTTGTGGCCTCCAGTGTACCTCCGAGCAAGCTGTAACGAAGCATCAAAACCTTTATTAAACAAGGTATCATAAGTCCACAGGAACTAGAAAGGTTTCTGACAGTCTAACCTTCCAAGTTATCATTGAAAGAACTCTAATCACACCATCTGATCCACCAAAAGCAACTAGTGGACCTTCACCTGCAGTGGATCTATACAGGAACTCCATGCTGCAATCCCAAATTAAAACATGAGTAAGCAATTGCATCTACAAAAACAAACCAGTTTAATACGCAATCTCATATAAAAAAACACAGCCCTTGTGATTTTTCTTATAAAAAAAAATTTTTTTTGGGGGGGGGGGGAAGCAATGCCAATAACAAAAAAGTTATATATCATACATAACATGCCAAGTAGCATGGACAGCATGGCACAAGGCACACAGAAGACCAGAGGAGCAGAGTCGTATCTCATTTATGTTCATTGCTCAAGGAGATATAATTCAATAGAGGCACAGTCAAGGCTCCCTAAGGCATTGATGTGCTTGAGGCACAAGCGATGCACTTCAGAGTAATTAATTACTGACTCTTATATGTTTCTAATACAAAAACTGAAATACTTGAATCCTACTGTTCTTCTACGTCAAATGTGTACCATCATGTTTTATTAATATCCGATATGCACTGGCTTTTGTCGCAATATTATAATGTTCAATTCAGTGTCTGATATTCTTCAAATGAGTGACTATACCTTTAGGTTTGCATTCATGCACCTTGTTTAACCCAGATGCACAATTTCTACTCTAGCTTTATTGCTAAATCCTTAGTTCCCTCATGTCTTTAGATCACTGGCCAATATCCTGGATACAAACTTGTAAACATGCTATAGATTTCGAAGTTCTAGCAACTTTACCACATTAGGGATCTGTTGTCAAGTTCTTGCTTGGGAACATCACGACCACGCATAGTTACCAAGTCCAGAAATATAGCTTTATTCTCACAACAGATGACCAGAAAATGTCTTCCTTTTGTTGTTGGAGCTAGAGGGCTTAAAGCAGAAGTGACAAGACTAACTGCTGATGGAGCCTCAGCAGCTGCTGCTCGATTACGCCAAAGTTGCCAAAACCGTACATCATCATCATAAAAATTGACCTGCTTAACACTTCAACAACCAACAACCACATAAAATTAAAATTTTGCGACACAGAATATCAGAAATTACAAACCATCAATTGCAAGGAAAGCAAGTAAGCACTCCTCACCTCCCTCCCCGTATAGCTTCAGTAGGCTTCCCTCTAGACTCTATTAACAGCATAAATTGGCAAAGGCAGTAAGATAATGTCAGCAAAGGCTAATAAGAACACAATAATGACAAAAAAACAACATAAATATTCTACATTCAGTAACATGACATTTTTAAATTTCATTTTCTTGTTGATAATTCATATAGAGCCAATCATGATTATATAATCTTTGAATAAAAAAGTTCATCAATGACAGCCAAGAGACATCCATCATGGTACGAACTAAAGCTACCATCATGGAGTACATATACACCAAAAGAACATTGCTTTACATCTCAAGGTTTTGATTCAAGCAGATCACTTGTAGGCTCTAGTTAGGCTGAGTCAGATTGGCCAGCACTAAGGCTTGGAATACGTCAGATCTCAAGTTGGTCTGACTATACCATAACTTCATGAGCATGGCTAGCTGTGTCCTGGGACTACATCTGCTCATCTACTGGACTTAATATGATAATTCCTAATATAAGTAGCATATTTTACAAGCCTTCCTCTATTGCAGATTCAAGGCTGTCACACTTATCTGGAGTTATTTTCTTTCAAAATAATTTTCATCCTAAAACCCTATAAAAGAGAGAAAGGAAAGGTGAAGGTAAGTTGGAGCAGGTACTCTGCGTCTAATCCCGATTCCAAGCTCAGTTTTAATCTTCTAGGGTACCAATTCTGATGTCAAGCTATCCATTATGGATCTAGTTGGATCTACTCAGTTCAACCACCACTTTAATCACCTGCAGCTATATTTAGGACTTTGGTTACATGACAATAGAGGTTTTTTGCACATAACTAAAGCCAATCTGTTTGACTTCCCTCTCATCTCATCCCATATGGAGTTTTCATGCTCCTCCAAACGCTTTTTATCTTTGCTAGGGCAATAATCAAGGGGAGAGCTCTTACACAGCACGTGAAGTAAGTAGGTGTAGCCCAAGTCTAGTAAGTAGGTGTAGCCTTTGGTAAAGACGGTGATGGTTGACTTTATCATGTCCTTGTTATTGTCCTAGGTAGCTGGTTATGGTTTGTCTTTGATTGAATATTAGGTTCACCCCAGAAAGGCCAAAAAACGTTGCTTGATTGCATAAAAAACAAAGATGAAGTACTAATTTACCTTAACAAAATACAAGATGGAGTACTTCCTGGCCAGAAGGGTGGAAGCCAATTCTTTCATAGTTATACAAAGCGGGGACCATATACGGGAAAAGGAAAAAGAACCAGTTTTTAAGAAACTTCTTTTCTACAAGGACCAAAACTTCTTTTTGAGATTATAACTGGAAACATGGAAGGTTATTTTGGATAAGTAATCAATAGGTGACATTACTCCCTCACTCCCATATGAAGCTCCCATGTGAGTAATGCACACAATAAGAATGATGTGAAAAAATCAAAAGATAACCTAAAATAGTTTGACATGCAAAATCAATTAGTTGTAACATCAAAAAAACAACCATGCTTCAATATTAAAGGATATTACATTTTTTGTACTCTCAAGAGCCTTGGAGAAAAACTTAAATTTGGGAGGAAAGTTCTCTGCAAAAACAAATCTTCTTCTTATCTCTTTTGTGAATTGTGAACAAAGGACCTCTAAGTTTAGCTATATTCTGTAAAAAGTTTGACTTGATATTTCAATCTAAAAGCATATTTAATGCCAAACTTGGAGAACCTCATCTCTTTGAGCCTGAAACGTAATACTAGATGCAAAATCAAAATGATAGAAATTTTCGTCAAAAAGACAACTACACAAACTTTTACAAAAATCAACAGCAAGCCATATTTAAGTTGTTCCTCAAGCACAGTGGAATGAAAAATAAGGAAGAAAATACTAGTGGCCAAAAAGCAGAAAAATTTGACTTCGGTTCACAGAAAAAACTATTCATTAACAGTGGAATAGTTGCCAATTCCTGTCTTAAAAATTTGTTGAGAGGTCGGGTCCTAAAAAGGAATTAAGACCGTTGCTCACTTTTGATCAATCATCAGGTAGCCCACTCTAACATCAAACTACTACCTGAACTCTTGCAAGTTGCCACTGTTCTAACATTTAAATATCAATATTACATAAAAGATAAGAGGAGCAAAGATTAAGGTATGTTATGATTCTATAATACTTGATCCAAATATTGTGACGGCAACTATACATCGCTGACTCATTCGAACTATAAATTGTACTAGTTCGATCAAGCAAGGGGAGAGCTTGTACACTCTACTAACACCAAAAGCTTCATTACACGAAATGAATGCGCATACTTGCACAATAGACCTACACTTCATTCTAAGTGACTAAGCATAAAATCATTCGGCATTACCAGATTCGCCCTCAGCAAGCTTCTCCAATTTGGCACCAACAAGCCGCCTTTCATCAACTCCGCCAGCTTTTAGCTCGTAAATAACCTAAAATCAAAACAAAAAGCAATTCCATTTCATTCATAGCTCATTTCCTAAATTCCATTCCACACCAATTCGCCGAAAAAGGAAAAGAGAGTATAAACCTGACGATGTTCCCAATTCCAAACAGAAACATGATCAGAAGCATCAGAGGTGACAAGCCATGGGTGCGTTGGATGAACTTGAATCTTTACTATTTTCTCATTTGTCGGCCGAAATGCCCTTAACCTTAGCATTTCTTCGCAAACTCTTTCTCTCTCTAAAAAAAGATGTTAGATCTGGTTGATTCTGCACATCACCATTAAAATTCAGCTTCAACGTACTCACAGGCTCACAGCAATAAAATTGAAAACCCTAACCCTCGTAACTCAATCGAATTCGGCAAAATTAACCTACATTTCCAAACCAAATAACAGAATAATCTCCGAAACCAATTTATCAACCGATAATCATTAAATTGAACGATCAAAACAATGAAAAATTAAACAAAAAACAGAAATAATTACATGTTAACTGCATCAGAAAATCGGACATTATAAACCAATTAAATTCCCGAAAAAAAGGAAAATGCACTGACCTTGAGTAAAGCGGGGAGGAGAGAGAAAGAGATTGAGAGAAGCTAAAGATTGAATTGGATCTGCAACAAAATTTTGAGATGATGAAGTTTATTCGTGAGAGTTGAAGATGCAGATGAATTAGCTGGTTTTCAAGTGATCATCAAATTAAGCTGTGTGAGTGGAAGAAATCAGAGAGTTTTTTTTGAAGTTTGATGTTTCGGAAATGACATTTAACTTTCTTTCACTGTGATTCGTGAGGAATCCTGAGTTTAATTTTCTTATGCTATGCTCAGTTTTACATTCCTCATTTCTCTTCCCCACGGAGAGTTTCCATCTTTGGTAATTCGTCTAATTTTTATTTTTATTTTTTGCCCCACAGGGGATCCGTGGTATGCTGCCACACCGTAACCTCTCGTAGGTTAACCCGACTTGGATTTGCGGGAAGACACTTTGAGAGTGGGGGATGATAAGAGCAACTACAATGGCAAGCTACAACCACTTGTAACTTTGTGTGCCACATCAGATTTCCAAACTACAACATTTTCAAGCTACAACCTCTCCCAATAAAAAAACTACAACCACTTGTAGTTTTTGTAGGTCCCATATGTCATCACCATATCAACAATTTTTAATATACAATTCATACAATCATAATTTGTAATTAACTTGTAAAAATAAATGACTTTTATTCCAAATTTTAAATCGTACATTTTTTTAAAATTAAAATAACAAAAATAATAATTAAGATACAACATAATTAATACATAAAAACGAAAGCGAGATTACATTAAAAAAAAGTACTACATATTGTCTTGATTTCCAAAATTACCGTTGCAAATGAATCTACAGCTCCACAAATTAATCTACTGCTCAACATTACCGTTGCAAGTCTACCATTATACTACCTCCGTTTTTTATTATTTGCAACGATTTGGCATAAAGTAGAGAGGGAAAATGTCTAATCGTTGCAAATAATAGAAAACGGAGGTAGTACATAGAAAGTGAAATGAAAAGTTAAAGTTGAAAGTGAAAAGTGGAAGTGGAGCCCACAAAGAGTTGAGCAAAGCAAGTAGGTTTGTGGAGCTACTTTGCTTGCCAAAGCAATAAGTTCCCTTTTCCTCCAACAATTAAGCTACTAGCTCCAACTATTTGTTATTTGCAAGCTAGTACTTATGGAATACCGCTAGAGCTGCTCTAAGGGGAAACACTCTCCCAAAGTGCCCCTAGTGGGGATCGAACCCCAAGGTTGGAAGGTTCATTCCTAGATCCTTACCATTAGGTCAAGTTTTTTTAAAAAAATTTGGTAAGATAAATTACATTGACGCCCTCTCAGGGCACCTAAATACAACCTACCCCAAACCCCCCTTTGATGAGAATTAAACCCACAACCTGCGGGTGAAAAATGAAAGGGCTTACCACCCTTCCACTCCCTCATTCTCACCACTAGGTCAAACTTAGCTTGGTAGTAATTCGTCTAATACGACATATGCATACGATCAATATGCGTGTAAAAACAAATATTGAAAAACTATTATAACTAATAAATATTATATTTAATAATTGTAAATAATAGGTAGGAAAAATTAAACACAAAGTTCCTCAAAAAATATTGAGATCGATCCACTTTTAACGAACATTAAATAATCACGTATATATGAAGCAAATTCATTAATTAAATCATGTTTGCATTATTTTTAAAGTAATTTAAATTTTAGTTGTTATGTAACTAAGGGTGTTCTATTCTTTTTACGCATACACTAAACTCCTCGAAGATAGCTTCATAGCTTATAGACTAGGGATTAGTACAGTATTTCTTCTGTTTTACAGTTGTACCTAAAGGCATTGGCATGTTTAGGGGTGTAAATGAGACGAGACAACTTGCGAGCTACTCGAGATCGACTCGGTCAAAACTCGGCTCGAGTGAGCTCGACTCGAGCTCGAACTCGGCTCGAGATGTTAGCGAGTCGAGTTGAGCAACTCGATACTCGACTTGAAAACTCGTGACCCAATTATCAATAGCAAAATACCTAAATTCAACATTTTTCTACCTTAGGGTTGCTTTTAATATGAGACACTTGCAAGCTACTCGGTCAAAACTCGACTCGGTCAAAGCTCGACTCGGTCAAAACTCGGTCAAACTCGACTCGAGTGAGCTCGACTCAACTCGAGCTCGACTCGAAATGCTAACGAGTCGAGTCGAGCTAGCTCAAACTCGAACTCGACTCGCATCATTTACACCCCTAGGCATGTTCGATCAAAAGACCAAGGACCCTTGGGTCCAACGGTATGGCTTCCTAGACCAAGGTTCAAATCTTAGTGGAAGCAAAATTTCAATATTGTTGGGGGATTTGGGGCTTGTTGGGCCTCTGGGTGAGTGACCCTGTAAGAGGACAGGGCAGAAGAAATTATTCTTAACACGGGTTCCCGAAAGGAGGCCCCAAAAAAATGTTCTATCAAAAGATTTTGTATGAGACTTATATTGTGGATTGGTTTATTTGTTTTTCTTTTTCTTGATGGGCCTACAGTTTAACTTCTGGTGGGCATTGTTACAACATTTGGTTTGGCTTCTTCAACTTATTCCGTTGGGCTTAAATACTAGAGTCCCTTTAAATAGATTTGGGTTACACGGTATTATTTGAATTGGATTTTCGCAATGGGTTTTAATTGTGGGTACTGGGTAGTAAGAATCTATGGGCCTCTAATGACTAATTATATGTTTGTATATAGGCACAATAGTCCAAGTTGAGGTCCATGGACAATATATACGAGTAAATTCATTATTTTGGAAGTTGAAGCTGGATGACTGGATCTAGACTAGCAAGTCCAAAATAATATCGGCTTGGATTTGGTGGAAATTTGGATTGTATAGGACTTAAAATCTACAAATTGAATTTATTAGGGCTGATTAACAGATCATGTCGGGTCGTGTTCGGGATAATAATAAACAGGTTGAACATGTCCCAACCCAAACCTGTTTATTAAACGGGTTACTCATATAACCCGTTTAACCCATTTACATATTTATTACTATTAAATTTTTATTAAAATTTATTAGTTTTCAACAATAAATTCACACAAAAGTATGCATGATTAGATTTTCTTTTCAATTTTTGTGTTCTACAATTAGTATTTTTAAAATTTTAACCAACTTTAACACAACTTTTTAGAAAATTTATATTTTAATGAGTTAAACAGGTCAAAGTAGGTTAATTTATGGTTGAAAATGTGAACCTTAACCTAACCCATTTAATTAAATGGGTAAGTCGTGTCAACCCATTTACTTAAATGGGTCAAAAATCTCAACCCAGACCCGCTTATTTCATGTCGGGTTCGGGTTGGGTCAGTTTTTCACAGCCCTATAATTTATTACTTTATTAGACATTACTATTACTGTAGTATATTTGGGTAAAATTCAAACTGAAAAATGAAATAAGAACCTCCACCACTACTCTAACTATAAACTGCATTATATTCAACTTATTTTAACTTGTATCAACTTATATTAACTTATTCATCTTAATTTACTAGAAGTTATTAAAACTCATTCAAACTTATTAAATTTTGTTAAAAATCATTGAAACTTATTGAATATTATTTTATAAGGTGTTAATTATTGTTAGAACTAATCTAAACTTATTATAACTTATTTGAACCTATCTTAACTAGTCTAAACAATTTCATACAAAAATAATTTATATAAGTTGATCACACTAAATCCTAAAAGCTAGTAAGTTGTAGTCCTTTACTAGTTTACTCCTTTCATAACATTCGAGTTCTTCACTAATATATTTCCTGTTTGGTTTTAAAAAAAGAGTTCTTCACTAGATAGTTCCCATATAAATGGGATTATGGGAAGGAAAAAAGGCTAAAGCAAAAGCAAATGTTTGAAAATTACATATAGGAGCGTAAAAGAATCATATCTAATCTCAACTTTGCACTGCAAATTCAAGCATTCAGGGAATGACACAGAGATGTGACAACCACCCCTACTTACATAAATTTCATGGAAAACGAAATGTAAGACATTACGAAGGAAAAGAGGATCATCTGTGCACTTGATCAAATACTCAATGAGGTATCTCTTGTAAGATATTTTATTGTTTAAAAATTGTACTCCCTCTGCTTTTGTTTAGTTGCTACATTGTTGTTTTGGAAATTGAACCACTAACTTTGACCGATTATTTTGATTTTTTTATAAGTAAAAATAAAGTCATGTGTGGTCTTGTTATATTCGTCTCGATGTGTAGATTCATAATATCAATTTTTTATAAATTTTACTAAAACGAAATAAGAGATATTAAGGGTTATATAATGTCTTGAAAGCCGCGCACCAACAATGTAGCAAGTAAAAAAAGCAGAGGGAGTATATACTACCATGTTACAGTCCTATTATAAAAATGGTTTGAAACTTGATGTATCCATTGCTTCGGCCCAGGACACTAATAAGAAGGCCCAAAATTATTCAACAAAAATTAGCAAAAATGAAAAGAAATATTATTATTTTTTTGAAAAATTAATACGAGTAATCTCAACTTTCATTAACTTTTCCAAACTTCTAATCTCAAGATATTCTCATAGTGGTTGTTCGTCTTCTCAATTTAGTTTTAAACGATCAATAACTAGGAGAATGTCCATCGGTCCAGGATCGAATTGGATCGGGTTCAGTTAGAATTACGAACCTGACCCAAATCTGCACACGTGTTATGGTTTTGGAGGCTACAATGTTGGCTATAGGAAGGCTTTTGGTCGTCCACCTCTAAGGAACTATTGGAGCTCGAGTCAGGAACAAGAGGAAGCATTCATGCAGAAAATGACTGAAAGGTGGAGAACTGACATTGCAACATATATGCAGAATGTGGCGCTTTCACAGCCCACTCAGCTACCTACTCCACCATTTGTTGCACCATTTGTTCCATCACCTGCTTCAAGATCTTACGGGCAGTGCTTTTCACCCCACCCACTCGCCTACCTTTTCCGCCATTTGTTCCATCACCTGCTTCAAGATCTTCCGGGCCGCCTACCTTTCAGCCTACTCGGCTACCTTTTTCCGCCATTTGTTCCATCACTTGCTTCACCATCTGTTTGGGCCGCCTACTTTTCAACCTACTCAGCTACCTTTTCCGCCATTTGTTCCATCAGCTGCTTCACCATCTGCCTGGGCGGCTACTTTTCAGCCTACTCAGCTACCTTTTCCGCCATTTGTTCCATCGGCGCTTCACCATCTCTTGGGCCATCTACTTCACGACCCACTCACCTACGTACTCCACTATCTGGATTTTCCGACACTCATTCTCCTCATTCGAGGGTACATATATTTATCATATATACATGTGCTTTATACAAATAATTATCATATATACATGTGCTTTATACAAATAATTATCTTATATATTTAGAACTTTATGTTATTGTTAGGACGAGACTCCCTGTCGATTGTATTTGATAGATCCAACTAGTGGAAAGACTTGTCTAGTGGCAGATGCACATTCTTATGCTTTTGATGAGACCACTATAGTTCATGGGTCTAGAATGATGAATGATCACCTTCGAGTGAAAATTCATCGTTTTGTAGAGAAGTATGGTCATTTGCCACTACCCGTCCCCGTCCCCGAATATGAAATCGACACTACGTAAAACCGCTTTGGGTACGTGGGTGCAATGGCCAAAAAATTTAGTGCAAATATTTGGTGATGAGGTAATTGTTCAAATTTTATCCATTTTTGTAAAAATAATAGGAATAAATGTAAAAATTACATAATCTTATGCGCGTTTTCAAAAATTATTATTAGGTTACACCGACACCTAAAAAACAAAAGGGGATTTCGGGGAGGCGGTTAGATGTTCTAGCCAGCGGCTTTCGGCAGGTTCGGTTACTCGTTATAGTCCGGTTGTCGATGATGTATCGTTCTTGGAATCCCTCACTTGAAGACCGTAAGGAGTTAGCGATACGCTTGCCCTTGCCGTCGCAGACGATGATACCGTTCTTTGTAACCTTGCCGAGCTCATTGTTCCATTATTCGAAGATGCCACCGCTTATCGACCAAGGAGGATATTGCTCGGTTCCCCGAAAGGGGAGATGCTTAATATTTCTATTATCCAAGTGTACATGAGGTAACAATAATCAAAGTTATGATTTTTTTTTACATTTGATTGTATGGTAGTTGTATTTTCCACATAAAATTTACAATTGTCTATTTTTTTTTAGGGCAACGCAATCGACTTGGATGGATTTGGGGCGTTTGTTCGAGTTTGTTGGATGTGCCCGGAGAGTACCGCGGATGTGCATGCATTGGAGAATATAACGACTTACATTCAAGTGTGCTTTGTCCGGATCCGTCGTTCTTTGGTGCTAGTATCATCTTCGCGCCAATCTTTCAAGAGTAATATTCTATCTTAATAGTTTTACAACTATTGATTGTTGTTTGACCAATGCATTTTTTAAGTAATTATTATTATTCAATCTTGCAATAGCCGTCATTGGATGCTTCTTGTCATACGTCCCAACCTCGGGATAATTTATGTCTTCGATTCCGCTAGCTATCACAAGGAGCGGAAGTTAAAGATTAGACCGCCTATGATAGCGTAAGTTGATCGTTTTGATATATTTTAAATGAATTTAAATTATAATATAAAGCAAGTAAAGTGTAACTCATTTGATTTTGTTTTATGTAGTGCTTTTAGGAGGTTTCGGATGAGCGGCAACGAAGTTCGTCACAACAAGCTTATTTGGAGATGTGTTAAGGTATAATAGACTTATTTTATTCAATTAAAAGCATATGTTATGTCATTCTCATTATACGATAAATTTCCTCATTTTCTTAAAACTTTCGTTAAAGTGCCCACAACAACAAGGAGGCACGGAGTGCGGTTATTTTATCATGCGCAACATTTTTGACGTACTCACTTTATATTCTGGTTCGGAGGATTTCGATGAAGTAAGTTTTTTGTTCACTTATTATTCATTTCATATTTTACATATTTAACTATTGAAAGCTAACTTTGGTGAATTATTTTCAGGTTGCTAGTACCTTTACCCGCGATCCTTATACTGAAGATCAAATCAATGAGGTGAAAAATAAGTGGGCAAGATACTTTATTGATAATTGCATTGCATAGGTTAGTTAATGTTAATTTTCTTTGCTTTAACGATTATAATTTAGTGCAACTTGTACCAACCAACATTATCGTATTGACTTGGATTTCAAATATATATATATATATATATATATATATATATATATATATATATATATAATATATATATTATATATATATATATATATATATATATATATATATATATATATATATATATATATATATATATATATATATATGTTGGATTTCATGATATCTATGTTGGATTGAATCGTATTTATTTCTTGTTAAACTTGGAATTTGGATTGTGCGTGGAAGTTGGATGGATGTTGGATGAATTTTGGATTAGATGTTTGTTGGATGAATTATGGATGTTGGATAAATTTTGGATGATGGATGGATGTTGGATAAATTTTGGATGATGGATGGATGGTTGTCTAATATAATATTGTACAGGTTAATTCCCAATTATGGGTTTATCCAATTTACAAACGGAGCTCTGTCGAAATTTATGCGAAAAATATTCGCTTGCCGCTTCTTGCATGAGGTTGGTGGAACATACGTTAATATAAAATAATTTTTTTTTTTAAAAAAATGCAAGTATATTCTTTGCGGTTTACGAGACAAACCGCGAAGAATATATCGTTTTTTTTATAATAAAAAATACATATTCTTTGCGGTTTCGAGACAAACCGCAAGAATATTTATTTTTTATTATAAAAAAAGCGATATATTTTGCCGGTTTGTCTCGTAAACCGCAAAGAATATACCGCATTTTTATAATAAAAATATATATATATTCTTTGCGGTTTGTCACGTAAAACCGCAAGCAATATGGTTTATTTAAATAATAAAAAATGTACATATTGTTGCGGTTTTGCCCAGAAACCGCAAAGAATATGTTTTAATATTCTTTGCGGTTTAAAAACCGCAAAGAATAGTTTAATTACCTATTGCTGCGCCCTTAATTGCTGCGTGGTCAAAACCGCCGCAATAGGCCACTTAATGACCGCAGCAATAAGCATTTATTCTACTAGTGCACCCCTACCAATAACCTGTTATTTTTATGTTTATAAGATACTATATCTTTCTCTCTTTACTATTAATAGGTGTCAACATTATTCTAGGCAGGTAAGATGAAGGAACTTATTAAGCCGGAACGTCTAGTAACTCAGGTAGTCAACCGACTCGAGTTAACACTTTGAGAGAAGGAAGAAGATTAAGGGAATTATGTTCCCCTAAGGTACTGTCCTAACTAGAAAAAGAAAAGGAATTATAAACAATTCTTTACGATCAAATGTAAATGGATCGAATGTTACACTTTCTTCAATTATTAGAGATATGATCAGTGTCCAGGGGTGGAGCGATCAATTGAGAATCACTTTTTTGCTTTATTGTTTATCCTTTTGGTTGCTTTATTTATCCTTTACTTCAACTAAACGTATATGATCAAAAAATACATGTATTTAAGATTCTCACTTCAAATTTTAACTTTCTTTTTCGTTGATCATCATTTTCATTTATCCTTTTCATAGCTATTGATCAACTTTAGTATAATATATCCTTGTCACAGGGACTTCTTCACCCACGAATGGCCAAAAAGCAGATGAGTCTAGCTACACATTTTCATGCACGTAGCTTTCCGACAATTTTTTTTTTGCTCATATTAGGATCAAGCTACAAGCTATAAATCTTGTACTTTAATTTGTTATTCTACACTCCACGGTTGAAATTGAGAAGGATAACATAATATATTACCATAATCTTTTGCAAAGGTAATAATTTGATAGAATTATATAGTTATCCTTAATAAACTAAGCCTATGTTACTCAATCCTCACTCATAGTAGTACTAAACAACAAATAACAGAAATTATGGTTTCTTGTTGAGTTGTTTCTCTTACAAACTTCTGAAGCTTTCATACCAAACTTGCTTTTTGGAAAGTTGACAAATGTGATAATTTGATAAAAATAGTTATCTTTAATAATTTTAGGTCTGTTATCCTTAACTTATTGATATACAGGTTTCTGCAAATATTTTAAGTTAAGCTAACATTAGCTAAGTTTAGCTAATTAAATAAAATTTAGCAAAAATAAATTAAATTCAACAAAAATAAGTCAAGATAAACATAGTCTAATCCACTACGTCCCATAGTTAGGCTAGATAATAATCAACACTAATATGTTCACATCCTATCAAGTGGGCTGTCATCAAGAACTGGATGATGTAAAAGACAAGTCTTCATCATTGGTGCTGTGGTGCATTTTTAAGAATGATGATGACCTTATAATAATTTAATTTTTCCACAAATTTGGAATGTTATAAATAGTATATGACATCATTCCCGTGTTTTTAAATAGTTAGACTTTGTGCTTTTATGGTTAAATTTGGAATGTTATAAATTTTTCCCAACAAATATATCTATATCTATCTATCTATACTAATATATTAAAAGGCGTTCCTAGGAACGTATATGTGCCACGTGTCACCATCCCTCATTCAGTAACATTATATCCACGTCTTTCTCATATAGTATTATTGCTTATTTGATCGATATTCGAACCCATAACCTCAAATATGAAAGAAAGAGATCCAACCATCACTCCATCATACTATTATTGCTTATTTGATCAAAATTAATGATGATATATGAATGGAAAACTTTTGAAATTCATATAATGAATGAGATGACTTATTTAACTACTACTAAATTGTAGCACAGAGAAACCCCGGGGCATCGCCCAGGCCTAAACACTAGTTTAATAATTACCATATGTGTTCTAGTGAATTATTTTAATATATTATTAGTAAATTTTTTCTAGGGTTACAATCTAATTAAATATCAAGTGGGTTAGGCTTGCAAAAATCCAAATTAAGGGCCCAATATAGGCGTGGGCTACGGCCTCGATCTCCCTTAAACCTCAACAAAACTTGGCCCACAAGGCTAGTCTATGTCTCCAATGTGGAAGAACCAAATAACAAATCATTGTATCATACCACAAATTTTATAAATAAAAATCTAAATGATGAAATACATCTTTCATTTTCAATCTTTTTATCTTGGAATTTTTATAAATAAATTGCACGTCACATTTCTCATCATATCAATAAAACATACCCACGTCATCGCTTCCGCATGTGATTTCTCTTCCATTCCTCATTTGCTCCCAATTTTTTTTGTACTTAATTATCATCTTTTTATCTCTTTGTTGTGGGCCCATTTTAATAAAGTAAAGTTTCTATTTTTCTAGCTCGTGACCCCACATTTAATCTAGAAAGTAAGGAATATTATTGGACCCTCATCCTTCTAAGAATTTTGTTGAAGGTAAATTAAATTTGTTATTATTATCCCTCACTTTTTGTTGTCCCTTTCCTCTTTTTTTCGGTTATTATCTGCGTTTTTTTACTATCTATTTATATTGGGAAAATTAAGTGCTAAAATTTCAAATGTAAGACTTTTTTTATCACCCCCGAAAAAGTAAATAAATAAAAATACAACTACAAGTTATTTTATTAGTTTTTTAAGAAATGGCTCGAATGCATTCAAATAAACTTTACAGAACACCTTCAATTAAGATGTAAATTTATCGTATTGACGATAACAAAAATAGCTTTTTGGTTGTTGATTTATTGGAAAAGATAATTATCGGGACTTATATTTGAAAAGTGGTAACCCATTAATCTTAAATATCTAAAGCAATGATTGATTTTGGAAATACAATATCGAAGTCGACAAATAGTATTTTTTCTTAACCTAAGAATAACTCATGGTAGATGTATATGAGTTAATATGAGCTTCTTAGCATATAACAATGATATAGTAATAACTCTTTTATTGTCCCCTAAAAAAAACTATTTTATTGAGCAGCAGGTGATCCTGAAATCGAGTCTTATACCTTATAAAGTTATAAGAGAAATCCCCAAATTCCCCCTTTATTGGAGGGTACTTACTTTTTGCATGGCTTTGGCAAATGTTCGAGGCATATTCACCCTTTGTCCCCTAAGATAGGGTTTGATGATGTATCCTTACATGTTTAATAAAATGAAAGCATCACATTACTTCTTCTTTTTTCATCTTACCAATTTGATCTTATGTTCCCAAATTCATAGTTTGTTCCATAAACTTATGATAACAAGATTTGAATTCTATAAGGGCCTGTTCTCCCCATCTTATTTTCAGTTCAGTTCAGTTCTTAAATGATATTCATTACTATTAATTAGTTATAATTTAGTTCAGATCAGATCAGTTCAATTCAATTCAGTTCAGTTCAGTTCAGTTGTTTTATGCCGAAGAGAACAAACCCTAAGTCTTCACTTGTAAATTATAATGCTAGCTTCATGATAAAATAGAAAACTTATGATTTCTTTGTATTCAAAATTGGCAATACTGTTAATTAATTTACACTGCTTGCATATCGCTCTTTAACTATAATACAAATATTATTGAATTGTTTCAATGTTCTATAGATACTAATATTAAAGTTATGCATTAACAATCATAAAACCGAAGTGTTGTAATTTTTAATATATATATATATATATATATATATATATATATAGGATCCACTGAAAACTAACCTTAAGCTGAAAACTGGAAACCGGTATTTTTGCTCATTTTGCAGATTTTTGCTCATTTTATGTTTCTTGCTCATTTTATGTTTTTGCTCATTTTAAGAAAGTTTTGCTCATTTTAGCAAACTTTCGCTCATTTTACGAAATTTTTGCTCATTTTACAAACTTTTGTTCATTTTATTTTTTTTGCTTATTTTATGTTTTCGCTCATTTTAAGAAACTTTTGCTCATTTTACAAATTTTTGCTCATTTTATGTTTCTTGCTCATTTTATATTTTTGTTCATTTCAAGAACTTTTTGCTCATTTTAAAACTTTTTTTGCTCATTTTATGTTGCAGTTTTCAGTTTTCAGCATAAGGAGTGGTTTTCACGTGATCTTATTCCTATATATATAAACGTGTCAATAGACAATAGGGAGTAAAAATTATATGACCGACTAAAAGGAGGCAAGGGAGCACTAAGCCACTAACTAACCAACTACGAAAAGAAAAAATTTGCAATAAGATAAACAAATTAGCTCTTTTATTGATGTGGACTTGCCAAAGGCATCTTAGAAAATATTGATCATCACAGATAAACAGGACAATATTTCATTGATAACAACTCATAAAGCCATGCGAATCACTCGTTGAACCTTTTACTGGATCCCATTTATTTGATATATACACCATGCCAAATGAAACTTCACCATATATTTGTGTGATATCTTAATTTGGTTTTGTCTGTTTAACAATAATCATCGTTTTATTTTAGAATAAAATATCGGATTGGTATCATCTAAGCGTGTTTGTATCTGTACTTGTGAAGGGATCAAGTCCTATCTCCCACATGGGAGACCAATATTCAAATCTTGGTGGAAGCAAAATTTCAATATTGTTGGGGGGTTGGGGATTGTTGGGCTCTGGGTGAGTGACCCTGTGCGAGGGCAACCCAGAGGAAATTCTTCTTACCACGGGTTCCCGAAATGGGGCCCAAAAAAAAGTAGAATCAAGAATGTGATCACGAAAAGGTAACCCATAAATTAGCATGCATTCTTTTTTTTTTATTACTAAATAATTAAAGAAATTAATGATCAAAATTATATGTTGTTAAGCGCAAAAAATTGACTATGATTACATGGTATTACAAGATTAGTAACATAAGTGCATGGCTTTAACACTATTAACATATCCTCCTTTGCTTATATTTTCGTACTATTCGTTTGTAAAAACAAATGATAGTTTGTGAATTGTTATTGGATTTATTTTAATGTGAAATTTTAAAATATTAAACCTTACTAATATTTACTTAGATATTTAGATATTTATAGTCAAAATGTACATTGACACATATAAAAGTCAAATTGAAGTATTCAAAATTTGAAGGCAGTCATTTTTGAGGCATCAGTTGGTAAAATAAGGCCAGTAGGAGTATTTTGCTGCTGACTTTATTTATGTAACTTTGACTTAGCATCAATTATAAAATTTAAACAACAGAATTTGCATAAGCTGAAGCATAATTTTTTTTTTTTTGGTGCAATAGAGGGGCAAAGCCCCAATAAGCTGAAGCATAATTTGAGTAAAAGCTACTGGCTAGGTGTGACTCATAGTTTACGCGTAGACGAATAGCGACGAATGACGACGCGGCATGACCGTCAAACTATCACTGTGACACTGTACCGACTACACTGCTGCTGCCCGCACAACTTGTTTTCTTGCTATTTTTGGTAGTAGTGGCATTAGATCTAAAATGACTATCGTATCTTCATATCATGAAAAGATTATGAAATGACTATAGTAGTAGTGTTATTCATCGTATCCATAATGGAAATATTATCCATGTTCAAATTCAAAATCCCTTTTTGTTTGGTATCATTCTTAGTTTTTAATATAGGTTACAAATAATATTGATACGCCTTTCTTTCTAATGAAATCACTAACCTAAATTTATATAGGTTATAGATAAGTTTCCCGTAAATTATTCCAGTCACGATTCTAGATTCCAGTCCTAACATGATATTAAACAATCGTACATGCATAATGAATGTTAGGTTTAAATTTAAAGTTGGTTTAAGTTCAATAGTACTCCTATACAATATATTAAGTAGAGATCGCTTCCCATAATGTAGTAAATAAACGTGTAAGATTATAGATCCATGCATCATAGCATGACACTGTAGAAAACCCAATACAAAAAAAAAAATATCACTTGTTGTGCCCAAAACTAGAGTCAATGCCTACTCAAAATGCCAAAAGAGGGGTCAAAGAGACCACAAATCTAACCTATAATCGTTAGTTATTGCATCCACTAAAATTGCAAACCTGAATAACCCTCAATTATCTTTTACATATTCTTCTCAATAAAAAGAAAATATGCATCAAACTCTTGCAAAATGCAAGAGTATTGATAATCCCACAACTTTAAAGCTCTCTTTAAAGAGTAACACTTTATCTCGACTTTTAATTTTTTAGTTGCACTATTAGATAATGAAGCATTATTCATCAACCAACTTTGTCAAACTTTCTCTCACCATCATATAACAAAAATCATCCGTTCAAAAAAAAAAATCAGTAGAGTGTCAACCATTACTGCAACAGTCAACACTAACATATAGTATTTTTTTTCCTTTCTTTTTGAGGAAATTAGTAATTTTTTTTTTCCTTTAACTTGAATGTGATGTGAGCAATAATAAAGTAAAATTAACCATGGTTAAAAAAATCTTATAAAAAAAACTTGTACGGACAAATAAAACCAGATTACGTGTCCCGAGGAACGCGGTTACATGAACCCCACACCCATCTCCTCAAATCACCGTCCTATTTATTCCCCCTCCTTATAATCCCATCTCTCCCTCCTCCTTTCTCCTTCATTTCCTTCTTCACTAATCTCATTCTTTCAAGTTTTCAACACTCCTTATCTTCATTCTTCCCACCTCACTTTTTTTTGACTTAGACTCATTTATTAACTTCCATCAATCCCACATTTCCTCTTTACTTTGACCCAATCTTTCCATCACTCAATTTACTCTTTATAATGCTTCTATAATCTCCCACAAATTTCTCATACTTTCTTCTTCTTTTGATTCCTTACAAATTTCCCACTAATTTACTCTAGTTGATTTGTATAATCAAGGGAAGAAAAAAATGGCTTCATCTGATAACTTGATTGCGAGTAACGAAACGTGGGCGTTTCGTTCCGCATTCGATAACTCATGGATATCCGAGGCTTACGCTCGTGATGCAGATATACTAACTAAAGCTCTTCACAAATCGATATGTAGCAACAACAACGTCCCGGACGTTTCGTACGCGGACCTTTTCAACAACCCCGAAACGCCGTCTTCCCAGCCACAAACCCAGAGTTTTTCCAGCTCGGGAGGCGGTTCTGAGACCGAAACCGTTTCGAAACGTACGACGTTTCGAAACGCCGCGCCTCCTAGCGGGAAGATCACGAAACGTAAGTCCCGCGCTTCGAAACGTTCTCCTACTACGTTTATTACGGCTGACCCGGAGAATTTTAGGCAGATGGTTCAGCAAGTGACCGGGGTCCGATTTAGTTCGGGTTTGGTTTCAGGTCAGGTTGGGTCGATACTAAAACCGGAGCCTCATAGGCCGGTTGGAGTAGTGAATAGGTTGCAAACCGGGTGTCTTTTGCCTACACTTGACACGTCAGCTTTTTTCTTGGACCATAATCAACAACAGGTTGTGGGCCCGGGTTCGGTTGAGTTTGGGCCGCCTGCAGTGGTGGCTCAAGGTGGTGGGCCGAGGATTGATTTTGATGGGTTTACTGGGTTCCCAACTTTGGAGTCATGGAATTAAAAAAAAAAAAAAAAGGTGACATAGTTAGGTA
Source organism: Beta corolliflora (assembly GCA_947648045.1). Classification (NCBI taxonomy): domain Eukaryota; kingdom Viridiplantae; phylum Streptophyta; class Magnoliopsida; order Caryophyllales; family Amaranthaceae; genus Beta; species Beta corolliflora. The sequence continues at coordinate 332,728 of CANSZD010003415.1, read as the reverse complement.
TTTCTGTTTTATGATCTTTGGTTTTTCTTTTTTTGAGTCTCTCTTTTTTTTTAAAAAAAATCTTCCCATTTTTAATGGGTGTTTTTCAGAGGGATATTTAGATAAGAATAGTGGGGTTTGTTAATATTTTTTTGGGAGTTTTTTAGTTGATGGGTTAAAAGTGTAATGTAGTTTAAATTTATGGATCTTATGATGTTAAATTCCCTGTATTTATCATAATAATAGTCGTTTCTTTTGATCAAGCAACTTGGTTGTCGGTAAGTACTTCATTGATTGATTCGATTTTGATTTATTTGAGCTCACAAAATAAATCCGACTTCGAAAAAAATTATACTTTCTCCGTTTCAAAATAAGTGAAACACTTCTCTCATTTATGTAAGAGCTTTTTGAGACAAGTGTTTCACTTATTTTGGAACGGATGAAGTATTACTAATTACTTGGGTTTTGAGTTTTAGTTTGAGACAAAAATGAGGTGACCAATGATTTGAAATTGAATTGACATTTACACAATCCAACATTATTTTGATTTGAAATGAATTGACCAATCTTTGCTGTTTAATCTATTTCAATTTTTTTTTTACATGATCTTTATTTCTTTTATAATACATCTACTAATTTGAATTATGATGTGCTATACATTGAATTATGATCATTTATAACTTTTTTAATCTAATTCATTGCTTATTTGAGATTTTGAATCCTTTTGAATGAGAAAATGACCTGCAAAATTACATTCACGTACTATGCATATGATAAATGCAGATGTATAGAGAAAGTTATAATTATGTTTTGAAATTTGAGCTACAACAAATTGTATTTAATCTTTTATGCCATAGGTGCCAAATATATTATACCTATATTTGTCCTATTTGATAGTGAGGATAACTACAGGCCTACAGGATAGTATGAGAAAAGAGTAATAAGAAGGATAAAAAAGAGGGTAATAACAGTCAATTAGTGGTACTTACGTATCTAAAATATCAGGTTGTCAGTCATCCTAATGATTAGTAAATATGATCTTTTTTGTTGCAACACTTTGATTTTTACCAATATTTATATATTCGGCTTTAGTTATCTTTTGTGATCTATACATAATGAAAAATGTAATTAATTATGTGAGATCATATATATTGTTTGATTTGTATCAATATACTTTTTAAAGGATAAACTTATAGTTAGAGAAACTCTCAAATTATTATATCAAGAAACATAAAATTGACTACTATAAATTATAAATAAATAAATAGAGGAAGTAGTAATTAATTTAAAGATATGTTGAACACTTTCCACCAAACCTATTTTGACTTTCTATAATCTGATATTTTGTCTTTAGGGTCCGTTTTGTTCAACTTATTTTAACTTATATAAGATAAGATCAAATCAGAGATAAGATAAGATAAGATAAGATAAATAAGATGTTAGACACACACAATAAACTATTTTATAAGATAAGATAAGATAAGATAAGACAAAATAAGTTGAACAGAACGAACCCTTAGTTAAGTTAAAATTTTACTTCAAAATACTCCCTGCATGTAACTAATTTAGCAGTATTAACCTATAATAACTTCTCACTTGTTCTTTCCTTGCATATACAATAATTGAGAGCAATTGGCAGTTTGGCACACACGTAACGCCAATCAAGACGATATTCAAGCTAATGATATGATATATTTTGATGACATGGTAATTGATAAAGATGAAATGATCAATTTTGCCAAACTTTTAAGCTACGGTTGCCTATAGGTTGAATATAAGATAGCATATGCCATATGGAGTGATGTAATAGGTGAGAATAGATGGTATCTTTGGCGCCACAAATAAGAGAGTTCCAATCTGCAATGACATTGATGGCCATTTTGCCATTGGCATCTTCTTTATACATTCTCCCTTCCATTATCATGGATTTTCTTAAGAAAAGGGATGTACAACAATACTCCCTTCTCTAGCAAAATACTTTATCCATTTCTTTTTGCGCGTTTTGTTAATGTATTTTTGGATCTTAAATATCTTTTATTGCATGTTACTAAAAATTATAACAATTGAATATTAATAAAGATCTGATTGGACAAAATTTAACAAGACCTTATATGATAATATTTTTTCTTATATATTGAGAAAAATTTAGAAGGTTCACTCTAATTGTAAATAGTGTAAAAATTCCAAGTGGGTAAAATACGAGGGGAGTATTAAACATTGTTCTATAAATACATGGATTTTATGCACGAGTATGAAGATAAAAAGAAGCTTGCCACCAAATTTTTAAATGCAAACTTGTAACTATAAATTCCAAACTAAGTTTAATCTCAAGTTTGATCTATTTATAAAATAATACTAAGTTTGGTTCGAATCTTTTCATATTGATCCCTAGCTAGCTAGTGGATTATCACCTACTACATTCTTTGGGGTTCGAAGTCCTATACTTTTACACTCTTCCTCTCCTTTTCATCCATTAAGTTGAGATCACTGTTTAGAGCATATTACATGCATGAATATTTTTATCTAATAAGTTTCAATTGGACCAATATGGGCAGAGTGCCATTAAACTTGGGCTTATTCATTGATAAATCGGACTTTAAATTAATATGAAAGATACCCCAAACTTGTAATTCATGGTGACAATTTTTTGAATTTTATATAATATTACAATGTATATATACTATTATAGGAAAGGTTTCAATTTGTCATTTTCTATAATACTGACAATATTAAATATTGGCGTGAATCTACCCTTTTCTAACCCTTTCTTTCGTTTTAATTAGGTCTATTCATATTACTATGTCCAATTAAGACCTAGATATAAGTTGCGATACAACTTGGGTGTTCCTTAGCTTTTCATTTGTTATTCTAAAATCACTATCTAACTACTTTTTCTCAAAGTAACATCGACTTAAATTTAAAACAAAATTGTCAATTGGAGCATTTTATCACTTTTTTTTTATAAAAAGTATTCCTATATGTTTTCAAACATTAGATTAATTCTTAAATATTACAAATGCAAACAACATCATATATATACTATAGTAGTACTCACAAAGAGTTGATTTGACTGCTAACACCCCATTTATACAAATTGTGCTGAGAGCCCGAGATATATCCGTCATATGCAAGCTTTACTCACTTTTTGATTTAATCCGTTCGGTGAAATTCTATTTACTTTACTTTATTCATAAATTGACAAAATAAATATTATTAGTTAATTGGCACATGACCCACTTCTTTTTGCTATTTATCTCTATTATATAAGGGAAGGGGGAGAAGATCTCATCCGAAAATACTAAATTACCCTTAATGATCTAATTAATGAAATGAAAACAATTACAAAAGAAAACAATTTAAGAACCCTTTCTTATTTCAACTTGCCATTCTAAACAAGTTAAATAATGATGAACAAATAACTAAAAAAATCAAAGAAATATTTGAATAATAGAGATAGATTTGAATAATGATGAACAAATAACTAAAAAAACCAAAGAAACATTGATTTAAGAAAAATATATTTAAAAAATTAAATATCATTATAAATGTTTATTCGAATCATATTTTTTGTAGCACTGATGAATAACTAATTGAGAAAAATAATGTTAATATGACACGCACGCATAGCTAAGAAATGTATCAAATTTACTGCATCTAGAATATAGAAGTAATACAGAAGAATACTACACTCTAAATTGCATCAAAAAACATCTTAATGTGTTATTATAATTATGCTAGAATAGATATGTTTATTTATACTAGAAAGATTACAAAGTTAAAAATAGATAGGTATATTATTTTAAATAGTTGTAAAATGATTATAATATAGTCAAAATAATAATAAAATGCGTTATAAAAATACAAAATTATCATAAAGGATTAGACGTAAGTAAAGGTATTAGATATGTTATCTTAATAAATTGCATTAGAAATACATCAAACCTTAAATTATGAAAAAAAAAGAAATTCTAAATTATGCATCAAACCTTAAATTATGCAATTAATTAAATTTAACAACGACTCTCGCACGCATAGCGTGCATATAAGGCTAGTATTTATTTAATGCAAGTGGACTCAATGTTCTCTCTCCTCATATATTCCTATTTGTTTAATGCAAGTGGACCCCAAAAAATATAAAATAGATGTACTGATGATGTTAAGAGGCTTATTTTTAACATTTTGTCAGCTTATTTTTAAATAGTTTTACAGAAAGAATTAATAATTAGATAAATTTAAATATAGTTATAAAATTCGTTTCATTGAATTCAAATAAGTCAAAATCACTTAAATAGAACACACTCTTATTAATAAATCTATCATAGAAATGAAGTATATTTAATATTCAGTACTACGCTCTAAGTCCACTTAATTAGAATCTCTGATAGTCTTATAATGAATGAACTATCGCTTAATTCTGTGACACATATTAATTAGGCTAGTTCCTTAGAGTATTAGATTATTGATATTCACATGTACTACTTCTAGTATATTTGTGCAAGTCAAAGTAATGGTCATCATATCTTGCAAGAGAATGACAATTCATTGACCCTGACTTTGCTTTAATACAACAAGTGGCTAAGTGGTGTTTGGTGGTACAAGATAAATGTACCAAACTTAATTAGTTAACATGGTATAGAAGTTGAATGAAATAGTCTTGTTTATTATGAACGTATATAACCCTCCTCTACCGTCTTTAATGTACCCCTTTAATTTTTAATTGGGAGTATTATTTATGTAGGGATGATGTCATTATGATTCATGACAACGTAACTCATATTTTCCTTTTAAAATTAAATCAACTTGACTCAAAAGAAACAAATTTGATTAAATAAAATATATACTTTGATTTCAAACTAAAATTCAATAAGAATTGGATCTTGCATAAAATTTAACTTCAATTCGATCCTGATCCTGATCCTATTAAGGAGCTTTGTTCAATCTTTTTCTCATTACATGATTTTACAAAAGTAAGGGAGATTTGGAAGAATTTGATTAAACAAATTAATTAACGTGATTCGTTTTTTTAGAAGTAACATGATTAGTTAATGAATAATTGATTACGTCACGTAAATGTAAAACGACCATCTATATATGATGTTTAGTGGCATTCTTTGATAGCCTAACTTCAACAAATACTTCTATCATAAGCTAAGGTTGAGACTTGAATGGTTGACAAGTACATACATAGTCAAATCCAGATTATAAAGATCCAAGAACCGTCCATTGCTTTCTTATCAAAAGGTCGGGAAAAAGAAGAAGGGACCTAGCTTCAAAATGTCACTAATTTGGAGGCAAAGAAAAATATACCAATTTTGGATTAAATTCCCCAACTTTTTTACTGCCTGTATATGTATATATTCCACTTTTTTTTTGCTGACGAAAGTGCTTTGCTCAAAATATGTCAAGAACCTCATCAGCCATTTTGGATTAGACTATACCACCAATCTCAAGCAATAATACAAAAGCATTAATTGTTAATTTCCAGGTCAAATTTTACCATCTGAGTCGTATCTGATGAGGAATTCGCCTAGCTTTTGCATGATGCTTAACAAGTCTACCAACTTTGAAATGCGCTTGTATTGTCGTACATTATCATTATTATGGGACATTAAGCTAAGGCGTGTCAGGGAATAATCTCAATTAGTAAAGCCTGTGATCTTTAACCCACGTAGGAAGGTTAGCTAGAGATGGCAATAGGTAGGATCTAGACAGTGGCCCCTGGGATCTGGATCCATATTCGTTTTTGCAGGCGAGGATCCGGATCCTACCCGAATCCACCGGGTAATAAAATCGAGGATCCGGATTCGGATCCAATGGATCCTACGGATCCGAGTCCCAAACAGATCCTAACCTATTTACTTCAAACGACCCTAATTTTCACAATAATTAGAGATTTTAAAGAACAAAACAACGTCATTTAACATCTTCATTTGTCGATGTTGAAGCAAGCAAGCATTGAACCTTAATATAACAAATCCGAGCATAAACAACGTTAAGAGTTTAACATTAATTTTCACCCTTTTAATTATATATTTTAAAATAACTTTAAAAAACGGGTAATGGATCCAGATTTGGGTAATAATTTACGACCCGGTCAAGATCCGTTTTAAAAAACAAGGATCCATATCCTACCCGATCCGTAGGGTCAAAATTTTAGGATCCGATCCGCAAAAACGGGTCCGAATCCACGAATCCGGGTAGGGTCCATTACCCACCGACATCCCTAAGGTTAGCTGCACGTTCCGACGAAAAAGTTCATCGTTGAAAAAGCCTAAAATGATTTCTACTAGTCAGGCTCCCGGTATCAGATTGCTTAATAAAGTACCTTTTAGGAAAGGGAAAGGGGCCAATTAACGAGCAAGACTCATCGCTATGCAATGACCTACAGGTTTTTTAAGCATCCGAGTTCGTATAGGGTCCGAAAACAACATTTTAATAATTTCCTAATTTCGTTTTTTCCTAATTTTCGTATGAGGGTTTTGCTTAGACTATTTAAATATTTTTAGCCTTCGCCATTAGAAGGCAACTTTTCTTCTAATAATAGTATTTGAGAGTTTTAACTTTTTTCTGGTGGATTTCGGAGTTTCTACAGATATATTGCTTGTAAATCTGTTTGTTTGTATTAGGAATTGCACTTGCTTTTCCCCCATTAATTCCGACTGCGTCATTAACTTATAAGATTAATAAGTTTTGATGTGTAAAAAAATATTTTCAATAATTTACTAACCTATTTTTGTGCTCAGTAAAGCTTTAGTTTAAATCAATAAAAATCAATGCTAATATGTTCCGATATATGATGAAAATTACAGTAAATCAGTAAAAATTAGTTTTAGTTATCACTATTAGTACACATCATTTTTTATGAGCAAAGATTAGATTGGATTAACAAAATCAATTTGTTATTCAGAAATAACATGTAACTTTATATTGATATCTATACTATTATGCTTTCTAAAGACGTCGTTTTTTCCCTATCTCAAACACAAAATTACATTGTACCTCAAACACAAGGCCTAATAATAATTCAGATGACCGATAAATCAAGCCCCAATACAAGTAAATATAGTTTTACTTTTATATTCCTTCGCTAGCTTATCTTTCTTTGGCGTGACTTACAGGAATACAATATCGCACGGAAGCTTATAAATACGTATACACTGGTTGTGATTAAAAAGGTGATCATGCATAACATTGAAATTGAGTTCAACATTGATTCTTTCCCAAAACTTAGGACTTGTTTGGCAAAACCGCGAGCAGTTATATTAGCTGTTAATTGTTGCGAAGGTATTAGCAATTTAAGTAGTCATTAGTTGCCGCTAGTAGCTATTAACGATTAACATTTTAAATAGTTATTCAACATATACTAAAGTAGTTGTTGAAATTGAAAAGAACAAGAACAAACATGTATTTGATTAAGGAATTAATTACAACACTTTGATTAATTAGTTCATAGTTAAATTCAATGCTTATTTATCTAATGAAACTTGCACATAAAAATTTAGCCTACCATGAGTAAAACACTTAATTATAGTACGATTGTATTGCACATTTACAAGTCAAAAATAGTGTGCCACTGTCACGTTAAGTTGTTCCATGTGTGGCAGTTACAAAATTGCGTGCCTCTGCGCTCTGCCTGGTGATGGACCCAAGAATCAATAGTGTACGCTGTTCTTTCACCTTGACATTCAAACGCAGGGCCGTCTCGAACTATATAAGCCCCGCGAATTATCAAATGGGCGCCTTCACAAAAAGTTCAAAAATAAAATAAAAAATATCAACGTTAATTTCAGATAACTCAGAAACATTCAGAGCGTAACTTCATTTTCACGAATTACGATGAGTGATTCATTTAGAGTAAGTTATTTTACTTTGGATCACGCGATAAGAACTAACGATCGAATGCTATTTTATGTAGTTTTTTGCAGACTATAATTGGAGTTGCTTATAAAGATTTCACTCAAAAGATAGCCTTAAATTAAAGAAAACCGAAATTACTTTATGCGTTAAAAAGTAAAAGAATTAAAGTAAGACTACTAAAATTCTCCATATTGAGTATCTTACTTTTTAAAAAATTTCAGGAATAATACCAATAAATAGGTAAGAAAAAGGTCAAAGTAAAAAGTTAGTAAAATGATCTATACTAGAGAATATCAACATTATAAAATCCCTTAAATCCACAGACAAAATATACTTCGAAATTTCAAACACTAAGAAATGACAAAAAAGATTTATCACAAAAGAACGACAAAAAGGAATGTAAAAGTATCCCATATTTGAAGAATTCAATAATGTAATAAATATCCGTTCACGATTCTTCACTTCATATAATCGGATTATGAAAAGAGAGTAGCCCAAATAATTAGAGTATTTGAGTACCATTTTTTTATGATTAAGAGATAAATGTAAGTGGAAACGGTTTGCAAATAAATAGGTAATAAAAGAATTTCCTAGTTTAAACCATATTTTTTGGTGTTTCATTTGAGGTTAATTGGAAATATGGATTAAAAAATTATGTTGAAGTGATAATTAGAGGCTTGAATTAAGAGTAATCAATATAAGGTGAATGCGTGTCCCAAAAAATAGAAGGTGAATGGTTTTGGGAATTAAAGAAGAAGATTAGAAGATACGCATGACTATTGGGAAGTGGAACTGAAAGTCAATAAACCTTTTCTTTTTACTACTGGACTTTCTATTTTCACCACAATTAAGGCTCCATTAACAGTCGAACAAAAAGCCTGCTCAAACGTGTCCGTCTAAATGAAGCACTCAATTATGCGTTGCGTTATTCTCGTATGCATGGTGACCGTTGATGGCTTCCAAGATCCATGCAACCTTGAGCCGATTCAATTTACGCCTTGCTCTTAGACCCATTTTTTGACTTATTTTTGATTCGCCCGCGGTTTCAGCTTTTCTTTATCAAGATCTACTACTATCATTCTCTTACTCTTATCGTCCATCCTCCATTTTTTTTAACATCTCCTCTTGGTAGGCGATTAAAATAATCAAACGCCGACATATGAAGAAGATTCTAACAAAGGTAGGTAATATCTTTAATTTCCGTAATTCCATGCATGAAATTACAATGTTCTCCCTACATTAGAAAGAACTATTAGGGCCGGTGTAGGCAAATTTATTGCAATAATAAATCAAAGGTAAAAATGATGTTGTCGGAAGAAATGAACTAAAAAGAAAAAAAGTTGTACTCTGGCCTCCAAAAACCTTGTCAACAATCAACATGCGTGCGTTGCATAGTTGCATGTACATTGTCCAGGCAAAGACTAGCTAGTAAAGTTAACGTTACACTAAACAGAAAACACGGTTACATTACACTAAACAGTAAACACGGTTACATTACATACAAAAAACCTAGGCCAAAAAAATGTGAAAAAGGCTAATAGCTACTAATAGATGATGAGCCAAAAAGTTGAATTCAATTATTCAAGTGTACGTTGATAGCTAAAGATCAGATGAGCAAAGCAAAGGCTGGTGCATAGTTATCAGGTATATCATCACATATACAGGCCAAAGCTAAACGAGTGAGACTATATGGAGCATCGTTTTCGAGCCAGGCGGCGAACATGTGAGAGAGAAGGCAATATGGTAAACAAATCACTTGATGAGAGTCCCCACCAATTATTCATTGACGAACTTGTTCTTTATTTTATACTCCCCCGTCTTTTTTTTAGTTGCTACATTTACTTTAACACACAGACCAAGGAAACATGTGGGGACCATTGAAAAGTAGAGCAATAAAGCATAAAGTAGTTGTCTTTTTGTGTGATGAAGACAAAAATAAGGGTATAAAGGTAAATAATATGTGGATACCACATACTAAAAGTAGAAATATTTGGCAAATGTAGCAACTAAAAAGAGACATGTCTAAATGGTAAAATATAGCAACTAAAAAAAGACGGAGGGAGTATAAGTAAACAGGAGATATAAGAACACAAAACAAAAACAACCAATGATGGATATTATGACATCATATCTTTGATGAATGATGCTAAACATTGAATTCAAAATTGCATCAAGTTATTTATTTTTATATGAAGAAACAACTAATATTCCGACAAAATGGAAAATTTTATAAAACCAAGCCGGAAAAATTAAAAGGACTAAATATATTTCAAAAGTTGAATCTATGTTCAACAAACCAATATATACTAAGGATATAAAAACATGTATTGGAGAGAGGAAGTGTTCATTAACTTGGTATATAACCTATATCTAAAGAGGTAGTACTACATAACTTCATTTATATTAAATTATCATCTTGATAAATGATCTTCATTTTATTTCTTCAAATTGTAATTCTCTTTCCATCTTATATTGAAATATTATAAGACTATTTGTTGAAGTGCATTTGTCTAGCTACACACTGTATAATCCTCAAAAACTAATTAAATTATGGGAAATATTCAATGATAACTCTAAACCTGGCTTATTATCATTGATAAACAAACAAAAATCTATAATATAAAAATGACCTTTAAGAACTGTTTAATACCTTTTTGTGGCATTAATGATTGATTTTCAGTTAATTGATAGATTTCTAAAAAATTAACTACTGACCTAATAAATTAGCATAAGGATCTAAATTAACACCTACCCCCAAAAGAGTTCATTTAAGTACCATATTTATTTTGAGCATCTTATTATTGAAGATGCTTTCAATAGGTTGTGAGGGTGGAATTTCCTTACCTTTCCTCCCACTTTTAAGAGGTTTTGCCTGTGTAGGTGGGTCGGATTATGACAAAGTGATAAGAGGCACCAAAACAATGCTTAGGTTTTCTCATTGAACTCACAGAATATATTATACAAGAGTCCTCAAAGAGGAGGCAATCAAGAAGAATCCTATCTTGCCTAAGAAGATAAGGAAACAAATATACAATATATCTAATCATATCTCTAAGAAGCCTAACATATCGTAACACCCCCCCTCAAGTTGGAGCAGAGGGAGCACAAATGCCCAACTTGGACATGAGATTATCAAATTGAGACTTGCCAAGAGCCTTGGTGAAAATATCGGTCAATTGAGATGTAGTGGAGACATAAGAAGGAGCAATCAACCCCTCTTTGATGGCATCACGAACAAAGTGACAGTCAACCTCAATATGTTTTGTTCTTTCATAGAACACAGGGTTTTGAGCAATATGAAGAGCAGACTGACTGTCACAGAAAAGAGGGATAGCCTTGGGATGGTGAATCCCAAGACTCAACAATAAACCCTTGAGCCACTTAAGCTCACAAGTAATAGCTGTCATCGAACGATACTCAGCCTCCGCTGAAGACAAAGAAACAGTATGTGTTGCTTCTTTGTCTTCCATGAAATAGGAGAATGTCCCAGGAAGACAAGCCAACCAGACAAAGAACGACGGGTTATAGGACAGGCGGCCCAATCTGAGTCACACCAACCCTGAAGAGTAAGATCACTGGCGGCACTAAGTAAGATGCCATGGCCTGGAGTACCTTTCAAGTACCTAACTACCCGAACAACGGCATCCCAGTGAGCCACACGAGGCGCCTGAAGAAACTGTGAAAGAATATGAACCGAATATGCTAGATCTGGACGAGTGACAGCAAGATAGATAAGCCGTCCAACAAGACGACGATACCGCTCCGGATCGTCAAACAAATCACTAGTATCATGACTGAGGCGATGATTTTGCTCCATAGGGAAACCACAGGGCTTTGCTCCCAACAAACCTATCTCAGAAATAATGTCAAGAGTGTACTTGCGTTGACATAAAAACAAACCAGAAGTACTGCGAGCAACTTCAATGCCCAAAAAATACTTAAGAGGACCTAAATCCTTCATTTTGAAACAGTCACTAAGATAGGATTTGAACAATGAAATAGCGGCCGAGTTGTTACCAGAAATAATAAGATCATCCACATAGACCAACACATTGAGCTGAATAGTGCCATGGGTGAAGGTGAACAAAGAATAATCAGAGTAGGATTGTGAGAAGCCATACCCTTTCAAAGCTGTAACAAGCTTTGCAAACCAACACCGAGGAGCCTGTTTAAGCCCATATAAAGATTTTCGTAACCGACAAACAAGGTTAGAATCTGGTCGAGCAAAACCAGGAGGAAGTTTCATATAAACTTCTTCCTCAAGATCACCATGCGAGAAAGCATTGTGAACATCCATCTGATGAAGTTCCCAATGCTTGGAAGCAGCAATGGCAAGAAAAGCACGAACAGTGGTCATTTTGGCAACTGGAGCAAAAGTCTCATTATAGTCAAGCCCCGCCTGCTGATGATTGCCAAAAACAACCAAGCGAGATTTAAGACGCTCAATACGACCATCAGAATGATATTTGATACGGTACACCCATTGACTCCCTAGAGCCTGTTTTCCTGGAGGAAGAGGTTCGAGAGTCCAAGTACCATTGTCCTCAAGAGCCTGAATTTCAGTTTGCATGGAAGCCCGCCAACCTGCATCCTTCATAGCCTCCTTAAAAGAACGAGGTTCCTGTTGAGAAATAAGAGCTGCAAGAAACTTTCGATAATGTGCAGAAAAATTGTCACAATTTATATAATGTGCTAAGGGATAAGGAGTACCTGAAGAAGTAGTGGAACCGGAGGAAAGAGAGGACGAGGAACCATTTGGAGCAATTAATGTATGAGTAACATAGTCCCGTAAACGAGTGGAGGGAACCTTGGTGCGTTGACCACGGCCCAAAGAAGACTGAGATGATGTGTTTGGATCGGAGCAAACTGGGGAAGGAGCTGTGGAAGGGCCAGAACTGGAAATAGGAGGAGAGAGATAAGAAACTGGGTCGGGCGGGGATTTTGTTGTAGATGGACCTGGAGAGACGGAAACTGGACCAGGCGAGCTAGGGGGATGAAGGGGGCCTGGAATTGGGCCGGAAGAAGAAGGGTGAGAGCTGGAACGCGTGCAAGGAGAGGAGGAACGAAGAGGTGGGTTGGGCGTATCAGCTGACCCAGACGAAGGAGAAGGGAGAGTGAGATTGGGACTGGAAGAGGGCCCAGACGAAGAAGCAGACGGGAATGGGCCTGGAACATTTTGGATTGAAGAGCTGGGCAGATTTTGTGCGGAAGAAGTGGCTGGGAGTGGAGATCTGGTTTGTGGGCCATTAGGAGGAGAAGGAAGAGAGGTATGTGGTGGATTAGAATCAGGAAAAAATGAGGAATAATCAAAGGCATCAAATTCATCAAAATCACTATGAATAGCGGAATTTGGTGAGAACAAGGAATCGAAAGTGAGATCTGTTTCTGAAGGTTGAAGTAAAAAGGGAATTTTTGTTCAGTAAATTTCACATCACGCGAGACAAAGAATTCTTGAGTCTCAAGATCATATAACTTCCATCCCTTTTGGCCAAACGGATACCCAACAAAAACACACTTACGACTACGACTAGCAAACTTGTCACCCTTGGTTTTTTATTATGAGCAAAAGCAAGACACCCAAAAACCCGAATAGCATCATAAGAAGGGATGCGACCAAACAAACATTCAAAAGGAGTTTTGCCTTTGAGTAAGAGAGAGGGAGTACGATTAATCAAATGAGCAGCTGCTAGAACACATTCCCCCCAAAAATAAATAGGCAAATGTGCCTGAAATCGAAGGGCACGGGCTACATTGAGAATATGTTGTGTTTACGTTCTACCCTGCCGTTTTGTTCTGGAGTACCCACACAAGAGGTTTGAAACAAGATGCCAGTAGATGAAAAATAATCAAGCAAGCATCGAAATTCAGTGCCATTATCACTTTGAACAATCTGAATAGTTTGAGAGAATTGGCGTTGGACCATAGCCACAAATGTCATGAACATAGAAAAAACTTCCATTTTATCAACTAACAAGTAAGTCCACACAGCTCTAGAGAAATCATTCACAATAGTTAAGAAATAACGAGCACCACAAGAAGAAACGTGGCGATATCGCCCCCACAAATCACAATGAATTTTCTCAAAAACTCTAGAAGCCTTATTATCACTAGAAGGAAATTTAGTTCTAGAATGCTTAGAACGAAAACAAATCTCACAGTTAGGATGCAAACGACCCTTATGATTACAAAGAGGAGGAAGCAGTTTGACAATACTCTCAGAAGGATGACCAAGACGTTGATGCCACAAATCAAACAAGGATAAATCTGAAGAGATAGTGACATGTTGAATAGAATCAGTGCCCACAAAGTAGTAAAGACCGCCCTTCCTACTCCCCGTTCCAATCTGCTCCTTCATGGGGTCCTGAATCACACACATAGAATTAGTAAATTGGACAACACACTGCAAGTCATCACAAAGTTGAGAAACAGAAAGTAAATTGCAGCTCAAATTAGGAACAAAAAGAACATTCTTAAGAATAACTTTGGAGGATAAACAAACCTAGCCAACCATGGTAGATAAAACCGTTGCACCATTTGGAAGACCAACGGGACAATCCAACGGTTTTGTATCAAATAACCAAGAATGAATGCCCGTAACATGATGAGATGCACCTGTATCAATAATCCACAATGTATTGTCAAACTCACCATTCAAGCGATTTGCCGGAACAGTAGCATTACCAAACATGCCAGCTAATGCTTTCCATTGCTCAGGAGTGAAGAGAGAAGAGTTGGGGTCGCTGCTGCCCGGAACCACAGAGGAGGAATCCGAGCCACTTACGCTGCTGGTGGCAGCGTTGGCACGAGCTGGAACACGACTGCCACCGACCCCTCCTTTGGCTTTATCGGGGTACCCGTGAAGGTCATAACAGTGGGCCACACCGTGGCCCTTTTTCTTGCAGTGGCTGCAAGTAAGGTGAGCCCAACACGAACTGGAGTCATGCCCAGGTTTGTGGCACTTGCTGCTGATGGGCCGAGAAGATCCACGGTCAGTCGAAGAAGAGGCCCTAACCGAGAAACCAACAACCTCGGGTACAGGAGACTTGTCGAAGGAAGAAACCTGAGAGTTGTGAACCCTTTCATCTTGAATATCAAGATGATAGGCTCGAGTTAAGGGAGGCAACGGGTCTGTAGACAGAATATTACTACGTAATTGCGCATAGTAATCAGGATAAAGACCCATTAAAAATTCATGAAGTTTAGCGGTTTCTCGACGTTGTAAATAGAGATCGGAAACAGTACATGAAGGAGAACAAAGGACACACAATAGGTGGTTCAAGAAGAGAAAGTTCTTCCCACAAAGCATTTAACTTGCCATAGTATGTAGCAATAGACATGGTCTTAGTTTGTTCACAACGTGCAATGGAGGACTTTATTTGTTGAATTCTAGGGCCATTAACAATAGAAAATCGTTGTTTAAGATGGTCCCAAAGCCTACTAGCATCACTATATTTGGTTAAAGTACTCTTTACCTCGGAGGTGATCGTATTTGTGAGCCAGGAAACAAGCATGGCGTGAAGAGTTAACCAATCAGATTCATTGCAGGGGGGTTCCGGTTTGATGATAGGACCGTCGAGGAACCCGAACTTGCGGCGAGCAATCAAAGCAAGACGAATATCGGCTGCCCAGTCTGCGTAATTCTCGTGCGTCAGACGAGTTGGGGTAATGAAATCCCCAGGGCGATCTTGGGGTCCAAGGAAGAATGGAGAAGAAGGATCGATTTTTGGGGAGGTTTTGAGAGGAGGCAATTCATCGCGTGCCATGATCGAAGAAAAAAACGTGAATTTTGGAAAAATTTGTTAACCTGCTCTTGATACCATGACAAAGTGATAAGTGGCACCAAAACAATGCTTAGGTTTTCTCATTGAACTCACAGAATATATTGTACAAGAGTCCTCAAAGAGGAGGCAATCAAGAAGAATCCTATCTTGCCTAAGAAGATAAGGAAACAAATATACAATATATCTAATCATATCTCTAAGAAGCCTAACATATCGTAACAGATTAACTTGTGCGAGGTGCCGGCCTAGTAGGTTCTTCTCCTTACTAATCTAAAAAAAAAATATTAGGTTGCATACCATAGCAAATAAAACTTTTTTTTTAACGCAAAGCGCACACATATATATCTATCTTTCTTACTCATACTCGCTCTGTTTCATTTAATCTACACACTTTCTTTTTTGGTCTGTTTCTTTTTAACCTATACACTGTTATTTTTTCATTTTTTCATAATATGTTTCATCTACTTTATCCTTTTTTTTCACCCATATCATCTACTTTTCAATATTTTAACCTACTTTTTAGTTTATCTCTCCACTTTTTTCAGTTTCTCTCTTATATTTTTATACTTCATCCTTAATTCTCCTCCCAAAGTAAAATAAGTAAACTAAAAAATATAGGAGTATATTGTGACACGATATTTTGGGCAAAAATCAAATATGATAGTAATTATGAAAGAGATATATACTAGTACAACCACCATTATTTGTTGTAACATGGAGAAAATATAAGTCATTGATGAACCGTAAATGCCACAACATTTAATGAAATAAAAAGGAGGGGCTAAGCTAAGCTCTTGCTTCCGCGTAAGAAGTTCAAAATAGATTAGATTCTGTGTGACTGTGAGTCATATGAGAAAGATGGGGTAGTGGGAGAAGTTGTTGACTAAATAAACACAGAGTCAGAGTTGTGTCGTGGCTTTTTAGGACAAAAAATGTGATCAAGTCATCGGGTCAGATAAAGCCCAATTCCATTTTTTTTTTCTAAAAAGAAAAAGATTGTGGGACCCTTTACTGTGATATTGTTCTCTTATGTCATCTATTTCTTTTTGATTTTATGGCAATACTGAATTTTTACTGGTGCAATTGGGAATGTGTCTTCTACATATGATGATACTAATGCGATTGCATAAATAACAATTAGGGACTAATTGCAACTTGCAAGGGAAATTTTTATCATACGCGCGGTACACTCAATGTTATTTTTTACTCATTGCTCATTTAAAACCTCCAAATGAGCATAATCACATAATATGTATACCCAAATGAAGAAATGAAGCGAAAAATAGCGCTTGGGTGTACGACGCATCTACGTAGACACTGGCCGGGTGTATGATGAATGCACTCAATTGTAAGAATGATAATGGATTTTTTCTCTCTATATGTTATTAAGAAAGTTTCAATTACATGGTCATATCAAGGTACGTAAAATATCACCGACGAACAAACTATACAACAAAACACTTACTTGTCTCATCATAAGTTTTTTTTGTGTCAGTTAAAATCTAGTGCACATCTTTTCATTCCAACGTAAATTGTTTGTATATTGACTGGACAAACTATATTTCTCCCTATAAAAAAAGTCATGGTGTAACACCTAAATTATAGAGTATGTCTTAGGTGTAACATGTTACACGATAACTTATTGTATAACACACATAATGACATAAACTTCGACAAGAATGACACCTGACTATACATACGATAGCGACACAAATCTCACATCATTTTATTATTTATTTTATGTCATTTGTGAGTTTTTTTTTTACAAAAGAAGTCGTGGTTTGGGGTCAATTTGTGAGAATTTGTGTAAATTATATCCGATAATTTGAACAGTTTTTGAGTATGTATCTCTTTATCAACCTTAATTGCACTTAAATAAGAGTACCATGGACTAAAAGCCTTAAACCAAGGTACACACTCCAAAGTTCAGAGTGTAAAGTAAAGTATTCCATTTGATAGAAAAACTAACTAATTACAGTGGAGTATTTTTTACTAGTAGTGGTACTTGGAAATTTGGAAGTAATCAATAATTGAAATAAGATGAGAGATGAGGTGTAAGTTTGGTCCACATTAAAAAAAAGAATTGATTGAATGGGCCCAGTCTGACTTTTACTAGTCATTGTCAAGTAGGAGAGGACGGGGAAGACGGGCTAACCATGAGATGCTGACATGTCAGTGTTTTGGGTAATGTGTATTCTCTTTTTGTCTTTTTTATTCTAAACCATCTTACGATGGATTTCGCTACCTTTTGGGTCCCACTCTTTTCTTACGCCATGCTTACACTTGCATTGCGTCACTCACTCTAATCTCATTTTTAATGAAAAGATTTTACCGTAATGTAAGATAAAAAAAATATCTTTTTATAATCATGGGTTTTGTTTTTCCCCTCACTCTTTAGATAGTTGCAAGCAGCCGGGAATGGGAGAGTATAAGTAAGACCCTGTTCTTTTGGACTTATTTTCAATTCAGTTTAGTTTAGTTTAGTTCATTTTAATTAGTTTCCTCTCATAGTTTCCATTCAATTCAGTTCAGTTAGTTTCCTATCACAGTTTTTATTCAGTTCAGTTCAGCCCAGTTCAGTAAAAAAAAAAGGGCCTAAGACCCTTTTCTTTTGGACTTATTTTCGGCTGATTCCGTTCAATTACTCTCTGCATTTCAATTTCGATTCCTCTCAATCCAAAAGAACGGGGCCTAAATGATCATGTTTTGTCCAATTTATTGTCAGTTTTTATAAGAAAAAAATAAGTTTTAATAAGCTTAACTAAAATAAGGTTTGACGTACACGTTCACAAAATATAGGTATTCAATCCTTTTATGACATGACTTTCTTATGTGACATTCTTGAGAAGTCGGTCTTGCGTATATAAACATAGATTAGTTAGAACAACCTAAATATCGGAAACAAAGGGGCATTATGCATGAAAATCATGGCAAAACATCCTAAAAATCTATTCTCAAGAAGTTTTTTATTTTACTCTTTTGAACTTTTAGGATATATTTTCAGCTCTACCATGCTTTTCTTTTCCTCTTACAAAAACTACTCATGTAACTCCAATAATACGACAATTAGTCATAGATTCCTTGGTACTTTTGTGAAAAAGGAGGAAAGAATACAATATGTGACTACCATAGTCCAAAGAAATGAGTTATTCAAAGTGATAATAATAGTCCAAAACCCATTTAACACCAAAAAAGAAATAGTCCAACATAGTTATTGACCAATTAAGCAGGGGTGATTTCCCCCTGATTAATGGTTATTCAAGCATTAGTACAAGGATGTCGCTATTTAATCGTATTTATCATGAATTTGATGGGAGGATTTGACAACGAAAATGCGTTGCATTGAACAATTTATATTAGTCAATTGATGATAGTGAAGTGAAAGATTTAACAAGTAGTTGAATTTTTGAAATTTTCTCATTCATCATAAATAAACTCGCTCAACATTCAGCTAACAAGAATATGAATAATAAATTAATCATTATATTGCATGTAACATAATCGACACTAATGGACCAAAAACGTGGACTTTGGGCCCACTTTAGATTGAAAAGACCTGGTAAGTTATGCTAGACCCTCACACGTAACTAGTAAGGCCCACCAAGGAGATAACGGGCTCCATGTTGAATTGAAGCCAACTCAACTATTGACATTTCGCTGACTTATCGTGGTTGACATCATTAATTACGCAAAACTTAGTACTCGTTTGGTATACATGGGAGTTTAATTCCTGTAGAAAGTTTCATTTCCTAGAAAATTACTTCCCTTGCGTAATTCCTAGGAAATGGCCTAAATTTGTTTGGTTGACATCAAGGAATTTGCAATTCCCATGAATTCTGATTGACCAAGGAAGGGGTGGGTAATTAAATTCCCACATTTTGTGCGAATTTCAATTTCATTGCACCCATTTTCTCAACTTCCTGTCAACCAAACAACTTCCCAAATGAGAAAATCATGGGAATTTTCATTGCCTACATAAATTCCTGTCAACCAAACGAGCACTTAGCCTACCATAATATAAAAAAAAAAAATCTCTAGATATTATATGAAATAAGAAATTCGTAGAAAATTTTGATGAATAAAAATGGAGGTGAAATGAGAGAAACTGACCTATTAGCATAAATAATGGTGGTAACTGATAACTGATAAGACACCGTCGAACAAAATAATAAAATTATGCAACATTTTTTAAATGTGTTGTCAAGTGCGTTTTTAAACCAACATATCACGAGTCATTATGTAATAGCACATTGGTATAGCCGTATAGGGGTGGTTTTTTCTATACCCATTAATGGATGGTTCTTAGATATCCTATCAGATGATGATGGTCAAGGTTGACTTAGTGGTTGTAAGATCCTCCCTGCAACGAAATTCTCGTTAGCTTAAAAATAAAAATAGTCCTATCAAATACTCTATATGACACTATAGAATATCTCAATGGTTGAAAATGATTCCAAATCCATTTGAACCACTAGATCAAAAAAGATTCACCTCTTAATGCACATAAATAGTTTCCCCCTTTTCTTCACACTCTTGGCACTCAACCTCCGCACATGACAAACTTTCAGGCATTCATAAAACCACCAACAATGGAGTGACAATTTTCTGCCAACAGAGGACAAGAGGACACTGAGAACCCCAGAAATATCTTTGGAACTGTAACTCCAACTGAATCCATATACAATGAGGCTAAGTTACATAACTAAGTTTAGTGATACACTCCTTTAATTAAGAACAAAATGGAATTATACCACCATTGATTTCACACCAAGCTTGATATGCACTGTTAGACACTAGAGTTTTTCCCATGTTCTGCAGCTCAGAGTGCGTAAAGTGAGGTGGTTCGGCAAAATTGGAAACACCTTCCTTAAGAAAGCGTCTCAGTCCATTAAGGTGATGCATGTTCACCCAATGATGCAGTTCCGATAAAAAGCAAGTGATGAAGATTTACAACTTCAGATTTTCAGGAAGTGATTAGTGCATTAAGAGCAACCTGTGCAGAACTCAGTGCTTCAGACAAGTGACTGAAGCAGGTAGGTGGGCAGATTGATGCCTGGGAAGCTGAATCTGCTCCGAGCTACCTAGATCAAGAAGAAATCCACATGAGCATTAACATCACCTTCAAGATGTACCTATTAATATGCAAAGACGCAAGAGAAAAGGGCTGCTTAGGGGAGGAATCCCCATTCTAAAGTTATACGATTGTATGAGAAAGGGGTCGGGAATTGGACGAAGACCAAAATCTTCCATAAACCACCATTTAGTGTTTGGATAGAAGAAAAAACATATTCCAAGAAAATAAGTTATCCCACTTTCCTTTGTTTGGTTTGGAAGGGGTGGGAAACAATTATTCTAGGAGTGGAAAAAAAGATCTAAGGCTGGAATATTTTTTATATTTTAAAGGAAGGAACGCCACATTTCCCACCTCATCCTTTCCCTTCCTCTTTCACTCTTCCCATTCATCCTCTCTCCTCCAACTAAATCTTCTTTGTTTCTCTAACATTTCTTGCAAGGAGCCTAATAAAAGAAATCTAATTTACATTTGTGTTTTCTCTTGGGAAATCTTTTTAATTGAGAATTCATTTTCCATGTCTTTGAGAGTGGAGGAATTTGAGTGCTTTAGAACATTTTCTTTCCTTCCCTTTGCCTCTCATTTTCCCTTCCTACCTTCTCTCTTTTATAAATATTACGTGGAAAGTGCTCAAACAAAGAATATTTATTTCGGTCCAACTCACTCTATAGCAGCTCCTAGTTTTTGTCCTTGTACTACTTCAACCATTCAATTATTTAATGTTGGACTTGAATATATTTGCAATGCAAGTACTAGGCATATAAGAAATAATCGTGATGGGAAGGATTGCCAAAGGCAGTAAGCTTCAAAAATCCAAAATTCTATTAACTATTGGCTGCAAAATTGAATACTATGTGGAAGGCCAAGGATGAACCGCTTTGGAGAATAGTCAATGTATTACAGAACCTATAAAAAGGCAAGCCAATATAAATTTCTTGTACCTAAGAATAATTCCAACACTTCCAACACAGGGATTAAAAAATGTCTATCCTTCCCATAGCAGTAGCATAACAGTCTTTGTTTCCTTGTTTCACCTCTTTAAAGGGTTATTAAAATGCACAGCATTTGTTTACTAAAAAAAAAGTGACTAAGATATTATTGAGCCTGAGGTAATGATAGATATTCTCTGGGACACAAAGTGACTAGATACGACGAACAATTTGGACATAGCAAAACAGAAAGCTATAGTATTACATTCATTATTCAGGGTAAGTATCATGACCTAATTTGTTCCAATCAGAACCCACATGCCAGATATATTTTCCAAAAAGAGGTATACTATGTTCAATTTCTTCAATGTTAGACCACCACAGTATAAGTAATTTATATCTTATATCATACACTAAAGTCGAAGTCACAAAAACTGGTTTTCCTCCACAGATTCTCTGCTAAACAAAGCCTTATTAAATGGTGCATTGAAGATGTATGCAGGGTCTTATAGGACAATAAATAATAAACACTTGCATTGTAAATCAGATTTTAAATGCTCAACCTTTCTTTGAAAATCAGTTTACTTTTCATAAAATAATTACATCAACAAGGAATGGAGAAAAGTTCAGAAACATACTTATTTTGGAGCAACCTCTTTATGAGCTTTAAATGATAGGATCACATTCCATATCACAGCAACAAAATTAGAAGCAAGAACCTGAAATTCATACCAAAAGTAGAAGAAAGTATGAGATATACACAAAACATCCTATCATGATCAGAACCAGAAGCCTGCACAGGATCTGGTGAAAGGGGGAAGGGGGGGGGTTACAAAGTCCTACACACAACAGCTTGAGACTGCTTATTGGCTATTATGAATTAAGTGGCCAAAAATCAAACAAACAAGAGCCAATACTTCCCTCTACATCAAAAAATCATGGTATATCATCCCTCCCCCCTCAAGAAAAGGCACTCTCTGCTAGCTCCGTAGTAATGTAACCACATAGACAAATAAGAATGCAATGAACCAGTTAAAGGAGAAGAGTAGCATGGGAAGTATTATATTCTGTTAAGATGTAGCTTGAGGAAACGGGCAGAAAATTACTTAAAAGAGATAGTGAGAAAGGGAAGGAATGTTGTCTATAGATAAAACATATTATCAAAGAACATCAACTATTCGTGTCAGTCAGTGTAGTTTAGTTTTGGAGATAACAAGCCTCAAATGCTTGTGCATCTTTTAATTTCTGTAGTTCTCCATTATATCAACCGAAGTCATCTTCTTCATCCATTCTGATCTCAGATTTTAATTCATAACAAAGAAACAGGTCATTCCAAAGTAACTTTTACTAGGACGACCACCCTCAATAAAGAAGAATATCGTTAGTCTTTAGTTATTCAATTGAACCAGTGATTAGTTATCGAATTCTTGCAATAGGCATAGAGCCTTTCCAAACCAACATGATATGCAAAATGTAGAAATGCTCTAAGCTAACGCATCAACATTACTTGACTTCCCTCATTTCTCATGTACTTTCAAGCAGCACCTAAACCCTAGGGCAGTGATATTGGCTTGGCCCGGTCCAAGTTCATTGCCCAGCATGACCCATAGACTAAGCTGATCACTGGGGCTGGAGCTTGGACAGTAACTCCTTACCATCCTCAAAAAAGTATGAATAATACTCTCCACAATATGCACATATAAGATGGTATGAACCTTTGAGAGATCATATTTACAAACCTGGAACTGCTGGGGGACAAAACGAAAATTTAGAAACTGAAATGGTATCCACAATTTCCAGTTAGCAAGCACAGAGGAAAACCATTCCTGAAACAATTCAACTTCAGTTAATATGAATGTATGTATGAAGGTGCAAAATACTAGTAATCCCAGTTCCCATGAAATAATAGGGGATGAGAAAAGAAAAAATCATAAGATATAACTCCACAAACCTGTCGAAGCTTTGGGACAACTTCTGAAGGCCTTCCTTCCAATGTGATCAATGTAGAGAGAAAAGTTCCAATAAATATGGGTGCAAAGAAGAACTGCAATAGACATGAATTCATTTTTGAGAAACAATTGCAAACGAAGAAAAGAAACACCATAGCAGCTATAGAAGTTAACTAACAGGGGTAGGCCAAATCAAACAGAGAAAATATTATAGATAAACAGACAAGAAATAACCTGATCAAGTAGAAGACGCAGGAAAGCACCAGAAGCTCCAGGTAAAGTGACCAATTTACTAAGATATAGATACCTATTTACATAGAATTGCACCTATTAGATGGTGGCACAGTTCTTAAATGGCGCAAGAAAAAGATTAAAAGTATCAAAAGTTAAGTAAAATGGAAAGGCACTGATAATATAATATGTATGCAGTACTTGATTCATTCCTCAAAGAACCTTAGAAGCTATTACAAGCTGTCAATCCAGAAAAAGAGCAAATAACAAAAGAACTGTGAAATTGTGTCTACAGGATGTTTAGATTCTGAAACAATACCAAAAATGCAGTGTTGGACCAACCAAAGCCAGTCCCAAAAGGTGAACATGAAAGTCCTTTTTGTAATCCAGCGACGGGACTTTATCTATAACAAGCTGTATGAGCAAGATGACTCTGTCAGTTAACAGAAACAATTATACCAAAATACACAGGCTAAAAAAAGTTGCTTAAACAATATAAAACCGTTGTAATATGCACAGTGCTACATAAACCAGACAAAAAGAACCACATGGTTCAACACTTCAACCTTCCCTGTGAGAAACTGAGAATGCAACAGAGAAGTGAGAAGTAATACCTGGCAAATCACGTCTCCAATCAAGTTTAACAATGCAGAAGTCACAGCTTTAGTCAGCACAGGGGACTTCACTAGAAGGTCCATGTACCTGTAACCCAATGTAATAGCATCAGTAAAAGTTGGAAAAGTAACCCAAGCAAAATATGTGCAACTCACTAAATATAGCAATACCCCAATTTACACTACACATACTTTAGCTACTAAATTATCCAGGTATTCCCGGATAGATAAACAATTGTGCTACAGCCTGTACTGCCTTATATAAGCCATAAGTAAAGCCTGACGACAAACTTCATGAGGACAAAGCTTTGCTATAAACTTCACCACAATAGTATAAACAGATACATTAGGCGTCAATGTTACTAAATCAAAGGTCCATAAACATTTGTGCCAAGACTAGCATGTCAAATGCCAACATCAACATCAACATCAACATCAACATTACCCCAATGCCTATGGATTCTTCCACCCAAAGGCAGGTAGGACGGGATTGCATATACCCATCATTCAGCAATCGCAAGAACTTTTCCATTAATTAAGAATGCACCAACTTCTGCTACTTCTAAGAAGTTTAGACAATTTGGTAAGACATTTTGATTTAGAACACATAATAAAAAGCAATATAATTGTGATGACCATCCCATCAAAATATTGTCAGCCAAGCACCATGTATAAGCATTCTAGCAACAAAACAAAAACAAACCATGTCAAACTTGCTCATTCAACTGAGCGAACTTTGCAGCAAAAAAATAGCACTGCAAGCCAAATACCCCATCTTACCCGCAGGGGGGAAGGCAGAGGCGCAGAGCCTGCAAATAAGGGCTGATAGGCACACTTTTTTTTTCCAGCCCAACAAATTTAAAGATCTATAATCTTTCAATGCCCTTCTTCAATCATCTTCAGTCAAAAGTCACCAAAGTAATAAATACAGCTGTACAGCTAACAAATAGTACTAATGTATTATATAGATCAAACCAACAAACTATCAGCTCATCTGACTAAGATGATAAAAATTCTAAGCCAATAAGCCATGCCTGTTTACTTCGTTCGCTTCTATCACACTCATAAGTCATACCCACCTCCTTCCACATATAATCACACCATCATAATTCATAACGCAATCATTTCATTCTCTCATTTCTTTTATAGACATAACAATCCAATCAATTTCATCATCCATAATATCAACTGACACAAATCTCTAAGCAAAGATCCCCTAGTACATCCCTGTGCATAAACATGCTATTGTCTTCATTTACATCGGTTTTGGCTTACACCCACCTCCCTAACATAAACTAAAAGTCACAATTTCAGCACAATTTCCAATCTCATTACCACATTCTAACTATATAACCACAATTTCAGCCCAATGTCCAATCTCATCACCACATTTAAACCATATTACCATAATTTCGCACAATTTTTAATCTCATCACCACATTCTAACCATATTACCACAATTCCAGCACAATTTTCAATCTCATCACCACATTCTAACAATATAACCACAATGTCATCACAATTCTCCACAACAATGCCAGCTCAATTCACTACTTCACAAAAAAAAAGCAATAAAGATTGAAACTTTACCACGAAATCAAGCTCCATTTAGACTGATTCCCATCTTCACCACCATTAGCATCACCATTATTACCATCATCACCGGACCCACCAAACCCACCTCCACCATTACCGCCGGACCCACCACCAGATTCGGCAGAAAGACGAGAATAACCTTTACCCATGTGATTTTTACTCAACCCAGAAAAACCCAACTCTTTTTTACTGAAATTTGAGTAGCAAAGGGAAAATTGAGATGGTTGTGAAGCTCTAAAGTTGGGAATTTGAAGTGGGTTTGGTTGAAAGAAGGTGAAATTGCGGTGAGAAGAAGAAGGTAGTTTGGGAGGAGAGAGAATTGAAGAGTGGGGGAGGAGGAAATGGGTGTTGCGGAGAATGGTTGTGGAGGTGGTGAGAACCATTTTTTTTGGTGTTTGTTTAAGATGGTGATAATATGTTATGGTGGTGTTTTTGGGTTTTTAGAATGTGGAGTTGTAGTACTAACTTAGGCCACAACACAAGGGTTTTTGTTGGGGTTATGGGTGTGAGAGGAGCCATGTTTTAAGAAGCCACATTCTAGTGTTTTTTTAGTTTGGCTTGATGGGCATGAAATGTGCCTGTAGATGGATTTGTTACTAGTATATTAATAATTAGTATCCATTTAAGTGGCATGTTACATCCTTCAAAAATTGTAATTGATTTCAAACTCTTTTTCTTCGGAACGAATATAAACCTTAGTTTCTACAAATTATAAACAATACATGTCACGAATGTTCACATTTTGTTGACAAAAAAACAAGTATTAAATGTTTCGATATAAAATATTTAACTAAAAAAAACTTGGCTGATATATGAAATTATTTCCGTCTTGAGAATGTCCGAGTATTATTGTTGATGTAATTGCGCTGACGTTGTTTTGGCCTTTCCTCTAAAAAAAAATATGAAACATATGTCTTACTTTCCAATTCTCTTATGTCATGCTCAAATATATGAAATTATTTCTTGAAGACCCCCCAACCCTAATTAAACCAACAACAAATTCGTAGCCATCAATAGTGACCCACTTTATTTCTCTACCCTCCAAGAAATCATCGCATTTCAATTTTGTGTCGATGAAGCAAACACCTAGTTTTATTCCCTCCATTCTATGGGAAATGTGATTTGCTTATAAGGACAAGTACTTTTTTCTGCCACCACCAACATCAATTAATTGATCAATTTCATGTTTGCAAAGTCGTTATTGTCTTTCACTATCAGGTTAAATCCAGCTTTTGAGATGCATAGTGGACCGCGAATTCATTTCTCACAAATTCATGTTTGCAAAAGATTTATTATCAAAAAAAAAAATGACAATGTCATAATGCTATATTCATGTACTCCAATAACGCATATGAAGATTTTTGAATGTCAAGTTGTGTTGATCGTGGTGGAAAGGAAAAAAGTAGTAGGTGGCTTCATGATGACCTTTCAGTTATTGAAAGATTAAGTTTTATAAACTAATATCGAAGTGTCAAGATATGTCCATAAATTGAAATTCAATATATATTAATTGATATGAAATAAATGTAGATTGGCATGATATATATATATATATATATGGGCAAAATCACATGAGAATGCCTCTTACATGAGAAATGAGAATGAATCTCAACCACACGATTGGATTAGAGTTACACCACTTGTACATTAGAGTTATACCCCGAAAAAACTTCAAGCCTAATTTTTTTTTTTTTGAATTTTTTTTTCTAATATTTTTTTTTGAGTTACATTACTTTTTCATTAGAGTTATAGCGCGTAAAAGCCATTCTCATTTTTCATGTAAGTATGCATTCCCATATGAACTCACTTCTATACATATATATATATAACAAGTGATATGAACAAGTGATGTAACTCTAATGAAAAAATGATGTAACTCCAAAAAAAGAATATTAGAAAAAAAAAAGTTCAAAAAAAAAAAAATTTTTTTTTGGGCTCAAATTTTTTTATATATATATATATATATATATGAGCATATATATGTATGTATATACATATATATATACACATATGTGGTTATACATACATATATACATATATATATACATATATATATACATATATATATAGAAAACATAATATATATTATATATACATATATATATATGTATATATACATATATATATATGTATATATACATATATATATATATATATATATATTTCGTCTCATGCAAGACTTCTTGATTTATATACCTAGAAACTACAAGTTGTGTTTCTTGACTTACATTAAATCTAGGTACATAGAGATTTTACACCTATAAGTACCACAATTTTTTTTCCTTGTAGGACTTTTTTCACAAGCTTATGTAATTCATGCTATGCATAAGTGTAATATCATTTACATGATATAGTTTGCATAATAATAATTCTTTTATTTTTCCCTATTGACTACAAATGCATGCTTTTAAAATTCTTGTAACCATTATTATTTCATATAGATCCTAAAATAAAAAGATTAAAAGGTGATCATGGAATTTGATATTATCCAAAAAAGTGCTTCCTTTCAGGTTGATGGCGCTTGCTGACAAAGTGTGGATTGTGCACAACATTGTGCACCCGAAATAACATACCATTCATATAAAAGAACACGCAATTTAAAATTAAAGAACATGTAAATCTCCAATTATTAAAAAACATAGGTCATATAGATTGAACATATAGTAAATGAACATCTAGTCTAAACTAAAAGAACATACCTTTTAAATTCAAATTTGAAAAAAAAAATCTCACCAACAATCATCCTTGAAAAGGTGTTGCAAATTGCAAAATATTTTTTAAAAGACTCTTAAAAGTTAAAACCTAACTATTGGATAACTATTGGATCAGATTTTCATAATCAAACATGGAAAGATTGGGTCAAACTAGTCAAAAATTTTCGTTTTAAAAAATCATCATTGCCGGGCCAAAAAACTTACCAAATCCAAGTTACAAAGAGATTGAGCCTTCTTATAACTCTCATTTTTCTTACTTTTACCAAAATAAAGAAAGAAATTCGATATCAATTTGTGCATTATCCCTAATCCTAATCCTAATCCTAATCATAATCCTAATACAAATTTGAATTTTGAAGTCCATGTACAACCACTCATTAGGAGAACATACTTATTAACTCACATCACGACAACCTAGAAGAAGGCTAGAAGAACCAACAACTATACCTTACGAAATTGCGCAAATTCCACTATACCTTTCCCCACGCGGCCTTTCTCTCTCTCTCCTCCTTTAATGCTGTTCATCTTGAGCAATTTCATCCGAAAACTCATCTAACCCTCGTTTTTATCTTCAAATTCAGGTAATTGTTATTGTAGTTTCGCTTCATCTTGATGATTTCTCTTGCTTAATTTGTAATTTGATTACCGAAATTTCTTGTGAGATATTCAATTTTACGCTTCAATTCCCCTTTTTTTGTTTAGTACTGAATTCTTGATGCTGATAACTTTGTCTGAATTTCTCATCAATTGTACGGAAATTGATGGAATTTTGTTGAAATAATTATCATAAATTCTTCACTAGGATAGTTATGAATTATGATACCCCTCTTATTTGGTTTTTTGATGTATGATTAAATTATAGGGTTTAAGAAAAATTCCAATTGCTGCTGAATATTTTTCCTTTGTGTATAAATTATACTAGTTTTGAGCTTGGTTTTTATTTTCTGGTAGCAGGAATTCAGTTTTCAGAACTTTTGAATTTTCTCTAGGTTTTGATTGTTTGAGAAAACTTGCAGTTTGATACTTTGATTACTTAATTTTTATTCGTCTCTGATGGATTTTGAGGATTTCAAGTTTTGTGATATGATATTAGTTTTTCAGGTGTTGGGTAGCCGAATTTTCTTAGAAGTTCTATATATTACTGTTAATTAGAATGGCATCTCTTTCTGAGTCATGGATGAGGGAGTATAATGAAGCATCAAAGCTTGCTGATGATATAAACAGCATGGTCTCGGAGGCGAGTACTTTACCGGCAACTGGAACACAGACACAGCGTCATTTTTCTGCCACTCGCAGGAAGATCACCATATTGAATACTAAACTTGAAAATCTGGAGTCACTTTTAGCAAAGCTCCCAAGCATGCAGGCAATGTAAGTATATAAAGTTGAAACAACTGTTAGTATGATTTATTTTTGGTTGTTTAGTGCAATGCTACGCTGCAACTCTATCTTCCCTTAGGACCTGTAATAAGAATGTTGAGAAGCATGCTTTAAGGTCCCAATATGTCTTTATGTTTATCATGATTGTTTTTCAGTAAGAGATTTCCGGTGGCTCTTTGTGATGGGGTTTCTATGTTTATGTTGCTCTTCCTATATTTGTTGTCCTGAAGATGAATTTCTAGTCCAATTGGAATAATTAGCTTATATGACATTAACTATTGCTGGGTTGTATGGAGCATCACCAACTAAAGTTGGATGTATAGGGCAACATAAACTTTAATTTTGGGAGCAGAGGACAGCATCTATTTTAGTGCTGATGCTCCCTATGAGATATGGTTATAAAAACGGGCGGTTCTCCACTTGTCCAACCACTTATAAAACCCTTTCTCTGACTTTCTACTTCCTACTCATGGCTTACCATCGACAAAATATAGACAGATTCACCAAAATTCAACAAATTTTATGGTCCATGTCATCGGGCGCACAAAACGTTACAGTGGTGCTGCCGTATACACCCGCTCTAGTTGGTGGCGCTGCTCCTTTTACCAAAAACATAGTGTCATTTTTCCTTTAATTGTATTGATACATAAAATAATGAAAAATGTAAAACATAATATTACAGAAGTTAATTTTACGATTAAGCTTGCAATATCAATTTTATATTGCAAATTGATATATACTGTAGCAAATTACTTGCCAAGTTGAAAATATTGACCTTAAAAGTCAAAGCAGTACTTACGTTTGAAAAGGAGGAAGTATGTTATAGATTGGCAGGTTAAAAAAGGCAAGATTATAGAGTCCAAATACTTTTGCATTAATATATTGGGTTCTGCAGTTTCCTTGTCTGCCTTCAATTTTTTGTAGTTCATGTTTATGAATTTCTTGCATGGACTCTTGTTTCCCATTAGCTATGAGTTACACTTTGGGATGAACACAAGCTGATTAATATGTCCATGACTTCGTCGACTACAAGGAGGGGCTGTTTGGTATAGGGTTTTAAGAAACAAAAAGAAATGTAGAGCCTCCATTCCCTATCAATGTGTTGGGATCACAATTTTTGCATTCCCTATCTATGTGTTGGGCACACAATTTTTGCATTCCCTTTTCCCACTTTTCCATGATGGAATTACCTGAAAGTTTTTGCACTGGTTCCTCTCAAAGGCCTCAACCCCTAGGGATAGGAGAATCCAACTTTAGGGAATCTTCTCTCTCTTTGTTATCTGAAATGTTGTCAATATGTCATCATCACAATTTTTCAACCTTCATTCCACCATCACCACAACTCAAGTTATACTCACCAGTGACCCCCACAATGACCACCTCTACCAACCACTCACCACTCGACCACTTATTACCGATTTCTGGTCAACTGGTCATGCACTGCCAGCCTTGGAATTTGGAAGCCACAGATAGAGTTATGGCAAGGAGTTAGAGAAGTGGCAATCATGGTTCCGGACCTTCTGGTGGCAGTGGCACCAAATTCTTTTTGGAAGAGAAAACCACATCAATCTTCTATTACAATACCCAATGCCAAGTGACAGTTATCGAGCTTTGCGCTAGTGGTAGTGTTTCGTATCTAATTCTCCCCATTTGATACTGAATCTAGAAATATTTTATTACTCACTAGCCACTGCTATTAAAACCTCTTATATCTCTACTATGCTCACAAAATTTTCCCATCGTCATGCACTCATGCCCAAATTGACCTTGGGTGGTTAGTATCTTATGCCATTTGGTTGGAGGGTGGGCTGGGTCAAGGGAGGATGACACTTAGTAAAAAGAAGAAGATATCGTAGCGGGCAAAGGATTGCGAAAGTTGAGTAACAATTTGTTTCTTTTTCTTTCATATCTATGAACCAAACACTATTGAAGGGAATATTATTCCATTAACCTAGCTGATTAAATTGCATTGTTAAATATTCGTTCTTGGTTCATGTCTCTTCGTTTCCTTCTCTCTTGGGTGAACTAAAGAGGCCCCGAGTCTTTTAGGTCGTATTTATCATTTAACTAGAGCACTGAAATGGTTCCTTCAAATGACCAACACTCCATCCATTCCTACATAACTAAAACATTAGGATTTTGCACAATAAGCTAGAGATTTCACAAATTGACAGATTCTCCATTAATCTAAGAGTTTGAAGTAGACAAAATAAGTAAGATGATATTGTCAACGTCTCATAAGCCCAAATCACGTATCTGATTTTTCTCATTTGTTATTCTCAACATCTGCAACTATTTCTCTAGATTCCATATTGTTTCTCTACACGTGTTCCCGCATGTCTCAATGACAAATTTTCTTTACGCTAAAGTCTTTTCTGGTTCTATCTATTTATTTGTATATAAATTATTTAAAGGTTATCTACTTATTTATGATCTTTTCATGTGTGATGTAGCATTTATGCACCTAAAGCTGATGCACAAGAATAATAAGAGTAATGAGAGTACAACTGTAGGATTGGGCTGGAGTCATTTATGTTGCTAGATTAAGATCCTCTTATGCTTTGTCTGTAGTGTTCTGTTTTACCCTCTCTGATCTTTTATTGTCTTTCTATCTGTTTGTATTTTTTTGGGATATGATGGATTATGTTGATGATGCTCTTCATGTTGATGCAGAACAGGAAAAGAGATAAATAGACGTAATGACTTGCTGACGAATATGAAATCTAAAGTCAATCAGATGGCAAACACTCTCAATTCATACAGTGCTGCTTACAGGGACCGCTTACTAGGTCCAGATTTAAAGTCAGATGATGTAATAAAGAGAGCATCTAACATGGATAACCAGGGGATTGTAGGTTTTCAACGTCAGATTATGAGAGGTAGGAAAAGAAGTTTACATCTTTACATTGTTATGTATCCCTCTTTTGGGTGATTTTGCTTACATCAGAGTTTTCTCCCTAAGCAGAACAAGATGAGGGCCTTGAGAAATTGGAGGAGACAGTAATAAGCACAAAACATATAGCACTGGCAGTCAACGAAGAGCTCAACCTTCACACTAGGCTCCTGGTAGTGTTTTAGCACGGCTCAATTATATACTTCGTTTGTGTTTCTTAATGATCTAAAATATAAATACATTGCTGTCCTTTCTCTGTTGGTTTATTTCGATGTCGCTGTAATTTATATGAAATTCTAAATCTTGATCTTTTAATTGTAGGATACCTTGGATGACCATGTGGAGTCAACGAATTCTCGTTTGCAGGTGATTACCTGTCGCTGTGCTTTTACATTTGCTTGCTTTTTGCATGACCTCTTGTTTATATCTGCTTTTGTTACAATAGTTGCATTTGAGTGTTGTTCCCAGCCTGTAGTTTGTATCTCCTAACTGCTGCTGGGAATCGAAAAAAGATTAGCACTTGAAATAGTGTCGTTCTGATCATATGTTCATGTCAAACTGATGGAGACCATATTAAATAATCTTGTGAGACCACTCAGACAATCTTGTGACGGAGACTTTTCACCCTTGAAATTCCCTTATCCTTTGGTATTCATTTTTTTCCAAATAATCTTCCAAATTTAGCTCAGGTGCATAATTCAAACTGACGGAGACCATATTAAATAATCTTGTGAGATTTGACTAGTGAGCGACACACACACAAAAATACAAAAAGATTGGCCTAAGTATGTGCTGGTTATCTAGATCTACCTTTCACCCTTGAAAATCCCTTGTCCTTTGGTTTTCATTATTTCAAGACTGTTGACAATAAAACTCATTTTGAATATTGAAGACAAGTTTCTGTTTTACTTTAAAGGTTTCGTTTCTGTTGCACATAATTTATTAATGGTTCATGGATTTTATTTTGTTTTGATTTATTTGATTTTTTTGGGTTTCTAATATGTATTTACCACTCTTGGAGCAGCGTATTCAAAGGAGATTGGCCGTTTTCAATAAACGCACCAAGGGAGGTTGCACCTGCCTGTGTCTACTGGTTATCTTGATTGTGTTTCTCATCCTTGTCGTATTGGCACTGATCAAGTATTTTTAGGACTATGTTCGGTAAGTTCAAGATTATTTTTACCCATTTTAGAGAGAATCATACAGTGGATTGTCACCTATGTTTTTTTTCCTTCATTTCGGCCTTTTTGCAGACCTCATTTTGTTTTTCTCTCTTAGGAAATTGTTTTCTTATAGTAGCATGGCTTCATTCTCAATCTTTTGCAATTTCAGTTGTAGGTCCTGGATGGCAAATTGAACTCGGTTCAGTGAAAGTGTAGATATTGGGATCTGCAAGTGATTTCATCGCTCAAAGTACCTGTTGGACCTTATGTTTTTTGCAGTGGTTATGGATTAGTTGCAAAATGGGCAGCCTTCATGCATAGTGTATAAAGTATACGTCTTCCGCAATTCTCACCCTTCTCTATTATTCCTCTAAGAGCACCTAGTCTTTCTTCAAGTTGAATTTCAGCATCTGCTGAATTTATCTGTAATGACCGCCTTACTTATAAACATTAGCTTCTGTTGTCCTAAGCTCATGCTTATTCATGAATTCTGGGATGGTTTATTGGAAGCTCATTGTCTTTTTTAGCAGTATCATGTTCCTTTTACTCTATATTGCCTTGCACCCTGCTTGATGTAGGCCTAATCGGTTATCGATCTGCGAATTCCCAGAAAGAGGAAGAGATGTCCAACAAAAGGAATGAGAACATATGTGTCAAACCCTAAACCAGTACTCAACAGTGGTAAAGGGGAGAGCTGTTTCCTTATTGTGCATACATCGGTCTGAACCATGTTTGCGCATGTCTCCAATGTTTCGGAAAGATTATGCAAGGAGATGTGTGATATGTGCATTTGGAGCTCTCCACCACCCGGACCTTTCAAGTGCCATCAAATTTCCCACCATTCCTAAGTCCATGCAATCACTGTAAACACCGCCACCAACCAATTCTATACATACCATTACAAGTGTTCTTCAATTCTCGGCCACCATATGGCCACCCGAGCTAAATTATGGAAGAAGCTAGGAAGAACAAGAAGAAATTGAGGAATAAACATTTTTCATTTTAACAACTAGCTTTAAACCCATGCAATACAAGAGATAAATAAATTAAAGAATGTACTCCTCACTCTACAAAGAACTACTACTTGCTAGCCTTTTACATGAACTATGATGCACATCTTTGATCCTTAAAAAACTTCTTTAATTATGTGTTAGTTAAAATATGACTATCAACAAGACTTGCATGAAATATTTGATCATATCATCATATGTATTAATCATCAAATTCAATCAAAGTTGAATACTTGAATGGACTTATATCCATGTGGAATTTTTTAAATCATAACATCTCCTCTTGGTCTTAAATCAACCGAAGTAAAAATCAACCGAAGAGAAAACATCTACTATCTATTGTTTTTAAAAAGCGTGAGTAAGAATTGCAATCCGCCACGTGACACTCTCCCTTTTTCCAATAATATTATACTACCCCTATTTTTTTAGATGCAATATTTGATTAATTTAATCTACTCACCAAAATGGCACATGTTCCATCTAAAAGAAATAGAAGAAGTATCTAGTCAATATGCCAGCAACATAAATTTTGAAAAATCATTGTAAATATGAATTATCAATCTTGCCATCTTTATAGGTTTATCCTACCACTACAATCGCCTTTTAAGTTTTACCACCTTTTATCAAACATAATGTTGCTATTATGAATTTTCAATAGAACTCAAGAGTTGAATCTCAATGTTTTGTGTATACATTGACAAAAATTTGTAGTTTTAAGGAAAAAAATAAATCCCTACCTGAAACATTCCCTATTTTCTATATCAAAGTTCCTAAATGTGCATAATTTTGCCGAAAAAATATAAACATTTCCAAAATACTTAACGCTATTATTCACAACTCAACGTGTTACCGTGATGATTTAGGATAACCTCCTTCATTATGCCACATACTAGTACTTAATAACAAACCGACCAAAGATTTGTTCCCCACCCGGTAAACTTTAATTACTTCACTCACTCCCTAGTCCCTCCTCTGTTTTTAACCTCTACTCATATATACTCATATGCTCATAACTCTCTCCATTACAAACTTCGCTCATATACTTGATCACAAAAATACCCTCATATACAAATTCTTTGATTACATCTTCTCGTAGCATTTTTGGAGAGACATTGAAGACGCCATTACCATTTGCATTTTTTGACAGTGGGTTTTTATCTTTCTTGAATTTCATTTACTAAATTAAGTTCTTGGATTATAATTTTCTTTCATTTACTCAATTTAGTTCCTGCATTTCGTTCTGGGTATTGTATCTTTGTTTCTGGGTATGATTAATCTGGTAATTGCTTGCAAATTTGCAATACTTTATAATGTGGGTTTAAATTTCATTTACTAAATTAAGTTCTTGAATTATAACTGTCTTTCATTTACTCAATTTACTTCCTGCATTTAGTTCTGGGTATTGTATCTTTGTTTCTGGGTATGATTAATCTGGTAATTGCTTGCAATACTTCATAATGTGGGTTTAAATTTTATTTACTAAATTAAGTTCTTGAATTATAATTGTCTTTGTTTACTCAATTTAGTTCTGAATTTGGTTCTGGGTATTATATCTTTTAATTTAATTGTTTTTGGCTATGAATAATATGGTAATTCCTTGCAATTTTACTTCACAATCTGGGTTTAAATTTCATTTACTCAATTAAGTTCTTGAATTATAATTGTCTTTCAATTACTCAATTTAGTTCCTGCATTTAGTTCTGGGTGTATTGTATCTTTGTTTCTGGGTATGATTAATCTGGTAATTTCTTGTAATACTTTATAATGTGGGTTTAAATTTCATTTACTCAATTAAGTTCTTGAATTATAATTGTCTTTCATTTACTCAAGTTAGTTCCTGCATTTAGTTCTGGGTATTGTATCTTGTAATTTGATTGTTTTTGGGTATGGATAACATGGTAATTCCTTGCAATTTTACTTCACAATCTGGGTTTAAATTTTATTTACTAAATTAAGTTCTTGATTTATAATTGTCTTTGTTTACTCAATTTAGTTCTGAATTTGGTTCTGGGTATTGTATCTTTTAATTTGATTGTTTTTGGGTATGGATAATATGGTAATTCTTTGCAATTTTACTTCACATTCTGGTTAAATTTTATTTACTAAATTAAGTTCTGAATTTGGTTCTGGGTATTGTAGCTTTTGATTTGATTGTTCTTGGGTATGAATAATCTGGTCATTGCTTGCAATGCTTCATAATCTGGGTTTGAGTTTCATTTACTCAATTAAGTTCTTGATTAATTGTCTTTTATTTACTCAATTTAGTTCTAAATTTGGTTCTGGGTATTGTAACTTTTAATTTGATTGTTTTTGGGTATGAATAATCTGGTCATTGCTTGCAATGTTTCATAATCTGGGTTTGAGTTTCATTTACTCAATTAAGTTCTTGATTTGTGGTCGTCTTTCGTTTACTCAATCTAGTGCTGAATTTAGTTAGGGGTATTGTATATTTTAATTTGACTGTTTTTGGGTACAAACAATTTGGTAATTGCTTGCAATACTTCACAATCTGGTTATGAATTTCACTGGATATTCAATCAAGAATTTAAAAATGTTATTGGATTTGTTAGTTTTCTTTTCTTTTTATTTCTCATTTTGTCTTTAATATTAGTCTGCACTGCGAAATTGCTACTGGGGATTTGTTGGTGGTGGCCTGGTGGGTGATTGTTTTTTTTTGGGCATATTGTTTCTTGAAAGTTAAATTTTAAATATCATAAGTGGATTGATATTTCTTTGATTTTTTTTTTTTATAATATTTCAGGTTTGGTGCTGCTCTTTTCTAGACAATACTTTTGTTCATTCGTTCTGACAGCAGTTGGATGGCACTTTTATGTTGATTTGTAATTATTTTTTCAACACATCTGTAACTTCAAATTTTGTTATTGACTATTTTATGGCATGTGTCCATTATTTGTAACACCAGCCAAATGCATTTACTCTAAATAATCAAGCTCATTTTTGGTATTATTGATGTGCAACTTACTTAGCATTGCTATAATTTGGATTTGATTTTATAATGTATATCTAGACAATTCTCCTGGATTTGATGAAAAATTTGCAGATGCCATTCAGCTGTTACCGCGTTCAATTCGGGAAACAAGAGACCACATTTGAATAATTACCTGCTGGGTGTCGTGCTTGCATACTTTAACTATACATGGAAAACTTGGCACAGCTGGAAGCATTGTGCGAGGGACTTTACAGTTCACACGACTCAGCCGAGCGAGCTAATGCTGAGAACATGTTGAAGCACTTCTTTCAGGATCCCAACTGCATTTCGCAGTTGGAATACATACTTGAAAATGCAAAAAATCCATATGCTGTTTATTTTGCTAGTTCAACCTTGTTGAAGCATGTCACTGAAAATAATCCTCCTTCGCAGCTACAGCTTCAAATTCGTAATATTTTTTCCCATTTGATTCTGTACCTTGATTGCATTGATATACTTTTATTTTTACAGTTACTATCTCTTTTTCCATATTTTAGAGTGCAGTTCCTACTGCTTTTTGCAAGGCAACTTTGAACTCATTAGGTTGAATATGATTCAATTCTCCGCCATATGGATGACATAAAATATATGCGACAAAAAGTAAAGGAACTGGTTCACTCTGCTGTCAAATTAACCTCTGGGTGGAAAGGTTATGGGTCATCTCATTCACTCTGAATGACATGAAATTTGAAGATTAATTTATGCTTTGAGCCCAATTCCAATGTAAAGGGACATTTTGAGATCTTGGCTTATTAAGTGTGATCGAGGATAGTAGAGTTCGAGTCATATGTGTTTTTCTTTGGAGAAAATGCTATAAGCAATTATTAAGCATGCAGTTCTCTCTATTAACCCTTGAAAGAAGGTTCCCTAAGTTTCCTTCTGTACCTTAAAAAAACGGAAATGAAGTTATGTCTACTCCATAGTCCCCCCCCCCCTAGATTGAAACATTAGGTACTTGAATCCTCTCTGATATACTGCTTAATTGTATATTGACGATGTGTAAGCTTTGAAACTTTGTCCTCATGTTTTATAATCTGACGACCTGTGTGACTTTGATCTGAAGGCAACCGTGTTATAAACTATCTGGCCACTAGAAGTGCTGATTTGGAGAATTTTGTAACGACTTCGTTGATTCAACTTGTTTGTCGATTGACAAAAATTGGTTGGTTTGGTGATGGTAAATTTCAAGAGTTCATTAGTGATTCTGTGAAGTTCTTGAATCAGGTTAGTGAACATAGCCCCTTGCAAGTATTTAAAAATGCTTATCTCAATCTTTAATCTCTTGAATAAATGTTCATGTGTTCCTCTAAAGTGACATTATACAACCTAGTTTTTTGTCTTTTCTGCTCATGTTCCTTTTCCTTTTTAGTGTTGAATGTTCTACAGAAGTTCATTGGATGTCAATTTTTGATTAAGATGCTTTGAGTCTTACAAAATACAGTATGAAAAATGTCGCTTACAGAAAAACAAAGATCCTCAAACATGTTATTCACGATGAACTAATGATCCTCCCCCTTAAATGAAGGTTTGCCTTGCCTGGTTTTTGGGGTCATTTGTATAATTTGAATAATGTTTTAAGGTGCTAGCAAGTGGCCATGTATTCATGCCGCGCATGTACCATTTGTACGATGTGTTAGGTTGCTTTTATGTGCACATACCCTCTTTCCTCAAGTTGCAATTAAAGTTTTTGGTCTTGATGTTATTGCTTTCCAATAAAGTTGGAGTTATTTAGTTGAGCCCCTGCTTTATTTGCAGCCTGAAGCCACTCGTTATGCAATTGGTTTGAAGATGTTGAACCAGCTTGTGAGTGAGATGAATCAGGTAAGCAGTATCAGATGTGATATCAAAAGCTTGTATAGATCTAGGGAGGGCGACTATTTTTTATTTTTCTCTTTATAAATTCATTTCCTATATAGTCTACCTTCTGGCTACCCTTGAAATACGTAGTGTTTGGGAACATTGATTTCATCTGAATGGATTTTGAATTCCATTCATTAAATTCCTAATAAGTCAAACAAGGGCGTGAATGCGAGATGCCAGCGGAATGATCGGCCGGACACAGGCTATGTCTGCTTTCGTGCCCATATTTAACGAACAAAATTAACTAATCCTAGATGTTAAAGATTTTATCCTCATATTACATTGTTATATCAATCATAACCTTCACGTAATTTTCAGCCACTCAATTTCTCTTCCCCCTAATTTTCAATTCATTTTCCTAATAATCTTAGCAGTTACCATTGCCGACTATTTAGTAGAGCTTGAATTAGGGAAGAAACTTCTCAAGATTTTGCAGCCTTTGCGCAAGATCATCAGTGAGAGTAGATCTAGGTCGAACGAGTGGAGGGAAGGAGGTTTGGTTCCAAAACCGGCATAAAAGTGGCGGTGTAGTAAAACTCTCGGAGGTTATGGTGGAGGGAAGAGAGTGGAAAGAGAGAATACAGCTTCATGAGAGGAGATGGTCGACTAAAGTTTGGCAAGTCATTGGGCTTTGAGCTAGTGAAATTCAAATACCTAGTTCCAAATTCCTATTTATTGGTCAATACGTAGTTAACTGGTCATGGTTTGATTTGTAGTTCCAAATTCCTATTTATTGGGTTGTTTTGAATTGACCTGGAATTTGGGCCAATTCCAGATTTCAAATATTTAATCATCTAAACATATGAATTGACCCAATTCTAGAATTTCAAATGAATTTTTGGTTTCCAAACACACCACTAGGTCTTTGTTTGTGTTGGCAGATTACTGGAATTTAGTGCAGAATAGAAAAAGCTATATTGATGCTTTTAAACAAATCTTGCAGTTGTCTCTCTATGAGTTTTCCCTTTGGATAGTTTACCAATTATTGGCATCAGGATCAATGATTTTGCTTTCGGTTGGCCTATGGCTGTGCGCCCTTTTGTATTGAACATGCTACCCATTTGTATCATACATGTTACTCTCACTAATTGAGGCAGCTATCGCTGTAAAGCGATTAATTCTACCTTAACATTAAATATTGAAAAAGTTTTGATAAGTAAAAATTAGTTTTAATCAGTAGAAAAACTACCTGTATAAGTCAATTGAAATGAAGAGGGTTGAGATCTATAAGCTTAACATTAAATAATGGACCTAAAATTATATTCATATCAGTTGTGCGAACATTGTATCTTTTAGAGAACCTTCAATTACTATGATTTAAACTATGGTTCAACTTCTGCTCGTCTAGATTATGTTCGGTGTTTGTTGGTTATAACCTCTCTGTTATAAGGGGTAATGCAGGTTGCATCTTGACCTTCCTAGCTCTGTGTTCATGAGGAGTGGTGATGGTCTGATGAATATCATTAGTCATACTTGTAGTTCTTGGGGGCTGCTGGTGCCTTGCAAGGCTTTATATTTGTGAATTTGTGATTGGGATCCAGATCCTCAGACCGTAGTTGCCAAAGTAAGAAGATCAAGAATTAGATATAATATTATAATGGTATTATTAGGAAATAGGGGAAGGTTTTGAGACCTATGATATGACTTGTTGGGAAAACTATTGCCATATCATGTATTTACGTACTGATACAGGATAGTCCATGTTCGGTTACAGTATATCATAGTGTTACTCAAGTGGAACTTTATGCTTTATGGTGTAGTTGTATTCTTTGCCATGTATTGCAATTGAAGAGAATTCTGAGATGAGGAGGGGGTGGGTCCAACCCTGACCTTTCAGATTCTCAGAAATCAAATAAGATTTCTTGTTCATTATTTGAAAATTTGTAACTTTTCATATATACAAGGGAATAGAGCCACTTTCAGGCCCTTATGAAATGAGGCAAGGACTGAAGGCGCTACTAAAATGTTCCGGGAGTAATGAATTGAAGCTTCGAGCTCAGTTAACTCATGTTGATATTGGATGTTGAACTCTGAGATCGAGTTGACAATT
The DNA here is from genome assembly GCA_947648045.1 of Beta corolliflora. Taxonomy (NCBI): domain Eukaryota; kingdom Viridiplantae; phylum Streptophyta; class Magnoliopsida; order Caryophyllales; family Amaranthaceae; genus Beta; species Beta corolliflora. The sequence continues at coordinate 290,662 of CANSZD010003415.1, read as the reverse complement.
CCAGAACTTGAATGATAAATCCAGTTCATTTCATGGAAATTAATTAACTTGTCTCTATCCATATCTTTTCTGTTTGAGTGTGATCTTTTCTGTTTTCTCAGCCTCAGTATATATGTCTCACTCTGGTTTTTGTAGTTTTTCAACCGTCAATTTGTCTCTATCTACTTATCTCCACCCCTTTTTGCCACAGTTACAGTTGCTATAATGCTATCATAGATTTAGTGGTATATTCCATGTCACCATATCACGGGGAAGATACAATAATTTTATTAAGGATTGATGTTTGCTGTTGAAGATTGATTGTTATGATTGCGTCCTTCTTCAATTGCTTTAACTTCTTTTTACTGATTGGTGCTTCAAACTCTTTCCAATAACAGCAAACTCCAGGATTTTCTGTAATACAACATCGGAAGGTGTCGACCAAGTTCATAGATCAGGCACTTCGTGAAATTTATTCAATGTCCCTTACATCATTGCTTGGACTGAAAAATAATGGTAACCAGCAAGATACTTTTTTAGTGATTCTTTCCATTTCTTCATATAGAATCTATTCTTCGACCCTCCTAAGAGTTTCTGGGTATGTAGCTCAACAGAAGTTGCAGGAGTTGGCTCTTTCACTTTCTCTGCAATGTTTATCTTTTGATTTTATGGAAATGTCAGATAATGGAAGTTCGGATGATGTTAGTGCAATTCAGGTACTTCTAAATCATGGAAAGTGATATCGTTACTATTTACTTTGTAAAAAATATGCTATCCAGCATCTTCTCACCTAACCATTTTTCAATGGGGTGACAGCTTCCAATTCCCTGGAGATCACTCATTGAGGAACCCTCAACACTACAGATATATTTTGACTATTATGCTGACACCAGTCCTCCTCTTTCAAAATTAGTGAGTACCACACTTCTCCCTGTGGTTGGTCTGAAGGAATAGAAAACGGGTTAACTTGAGTAAGAATACTTCAGATACTTTGTGGAACAGTTGGAATAATAATTAAAGCTTCTTAGTGGGAATGTCAAAGTCAAATACTTTTGGGTCCATTCTCAAAATTCTATTTTCTGGCAGTTAATTTATTAGAAAAGCTTATGAGATATTTCTTGTAAGCTTAAATCTTAGTGAAAGATGATAAAGTTAACTTTAGTATGATATGTTAGTTAATTTCTGTTCCATTCTTTGAGCTATATTCTGCGATAAGTTTGTGAATTCCTGCTCTCTTATCCCCCTTAAAGGGTCTGCACTCTGTAGCCTTAGATGTAACTTGCCTGCTTAGAAACTATATGGTTACCAGTGTTCTTATATTTTTGCATCATATACCTTGTCTGAGTCTGGGCAGAGGGATGTTTGAGGGATCAAATTAAAATGTTGGATCATATACATGGGAGGTGCGTTTGAGTGATATCATAATGCAAATGAAAAAAACCAAAAATAAGACAAAAAAAGAATCAGGTTAAGAGACCCATCCATCTAGGCTTGTCTCTTTCTCCTCTATATGCTCCTGACGTTTTACCTCCACATCCTTGATTTCACTAGACAACCCAAAGAAGCTCCTGACGTTTTACCTCCACATCCTCCCTCCCTTTTCCTTGACATAGCAATGCTTCCTCTACCCTCACCATCTTTGCCATCATGAACCAAAAATCATCTCATACTTGACAAACTGGTAGAGAGAGAGGTCAAGGGTTCCAGAGTAGTGCTTGGGAGTTGTAAAAGGTAGATATAAATCTCAATACTCATCCAAACAAATTTTCTCGGAGCAATGGGTTGTGGATTACATTCTCAAACCAATTCCCAGTTCCAAAATTAAACCAAATGCCACTTGAGTTGTCTAAGGCCTTCGACCCTGGATAATAACAAGATGAAGCATATTCGTAGAAATTGATGCCATAAATATATTACTGAATTGGGGGAAGCTAATATATGGTTGAGGCCCATTCCTTGTTGTCGTGTAACTTCATTCTTAACAAATAAGTTCTCACATCTCTCTGATATTTGCATTATTGTATTTTGTTCATGCAATGCACAAACATAGTGGAAGTCAATGTGTATTTGATTGACCCTCTTGAAGTCATGATCATCTTAAGGATTGGGTTGTGACTAGTGTGTTTATGCATATTTTATGGTGGTGAATTGTGTATTTATTGATTCTCTCGATGTTCTCGTCTTTATATTGTTTTTTACAGGTAAACAAGTGACATGCATTAAATATTTTGCTTGTCAATTGCACTGACAGTGTTTAGCATTTGCTGATAATCCCACAGCTCTTCTTTTAATTGAAGCAGTGCTATCTGCACTTTCAGAGTGAGAGTGCCAATCACTCTAACTTTAATATGTTGACAAAATGAATTTTCAGAGAAGTAGACATTTCTCATTAAATCTGGGATTGCACTCCTTAATGCGGGTGCGCATAGTCTCAAGTAAGTAACTTAAGGAAGGACATTCTAGCTTGTTCACCAGTTGAAGATCCCAAATCTTTGTATTATAAGAACAACACCACTGAAGAGCTATTGGTCTAATACCTCCTGGAAGTCCTTTGCTTTTATATGCCCCACTTTCGCCTGAGTGTGATCAGGGGAAGGGTTGCTGGCTTGCTGCCTAGCAATTTAATGCAACCTTTGTTCATATCTTCGTACATCTGTGTACAGTGTATCAATTATATATTTGGCAGACAGTAAAATGCCTTCAACAGTTTTTATGCGGAGCTTAGAAAGCTCAAGAATTTGTGTGCTTATGTACTTTCTTTGAAGACCAGTTTGTCTTACATCTTCCTTTTCCTGAAAGGTATAATTAGAATCCTGCTGCCTAGCAGAAGTACAGGTTTTGTCAAATATTTATGAACAATTTTGTCCACTGATTTAAACTGGAATTGGGTTGACAAACAAATATTTCACTGTTTATTTCATGTGGGCTCACCTTTTTTTTCACTTCATTTTAGTTTTAAAATTTGGTGTATGTTTGATGAGCAGATTGGGAACTGGTATAAATTAATTTATGTACATGTGAGATAAATTTATATTTTTGACCCTGATAGCTCAACATTTCCTGTTAAGGCTTTGGAGTGTCTTGGACGCTTGACACTGGTTAGAAGATCCTTGTTTACGAGCGATGACACACGTGTGCAGTTCTTAACTGCATTGATGGTGGGCACTAAGTATATCATGGAAACAGAAAATGGTTAGTTTGTCAACCAATTGTTCCAAGTTTACATGTTTTCTTTCACTTCATATGTAGGTTCTTTATATTTATTTTGACCTGCAGCCGAAAAATTGCTTAGGTGACTTTGGTCCATCATTCGGAACCGTGTTGTAGTGGGGATGCACTCATGAACCCATTCAACATCTTTATATGTATCTTCTTTTATACTTGTACTCATACTTCCCTTGTTAGAGGGATAGGAGCCATATAGGGTTAATCAATCTTCGAGGTATGGGGTTCGGGCTTCTCATGCTTGCCACACTGTTGAAATGAATGAAAAGAAACCTCACTTTCATCACAGAGATAGCTGTCTGCCACCAGCCCAAATGACCATTTCTGCTGTTCCTTCCCTCTCTTCTTTCCCCAAGTATGACCCCAACCACTGCCGTATGAACCTCCAACCGTGCAGCCTCTTCTCTTCCCTTCCTGAGACCTGAGTACAGGCATCACTCCCCCACTTCTCATTTTCATCGGTACCCCATGCTTCATCTGCAACTATTACTGTCACCAACTCACCATGCTATCTTAATTGCCCACTAAAATCAACATTTAAAGGGGTAAAGAGGAGAGGGGAGCAGGGAGAGAGAATGTACCTTGTGAAGGTGTGTGCCACCCGATAGTGCTTGTAATTGAATAAATTATATCCCGGTAAGGAGATAAGTTTATATTATGATTTATACATATATTTGATATTTCAATATCATAACTTGATAACAAAGTCCATTGTGGCTTTCAATTGAAATTGAGGTAGTACGAAAAAAAAGGGGTGCGTGGGCGGTTTGGGTGGGGTCGGGCGTGATTTTTTTTTTTATTTTTTTTTTTTTTTTTTTTTTTTTATTTTACCTTATAATATTTTTATTTATTAATATATTTTTGCTAATATTTGAGAAGATGTAAGGGATAAAGCGTTTAACGGCGGAAACAGTGTGATTTTTTTCAACTTTGGGAGAACAAAACCTAACGCCTTAAGGGAGTTTTAATTCCATGGGTAGTACTAATCTAGAGTTATTTATACTTAAAATCTTTTTTCAGTTGCGTCACTTCCCATTTATTGAAGTTCAGTATCAGTTCCAACATTACTAAAATTTATATATATATATATATATATATATATATATATATATATATATATATATATATATATATATATATATCTCTTATAACATGGGTCCCTCTGTTTATCTGTTTTTATCTCTTTCCTCTTCACATGGCCTCGTCGAAAAGTGCGCCAACCTTCAATCTTGCAATTAAAAAAATATGGAGGAGGTATACAGTTGCAGAAATTATGCAAGTCAGGATGCTGTTGAAGTCTTCCCGTTTGGAAGATACAATAATATCCACTACTCCTAAATACCTTGGTTCTTGAGGACTCTTATATGAAGCATAATTATGAATGATTAATTTTATCAACTTACAAGATTTAATTTCTCAGGGTCTCTTTAAGATATGTAGAGCTAGAGTTCACATATTTAGTTCTATATATCCTGCTATAGTACAAAGAGGACTGTAATTATTTTCTGGATTAAGATAATATGTTATTTCTGCTTGATTTAGAACTAAATATGTGAAGCCTCATTCTACCTTGGGCACAGGTCTTATTCATCATGATAATTACCATGAGTTTTGCCGTCTCATTGGGCATATTAAAGTGAATTATAAGGTATACTTTTATCCCTTGATGATCTGAATTTGTGATAACTGCTATTCAGATAATACGCACCTTAAAGTCTTTATATTCTGTGCACTGGCATGCATGATTTTTACTCTTTTAGTAGTAATAATGGCCGGTTTTGAGGTCAATGTGACCTGTAACCGACCATTCTAAATATCAGAGAGGCGTGAACTGTATGATTCCTTAAGTGCTTTGTTTCATCAATCACTACCGACCATTCAAAGCCACAAGAAACCTTCTGAGTTCTGAGACACAGATACCACTAAAGGTTGTGCCAAAAAACTTCAGGAGACTGCCCCCAGGGATATGATTCTCTGCCATTTCACTACATCGTGTCATTAAGCTTTCAGAAAGCATAATACTAGGCCGTGAAAACCGGAAATCATCTGCGTTGTGTGCAGAAGTATTACCTGACCGTTATTGCCACACCAGCTATAATTGTGACTTGAAGAATGAGGTGGTGACTCTGGGCTATGACTTGGTTAAAGGAACCTATTAGAGCTGTTGCCAGACCAAGTCTTCGTAGAGCAAATTGGACTTGACCTTTTTATCCATAATCATGAGAAATTTTGGGTGGAAGTTGGTATTTTGGCTGAGTTATTACTGGACCTGGATTTCCTTGAGTAAGCATGCAGCATTCCTTAGTGAAATTGCTTACTTTATGTATATATGGAACATACTTTATGAGAAATGACTCAGACAAAGGCACACTCTTTCTGAGAGTCATTGGACTGTGATTCCTCTTTCCAAAAACAAAAGGAGGCTGGAAGAGACCTAGAAGGAACAACTAAGAAGAGTAGAAAGAACTCCCTTTCCAAGCCTCTTAACTAAGGTTAAGAGTTATTGTAAATAGCCCCTTCTCTGATATTATGGTCCAGAAACTTCATCTTGTAACATGTCAAAGTATGTTATTAATGCTGTATTTTCATTTTCTTAATTAGCTACATGTTGAGTTCTTGAAAGTTTCCATCTACATTAGGTGGAGCTTATATTTGCCCTAATTTCTATGCATCTCTGCGGATTCTAATTTAGCCACTGTTTTACACTTTGCTCTATATGCACTGAAATGTCAACAGGAAGACAGCATGGTGGGTTCATATTATGGTAAAGCATTACACCAATAAGATGAATTCTAATAGCGTATACTTCCTAAAATTTTATGACAGTTACAAGATATTGTTAACGTTGAAGGCTACAGTGCGTGGATAAGCATAGTTTCAGACTTCACGCTGAAGTCTCTGGAATCCTGGAAGGTTATTGCACTTGGATATTTGTGGAAGTCTGCTGCATGAAGTTGAATTCTTATACTCTTTGTATAGCAGCAAAAGTTGCAAATTGCATGAAAATGTTTGAATATCTTCGTTTCAGTGGACAAGCAGCAGCGTTTACTATATTCTAGGACTGTGGTCGAAAATGGTGACATCTGTAATAGATTTGAGGGTTTGCCCTGTAAACTTGTGCCTCGATGAGTATGTGCCCATGATTGTGGGAAGGTTTATTTCTGCACGGGCTAACTCACTACAGGTTTGGATGTTATTGCTTGCACATCTTCCATATTGGCTACAATTTGTATATTTGCCACTTTCTTCTCTTAGTCATCACTGATTTTTGGGGCAGGCTGGGTTCGCAGACGATCTTTCAGAAGATCCTCTAGACAAGGTTGAGCTAATGGAGGATCAGCTTGATTTCTTCCCGTATCTTTTCAGATTTCAGGTTTGACTTGGATGTCTGAAGATTAATATATATTGTTTATGCTAGGAAATATTATTATATTGGGCTGGGGAGGCGGTATGGGAATATGAAGGAATAGAAAGTGGTCAAAGGTCAAGCCTCACCTTCCAATGCCTGTTATTTTGGGGTTTCTTTTGGGTTGGCGAGGAGGGGTTTTTTTTTTTGGTGGGGGGGGATTGCTGATCCTGATGTCTAATGGTTTGTATTTTCTTCTTTATTGCAGTATGGCGCTTGCAGTACCTACTTGAAATATATAATGGACCCTATATTACAAAAATATATGGTATAATATATTCTTCTAGTGAACAACTCTCAATATCAGAACTAAGCATTAATGTTAAATGACTGATCTGATTGTGTAATTTAGGAGGGCATGAAGCTCCAGGATTACGTAACTAGTAGCAACATTTCTGTAGCCGAGACCACTCTTGCATGGCTGGTGCATATAGTGGGTTCCATTATGAGAATGAAGAAATATCCTGGGTATGGATTTTATTCTATTTATTTTTTTTGTTTTAGACATTGCATTCAACAATCTCTCTTCTACTCTTGCAGTAGCCAATCAAATGAAGTGATTGATGCAGAACTTTCAGCACGTATTTTGAAGTTAATAAATGTCATGGATACTGGATCTTATGTACAGGTATTATTATTATTGTTGCCTCTTTGGAATATTACTACCGTGGCATATTCTTAACGCTATTCTCCATACATATGCTGGCCATCTAAAACATGTTATCTCTATAAATCAGTACCGTCGACGGTTAATTTTGCTGATAAAATATGGCAAGCCAGTTTCTGCTTTTTTGACAAGCTATCCTTCAAGACCTTCACCATTTAAAGTGTGATGAACTGACATATTAAGGACCGATAAAGAGAGATGATTAGAAAATAAAATAGACTTCGGAGTTATAATCAGAAAATTGACGGTAAAATAAAAGATAACTTCAAGCATTCAAGAGGCTTGAATCTCTCCCAAGAACAAACTAAAACCCTTAACAATATTTTTCCATAATCTCTCTCTCTCTCTCCAAACTATTCTATCTATAGAGTGTCTTTCCCACTAACCTTCTAACTTATTCCTCAAGCTACCCTTAACTAACATACCTAAAATGCCCCTCCCCTGATTGATGTCTATTACATAAAGTGGCTTTTGTATTCATATCTACTCCTCTGATTGATGTCTCAAGTTCCTGTTGTTAAGGCTTTTGTATATCTGGAGACTGGAGTCAAGTATAAGTTTCCAAGTGGTGACATATCTTGAATTTTTAGATTAATTGCTTCATCATAGCTCAGAAGCATCTTTTTTTTAGGCCTCTCGATGTGCATGGCAGACACTTGGTGTCTTTCTAGTTCCTAAGATACTTCCTCCGTTTTTAAATACTTATGTATCCCACGTTAAAAAGTTCTCTATTACTTGCAACATTGGTATGTTTGGCAATATATTCTCTCTCTCCCCTCTGACACATGGGGATTCTTTTTTATCCCTCTCCTCTCCTTGGTCCTTGAGCACATTTCAACATTGCGGGTACTAAAAAAAGGATGAAGTGTCTCTTTATTAGTTATTGGACAAAATACTATTACAAACATATAGCTATGGTGTAGACAACATATAACAACACACAAGTTTATTAAGGTTTCATCCTAAAGCCAGTTAGCAATATGAGCAGCCCACTAGACCAGTATACTAGCTACCTTCTGACCTACCAGTACCACTCTTTCAATGTGGGAGCATTCATTTCCATACTCACCAACACAACTACATTAGGAGAATTCCACCTTGATGCAACTTGCCTACTAGCCATACTGGGCTTCGATCATGTTTCAAAAATCATACAATCCTCAGTTGTCCCAAGGTGCACATGTATTTCGGCTCTACATCCATGTGTTATAAAGCGAAAATTCCATGTGCTCTTCCAGCCAATGCTGAACTATTCGCTCTGGATTGTAGAAGGATGTTGTGCTTGTGGTGGTTGGCACGGCCGTGCAATGAAATGATGCAACCATGCCATGTGGTTGGACTCTATGCATTGGTGACATAGTGTCACAGCTGTTCTGAAATTTGGTGACATGATTGTGCCAATCAGGATCTTGCCTGTAGGAGTTTTAACTGATCTCAAATTGTTTCTTAAGTTAATTTAGCTTACTTAAGTTTTATATGGACAGTATTCTGAGATCGTTTTAGGCGCTCTTGTGAGATCTGAAGAGATTTGTGAGCCTATTATTCTTGTTTTTCTCCTGGTTCACAGGTTTCCACGTAAGGTGTGTGTGTTAGTTATTTGTTGATTGCATCATCGGGAATTTGGGGTTGCCTAGTTCCCAACACGAATCTTCCCACTCTAAATTCAATAGCAGACCAGAAATCATTAGCTTCACCATTGCTCAGTTTTAAATCAGAAATCAGTCTAAGACTCATATAGGCTGGTGGTTGTTGGCTGTTCTTTATTCCGCGTTTCTGCTAGACTCACAGTCCGTGAAGCGCAGAATTGTGAGGGAGAGGACCATGTAGAGTGAGTTCTCAATGATTTTTTTTGTGTGTGTTAGATTTGAGTTGATAAGAAGAATATCAAGCTGATGTTTCTTGTCCTCTTTTACTTATTTTTAATGCATGTGATTCTGTGACCTGTGTGCATTTATTAGAGGTACGGTGAACTCAGCAGGCAGAGGCTTGAACTTGCATTTCTCAGTTTCTTTCAAAGCTTTAGGAGAACTTACGTGGGAGACCAGGCAATCCTACCTTCTAAGGCAAGTGCACGCTATGAATTAAAATTCACTAGTGCATCTTCATATAAGAATACCTTGATGTAAAATATGGTTTGTTCTTCTCTTGCAGCAGCTGTATGTTCAGTTGTCTGAACTCCTTGGGATACATGATCATGTGTTGATTTTGGATGTCATGGTTCGGAAAATCATCCAGAATCTGAAGTTCTCAGAGGTAACAGTTAGATGTTTTTTGAAATCAAACACAAAGGGTAACACAATTAAGGTCCTTCAGCTCTTGGCTAGGATTATTACTCCCTCCGTCCCTAAATAGAGTGCCCATTTTTCCATTTATGTTTGTCCCAAATAGATTTCCCATTTCCTTATTTGGTATGGGTCCACCAATTAAAATATTATTTTGCTTTCAGCTTTTATAATATCACCCACTTTCCCATATGGCCCACATTCTCTCTCCTTAATAAACAATTCATAAAAAGTGTACAAATTTCTATATTTAATTATGATTTAATACAATTAATGTCCTACGCATGATTTCTTCTTAATACTTGTGCCCAAAAGAAATGGGCACTCTATTTAGGGACGGAGGGAGTAAATAGCAATGGAGACGGCTCATCACCTTATCATTAAATTTATGTCTAAATTTAATTATTTCTGGGGTCTTTTTTTCTCTTTGCAGAACGTGGAGGTTCTGAATAATACATTAGTTCTGTTCTTGGAGATTACAGCTGGGTTTGTTCTCTTGCTGACAAAGTTTTATTTACTTGTATTGTTTTGTGCTCACTGGTATAATAAAATGTCGATTTTTATGCAGATATATGACGGGGAAAGCTATCTTAAAGCTGGATATTATACAGGATATGATAGTGAACCACAGTGTAAGTAGTGTTAAAAAGTCTCTTTCTCTCGTTCTCATGGACGCAAAATTTAGGGATGATACTTCTCCTAGTGGCTCCTGTTACTGTTGAGCTTGTTGTTCATGTTATAATTTTTTTCGCTATCAGAGACAGCAATTTCTTTTCCTGAAAGACTACAATTCTCGTAGAAGAACCACTTTCTATTTCACTATCGGTTCTTTGGTGTTCGCGGAAGAGAGCATGGACAAGTTTAAGCAATCAATGGATTATTTTCAAAAGGTTTGTGTTAATTGTTAACTAATTAAAATGGAATTTTGGAAATGATGTTCTTGAAATTTAACTTTTGCTGCACTGAAAGGGCCTCTTCAAATATTAGCTTTTGAGGTAACTAAGTGTGTATGTTTTGCCTTCTTTCTGGCTCATATGGCCATATATTATTTATAATGGCAGCTCTAATTGCTATTGCTCTGATACAAGCTTCTTTTATCTTGATGGGCAATGTTAGGTTTTTGTCAACCTTGAGTCCCTTCCTCCCTCAATGTTTCGGGATGAAACTGTAAAAGTTGCATTAATTGGGCTGATGCGGGATCTCCGAGGCATTGCAATGGCCACACCCAGGTTATAGGTTTACAGCAGTCTTAGTTCATTATGGTTTATACCAGTGAGGATTATACTAGGTTTTGTGTCTCATTGCTCTCTTCAGAAATTCTCAACTTCATTTTTTTTCTCAAACAATTTCAGTCGCAAGGCATATGGGTTTCTTTTTGATTGGCTATATCCGGCACATATGGCGTTTCTTCAAAAAGCTATTGCCACTTGGGCCGACAGTCCAGAGGTAAGCTGCCTTTTCTCTTAACATTAAAGTGACAATAGATTTGAACTTATGGAGTCGTGACTTCATCTGATTATTTGGAAATTAGGAATTGATTCTTGATTACATTTGTACGACTAACAGAAAATTGTGGATTATAGACCGGGACTGACCACAATCAGTCTAATTGCTATTGCTACGCTATCTCGTTATAGGGATAAAAGTTCTGATCATGCCATTACTTTTCAGTGGATAATTATAATTGTATACCAAAATTTATGGTTCCTTTATTTTCAATGTGTATAGTACTTCCTGTATGAGGGATTTTCCTATAGGGTTACGAATGATTAATCATATTCCTTTCAGTCTAGTAATTAGAAAATATGTGTTGCAGGTGACAATCTCGGTGCTCAAATTTGTTGCAGAGCTGGTATCGAATAAACACCACCGCCTAAAGTTTGACATATCATCTCCTAATGGCATACTGCTTTTCCGGGATGTTAGCAAGTTGCTTGTTGCTTATGGATCTAGAAATGTCACTCTTTCTAGTGAAAAGGATGTCTACAGGACCAAGTACAAAGGAATATGGATTTCTCTTGCCATTTTCACAAAAGGTATATGCCTTCAAAATGATCCCATCCCAGTCCCATGCCACTCCTGACCTGACATGGATTGTCCTTAAGCTTTATATTACTTGTGGCGGTAGATTGTCTGGAACTGTTTGAGTTTCCACAACGAAAAATGGGACAAAAGGGGGATTGAAATTAAGCAGAAAGGGGTAGAAGAAGGAACTTCAAACATGAATTACATCTGAAAAGGACATGCTAACGAAAGGCTTCATGTTTATGACCCCGAAGAGAAACTAAGTGCACTATATGAAGCCATAAGGATGCTTGAGAAGTCACCCAATCTTGAAAATGCCTATTGTTGCTTCTTAGAGATCACACGTAGATTTGGAAAAATTGCATCTCACCGCATGATTCCATGCTCATCTCGAAATCCACATATGGCATTGCCAGCTGCAACTAGTCTATAACAGTAGTAGAGGTAGCTCAAGTAGTCCTGACGATGAGTGGTACATCTGGGTTGGGGTTGGCTCTGTGGTTGTTGTTTAGGGTAGTAGCTGATTCAGATTATTACAGGTTTCCTTTTTAAGTTTTACTAATTCTTTTAGAAGGTTTACAATCTTAAATTTTTCGCCTTTTATTGTATATAATATTGAGAAGGGATATATATATTTAGGCCAGTCGTTGCTTTCTGAATCTTGTTAGCTCTAATGGGGAGGTGTTAGCCAGAGATTGGCAATGGATAGAAAATAAAAGAAAAGTTAGGAGGTAAGTACCGAGAGAACTAAAAGCAAGGAGATGTGGAGATAGTTTAGAAGACAGTTAATTTTAGTCCATAGTGTGATTTAGCAAAGAGGTTTAGTGAGGAGGTTAAAGGACAGAAGTGTCAAATTTATAATGATAAATTGACAAATATATGTGGGATGCCAAGGGAGGCAGAAGTGTGCCTTCTTCTTAAGTATCCATCAGTGTTTTGAAGTATCTTACTATTTTTTGGGTAATCACCGAAGCATTAGTATGTGTCGTCCTAATTTGACTGAGAACTATGTAGTTAATACTATTTCTTCTTTCTCTGTTGAGAATATATAACTAATCCGCAGCTGAGTTCAATTCTTTTTTTCTTTTGCTACTAATGAAGATGTTAAATGCCTCTGAACTATCTATTCGTTCTTTCTCGGCAATTTTTTTACCTTTAATCTTTCATAGAGCTTTGGTTTGATAAGGTCAAATATGGCTTTTTGTAATCTTTTTTCCAAACAGTTTGAAGAAGGTCTTCAGTTTTTCGTCCTAGTTTTTTAGATCTAATCTAACGATGGTCAGTTCAATTGGACTCAACAGAATTGACAAGTTCAATTTGTTAGTAAGATAATTTGTTACTGTACATCTTTGTCGCTGCAAACTCTGTTTTATCGTTTTCTTCCGGCAGCTGATTTCCTGAGGATGGTATCGAGTATCGACTGTTAATGAAAAATTTAGCCTATTGGTTTATAAGTTTACCTGTCACATTTTCGTTTTTCTGGAATATTATTTCTGAATATAACTGAATAATTATTTTGAATAACAAATTTTGATATTCTTGGCTAGTGCATTGCAATCCATGGTAGTTAATTACAAAACTGCACTCAAAATTTGCTGACATGTGCCAATTACTGAGATTCCTTCTTAAAATTATATTAATTAGATAATGCACCCCTATATGCTAAAGGATCTCTGCTTAGTAAACTGGAATAACTTCAAGACGAATATGACTTTTGCCAATGGAAAATTCTGCTTTTGTAGGACTCTGTTTCTATGTGTCTGTACTTTGAGTGAGTTTTTGTGTCAAGTTCGTTATGGCTTGCCTATTCTAATAAGCGATAATTTTAGCTGCATCTGAATTGAGTCCTATTTTTGTTTTATAAATTCTTTGAATGACAGCGATTGTCGGCGAGTATGTCACTTTTGGTGTTTTTGAATTATATGGTGACAAGGCCCTTGATGATGCTCTTGATATTGCTATGAAGATGATTCTCTCAGTTCCTCCTACTGATTTATTAGCATATAAGAAGGTACGTTTAGATGTGTTGCTGTCCTGTATCAAAATTTCAGACTTTCTGTTTTCCCCCTTTTGCCCTCCTTTAACCTCTTTTTAATATCAAAATTATATTTAGGTATCTGATTAATCTTTCTGTTGAGCAGGCTTTTTCATATAACTGTTGTAGTTTGTTGTCATTCTCCTGCCAAAATTTCATGCTTCTGGTCACCATGCTTCTCCATGTTGAATTATTTCCAGTGTTACCGTGATCATCATGTCGAATGTTGGATAATATTTATTTTCTGCTTTTACTTATGAATGAATCATTAGAGACTATTGTTTTATGAGCGTGCACTGTGAATTCACTGCAGCACTAAATTTTGTTTCTCCTGTTTGATCATCTGCGTAATTCTTAAGTGTATTGGACATCTTTCAGTTGTTGCATTCCACTGGGTGCAGCTGTCATTGGAACAGTAGCTGCTAATTGCTAAATATATAGCTCTGTTTTCATGTCATTGATTGCAATGTTTATTCTTCTTTGTTTACGTTTTACTAATAAGTTCTATTCTTTTCTTATATATAAAAATTATATGGCAGGTTTCCAAGGGTTACTTTGGTTTTATAGAAGCTATAATGGGCAAGCTTATTAATGTAACTTTCAACCTTGAAGGAACTACTTTCATGTTCATTATCAGATCTCTTTATTCTGGCCTACAGCTTCTAGATCCACTCCTTTTATTGCAGGTTTGTCTGTTATGTGACTTACGTCATTGTGGCTCTCCTAATTAACTCATTTGGACATCATGTTTCCTCGGGTGTATGTATATATCTGTTTGTTAAATGTCTAGACCTGTATCGATATTGAATATTTTAGTCCTTGTAACATTTTAGACAAACTTCTTGCAATCTTTTTTATCATGGACTTGATCCTCAAAGCTCCCCTTCTCTTTTTCCGTTCCCCTCACCTACAAGGCTAAAATACACAAAGGAAAAGAAGAAAGGCCTAAGCTATGTTTGGCAAAATTAGCTGAAACCTAAAATCTAACTGATTGTGTCAGAAAAGTTCGATAGAAGCAGCTGTTTTACTAGACAAAGCTGTGACATGGAATGGAAAAACATTTTTATTTTAATTGATATCAAATAGTTTTGGGTTGAGGATTAGTTGGACATGAACACATTTCTGCCAGTTGGAGTAGCCTATTATCGCAAGTTCGATTTCAGCTAGCTTTTCTCTCTTTCCATGTCCGAGCCAAATACCTCCCAAACAATTAGTTAGCTAAAAAAAAATTATTAGTTTGGTTATTGTTATGTGTCAGTCAGTGTGTTATAGGCCTTTTCACTTCCATACATGCTATGCTAACTTAGTTGCAATTAACATTTCAATTGCAGTGTGCTAATATAATTGATCATTTGGCAACCTTCTATTTTGATCACATTATTATGGGTGAACCACCCGCTTCACCAGCTCTACTTAATTTTGCTCAGCGTATTTCTGAATGTGCTGATATCTTTCTAGAGGTAAGTTTTTTGTTTACGGATTCTTTGTCCACTCCTTTTCATGATTCCCTTGTCTGAACTTGAACTCGCTATGCGTCTTCCCATTCTTTTCTGTTACATTCTCTCGGCTGCCTCCTTTTTATAAAGCTGTTCTTTAATTATCTTATTAAGAGGCATCAACCATCATACATGTGATGTGATGGACTACTTACGAACTTATATAAATATCAGTGACATAAGTTGCACTATCTTTATGTTGATCAGATGTTGAAGGTCATGTTCGATATATTTTTGTTTGAAACCTTCCCCGACCAATTGTGTCTTAGCAGACCTATGCTCAGCTTGATTCTCCTAAGTGAAGAAGTAATGATCTCTTCTCTCTTTTCTTTTAGATATTTTACCATTGTGATTGCATCAATGATTATAGGACTAAGTGCTAACATTCTTTGCAGACGTACACAAAATTTAAAGCTCAAATAGCAGCATCACAGGTGAGCTTGTTATCTTAGGATTGAACATCTCGATAGGACACTCCCCCTTCCCCATCTTAGTTTACACAGTTAAACTTTAACTTTCACCAAGATGCACATTATTAGTTATTTAATGACTTTAATTATGTACGAATAAAAATAATAAATAAAAAATATATTGTATTTTGAATATACACAGTAAGACAAAACTAACATAAATAAAGTCCCCTTGTGACTTTTTTTTTCTTATAAATAAATGAAATCTATGTTTTTGAAATTGGACTAAAAAACGCAAACTGTGTAAATTAATAAAGGACAAAGGGAGTGACTTCTTATTGGTATTTCTTGTGTGAATCAGCCCGTGGATCTACAGCAGCACACTCTTGACTTGTTTGATATCCTTATGCAAGATGTAACTCGAAGTTTAGATAGAGCTAACAGAGAAAAATTCACTCATAATCTTGTGAAGTTCAAGAAAGCAGTCACTGGAAAGTCATTTTATTTCTCTGATGTGTAAATAAGTCGTGCTAGCCTGTGAACCTGTACATTATTGTGTGTTTTGTACATTCCTGTTTGTAAATGCCAGCTAGTGGCGTTCCTTGTTTAGGTTTTTGTCTCTTCAAATTCAAATATACTCACTGAAGAACAGCTCTTACAGGAGGAAAAATCTTTTCCTCGAAAATTTTGTTATAGATTGGGAAATCAGTATCAAAATGCAATAGTTTCAGTAAAAGAATTATGCAGTAATAGTCTCCTTTTTGCTCAAGAACGTATTAAGATCTTACCAATTGTTATTGTTATGGATTTGTCAACGAACATTTTCTTGTTTGAACTCGTTTTTGTTTGCTCTTATTAGATGGCAATTTCCTTTTATCGAAATCCTGTCAAAACAAAGGGTCTCCCTACCCCCATTCAAACCAAAAAAGAAATTGTGTTATAAGAGAACAAATGGGTGAAGATTTTAACCAAGTAATATTGAAATTTCAAGAAATCATTGCATCTCCTATAAAAAAAGAAAAGATGTCATTGCATCTTTTATCTTTATTGTTAGACTTCTATTCCAATGTCTTTATTGTTAACATATGTATTAAGTACTTGGCAAATTTTCTTGAGCCTTATTTACTGCATTTACGTAAAGTAGACTGCAGCATGATTACTCATCTCTTCAGTCACTAGCCTCCGTTTATTTGGAGGAAAACTATTTTCCTATTTTTCGTTGTTTGGTTGAACAAGAGATTTAAAAAGGAAAACTAAGGTTAAACCCCTTTATAAACATTTTCCTCCAAAATTTAAAGGAAAACCATTTTCCTCCTCGCTCATGCCCAACATTTCCATTTTTTTCCTTTC
The DNA here is from genome assembly GCA_947648045.1 of Beta corolliflora. Lineage (NCBI taxonomy): Eukaryota > Viridiplantae > Streptophyta > Magnoliopsida > Caryophyllales > Amaranthaceae > Beta > Beta corolliflora. The sequence goes on along the minus strand of CANSZD010003415.1, from coordinate 273,787 downwards.
TTAGCTTATAGTTTTCCATCAACCAAATAAAGGAAAACTAATGTTCATTTGCGTTTTCCAAAAGAGAGTAGTTTTCATTCATGGAAAATGTTTCTATCGAACCAAACAGACCGTAAATGAAATTCACAAGACTCCATGGCTATGAAATAAGACGTTATTATAATTAGTACCACCCAAGGGTATTATTGTTAAGGGTAGGATCCAAGTTCTTAAATAAGATATCCATACAAAAATGAGAAATTCAACATTTTCAACTCAAGGCAGAAGCTTTAATGTTTTCTACCAAATAGTGAAAAATATATATAGCATAATTTCAACCTCCTGAAAACAAGTATGACCACATCAACATTATAAATCTACCCTCAAGCATCCACATGTTTATAAGGCGTGACTTCACCAACATTACCTTACCCTGTCTACCAAGCATTCACAATATTGCTAATCTGCCAAATGCTAATATGCAACTCGCAGAAACTACTTATCTAGTTATCTGAATTTTCTAGCCTACAAAATTTACAAAAAGGTCTACTAATTTCGCCTCATGCTAGAGATAGATCATGTATCATCTGAAAGCAACCACATCAGAAACTCTGAGCTTTGGTTCAGGACACTGTCACATTGATTAGGTGCGCTAATCCTTTTACGCATGAGCATCTCAATATCTGGAAGCTTTCTTTTCTGCCCACCACGAGGCCTTGATCTGAATTGCTCATCAAATTCCTCAAGATCCCCCTAAAATTAGAACGGATTCCAGTTGAACTTTGCATTAGTAAAAGGTGTTCACATCTTGAAAAAGTGATCAAACAGAGTGTGTAAAGAAACTATTAAGAAGGGAGGGAGTTTTACATGAACATAAACATGGCGACTAGTTTTCTCATGGTTATCCCTCACATGCTTGAAAGCAAATCTCATGCCACAACCAGGGATGCTGCAGATGAAGGGTTTCAGCTTCAAATGTACTGCCTTTACGTGTTGTTGCAAATTTGATTTCTGTTAAAATTAGTCAAATCAAAGATCAGGTTAGAATGCATATTTCCTAATCCATCAAAAATGCAAAATAAACACGAAATAGAGGGTCAAAATATCTTACCGTGGTAAATGAGTGGGTACAACCCTCAACGCTGCATTTTAGTGTAGTGGGAAAGTGCTCATCATGAGTTTGCAAGTGCCGCTTGTAATTTTTCCTTAGGTGCTTAGAACCACAAACCTCGCAGTTTACATATTGGTGACAAGATCTCATATGAGCCCTGAGACACTCGACACTGGCAAAGGGCTTCATACAGCCAGGATCACCACAAAATATTTCTGAAGATTGCAAAACTGAAAATGTACAATCCTCAGTTCCAATCCACAATTGACAGGCAAACAATTCAGATTCGGCATCCATAATAGAAGAAAACATACCATGTGATTCAGCATGCTTCTGCAACTGGGATGCATATTTGAACTCCTTCCCGCACCCTTCTTCCTGACAAACGTGTTTGCTTTGTCCCTTTCCGCTGTCAGGTACAGCAGGCTTATCTTCGTGAAATTCTTTAATGTGCCTACTAATGTTCCCGTGAACAGTGAACTCCTTAGTACAATTTTCCACAGGACAATTAAAGAGCTTCCCTTGATGCTGAAGAAGGTGGCGATTTAAGTGATCCTTCCTTCTATAACTAGTATTGCAGTCATCTACTGGACAAGTAAAGGGCCTCTGCGAACAAAAAAATTGCTTTGCTTAAGAAAAAAAGCCAATGCACAATGGGCATCGTCTAATTTATCTTAACAATTGCCCCAGTTCTCAAACCTCAAAAGAGAGCGTGTCAGAGGCTTGACTTGATGGAGCTTCTCAGGAGGTCCCCCATCCTGATACTAGTCCAGTCAAGATTTATTTGATAACAAAGCCTCTTCGCATTTTGGAGTTCTCACTTTGGGATCCAATGCTTCACACATCTTGACATAAAGATATTATCTGCAGTATTAACATTAATCAGCTAATAGGTGTCATTCAAATCAAGTAAAATTAATTTCCCGTTCTCAATTATTCCGAAAAAATGTCAAAAACAGGAAAGATCAACCTTGTATCTTCCATAGAACTATCATTTCGTCCCCTGCTGATATTATATTAGCTTAAATCACTCTATAATGCCAACATGATCGACGAAACAAGCTGAACACCTTTTTATCATAAATATAAATGAACATCCACCACGCAACAAATATAATTCACTCCTTCTCACTCGCCGATTTACTCTAAATTAAAAAAAAAGTATCAGCAAGGATATTTTCATCAAAACTTAACATCCACCACTAATCACCTACATTACACTCCATAAAAACTTACTCTATGAAATAAGAGAAGCATCACCTACGTACAATTTATTTCTGAAAACCTATTTACAATAAGAAAACAAAGAAGCAAAATTTAGCTTCAATAATAAGAAGAAAAACACACTATCAAAATCTTCATTCGCTTAAAAATCGTCATATCCAGCACAAATTATGATTCACAAACACAAATTCTCATCCAAAATACGAAATTAACATATCGAAAAATTCATAATTATCATGAATTTCAAGCATATAGAAAAATTTGTACCTCAAAAGAGTGGCTAAGCATATGTTGCTTTAAATGAGCAGGTTTCTTAAAAGTAGCTCCACATTCTTCGCATGTGTTACTACACTTCTTCTCTTCACCTTCTTCTTCCTCCTCAATCTCTCTCCTCTTTTCCATCTCCTCCTATAATTCAACAAAAAAACGTATCAGAGAAAGAATCGAAGAAAATAGCGAAGAAAAACATGGAGAAAAAATGATTCGAGGAATTACCTGGTGATGAGAGAGAATGTGCGAGGTGAGGAGAGATTTTTTAGATCTGCAAATACCGCAGAATTCGCAGTAATAACGACGAATATCTCTGAAAATTGGACCGATTTTGCTCTCTTCGTGTTCTTCTCCCATGGCTGCCGCACACTCGCAGTTTCGTGCTCGCTGAGCAGTAGAAGTGGAGTTACTCAATTTCTAGGGTTTGAAATTTCGGTTGGGAGCTTTTTAATGCGTTTGTTTGGGCTTTTGACATATTGTAGTCCATTAGCTTTGGTTGGGTTGGTACAGTGGTTGTTTTTTACATGTGCTTAAAAGTTAAATCAACTACCTTATCACTTAATCACTCATCAATTCCAGGCTTCCAGCACCTTATTAGTTTCAACTTTTAATCTTATCAGTTTCAGTTAAAGGTGCCGTTCGATTATCGTTTTTTTCTTTTTTTGGTTTTTAATTTTAAACTAAAAACGAAATAGCCATAATAAATAAAAAATTAGTGAAATTTATTTTTAACATTATCGATTTTGAAAATGATCAACTAAAAATAAAAACCACTAATTATTTATTCTTTTGGTTTATAGATTTGAAAATCAAAAAACCAAAAACAAAAACCACAATATCTTAACTTATGAGTTTCAGTTTATTTCAACTAGTATTGCCAAAAAGAGCTCTTCCAACATATGATGCTGCCAAATATTTGGCTCGAACTCGAAACCTCTAGTTAAAGGTGAAATAATCTCTTACGAGTTGATCGAAATGCTTATAGGTGATACAAAAGAACATTAGTCTTTTGCCCTAGCGATGCTCGAAATATTATTAGAAAATGAAGATATATTTGATTATAATTGAGTATTAAATAAATAATTATTATTATTTGGAAACAGTATATTCATAGATAATTTTTGTATACCGTTCTTTTTCGGAAATATATCAGATAGATTTATACGTGTGAGTTGTGACAAATATCATAATATCTTTGATGCCTATAGACTCAATTTTTGTACGTTAACAAACATTTTCAAATGAATCATATCTTTCAATAATATAACAAGATTTTTACAACCAATTGAATTATATGTCAATATGAAAAATCAATTTAAAACTTTTATAAACAAAAAAAAAACTAAATAAATATGGCTAAATAGCTAACTAGGACAATATTTTTACTAGGAAACTCCAACATTTGATGATATGCTAAATAGTGTAACATGGAAAACCATATATATAGCATATGAGAAAGATGAAAAACAATTGAGAATGATTTTACAATGAAAAAGTTATTGACTCGATTTGCTAGGTATGCCGGTATGGCTTGCAAATGTTGGCCTAGTTGGCCCTTTTGGTTATTAGTTTTCTGCTTAGTTGGTGGTAAGGACTTCACACGTTCTTTTAGTAGGTCCAAGCAATTTTTGCTTAGATTGTTTGGTATGGCCTTCATATTTAGGGGGTGTTTGGTTGGAAGTGGGAAAAGGGAAAGGAATCAAGTAAGGGTTAAGAAAGGAAAGGAACCCCAAACCCCCCCCATTTACCCATGTGTTTGGTTAGACAAGAGAAAGGGTAACAAAAGTTGACCATTTACCTCCCTCCCCAAAACTTCCCCCCATCTCTTTCTATCACTTATGCCTAAGACCGGTGTCACCGCGCGACCAGCGGCATCCGGGGTGGGTTTTTCGCGGGTGGGGTGGTGTTTCTGGCCAAGGGTGGGGTTTTCATGGGGTGGTGTTTTCGTGGGTGGGCTAGGGTTTTCGTCGGGTGGGCCTGGTGTTTTCGAGGGTGGGTCGGGGTTTTCGGCGGCTAGGGTGGTGTTTTCGAGGGTTGGGGTGGGGTTTTCGCGGGTGGGGTGGTGTTTCGGAGGGTGGGCCTGGGGTTTTCGGCGGGTTGCGGGGGTTGGCGACTCAGGTGGAGGGTGGTGGCGGCGGCTCAGATGGTCGTGGTGGTCGCTTGAGTGGGGTCAGTGGGTTAGCCTGGTGGTCGTGGTGGTGGTGGGGTGGTGGTCAGTTGTGTTATGGTGTAGATGGATTCGGGGGTATCCAAAACCTTGGGGGGGAGCTGGGTAATGGATCTAAGGGTAAGGGGGTAATTCTAAACTGAAAAATGGGTAAAGGGAACGGAAAAAATCATCAACCAAACATCAAGTAAGGGGAACATAAGTTTGGAAACCCTTTCCCTTTCTTCACACCCCTCAACCAAACGCCCCCTTAGGTTCAATAGTTTCCCGGACAAAAATGTTTTGTCGATTTTGGAATAGTTGCATCACTTTGTATCTCAAAACTTTGTACTTGAGGTTATGGATTTCTTTCATCTCATCCACCCTTTGTAAACAAAAAAAAACATTCTCATTATATTGCCGGCTCTTTTAAAGAATAAGTTGGATTATTGTGCCACACTATTCCTTTCCTTCTAGATATACCATAGTTAATCTCATGAAAAGTAACAAATTTGCAAATCTTTTCATAATGATTTGAAGCCAACATTACGGGGTTTTGGTTCATATTGCAGGAAAACAATGCTAAACACATATTAAGTCATCAATACCTTTGCGACAAGCAAAGTAAACAATGTAACTCGAATCAAATCACGAAAAAACACAAGCTGGATCGCCATCTCTAATACTCCTTTAAACATATAGAAGATGAAGGTAAAAGTAACTCTAGATATTTAAGCCATCACTCTTAAACTTGAGTTCTAACTTCTAAAACCATTCTACATTATTTTTTCTATGCCATTTTTTAGACTTTTAGGATAAATTATGAGCTGTCTATATAGTGTATCTTTTGACTTACAAATGTAACGATTGTATCTCTAGATCGTTGGATTCATGTTTGTGGCCTACATCAAGGTGACTCTTTCTCCTCTTACTTACCTTTGTTGTGCTAAATGCTAATGCCTTCTTAATGGTACTTATGAAGGCTACAAGAGAGGAAATGTTACATATTTTAAAGATCAACGAGTTTATAATGTTGACCAACGCTAATCACCACTCTATAGGGTAATAATACAAAGTTTGGAACTCGAGGAAAAGGTGGTAACTCCAAGGAGTACCACCCCGAATATTAGGATTTTGCCAAAGCCCATGGTTCAAATCCTCATCCGGACAGTAAGTTGAAGGAATTTGCCTCTTATGGTGGCATAGGCCTGAATAATAAGTTGAGGGAATTTATCTCTTATGGTGGCATAGGCCTATTGTCTTCGATGTTGTTGAGCCTTATACCTAGGATGTCAGCGGGTAATGGACCCTACCCGGATCCGTGGATCCAGTTCCATTTTTAGCAGATTTGGATCCTCAAATTTTGGACCCGGCAGATCCGGGCAGGATATGGATCCTATTTTTTATTGACGGATATGGACGGGTCCTAATTTATTACCCATATCCGGATCCGTTACCCCGTTTTTTTAATGTTATTTTAAAATATATAATTAAAAGGGTAAAACTTATCGTTGAACTCTTAATGTTATTTATCTTTGGATTTGTTATATTAAGGTTGAATGTTTGTTTACATCAACATCGACAAATGAAATGCTAAATGACGTTGTTTTGTTCTTTAAAATCTTTAATTATTGTGAAAATTAGAGTTGTTTGAAGAAAATAAGTTATGACCCGTTTTGAATCCGGATCCGTAGGATCCATTGGATCTGAATCCTCAATTATATTACCTAGTGGATCTGGGTCGAATTTGGATCCATACCTGAAAAACGGGCCTGGATCTGAATCCTAGATGATCCACTTCAGATCCTACCCATTGACATCTCTACTTATACCCTAGTAACCCTACTTATATAGTTATATGAGATAATGTATTGCTAGGTACCAGCTTAACACTTAACAAGGATTTTTCTTCTCTCTCTCCTCTCCTAAATCCCCCTATTAAAGAGGAAAAAAAAGAAGAAAAGAAAAGACAGAGAGAGAGAGGGGACTGAGGAGGAGACTAAAGAAGAGACCGGAGAGGACCCTGGCGGGAAAAGGCCGCACCTGGTATATCCTAAAACCCTACACTCCTACAGACTACAGTCCTACTTCGTATACTAAAATACTCTCAACTTTACAAGAATAATTAATTCTCGCCGGAAATTTTCAAAAATGCCGTCGTTTCCGCAACCAGGCACCGTCACCATCTGCGAAATCAATCGCGACCTAAGTACGACGAACTTACCATCTCTCTCTCGCTTTAACTTTCCTTCCATTTTTAATCTCAACCTAAATTATGCTAATTTTGCAGTTACTTCTGATAATTTATCCGATGATCGAGCTAAAGAAACCTATGCCAAACTTCTCGTAACTCACTTTCATTTTTGCTTAATTTTTTTTGGAGTTTTTGTACATTTTCGTGTGCAAAATTTGAATGTAGATGGTTTTGATGATTATTTTGGGGTAAGTTGATGTTATGATGTTGTTATTTGTTAATAGGGAGTTGTATTTAGTCCTGTACAATTTGAACCGGAAAGTTTGTCGTCATCGAGTTCTGTTAACACCGGTGATCAGCAAGGAGGAGTCCCGGAGAAAGGTTTGACAGCTATTATTGGTGCTGTAAAACGGATTTTTCACCCCAATGATGTAAGTTTGTAGCTTTTATATGTAGCTTATCTATCGTTTTACGGCGAATGCTCATTTTTGTGTATAAGGACTTAGGAGTGTATATGGAATTGGAATGTGTTAGTTGTGAATTTTTGGATGGTTGGAGTTAGTCGTTATTGATGTTAGTTTGAATTGAAGTTGAAGTTTGTCTAGTGGAGTAGTGCCTTTTGTCAAGGACTTTGGTTGCGTTATGCAAATTAGGTTTTGATGCTGTTTTACCATTTTTTTATGTAAGGAAGCTACGGATGGTATTTTGGACTCTTAATTGATTGTTTGTTGTTTATCGCTTTGATTTTTTGGGAGTTGGTAACTAGAAAGTTCAACGAGAATTAATGGTTATGAAGGATCATGTGGGATATAATTGGAAGAAATTATGCTATCGCCTTAAAGAGCTATAAAAATCTGATGCGAATTTTAGTCGTTGAAGCGCTCAAATATTGTGCCTTACACAACATCCTATACAACTAGCAGCCTTTTGTAGGAAAAGATTCATATAATTTTATAGAGAATACCTAAAAGCTATGAATATATTTGCTGAACCTATGCCTAGGAGAATGGAGAGTCTGACAATCTCTTCATCTTTCAATCTTCTAATTGTTGGACTGTTCTAGAGAAAGAGGGTTTTCCAGAGATATCAGCGTATTACTCAGAATTTAGTTAAGTGTTTTTGTTTCAACCCTGTTGGTAGGGACTTTGTCCATCACACCAAGCTTGAATTTTTGGAACTCGAACCTGCTTTTTTTTGTGAAGGCTTTGATAAAGATGTCTGAAACTCTGATTGACAATAGCTAGCTTCACCTCTTTATGCTGTTCTGTCTCTCAATATGCATGAGATTTACTTTTATGTACTTCATCTTATTATGGCAATATGTGTTTCTTTTCTCGATAGCAGATGTTGATTTGTTAACTGTTACCCACCAAAACTTCAGTAGGCTTCCCTTGCTTGCCCATGCCTGCAAGTATCTTCCTCAACCATATTAAAAGTTAGTTCTATATTCATCAAGAGTTTTGTAACGTCTAATTTGTGGTGGTTTTAAGGGCTTGATTAAATCTATATTATGGCTTATATCAGTGTCTTCATAAGAATATATAGTTCTAGTATAATGTGCAATTCGCTGCATATACTAGTATTGTCAAAGTTGCAATTTGTGCTTCACATATACACGCATCTTTGATTGTTATTGGGACTGCAAGGCACAATTGAACTTGGTGTTTGAATATAGTGATAGTGTGATGTTGCTGATGTAGTATGCCCCACCCTCTCAACCAAAAACAAGTTATATGCTTAGCAGTTAACAGCAAAGTGTAAATCCTGGGTGTAATGAATGCCACTTTTGAATTTCCACTCTATGATTGCACTAATCTATCAACTTCATAGTTTTTTATTTCTTTTTCTTTAAATTAAAAATTTTATTCGAGAACCAAGATCTTATTCTTGTTTATTGTTTGTAAGGTTATGAAGAACACTCCAGCATTTTTGACATGCTCTTTTTGTTTTTCAATATCAAAAGTTCTAATGTTTCTTGATGACAGACATCTCTTATGTTATAGTAATCTAAGCATAAAATTTCTTGCTTTCATTGTGGACAACAGAGAATAATTTGGTTTAAAATTTTCCTGTCTTAAATCTGTACTAATTTCTGTTTCCATGAATATGGATGAAAAATTGAAAAGTACTCCTAGTAAGATTGAGATTTCAAATGAGGAGTAATTTCTGCTTGCTCTTTCAATTGCTTCTTCTTAGTTTCTTAGTTTTGCAGGTACATTTGCTACCAGAAGTGAATTTACAAGGAGTATCTTGGCACCAACACAAGCATATATTGGCATTTATATCCGGTCCGAATCAGGTTACAATTCGTGATTATGATGATACTGGTAAATCTCTTGTTATGCTCTCTTTTTTTTTTACCAAACTCTCTGTCTTTGCGTACCTTGCTCAGTTTGTATGACATTTTCCTGAGGAAGGGAAGTAGCGGTACCTTATTTCCCGTGGTTTGATGAACAAGCAAGGGATAGTACTAGAGGCATAGATGAATGTGAACTAATTTAGATTTTCTTAAAGAACATGTATTGAAGGAAGTGACTGTCAAAGCAATGCATTTTCTAGCTAAGTTGAACTGAACCTATCTGTAAACATATTTTTTGCGAATTTAATGCAATTGTTTCAAAAGATCTCTGCTTGAACCTTCTTATATCTTATTAGAATGGCTTCTAATTTGAGCAGAGGGAAGGAATCCGAGTATTTTGCATGGTGATTTTCAGAGAGATGTCAAACTTGTTGAGTGGAGGCCAAACAGTGGGAGAACACTATCTGTAGCATGCAAGTGAGCATCTTGATACCTTTTGCTCAATAAAATTACTCTGTTTTCCTTATTGTATTGTGCTTATTCCTTTTTTGATATCCTTCAGGGGTGGAATCTGCATATGGGCTGCTTCATATCCTGGCAATCCAGCATCTGTGAGATCTGGGGCTACCACTTTTGTGGGCTCCATTTCCAAGGGCTCTGGCACGAGATGGACACTGGTGGATTTTCTGAAGAGTCAGAGTGATGAGCACATAAGTGCACTGTCTTGGAGTCCTGATGGAAGATATCCTTATTAATCTCATTGAGATATTCTACTAACAATTGTTTCTACCCCATTCCCTACTTCTTCTAGCATAATGGTGTACTCTGACGAAGAACTGGTGTGTTTCTGGCTTTTGTGACTGATTATACAAAGTTGTTTGCTGAAAACAAATGCATGCGGATTGTGTGAGCGTGACTGCAGCAATATGGAATGAGTGGAATTGGACTTGTGTTTGCGCCTTACCATGCGTCACATATCTTTTGATGGCTGTATGTTGAAAACAGCTGCAAGTTCCAGCTATTTAAACGATGTGTTAAACAAAAGATCGTGTAAGTTCGCAATGACAACCTTGATGCATGCTGTAACCACTTTGTGGTTCTCTCCTATTGTCATTGGCGAGCCTATATTGTTGGTTGGATACGCCAGCCATATGCCTGCATGAAATGCCTTTCTTAAAGAGATCAGAATTCGACCAATGTGATTTTTAGAGTGAAGTTCCTTCTTGTAGCTTCCTTTGAAGCTTTTCGTTCTGTGATATGTGCTTTGCATCCCTAAATCAATATTCTCATGGCTGAATGCCTATTTCTATTCAAGTTTGATGATTATTGCATTACCTTATCCTTTTCTAGGCCGGAAAGTATTGTTAATATTGAAACCCATTTAGATGTTTTTTTGCACCCATTCTCTATCTCATGTTCTCCCTCTTATATATTATTGTCACTTCTGGACATTCATGCTCCATCCGTAGCTTCTATTCTTTGATTAGTCAAAGCGTGCGACAAAGATACCATTGTCTGTAATTGATTTGGGAATTTGACAAGGATAAAGAAAAGGCGACTTTTTTTATTTGTGCAATCTTTTTATTCTTGTTATCAGCAGGCTATACGAGGGATTTTAATGGCTATCTCAATAAGTGCTTCACAAGGAAGCAATAAGTGTATTTGAATTATCTGTAATTAGAAGCAATTGTCCTTTTGGGATATTGGATGATTGATATGGTTAATGAGTACTAAGTAGTGACTGCAACGTAAAATTTTATTTTGAGGCTACTCTATATCCTGTTGATGTGCTCTGAAATTCTGGTCTTTGTGCTATATTTTCTCGTCCAATATGTTGGAGTTGCCTTTGATAATCTCAAGTGAATGAAACATGTCTTGTTGCTCTTGACTGTCACAATATACGAGGTTTCCTTGACTAATTAGCACGTACTTGGCAACGGGATCATACGAGAGCTCAGCTTTTACAATTTGGGATGTTTCACAAGGTATGGAAAGAATTCTGGTGTCCTTGTTATGTTCATTTCAGTCTGGTGGTTTTAATAGTTTCTTTGAAACCATTTATAGGATTTTCATTAGCCATAAAGCAGGAGTAAAGATGTGAATGAGAACTGCTTCATTTATACGCTATTTTCTAGCTAGTAAAACAAACAAGCATTCAAGCTTTCTGAATATGATACACCATATGTTTTACAATTAATTTTAACATTTTGTTATTTATAATTCTAAAGATCAGTCTTTGTTGTTACCTTGTTGGAAGATAGTTACAAAAGTTTTTGAGTTTTAGCTCATTATCTGGGTTTAGAACACATTTGAGCCTGAATCGCCCCTCATTTTTTACTCTAGGATGTGGCAGGCAGTCGTACACTTTGGTTGATGCGCATAAAGATAATCTTAAACTCCTTGACTTAAGATATTAAATGAACTTGTATGTTCATTAGGATGTATATGTTGGGTAAAAGGTTTTAGGGGATGGAGAAAGAAATGAAGATAATTGAGCTCCTATGTTTGAAAAATGTAGTAGGGAAGAAACAAAGAAAGGAAGTTCTTATCTTCTTAAAGGGCAGAGGCTTCGAAGGGGGAATCTAGATTTAAAGCAGAATTGATGGTAACAGTTAGTCTGACCCCATTATTTGATTTTTGAATACTTGGAGCTATTGTAAGCAACGGCCAAACCTAAGGTTTTTCCCTTCATTCAGAATTTACCGGAATTATAATTTTTTTCATCAAGTTTTTACCATATACCGCTTACTTTCAACAATGCACCATATACCGCTTACTTTCAAGTTTCAACAATGCACCATATACCCTTGAGCTTTAGAATTTTTCACCAATTACTCTGTAATGAGTTAATGACTCAAGGATGTCAACTATTGCATTAGGTTTTGATGTTTGTTGAGGCTTGACAATTGTCTTTTCAGCTTTCAAAATGTTCATTCATACTTTTGGGTGTAGATTGGTCTTTACGCGCTAACATAAGGTTCTATCTATAGGTCATTAAGGGTAATTGGTGAAAATTTTCAAACCTCAAAGGTATATAGTGCATTTTTGAAAAGTTATGGCCTATGGGTAACTGGGTATATGGTGAATTTTCAAAAGCTCAGGGTGTATGGTGAAAATTCCCTTTTCTTTCTTTGGATGAGCGATAGACTTAAAAAGACTCGTGATAAATTCATTATGTCTCTTTCGGGAGTCCAATATTGATGTTATAATGATGACAGTTTCTTCTGCTTACATAGGTCATGGGACTCCTATACGACGAGGATTGGGAGGCATATCAATCTTGCGATGGTCACCTACTGGAGATTACTTTTTTGCAGCTATGTTGTATGTTCTTAATCTTGTGCCATCTTAAATCATGATGTCTCATCAGATATATTTATAGTCAGGAATTACCTTTCTACAGTGATGGAACATTTTATTTGTGGGAGACTGGAACTTGGACGTTTCAACCATGGTCTTCAAGTAATGGCTTTGTTACGGTGAGTGAAAACCTTGATCATTTGATCAGTTTATCGTAACTGATTTTTGGTTGTAAAAATGCAGCATGCTGTTGAAACTTACGGTACTTACCTTGATAGCTAGAAGTTGGTTTTCTAACTTATCTTGTTGTTATGCAAGTAGATTATTTGTTGATGCACCGCAACTTGGAAAAAATATGGTAAATATAGTTTTTTTTTGGCTGTCACCAGCTTGAAGAATGTTCTGTGCTAATACTGTTGCTGAAACAGATGAACTGGATCCCCATGTTTGTTACATGCTGAAAGTGTCTAGATCTTTTACTTTCCCTGTAATCTCCTTTACCCCAAAAGCTTTTTATTTATTTATTTATATTCTTTTGAGCTGTATAATTCTACCAGCGGGGATGCAAATAGTCCAGTGATTGCGATAACTATTATGATGAATTTATGAAATGTGTCTTCATTAGTTTTATTTGTACTTTGGATTGCTTGTCAGTTTTTCAATTGCTAATACACTGCTGTGTTGTAGAAACGTCAGCTTCAATGTCCTGAGTAGTTAAATGGAGTCAGAGTTTTCTCCTCTTCGTATTGCTTTCCTTGTTTAATTACAGAAGTCTCTTTATTCTGTTATAATGATGGAAAGCGCGATTATCATTCTAATCGCCTATATATTCTTCGAGCTCATTGAATGATAAAACTAGTTTCACTAGAGATTTCCATCACCTCTCTTGTGTTTCTTTTGCAGGGGGCAACATGGGATCCTGACGGGCGTATGATATTGCTTGCCTTCTCTAAGTCCTCCACATTGGGATCCGTTCACTTTGCATCAAAGCCTCCGTCTCTTGGTGCTTAAATTTGTTTGGTTTCTCACGTAGTTTCTACTATAATACTCCCTCCATCACACAATGTTTTTATAGTTCCTATATTAGATATATGGTTGTCCTAATCTTTCTTTTCCACATTGAGTAGAAAAATAATTTTCATTCCATTACACCAATTCTTCTTGTCTTCTTCCCATTATTTTCTTTCTTTTTCCCCACTCTTGTCCCACTTTCAATATCTTATTTATGTCTTACAACTATTCTTAATCTCCGTGTCAAACATAAAAAAAAAGACATCGTGGGAAGGAAGGAGTATCACTTTCTATGTGACCAATCTGTAATTTCTAACCCTTTTTCCATTTTCCCTACAGTTGCGCACTTACTCCCAGTTGATCTGCCAGAGATAGTAACTCTAACGGGCAGGTATTAATACACTTACCATCTTCTCGTTCATTCAACTGAATGTGATTTGAAAGTGAATGTTCTTCGAGGTGATATTCCCCATTCCTTTTCGGGAGCGATTCATCCTTCCCGAACTCAGCATATAACTCTCGGTTGTACTGCGCTCTCCAAGTGTGCTTGTTCCCCCCTTCTTCCTTCTACCAAGGCAAGTCTGGTATTGCAGCGTGCTGGGGATGTATGATGTACGAACTTGTCTCTGTTAGTGTTCAGTTTTTCACTTTGGTGGCTGGGACTGGGGGAGGGGGTTGGGGGGGGGGAGGACAATGGCATAAGCTGTTAATTAACATGACAAAGAGGTTTCTAATGCTGTTTTATAGTCTTGGTTTGAAACATAATACCTGATAATTTTAAAATTATTCTAAGAAAACAGATTATATTCTACATCTAAAGAAATGAACTAAAGTAGGGGGACTGTGTTCGTTATCGAAAGAAGACTGCTGAGTACGGTAAATACTGTCATTGCTCTCCAAACAAAGCACCCATATAGTGCCCAAGAAAAGAATTGTTCCACTAAATCTTATGCCTTCTTTGTGTTTTAACATCCTTTAGTATATATTTTAGCTTGCATGTATGATGCTTTGTTGCAGACTTTTAGCTGTACATGCGCTGCTGTGTTTTACCAAACATGTTTCACGCTCACAATGTGATTTACTGCAGTCAAGTATTTGAGAAGATAGCTTGGGATGCTTCAGGAGAACGCTTAGCCGTATCTTTCAAAGGTGGAGATGAATTATATCAGGGTCTTATAGCGATATATGATGTTAGGAGGACTCCTTTGATTACGGCATCTCTAGTGTAAGTTTCTTAATTTTAATATGTCCTCTGCTCATTTTCTCTGTTTGTTATTGTGTTGTCTCTACTGCATCAGTACCCAGTTCATTTCGTACATGGTAATGCTGATCAAAGATACAAGTTATATGATTTCATCTGTTTCTTGTGCGTCCAGTGGATTTATCAGAGGGCCTGGAGACAATCCCAAGCCAATTGCATTTTCTTTCCATGACAAGTTTAAACAGGGACCTTTGCTATCTGTGGTAAATATTCTACTTTTCAACCTTTTAATTGAGCTAGTCTCGTAAAGTTACTTATTTCAGCCCTCCTTCCTATTCAGTGTTGGAGCACCGGTTTCTGCTGCACCTACCCCCTTCTATTTCGTTCTCACATTCTTCCTTAATTGAGGTATGTCTTTCTGTGATCAAACTTTTCTTATTATCTTATGAGTATTAGTATTTGGGGCGGGGAAGGGAGAGAGTTTTGTTCTTCTGATGTCCACCATTATCATAGATCCTCTTCCCCAATCTGTTTTATAGTCCCGTCTAACGTATAATAATTTTGGTAGGCTGTATGCTGTCCTTGATCTTGTTTTGTGGAGAGAGTCCCTGGTATAATGTACAAGACCTTTTCTTTTCCGAGTATGGTAAGTTTTGACGTATTCTCTTTTTACTTTTTTGAAGAGACAAACCACCATTATTTGCTCTTGATAGTTGATACTTTCTTCCTTTGTAGGTAAATTCTGAAGTACTCCAAACGTCATCTCGCATTTCTTCTACTCCATTTTCTCATGGGCAAGTGTATGTAGAAGTTGAAAACGTTGCCTAATTTATATCCTTCAGCTCTGCAAGCAACTGCAACATCTAGCATACAAAATCCTTGGCATTTCTAAGTTTTAGGACCATGGCAGACAAGTTTCCTAGTGGAAGTATACTGTGCATCTCGGAAACACCAAAGACAACCAGATTCCATGGCTTCCTTGATTTGCTGTGCTTTAACTGTAAAATTGAATACGAACGTTATTTAAATTTTTATAGAAATTCTTGTATCTTCTGTCCAGTTTTTGCACTTCAGATGATATTCATTATTTTGAGGTTGAGGCTCTACTGCCATTATCGATGTTGAATTATGGATCGTCTTATGCACATACGCTGAGCTGAACTGCGTCTACATCTGCATCAGGTTTCTGTAACTTTGCAGTGTTTTAGAGAAAAAGCAAGCATATGTCCACCCTTCAAAGTCAGGAAAATTGGTAATATACCAAGTATCTACGGCTCACTAATGAGGTCACTCAATATTGATGGTGCTTTTTTTGTTGATTGGATTTTGCCAGAAATATACGCAAATAGCCAAATAGCTGGTGTCTTTATATCTACTTGTAGTAATTTTCAGGACAACTACCCATAAGTCTAGGAAATAGGTCCACTAACGATATCTCATACCAGTAAAGGAAGATAGTTGTGCAACTAGCATTGTCTTTATATTTATATATTTGTTCTTGGATTCTTGCTTTTTTTTGAGGGGATTTATTTATTCTTGTTTATTTTCGCATTTATGGTTTTCTAAAACATCATTCCTTTTCCTTTGGGAGAGTGTTTGATTCGTATAGAAAAACATTATACATTTAAAGGAACTATTTACTAAAACATCTAATGTAAGGGTATGATATTAACTTGTAGAGAACTTGTGACTTTTTTAAAAGAAAATGGACCATGGGGTTAATACATTAATATATAAAATATTACAATCCACAACTATTGACATTGCGACGAACAACCAACTCTAAAGGGAAGAAATATATAGATAAGGATGTTTATTAATGTAATTATTGTATATACGTTGAGATAGTAAAATACCATATTTTTTATGTCATTAAAGGTTTTGACACATGGATTAAGGAATGTCATGGTTTTGGTTTTGATTTTGATGCATGTAGCTTAAGATATATCCATAAGCATTAGATATATTCATAAGAATGTATTGTTTTTGGAGTTTACAACTAAATTATGCTCTCGTGTAAAATCAAATTGATGACGTGGGCATAACTTTTTAACCTGATCTTCTCCCAATTATCTTTCATTTGTCTTCTCGTTTCTAATTCTCTACACTATCTAACCACTTTCTCTCCTCATGCCAACATTTGGACAGTTAATAACAGAACTCTTAAGGTTCTTTTTTGGCACTAGAAGAAATAAGAAAATGGACTCAAGTGATAGAATTGAAAAAGAAAATAAACTCTATTGAGAATCACAATGGTTTATGTATGATAAAAAAATTAATTTAATCCTTATTTGTTGTAGATAACACAAAATATCTCATGTTTAAGAACAAAACGTGTTAGAAACTTCTATAGTAAACTTTAATGGTAAGACCCACATTTCAAAACCTCATGCATAAGTATCCTCCTACTAAGTCAATTTCCATTTGAACTAAATTATATACTCCATTTGTTTAAAAAGACAGTCATAGTGCTTCTCTCTAATTCTTCACTGATTGAAAATTCTCAATTGTTTTGTGTCACAAACAATTATGAAATTTGTCAGATTGTGTATAGGCATTTAAGTGGGAAGATGAATAAGATTGTATAATTGCAAAGTGAAGAAACATGCGCATATACAAAAGCTGACTTCAGGTTTGTTTGACGATACTCCTTCCAATTGCCGAGTTATCTTGTGAGAGATATAATAAGATATTTTGAGATAGCTGTATAAGTGCACAATATATGTTGTACCTTAATTCTCCCACCTATGGACTATTTACGCACAATTAAATAATTAATATATTTGATGACTCCCCCATATGAAGTATAAGTGGGTTGGTGCCTTTATTAGGCTTATTATCCAACTAAAAGAACTCATTTTCCACCCTCCTTCATTGGCCTCTTTCTTGGGTTGTTTGTTGTGAGTGATTGACATTAGGAGGATGGGAATATAAATAGGTCAAATTGATAATTTCGCTCTTTATGATGTGGAAGAAAGAAATATATTAATTAGAGTAGTTTGTAAATTCTTTATTTATTCTAAGATCATGATGCTTCAAAATTGTTACTAAATTTGTTACTTCTACTTAGATAATCCATATTCCAACCCCACATTCTGATTCACGAACTCACATCCTCACACACCTTAATCATCGATTTGAATTTATATTAAACCCTAATATATATTAATCATTTGTCACCAAAATTTTTCTTTTACATGGTTTTAACTCCACCTACAACATATGTGGCAGGTATTGACAAACCAATCCATCAAAGCATATCATATATAATCTACATCCACATCTACATCTACGTCTAACACCCAAAAATGAAAGAACCAAAAACAATCAAACATGGGCCCACTTAACCGTGATAATACTACTACCACTTTAATAACTTATTTATGGCCTTATCCAATCACTCCAGCACATAATACATTAATCTCATATTTGATTAAACTGGCATAAGCTGAAAAATTCTTCCGTGAAAGCAAAGGCAAGACTTATCTACTATCATCTGTTCATATTTTCCGGTGTAACACTACACTCTTTGAAGTGGCCCCAACTTTTTGATTCAATTGCACTACCTCTACTTCTATATAAATCATCACCTTTTCTTTCAATTTTTACCATAATTCTGTCTTCTTTATCAAACAATTAAAGAAGTGCTTTGAAGACAGTTCATTTCACAGGTGATCAATAGTATATGATATAATTAATTTAGCATATGATTTGTAAAGATTGTAACATTATTGTGAAACATGGGTATGTCCTTTTGTGCCCATGATTTTTGGATTATTTGACTTGTGAGAATCTTTTTTATTTTATTTGTTCTTAACCTTATATAAAAATGTAGAATTGTGGGTTATTACTCAGTGATTGAATTGCATGCAAAAGTTGCAACTTTGACTTTTGTTCTTTCACCATTTATAATTTCTGGGTATGTTTTTTTGTTGCCAAATTATGTGATTTAAGGTGCCTAATTGAGATTATGAGCTAAATTCTTATCTGGGTATCTTCATTTAATTACAAATTTGTATGCATTTTTAATTGTGGTTGATTTGAAATAGCTGAGAGTGATAAAATGATTAAAATGAGTTTCATGCTTTTGGAGTTGATCTTGAGTATTTGCAACGTAATTCATATCTAGTAGAAAACGATAATAGCTCTTTGAAGTTTGTTATGAACACAGAAAGAAGTTTTTGTATTTTCTGATAACTGATTACCTGATTACCCACTTTGCAGTTATTGCTATTTTTGGCCTTTCTGTTTGAGGTGATTTTAATTTTTTTTGCCAAATTTGGTGACAGATTGTGCAATTTTAGAAGATTTGCAGAAGATTAATGTGTTGAGGCAACAATGGGTGGATATTGTTTCTTGCTCTTTCTAGTATTTGGAGCATGCACTTTGTACAATTCTTATGGTATTGGAAAGTTCAGACAGAATGTGACAGCAACACTCTCACTGGATGCTTCTGCTGCTGGACGGCCGATTCCTGATACATTGTTTGGGATATTTTTTGAGGTTATACTCTTAGATCTTTCCATTTTCATGTGGGTTTATAAAAGATTGGAGTTCTCTAAATCTTACTTTTGGGCTATGTTTGCTCTAGTCTTCATGTTTATGTGAAATGTGGATTATGGTTTGCTTCTTTGTGGATGATGAATTTGGAATATGCTATGTATGTAGGAGATCAATCATGCTGGATCTGGTGGACTTTGGGCAGAACTAGTAAGCAACAGAGGTATATTAGTGCCCTTCTAAAGTCATTTAATAAGCTAAGCTTAGTATTTTTTCTTTCAAAATCTTAGCAATCTTTGTTGTTTTTCTAATTTGCTTTTATCAATTTGCATGTATGTAATGTAATCTGGGTTGAATTCAGTAAACTTGGTAGGATTGGTGAATTATATCAGACACCAATTGTTTATTTCAGTGCACATCAGCATGCTTCCATCTGTTAGTTAATGACAGAAAGATTTCCCCCCCCCCATTAATTAGGGTGTGTTCTTTTCATCTGAAATTCACTTAATCTATATTAACTCAACGGAATAGAACTTATCGGAACTTATTAGAACTTTATTGTTGTACACCCTCCGTTCTCTAAAGATCTTCCTATTTATTGTAGCAGAGAATTCAAGGCAAATATGAGAGAGAATATGAAAGTGGGTCCTTTTGTTCATCTAGAAAGGAAAGAGAATGTGGTTGTGAGAGAATATGAAAGTGGGTCCTTTTGTTCATCTAGAAAGGAGAGAATGTGGTTGTGACTTTGTGAGAGTGTAGAATTATGTGGGTCCGACAAGTGGAATAAAGTAGTATGAAAAGGGAACAAACCTTTACCAAATAGGGAATAAAGTAAAAAGTAGGAAGATTTTTTTGAAAATAGACTTAACAAGTAGGAAGTTTTTAGAGAACGGAAGGAGTAGCTGAATATTGAGTTTGAATATCCCTGATTGGAACTAATTTGAACAAATTTGCACTTTTTAGGACTTATTTGAAGCAGTGGCGGATCTAAAAAATATAATTAGTGGGATCAGAACAAAATTGAAGAAATTTAGAGGGGTCAAATGGTTAAATCTATAAGGAAATACACCAAAATCTCAAAATTTTAAAGGGTAAATTCCATATTTTTTAGGTTTTAGTGGGGTCAATCGACGCCACAATGGGCTATGTGGCTCCGCCACTGATTTGATTGATTCATTAACTTTTTTTTTAAAAACCTATTATCCCTAAAAACATTTTTGTAAGGTAATGGAACATAATTATATAATCTGGAAGATTTGTGGTTCTAGGTTTTGAAGCTGGAGGTCATCATACCCCATCGAACATCAAACCTTGGTCAACAATTGGAGATGAATCAACCATTATCGTATCTACTGACCTTTCATCATGCTTTGAGCGGAACAAAGTGGCACTTCGAATGGATGTTTTATGTGACAATGATGGTGCCAACCCTTGTCCTAGTGGTGGTGTAGGAGTCTATAACCCTGGATTTTGGGGGATGGTAAGAAATAAAAATTAATTTTTCCTTAGTTTGTTCTTAAGGATTTGTCCTAAAAGACCAGAAGACATTCTAAACTATATACATTTAGATGTCCTATGTGGGACAAGTCTGAAAAAGCAAAGCAAGCAAAAATTATTCTTGAATATCATACTTCCTCTGTCCCAACTTATTTAATTGCTATATGAGCCTTTGACACGAGTTTTAAGGGGATTGAAAAAGTGGAGAGAAAGAAGTGGGTGGATGGGTGTGAGGCCCAACTTTAGAGAAATAGCAGAGTGAAAAACTTGCCAAATTAATTTTGTAGCAAGTATTTTGACATATTTATAAAAGGAATATGGAGCAAGTAAATTGGGATGGAGGTAAATTGGTTTTTGAGTCAATGTGAATTTCTTAAGAATTTACATATTCTTATCAGGGATTTGTTCTTTAACCTTTCTAAATTATTCTCCCGTATTTAACATTACAGAATATTGAACAAGGGAAGACCTATAAAGTAGTCTTCTATGTTCGATCAATGGAATCAATTAATATTGCTGTGTCATTGACTAGCTCAAACGGAGAGCAAGTGCTGGCCACCAGCAATGTGATGTAAGAGTTGTACCTTCAGTGGAAGATTTTAAATACAAATCGTGCACTTTAACTCCAATAGTTTATTATGGCAGTGCTGATGGGGCTAAAATTGCTAATTGGACAAAAATGGAGGTTATGCTGGAAGCCAAAAGTTCAAATTCAAATTCAAGGCTTCAGTTAACAACCACCAAAAAGGGAGTACTTTGGATTGATCAAGTATCAGCAATGCCGACAGATACCTATAAGGTAAATTTCTTGTCCGAAGATGGCTCCGTGACCCTAATCGATTAATTAATGCTATATTTTATATTTGAGTCCACAATGTATGTAGATATATAATATATAAGCAATGTAAGCATGATATGTGCAACATATGTGCAATATATGTACATATGCAATATCGTAATTTGCTCATGTGTACAAGAGTTTTATAAAATATTAATTGATAACAAATATGAGGTTATGAGATGTGATGTGAAATCAAATGAGAAGATGAAAAATATTTTTTTTGGCATATTTTTAAACTGAATATGCATATTTTTTGACTAATTGTGCAACTATTATATCATGTGCATTTTCTTGAACAGATAATGCATCTTTTTTTTTCAAGAGAATATATTTTTAGCACAAAAATTTATATATGCATATAGTTTAAAAATATGCAAAATTGTCCTTGTCATCCTTCTCATTTTGAAACGTGTTTATTGGATCCCTCCCCTATATATATGTATATTAAAACTAGAGTGATTTGGCCACGGTAAAGATGAAAATGTTGGTTTCGTCTTTGCATATATATCATGTATGTACATTTGATTTAAAATTCATGATCAAACATATATTCCATGAACTGTGAACTAAAGTTGTTAGCTTCAAAACATTTGTGATTAACGCATTGGAAGATGCAAGTACTCCCTCCGTCCTTAAATAGAGTGCCCATTTTTCCATTTATGTTTGTCCCAAATAGATTTCCCATTTCCTTATTTGGTATGGGTCTACCAATTAAAATATTATTTTGCTTTCAACTTTTATAATATCACCCACTTTCTCATATGACCTACATTCTCTCTCCTTAATAAACAATTCATAAAAAGTGTACCAACTTCTATATTTAATTATGATTTAATACAACTAAAGTCCTACACATGATTTCTTCTTAATACTTGTGCCCAAAAGAAATGGGCACTCTATTTAGGGACGGAGGGAGTATTACGTATAAAATTGTGCATTCCTAGGAACATATTCTCCCTCATCGATACTTGTCAGGATTTTTCTCTTGTACTTTAGCAAATATAATCTGTTCATGTAGGGACATGGATTCCGCAAGGACCTCTTTGATAAGCTTGTTGCTTTGGAACCAAGATTTCTCAGATTCCCAGGTTTCCTTCTGTACTAAACTCTCGTTCATTTCTTGTATTTTTGGTCGTATATGGTGTTGGAATTTCCTTCTCTTTTCTAAAAGCCACCTTTTCCTGATGTCGTCACATATACATATCATCAAACTTATGTGTTGTATCAGGTGGTTGCTTTGTTGAAGGCGAATGGCTGAGAAATGCTTTTCGATGGAAAGAAACTGTTGGTCCATGGGAGGACAGGCCTGGACACTTTGGAGATGTTTGGATGTACTGGACTGATGATGGACTTGGTTACTTTGAATTTCTTCAAGTAGGACTTTTGAACTCTTCTTTACCTTTGATTTTCACTAATTTTAAGAATATAGTGAAGTATGGCTAATTATAGTGTTTGGAATTCTGATAGTTGGCTGAAGATCTTAAGGCAGCTCCAGTATGGGTAATTAATAATGGTATGAAGTATGAACATATTTTTTGTTTGATTGATTCTCTTCTTTATAGTTTAAAGTTCCCTGGCTAATTAATTGATGGTTCTGTATCTGCTATTCTGATTATCATAGGAATTGGTCACCAAGATCAAGTTGAAACGTCGGCAATTGCTCCTTTTGTGCAAGTATGTCTTGTCTTTTATTTAATGATAATACTTTTGTCAGCTTCTTATAGACTATGCTAATGGTATCATGCTCAGTTTTATTGGAGGGATCTCTTGTGGAATACTATCAGTTAAAGTCTAAAGAATTGGTCTATTTGAGATAGAAGTTTCATTCATACATGTGTCTGATTTTCCAGTCAATCTCTTTCTCTTTCCAGAGCATGGCTGTAAAAAAAAAAGGGGGGATTTTTTTGATAACAGGTATACAGAAAATAAGTGTAAGAGGACTTCCCAACAACCATAAATAACCAAATAATTTCACCCTCAAAATCTTTAAACCTCTCCCAACCACATTCCCCATACCCCCAACAACACTAATGTGATGAACAGATGATCATGACTTCTAATTACAACTACTACATTCTTGGTTTTTGTTCTATGAGTGTAGGAGATGCTTGATAGTATAGAATTTGCTAGAGGTGATCCTTCTTCTAAATGGGGTTCCCTTCGAGCTGCAATGGGGCGTTCAGAACCTTTTGAGCTCAAATATATCGCTATTGGTAATGAAGATTGTGGGAAACCGTACTATCAAGGTATACTTTATTTACTTATAGTGGTGCTCAATAGTCAGCTTTATGACAGATTTGTTTTGGTTATTGAACTTCTTACAAGATCACAATGAAGAGAACAAAGTGACACAAAAATATTCTTTAGTTGCATAAAAAGATTCTCAGTTCTTCTGAGATCAATGCTCTATTAACAATATATACCGTGCCAGACCCAGTGACTATATTTTTACATTTGTTGATGGTATATTGGTATTACACTGAGACTTATTTTAATCCTTTTTGACCAGGTAATTACCTCAAGTTTTATGCTGCCCTGAGAAAAGCCTATCCAGATATCCAAGTTATCTCTAATTGTGATGGCTCAAACTCTCCATTAGATCATCCAGCTGATATGTATGATTTTCATGTAAGATTCTCACTATTTTCTCCTATGTCTCTGATCTATGTCTCTGATACTGATGTAAGATGAGTGTCCTTTTGTGTCTCTTGAATTTTGCCAGATATATACATCTGCAAATGATATGTTTGCTAAGAGTCGTAAGTTTGACAATACACGACGCAATGGGCCAAAGGTATATTAAAGAGATAAAGTTGCTAATATTATTTGAAACATAATGTTTCTCACTAATTGCCCTCTCTTTAACAGGCTTTTGTGAGTGAATATGCCGTGACTGGAAAAGATGCTGGCACAGGAAGCCTTCTTGCTGCACTGGCTGAAGCTGCATTCCTTATTGGATTAGAGAAAAATAGGTAACTACTGTATTCTTTAAGCGCCTTAATGTGAAAAGGTGGCTTCAATCTTTTCACCTTATTTGAATTTATAGCCGTTATCTATTCTTATTGGCCCTTATCAGAACCTACCAAGACTTTTTTTGGTTGTGAATTGAATTTGGGTGGCTCTTGTAAGAATTTATGGCCCCTTATCTGAACAATTGAACTTTTCTGAACTTATCGGCCCTTATGTGACCTTTTTTTTAAGGTGAAAAGAACAATGATTTGTGCTTTTTCTTCTAGCCATTTTAGCTACTATTGATAATCTCTGACATAAATATCTGCGATGTTTAGAAAATATTGAGAGTTTGCATAAATGCTTTCGGTAGAGTTCTTTGTGTCTATACCCACATAATCTTCTATTGTTGAGAAATTGTAATTTTAATTGAGTGCAGTGATGTTATTGAAATGGCGAGCTATGCTCCACTTTTCGTGAACACCAATGACAGACGATGGAACCCCGATGCAATTGTTTACGATTCCTCACATGTCTATGGTACGCCTAGCTACTGGATGCAACTATTTTTTGCAAAATCCAGTGGGGCAGCTCTTCTTAACACCGCGCTTGAATCCAGTTCCTCGTCACTTGTTGCGTCTGCAATTAGTTGGAAGAATGGAACAGACAACAAGAATTACATAACTATTAAGGTACAAACCTATTACTTATAAGTTATAACTTCTGCATTTCCAAAAGGTTCTGAAAATTTTCTTTTAGTAGGAATTTTGTGATGTCACACAGGACAATATGTTAGCATGCTCCTCTTTGGTCTTGGCATAGTAGCTACAAAGTGGACCAAGGGGTGATCCAAACTCAGGTGGCTTTTTAGTGGGGTCAGGGTCTGATAATCCGTTCCCACCTTCGGGACTCGCTGTTGGACAATCCCTGAAACAGTTTGAAAGTGGGCTTTTTTGCCCAAAATTCTTTCGACTTCCCACTGAATATCGCTAACTAGAGAGGCGAAGTAGTGAATATAAAAGCCAATCGCGCTCGGGATCCCTTTCTGGATCCCCGGGGGCGCGACAACTACTACCCGGGGAAGAAGTATATCAAAAATTGTTCTTCTCCTCCTCCATATATAAGATATAGAGTAAAGAAGAAGAGGAGGCATGACCAGAAGAATTGTGTGAAATAAGTAAATTGATTCAGTTGAGGCATAAGAACATTCTGATTTTGAATGATTCCCTCCAGACAGCTTAACTCCATCAAACCTCTAGAAATGGTGGTTAAAGTCTGTATAGGTGGTTGGTTAAGCATAATAGCAGCAACCAGAAAGTGCAAGTTTGGATACTGGCTACTGGAAACCTTCCATGTTCTTTACATATCTTTGTTGGTCGAATTATCTATTTGTTACTACTTCCTCCATTACAATATACCTGGCACATTACACTTTAGCACCCAATTTTAGGAGCATGATAGACAATGTAAACATGTGACTTTAATTTTTTTGAACATTCTTTAACTTAATTACTCCTCTTTAACGTGTGTAGTTTCTTTTTAAAAAATCCGTCCATGTACCCTGCCTATCGTGCTCCTAAAATTGCACGCCAAAGTAATCTGTGTCTAAGTAATATAAAACGGAGGAATTATTTTCGACGAAAAAGTGTAAAAACTCAAAATTTAGGTATCTAACCATGGTATCGATTTACCAATTTTCCCTTACTAGAGCACACACTCTAGTTACCTTTTAAGGGTATTGCAGTCTTTTCACACGGTATTAATTACCTATTTAAGGGCATTGCAGTTTTCATATGGTGTTACTCACCTAACAGTTGGGCAAATGGCATAACTCTGTTTCTAAGAATTCAATAACATGATTGCCATCAGTAAGTTGAAAGTCATGCAGAGTAAAATTTGCTGATTGTGGCAACTTCGCACAAAAAAATGTGCCTGAGCGGTACAAGTAGAGATATCTCATAATTATACCAAAAGCTTCCTTGATGCTACAGTAGAAGAAGTTTTGCCTACTCAAATTCCGACTTATGGCTTGCCTAGAACCTCCAGTTGAAACTTCGATCTTAGCAAATATGGCCGCTCTTTTTCGCTGCATATTAATGAGCTGTAAAAGTTGTTATTTCAATTCTGTTCTGATATCTGTCTCATGGTCTCCCTGTTTTATTAGGAGACGCAATAAGGTTTACATGGTAATTTTTTTTTGAGTTTCTAAAAGTTGTTATAATTTGTGCAGATTGTGAATTTTGCAAATAATTACGTGAACCTCAAGCTCTCCATTGGATTCAATGATAATTCTTTAAAGCTAGCTGGGGCTATGAAGACCACTCTCACCTCTACTAATGTAATGGATGAGAATTCATTTCAAAATCCTAACAAGGTAAAATTTGAAACCCATGACTTAAGTCTACATGTCATTCTTGATGATTGATTGCTTATAATTGTCTAGTCTAATGTGGTTTTACTCTTTTATTTAGCTAAAATAAGAAATAATGTCCTCATTTACGTTTTTATTACACCTGTCATGTTCACATCAAACAACAAATATGTGTCTTACTCCCTTGTCCGAAATTAGTTCTCACATTTTCCTAACTTCTCATAATTAAAGATGGGAAAATTTGACAAAAATAGACTAGCCTATGGACCATCAAACATATATAGATTAATTCTAAGAAAATGTACAAATCTGAACTATGAACTATGAACTGAGCTAATATAGGTTTATAATGTCAAAGTTTTGAACTCAAGCATCTAAATCACTAATATAAATGAAAAAAAACTTCCTTAAGATGTCGAAAAGGAAGATTGACTTATGAAAGTTATATTTTCATTCTTTTTAGCGCTTTAGATGCATGGAATTCCAACTCCGACATCACTAAGTCTATTTCTGTTAGCATTTCATAGTTCAGTTTCCTTTTTTTTTGGGTACATTTTCTTAGTAAGGTCTATTATGGTTTGATGGTTCATACTTTACTGTGTTTTTGTCAATTTTCTTTATAACAATTTTCCCTTTACAATAGTTAATTCCTTCTTTAAATCATCTTTTGACCACTTAATTTGAGTAACGACGTATCATGAAATTCATTCATACTATTATATCATTACTATGCTAGGAAAAGTGACAACTTTTTCCGAACATTCTAATATAGTATGTGTGTGACTATTAAATTCTGACGGATTGAGTGTGTGTTCTTTCAACACTAGTAGAGGTGCTTAACAATTTTATCAGATTTTAGCACCCTCAGAAAAGCCTTTGTCAGATGTATACTTGAGACTGAATTTTTCTTGGTGATTTTGTTGCTGGCAGGTGATTCCATCTTCATCTCAATTCAAATTAAATGGTAAAGACACAAATGTTTTGCTCCAGCCATATTCTTTCACATCATTTGATGTGGTACAAGAAACAACAAGTCACATCTTAATCAAGGATGCAGATTCTGGCCTAAAATATTCTTTCTGAGTTAATTCATACACAGCACACACATTCAAATACGAATAACGGGCTTTTGTACACTAATGGTCTTTGTTTTCAGCAATCAGCCTTTTGATCCAATTCTTAACAAGTCCAAACAATTATTATCAGCTGTTCAAAATTTTTATTTATGGTGCAATGATTGTATATAGATGACATTCTCATCAATAATACATAGAAGAAAAAGATTAAGTGACATTCTCATAAGATCTCTTTCCACTCCTACGACAGGAGTTTGATTCTCATCCCTTGTAAAACTAATCTCCAATTTTTTTTCTCTCTTGTAAGGGAATTCTCCTTACCTAAAAAATAAAAATCTAGTATTCTTTCATTATGGGGTTTAAATGTTACCACCTGTTTAATCAAGCTGGATTATATAAATACCCATCGTTCAAATATGCCCTCTTGCATGGTACAATCAATTCAAAACAACGTGAAAACAATGTACTTCATAAAATGCTCGCATGCACTGCGATTGTTGCATACAAAAGTACATTTGTCTAAATTAAAGAAGATCCTTGTTAAATCGCAAATGATAAGCAAAAAGTAAAGGACAAAAAGATATCGAGCAATGTAGAAACAACATCCGTCAAAAAAAAAAAGAACATCTTCATAGAAAAGCAAACGACAAGCAAATAAGCAAAACACAAAAGAACGTTGAGTAGAGGTGATCAAAGGTTAGCCTTTTTTTTGATTTGGGAGATGAAGCCTAAAAATGTATTTTCGCAATGCCGATTTTGCCAAAAACCGCTATTGTTGGCTGAAAAAGCAGCTTTAATTTGGGCACAAAAAGTTGGCACAGCCCGGCCGGACTAATGGGCAAATTTTTTTAGGATCGGCACGGCCCGCTATTTGATCACCTCTAACGTTGAGCAATATAAAAAGAACATAAAGTGTTAGGAAGGTTATAATATCTTTAAAAGTAAATAATTATATCATCTGGTTATTCTTTATGTTAGAAAAATCATAACATGAAGTATTATTCATAAAAAGATTCTTTAGTACCACATGATATATTATCAATGTTCAAATTGACAGCAACAAGTCTTATCATCAATACAACCTCCATTTTGCCATCCACCATATTTATTGATACAAATGTCCACGCATGTCTGCTTATTGCATACTGGAAGTAAAATTGGAGGGTTAGGAACCACGCATGTATCCCCTACAAAATAGAGAAACTAGATAGTCAAAATTACAAGGAAAAAAAATTAATATAATGCACTACTAGTGTGAGATTTACAAAATATACAAAAAAAACTAACGAAATAGTTTCAAATAGAAGAAATAAGATTCGACAAATACCGTATGAGGAAACAAAGAGAGAAATTGTGATGATCAAAAAGCACAAAGAAGTTTGGTTCATGGTTGATCCTTGAGTGTAGAAAAGAGTTAGTTAACAATAAGTATTACAATGGTAGTTCTATATTAACACATAATAGCTAGTGTATATACACCAAGTTATATCGTCTACTTCCTGGCATGGTAGATAATCACACACTATCAAAGGTGATTTTTTTCTTTATTGGGTAATGATAACTTTCTTATAGAGGTACAAAAGAAAAGTTTAAGGAATCTTTTTTTCAAATATATTGATAACTTTCCTAAATTGTGTATGAAATTGCGAAAAAAAATATCTATATATATGAGTTAATACGCTAGTGTATGGGGGAATCTGACAAGTTCGTTTCTATCTAGTAATTCGTGAAAAATTCTGGAAGAATATAAGAATATCTATTCTTCAAATTCAACTTGACGAGTAGGTGAGAAATCTAAAAAGTGCTTTTTCGGGGTTCATCGGAATGTGCATGTGCGGTTCCTAAGGGATATACAATTTTACCCTAATCAATTGACTTTATCGTGAAAGATTACTTTTTTTTAGTCCAAGAAGTCGATAGCGAAATCTCAAATCAATTTATTGGTCTTATGGAATATCTCAGTATCGAGGACGATACCAAAGATATGTATTTGTTTATAAATTCTA
Source organism: Beta corolliflora (assembly GCA_947648045.1). Classification (NCBI taxonomy): domain Eukaryota; kingdom Viridiplantae; phylum Streptophyta; class Magnoliopsida; order Caryophyllales; family Amaranthaceae; genus Beta; species Beta corolliflora. Next base: position 243,812 of record CANSZD010003415.1, on the reverse strand, counting down.
TTAAGTACATATGTTAGATATGGATATAATCAAATACTGAAAGAAGATTTCACGAGTCATCCATATGTAAGGGTAAAGAGTGTGTTCTGTTTAGCTAGATTTGGCATATTAAAACTTATCTTAACTTTCATGAACTTATAATAGCTATAAATTGAGTGGTTGTTTGGTATACATGGGAATTTAATTCCCATAGGAAGTTCCATTTCCTAGGAAGTTAATCTCCTTATGTAATTCCTAGGAAATGACCTTAATATGTTTGGTTGACATCAAGGAATTTGCACTTCCCATGAATTGATGTGAAATTCTGGCTAGGTGAATGAATTCTCACGTTTAGTGGGAATTATAATTTTTTCATTGCCCCCTCACTTCATGTGAACCAAAATCAGAAAATCATGAGAATTTCTATTACCTACATAGTTTCTTATATACCAAACAACCACATAATATCTTAGCTTATCTTTTATGGAATAAGTTGAACAAAAACACACCATAAAAAGTAGGGCTGTTCAAAAATATCCGATCCGACTGATCCGATCCGCGATCCGGTCGATCCGATCCGAAATTTCGGATATCCGATCCGTTTTTTTAGATTTCGGATTTTTCTGATCGGATATCCGAAAAAAATCGGATCGGATACGGATCGGAAATTTTTTAATTTCGGATATCCGAAATATCCGAAAATATTTGAAATAATAATTTTTAAAAGAAAGTTCTGGAAGTTTTTGAAAGAAATTTAGGTTTTAAAATCCTTACCAGTAAGGCAGTAACCTAACATCCAAACTTTACATCTCAAACCCCCAGCCAATATTGCCGCACGCCACTAACTCTTCATTCCTCGCTTGCGCGGCACAACCAGTCTGCCACAACACGCCATTGTTGCATCTTCCACTGACCACCAGAACTGCAAACCCCTTCTTGCCTCTTCGACTACTCACCACCGTCGACCACCACGCGCCCCCCTTACCTCTTCGTCTCCTTACCACGTCCACCGGTTGGCCACCACGCGCCACCTTCCTCTTCGACTCTTCGCACTCTGAAAGACCGCCACCTTTCCTCTCCTCGAGCACCACAAACTTGACACCACCGCCCCACCGCATCACCGTAAGAACCACCAAATGATATAGTGGTTAAATGTTTGCACCAAACATGGAAACTATGAAAAGTGGCTACAGTATGTCAACATTTGGTTTCGTTAGTGATGGGCCCAAATTGTAAGAAAAACAACCAAGAAAAAGCTAAAAACCGAGAAAAGTTCAAGTGATAAAAATTTCGGATATCCGTTCATCCGATCCGAAAATTTCGGATATCCGATTTTTGGATATCCGATTTTTTTCGGATCGGGTTCGGATCGTTGTTTTGCCGATTCGAAATTTTCGGATATCCGAAATTTCGGATCGGATCGGAACGGATATCCGAAATGAACAGCCCTAATAAAAAGGATACTCCATAGATAGGCTGGACAAGTCCTTTTGAGGATGTTGAACACAATCACATTATTATCTTCCATAATTATTGTGGAAGCACCAATCTCTCTAACTAATTAAATCTTGTTTTGCAAAGAGATAGTGTGTTAGCGATACGAGAGTAAGATAAGCCGATGTTAAAAGCACGAGCCCAAAACTTGATTTCATTATCATCACATAAGATCACACTGGTAGCAAATTTTTTTTAAAAAAATAGGCAAAACCTTCAAAGATTTGGTACTTAATAATACTCCATCCGTTTTCTTTTGTTGTTCCTGTATTCCCCATTGAGAAATTTAAATATGTTGTTCCTATTTTGAATCTTTCCATAAATAATATAATTTATGAATTAAATTTTTCATTAGTTTTAAGTTGTAATAAATGTGTTCACACTATTGAGTAGTCATTTTTTACCTTTTGACCCCTCAAACTTTTGTCTAATTGATTGTCTAACATAAAGTAACTCAAAGAGCAATAAATGTGTTCACATTTGTTTGTTATTACTTTACTTTTTTACCCCTCAAACTTTTTGTATCATTGGTTGTCTAATATAGAATGACTCAAAAGGGCTAGAATCTTTATTTTTAGTTAATTTAATTTTATTTAAAATAGTGGAATCTTGCCCATTTTTTGAGTTGCATTGGTTTCTTCCCCGATTCCAAATAGGAACAACAAAAGAGAACGGAGGGAGTATAACGTAGGAGCTAGTAACAAGTTAAATTGTATAAACACCTGATAATGCTTAAGAATGTCTTATCATAAGACTAATGCTATGTTCACTTCACCATAATTTGAGAACTTATAATATATTCTTGTTAGAATCAGATCATACCATATCAAACTAAAAAATTACAAATTAAAGCAAACTAAAATTTCTTATTCTCATTTACTTATAAACAAATATATAAATTTCGTATTTGTATATAATTATGATTTAAGAATATTAGTTTTTGAAAAATACACTCTCTTTATCTTTAGTCTTTACTTGAATTTGTTCAACTAATCCTAACATACATAGTACTGAATAGTAACACTCCTTCCAAATCCCTGAAAAGCCTCCCAAAACAACCTAACCCACATTATGCTTTGACTTAATACATACTTCACTCTTTAGTCTTAATACATATTTTTTTTGAAGAATTGAAATACAAAAAGAATATAATGAAAAAGAAATGAAAGAGGAATCCATGAATGTCCAAATTCCTAATCACTTTCCCAAAAAGGAAAATGCAGCCATCTTAGAATTCTTCCCCACTAATTTTATTTCCACCTTCAACAAACCTCACCTTCTCCATTCCTACCCAAAAAACCTCAAAAATCACACAACAAAAAGAAAATCACACTTGAAAACCAAAATCTTTATAAAAAAACAGCTCAAAAAATTTTCAGCTAAATTTTTTTCTTCAGTTAAAGTTTACATCTTTATCAAAAAAAAATGGAGGAATCAACCCTCCAAAACTACAGACCCACCAACTGTTTAAGAAACTATTTCACTTCAAGTTTTACTCGTTGTTTTCCATTAACACCTTGCATCAATGGCGGATATTCGGAGCTCCGAATTGAGGATGATTCCGTTGATGGGTCGTCGGAAAATCATGTTTACTGTAAACCCTTTGTTGTTCTTGATGTAATTTGGAACTTGGGGTTTGTTTTGGTGTCTATTTTTGTGCTGTTTTCCACCATTAGAGAGAAACCTTCAAGCCCTTTGAGGGTTTGGATTGTTGGGTATGCTTTACAGTGTCTTATGCATGTTGGGTTTGTTTATTATGAGTTTTTCCGTCGCCGGAATCATGGCGGTTCGGGCCGGGTTTCGACGTCGGAAGATCAGTCTTATTCAAGGTAAAATACTTTGATGGACTAAGTTTGCATTTGTTATTGCTAGTTTAATTTGATCAAATTTGTTGGTTTGATTAGTTTGTTTGTGTAATGATCATAATGTAGAGATGTTTTTGATTGGTGGCTTGTGCACTTGTGCTTGTAATTGCATGAAAGCCTTAAATGGTTGATGAGTGCAATTGGAGAAATTTTAAAAAAGTTTGCATTTTTTGTAAGTGGGATTGAATTTAATCATACTTTTGAGGTGCTTCTAAATGGTATTGAGTTTGGTATCTTTGATTAATGGGTTGTGATTGTGATCAGTGAACATAAACTGATAAACACAGGGAAGAAACAAGAAAAGTTGGCATTTTGGAATTGTTATTGAATTTAGACATCTTAATTGGCTTGTTAAATAATTAAATATGATGATAGAGATGTTTTGATCAGTGAGTTTTGCTTTTCACCAACTGTGGCCTGGAAGTGGTTGATAAACAATATATGTGAAACAGAAATGGTTGACATTTTTCATTACTGGGGTTTAATGAAAATGATTGGTGGGGATGTCTTTGGTTGATTTTATATGCTTGTAGTCTGCTGAAATTACTGAATCATTAATTGCTTGACTATTCACTATGTTTTGGAATTGTCAACTTATGGTCAGAGATTTGCTTTATGCATTTTAGGGGTCAAACTTTAGTGGCAACAGAATAAGGTTATGTTCAAGTAGAGTCACGGTTTTTTCTTAGCAATAATCACTTATTAGTTGCTGAGGGCACGGGAACTTTTAACTAGCTTATGAGTTCCTGCTTGACTTATAACCTCGTGCTTAAGGGGAGAAGGCAGAGGGGGTTTGGAGACCTGCGGTTGGTTGGTTGCAACTTATGGGTAGTGGTCTATCTACAATTCGGTTACCAAGTTATAGAAGTATGTATTTACGCCTCATTGTGGCTGGAGACTGCACCTGTACTCTTCCCTGACATATGATGGAAAGGTTGAGTTAAATTCCTGTAGTCATTTTGCCTGTAGAAGGGTAATTTGTTTATTTTTCTATTTTTTGTTGGAATTGGTGTCTACTTAAGGTCATTTTCTTTGAGAAGTTATATGGATACCATTTTCACCTGATCCATTTTTGTGTGTGGCTATTTTACTCTTGGCTCGTTGTAAATAGTCACTCTTACTCTTTTGTGGGGTGTGATAATAGCAGTCGTTCCTCTAAAATATCAATATTTTAGGATTTTATTTCCTAAACTATTGTAATGATTAATGTTTTATACAATGCCGAGTTTAGTACACGTGGAAAGCTCTCCGTTCAGTGCAATACATAGCAGTCTTTGTAAAGTCATGTGAATTGTGAAGTCTATAGTGTTTAGGGGATGGAACTACGTGACTATTATGTTTGAAAAAGAGGGAGCATATATTGGAAAGTAAATCCATGATTGTTCTTAATCTGCTTATGTGATTGCTTCTGATATTTTATCTCGGACTATGCAAGTTCTATCAGAGATGATTGTTTGGCATACAACCTACACCTTAGCTTATTTCTAGATACTGTCTAAGTTCTTACATGCAGTAATAGACTAATAGTTGCCTTTGCTGGAAAAAAATACTCGCTTTGCGTTCTTGGCGTCCTTATTCTGTTGTTGATTCATTGAGATTTGAAAGCATCACCATTAAACCTTAATTCCTTTGATTTTCAGCGTTATGAAGAGATTGGAATCAGTGAACACAGTAGCATCTTCGTTTTGGTGGGTATTTGGATTTTACTGGATTGTTTCAGGTGGCGAATCCCTTTTACAGGATTCTCCCCGCCTCTATTGGTAAGCAGATATATATATATCTTTTTGTTTCTTTCCAAATCTACCTTCTAAGTGCACCAGTTTCATGTATCGAAAGAAATTGAAAGAGCTTTCTATCATGCATTATAATTTATAAAAAGTGACTGATAAGAATAGGCTGAAAGAACTGATTCACTCTTAAAAATACATTGTGGAGTTGTTATATATTTGTGGCAATTAAAAGTTTATAGCCACTAAGTTCAAGATTTAAGTTGCTCCTCCCCAAGTGGTGTTAACCCTTCTGGCTAGTAGAGGGCTGTGCTGTAGTGACTTAAGAAAGTGTATCATTTGTATCTTCTTTTAGTCTCTTCTCTTAATATGACATTGCTCTAGTGGTATGTTGTTAGACAAGCTTACTGCATTTTACATGTTATTAGTTGCATCAAATGCAGGTTATGTATTGGGTTTTTGTTGTCATGTTGTTCTTACTGCTGCTGTATTATTGTTCTTTTATATGCTACATCTGAGTCAACTGGTAAGGTTACTTTCCTTACAAATTTATGGATAAGATCTAGGTTGGTAACAAAGGGAAGTTCCTGTAGTTGAGTACAGTATAAATATGCTTCATCTTCTTTCTAGTGGCATGTGTTTCTCTTTTTGTATGGTGATACGTACATCTAGGATCTTCCTAGGACCCCGTCTAAGGTGGGATCCATATTGGGCAGATGTGTTGGTGTTTCTGTTTGGGAACCATTCAAGGTGGTGATCAATATTTAGAGTCATGCAAGTGAGTCGAGATAACTGGATGTTTGTGTTTGTGGTACTGTTCAGAGGAGTTGAGAAGGAGGTTTTAGCATCAGTGACGATCAATGCGAGAAATATGGTCCTTCAGCTCCTTTTGTGTTGGTACTAAACTAGGAAGTACTTCACAAGTCCAGGTTCCAGATGGAAGCTGGTGAGATGAGTGTGATCAGTTGTGAATGCTATGTAGTTACTGCCATGTTCAGAGAACCATCAGTGATAAATCTTGCTAGGACCTTTTCTAACCCAGTTGTACTGGTCTCCATCTGTCCTAGCTTATTGGTGATCTTTTTGGTCTCAATTTATTATAAATCACGACAACAGGATTTTCTATGACTTTGGATCCAATATCTAAGTTCGTAGCTGGTTCACTACACCTTTTCCTTGTTCCATGGTGTTGGGGAGAATAGCTTCATTTGTGTCGTTCTTTGATGGCATGGCAATGCTTTTTTTTTCGTAAAAAATGAGAAGAGCTCTAATTCTTAATCCGACTGTTCAAAGGCCATCATGGAGCTGTTGTGTGCAATCTTCACCATGTAGCTTATGGATAGATGATGAAAAGTTAGTTGGTGCTCCATGTTCTTTTGGGGGTACGACTATTAAGTTGGTATGTAAAATGACAGTATCGTATATGAGTGGATCTTCGGGGGTAAATCTTGTTTGAAGCGTCCAACGCTTAATTTTTCGAATGTGCAAGTTATGACAAGTTGAGAGGGTACTAGATAAATGAGGCATATTGTGGGAGGTGGAGGTGTATACAATTATACATTACTAATCTGACTGGCAATGTTTCGCGACAATGCTTGTGAATCATTTCACAACATATATTCTACGAAGTGACACATTGACAAATAAGTTTTAAAATGCTGTAGCCAATGAGTGAATATTAATTTGTATCATATAAGCGAATGGAGAATTAAATGGTTATATTTTGGTCATGTGTGTGCACTAAGCCTCACCCCATAAGACATAGAGGGTTGTGCCTTTACAAGAGTCTGCTTGTGCTTTTAAAATCTAAGGTTCAAGCATTAAGTGTCTCGTTTTATGTTACTTAGACTCTTCATTTTATGTTGGATCCTTGACACTCCAACATGGATATTGATACTTCAACACTTCATTTGGGCCAAAATCATGGGAAGGTTCATTTAAATATAGATAAGTCGGACACTTAGACACGTACATGTGTCTGAGTAACATAGTTCCCTTCGCACACCTTTCCTCCTTCCAATAAAAAATTAAAATAATTATTGTGGGTACACAAGGAGGCAGTATTGTAGGGCATTAGGTTGTTCCCACGTGATTTTGTCAAGATTCAAGAATCAAGTTTGATCTCTTCCCACTTCATATTCATCGGGCACAAGAAGACAGTGAGGGCAATATGCATGCTATTTGTTCTTTTTTTTGGGAGGGGAGTTAGTTAATGTCTGCTTGATGTCCTTGCAATACCACTTGAATATATCTCTCCCTGTATTACTTGGAATGTGGATGAAACCCCCAATCAGTAAAATGAATTGCGTGCTCCCTGTCTAAAAAAAAAAATTGGGGTGTCCCGAAACTCAGGTCGGGATGCTGGATCTGAGCCTGATTATTGACAAACATGTGTGGTTTGTCTGAATCGCAGACCAATAATTATCCATTGATCCCTTGCTGAAATTACTGACTTGGCTTGGCTCAGAACATGCCTTTTGTGGTTTATCAGTGAAGGAGCCTGATTATTCCAAAACTCTGCTTGATGTCCTTTGATTATTCCTTACCCTTCATCATAATTAAATTTTATGGTCCCTTGGACTGTTTGTTGATTAACCATGCCAGTTCTTTCTCTTTCCATATAATTACTGAAAAGAAAATGATTTTGAGTTTTTTGGGATCCTTCACTGATTGCTCCCCCACCAACGCTCTGTTGCTCACCTTAAAGCAAACAAACTCGTCGCAAACCGCTAAAATTTTGACTGAAGAGCAGATCAAAGTCTGGAAGAGGAAAAAAAAAAACAAAAAAGGCACAATCAGGTTGTGTACGTAACACATTGAGGCCTAATTATTGGGTTGACAAAATGTTGTCTTGAAACCACCAGTTGTAGATTAAGATGTTCACCTCAAATGAAGGGCAAAAAATCTTGGACCATTTGTGGTGCCTCCACCAGTGCAAGCTCTCATATTCACTAGTTCAGATTGTTGTCTTTTGATCTTATTTTGCTTCTGCAGTTGATTTCTTAATTTCTGTAAGTTGTCTTACTAGTACTAGTTTGCACATGTGGAAGATTTTTAACGACATCATATTATCATAAGTATCGCCATATCATTAGTAGGTATATGACTCAAGATGGTTATGCTTGGGGAACATGATAATTAATCTTTTGTTGATTTGCAGGTTAGCTGTAATATTCCTGGCACTTGATGTGTTCTTTATGATATTCTGCGTAGGAATGGCCTGTATAATTTGCCTTGCTCTCTTTTGTTGTATCCCGGTTGTGGCAATTGCTTATGCCATGACAATTAGAGAAGGAGCATCTGAAGATGAGATCAGACAGCTTCCAAAGTATAGGTTTCGTCAGTCTCATGCGTCAAGGATGTCAGCAAACACAAATGCTGTTGATGAACTAGCCTTGCAGTTTGAAGATTCTGTGAGTGGCTGTGTTTATTTTATCTTATATATGATCATATACTTTAGGCATGAATTTTTTTCCATTTTTTTCTCAAAGAACTCAAGTCTAGGGCATCAACATCAAGCATATTGATGCTATTAGGATAACTTTAGTGGTTAGCAAAGATCAATAGGCCATTTGTTTAAGGAAAAGTTATGGAAAAATTCACTTGAGAAACCTAGTTCACTTTCTTAAAGGTGACTGAAATCTGATTGATATGAAATGTAAGATAGCATAACCTAGGAATAAATAGGTGGATCAAATTGGATTTACCAAACTCGATATCCGTTGCACCTCTATTCGAGTTTTGATTTTTTTTCAAAAATACAGCTCGGATTAGATTTTCTTTCCTCATATTGGGTCGGACTTGAGTCGGATTAGGACGATCACAAATATCAGAGTTTTAGAAAACAATTACACTATATTTACTTGATGTTGAAAAGTGCAAACATTAGATGTTATTTACAAAATGGGAACTCACCTTGTGACTTTGATGTCAAAACCCCTACTTATTTTCGTGAGTAGTGGATTTCCTTATATCCCCCTACTCTCAACAAGCGTTAACCTCGTGTAGAGATGTTGAAAAGTGGTCAAGGAGGGACCCAAAAAAAAAAAAGATGTTATTTTGATACATCAGTTGATGAGGTGGCAGTATTGTTCGGATTCAAGTCAAATCTTACATAAGCTCATTATCCTGTTGAATTCAAATCAGAAATTCATTTTCTCTGATTTGGATCAGATTTTTGTTCTTTGGATATCATATTTCCATCCCTAAGTCCATAACAAGGTGTCTTTAGGATCTGACTGGTTTGTCTACTTTGCAGGAATGCTGCATTTGCTTATCTCGATACGTGGAAGGAGCGGAATTATGCACCCTTCCATGCAATCACAGTTTCCATTATGGATGCATCAGCAGATGGTTGCGGATAAATGCTACCTGCCCACTTTGCAAATATAATATCAAGGCCAAAGGTGATGCATTGGTCTGATACACATGCTCTCTGAAGCTGTGATTATTAGTGCCTCAGCTAAGTCTTCTCCCTTCGAAAGTGTTGGAGATCAAAAGTGCTGAAGTACTGTGACATCTCAATGATCTGTTGACAGCTACTGACAGATCATGTAGAAAGGCAATTTGTAGAGAGAACTGTTTCCCCCGGCTTGTGTAGTCTTAACTGTTAAACTAGTGTAAATAGTCAATTTTCTAATCAGGCTTCTTTCTTTGTTTATTGCCCACCATAGCATCATTTTTCTTGGTAATTTTGATCTTGAAGCAACTGACCATTGAGTTGCTGTAGAAGATGTTGGCATTATAACTATGTTGTTGAAGCAACCTAAGAGGCAGTACCACTGTATAAACCATTGGCCTATTAGCCAAATTGGTATAAAAAAAAATCCTTTTGCCTCTTTGGTAAATAAAAAAACCCCGTTGCTCGAGTGATCTAGAAAAATGCAACTCCACATTGGTAAATATGGCACATTTTATTTAGCATAACTAATTCCCCTAATGTGATTAATGCAAATTAAGGGTTTTGTAATGATTTAGCTAGGATGAACCGATTCAATCCCAGAGATTGGGCACAAGTGTTTCTCAAGGAAATGAAGGAATACCGAAAAAAGGTAGCATACATTCGCGGCTAGGAAGTTGTAGCCTTTTCGAGGCGAAACACTAAACGCATCTAACAGAGTTATTGAAAAGATTTGAGACAAACTTACCACTACTGAATATGGTAAAAGGTGAAAGCTGGAGTATTAATTAACAGAAATGACCAAACTCCATCTAGCACCCCCCTCTATAGGAAAGACAATAATCAAGGTCCTTGTAGGGTTGACGGAATGCTGGTTCCATCACCCCATAGCAACTTTATGCACAAGAAAAAGGGCTAAAATATAGGATTATTCAAAACAGAAACAACTAATGCTAAGTCAAGAATTTTTTTTTTACATTGCCCTTGATAGATTGTCACAAAACAGAAGGTAATCAAGTACAATGTTCAAGCATATACATTCTGCTGAAATGGACAAAGATGTGCATATCTATGTTTTTCATCAACTCTGGGATCTACAGGACAAAGTTTATCTTCTAATACAAATACACAAGTAATCTCAGTGAAGTAATCAAAGCCCAAAAACAAGATGAATTGCTCCTTCAAAACAAGCTACAAAAGAACAGATTAATATATTTTTTTTAAAAGCCAAACAGTTAAAAAGCTGGCTGATGCTTTCCTTATACATTCTTGAGCTTCTTCATCTTCGAAGGTGGCCATCGGCCCTTCTTCCTCATCTTTCTTTTGCGCATAAGCCGGTTCCTTCGAAGCCTGATCTTCTTTGCGATTTTCATCTTCAACTTCTGTTCAAGATTCAGCTGCACCTTTGACTCTAGTGGAAGACTTTGGACTGGAATGTTATCTTCTTTACTCTCTGACTGATCTCCAGCTTCTGCAGCCGGTTCTTCTGCAGCTGAGGCCATGGCAATGACAGTGCCCCTCTTTTGAGCAATTATTGGTGCATGGGCCTGTAAGCTGTGTCCAACTGTTCGATGCAATGTAACAGATACATGTTGCAGCCTGACTGCTGAAAGCCCACCTCATAAAAATCAGATATCCATCAAGGCAGTATAACACATGATGCATCACACAGAGGTACAGGCCAGGATCAACCTTCATGTTCTTTTTATAATCAAAATTCAATTGTTGAAGGGCCACCAGAAAAGTAATACCAATCCAAAACAATACAGTAATACAGTGCTTATTAAGATTCATCCTCCAGAACAGCCTACAAATGGAAAACTATTAAAGAGAACTCAATCTCTTGATAAGGGTCCTTACTTACAAAAATAATAATACTTCCTCCGTCTGGAAAAAAATGAAACGCTTCTCTCTTTAATGTGAGAGCTTTTCCAGAGAAGCACTTCATTTATTTCAGAACGGAGGAAATATATTCTTGAGGCAATATACTATAATCCCCTGTGAAGCATGGAAACCTCAGCCATTCATAAACCCTTTCCTTACCCAAAACCTCAGCCGTTTCCATGGTAATGAAGCCCAAAAATCGCTAGAAGCCTACAACATGAGGTTCTCCCGTTTCCAAAACATTTCCATTTTCCAAACCCCAGCCTGTTCCGTGCTACATAGATAAGGCCTATAAGATACCCTTGAATTATCTATGTATAAGCAAAGATCTCACAATTAGCATATTAAAACTCTGTGCCCAAAGAAGTGAGTAAACTAATAAAAACCGGAGGGAGTATCTCACAAGGAGAAATAATCAACATGAGGGATGAAATTGTATTACTATTTGTAACTAACAAAGCAAGTCAACCTTTGATAGGAAGCTAGCAATAGAAATTTTCCTCTTTAATCCCACATTCCCATGTAAAGCCTCAAAATTTAAATTAAAGGCTCCAGAAATTGAAAATTTAACCAACTAATTAGAACTGAAAAGAAAGGAGTAAAATTTGGTAGCCCAATAAAACCCATAAGATAAGTAGTAATTCCCATCAATGCTACATCAACAATATTGTCATACAAGATTGAACAAATAAAACAAAGCATGAAATAGCATAAAATTGGACCCAAAATGACATAACCAAAGAAACACTCCAACTGTTCGACAAAATGCTCAAGTGAAACTAAAAATCAAGATAAAGCAAAAAAACAGCACAATGCAGAATAGAGACAAATGGGTAATTAAACAACTATGTAAAAAACACAAAACTATAAGAGATATCGTAGTATTTAGAATTCAATCACATAAAATTTGATATGAATGATGCAGAAAATTGAGACCCATAAAGAAGAAAAAGAAGAACTTACGGAAGGAAGAAGAAAGAGCAATGGAAGTGATAGGAGGAGCAGGAGAGAGAGAGAGGAGAGGTGAAAGGAGAGCCATTTCTCTGCTGAACGCAGTACAATGGAGGAGTGGCTTTTGGATAAGCTTTTGTAGGAGAGAGGGTGTTTTTTTCTCTCTTTTCTTTTGGGTGGGTTATTTTCTTGATTTACCAAAGTAAGTACAAGTTTTTAACTACGACAACTGACCTTTCGTTTAATAGACAAGTCGAGTTAAAAGTCATGAAAAGTTAATCACTCGTCATGTTAAATTGTCAACATGTTTACTAGCTTTATATTTTTTATAGGAAAATCCATGGAAATAATCCCAAATATGGATTATTCGAGTTACGGGATATCATTTTCAGAAACAATCCAATGACCTAAAAATATTGCTTAGGAGGTCAAATTCTAGTTAACTAGGTAATAAGAGGGGAGGGGGGAGTGAAGAAGTTCTCAAAATTTTCAAAAATAGGTTCATTGTACTCTAACTATTTTCATTTAATTTTTTTAAGATCATGGTCGTCTTCGTTAACTTCCTTTTGCTTGAGGGTCCTTCCTAGAAGGTTTGCTCGATGAGAAAGGATATAGGTCGTAAACATATTTTATTTTATTTTGCCTTGAATGAATTATCTTACTCTTGCTTATTATCAAAAAAGCTAAACTCCATTGAACAAAGATGTATATTAATATTCTTACTCTTACATGCTCTACTATGTTTCAAAAACTAACACGCAAGGTGGTCAATATACCTCGTGTTTCATAGAAAATATTTAGGTGAATATTTTTTTTCTTTTAAAATGTTCAAATCTCTAAATTTGCAAATCTTGAAGTCCCAATAGGCTAGTGTAATTATTAGTATAAAATACTCCATAGAAATAATGCAAATTTTTACATGAGTTTTCCTTAGCATGATCTTGCCTCTAGTAAATATTTGTTGTTACGTAAATTCTCTACTATATGACACCAATGGATAGGGTAGTAGCTTCCCTTTTCTTATGGGTTATGCATCTCCAACATGTAATTTTCATGAACGACTTACTTGCATTATCCTACTTCTTGCACACCAGCCTCTATAAAAATGGATCTATAATATAGTGTACAGCATACTTCTATATGAAATTCAAAGAATTCCAAAGATGAAAATCTCTTGTGCTCCCTTCTTCACTTTAGTGCTCATCTTGGGGCTTTCACATGGTAACATTCTCCTCTCTAATCACATATCAAAGGAGAAACTAGAAAATTACTAGCATTTTTTGCACGCTATGTGTGAGTGTCATATTAACATTTTTTTTTCTCAATTCGTTATGCATCAGTGTTACAAATTTTTTTATTCAAACAGACATTTATAATTATTTTTGATTTTTTTAATATATTTTTCTTAAATCAATGTTTCCTTGGTTTTTTTAGTTATTTGTTCATCATTATTCAAATATAGTATTGAGAGAAGGAAATATAAAGCAGAAAAAAGCTCATGCTTAAATAAAGTGGAAGAATTTTTGTATCAGGTTCAATCGTCGAATATTAATAAAGTGTAAGAGTTTGATTTATATAATTGAGATTACCGAATAATAAACAACATTTAAATTTTAAAATATTATCAATATAATTATTAATATGAAATTCAAGTTTTTATTTTTTTCTCCTCGGTTGTGTCAATCAATTTATATTGCAATTTAATTTTTTATCGAAATTTTTCACACATATGTAAGGGGAGGAAATCATTCTCCTTAATTTAATGTTTAATTCAAATTTCAAATTCAATTCCATTGTTAGCTTGTTCAATATATATGGTAAGTAGGAAGAATAAAAAATTATTTAATATATATGTCCATTTAAATTCATTAAGGGTACATCAGACTTTTTATAGGGGGACAACCATCTTCCTCCGCCCTTCACTTATATAATAGAGATTATAAAGGGTAACCAAAATTACATTTGTTTGCTTTAATTTCAACAACAAATAAATAATATGGTGCGTGTTGAGGTTCGGTGTCCGCTTTCCAATGTATTGGCTATAAATATCACAAGTTATTCAATGTACAATAATTTTAGATAAAGTGAATAGAATTCAATTATTATTATATATAAATAAATTTTATTCTTATAATAAAAAATATATATTTCTTTCATGAGCCTAATATTTCATTTTCAGTTTATTATATTAACCTCAATATTTGTTTTTGGTTCGGAAATACAATTCTAGATGGCTTGGCAAATGAACGTACATGCTTGCGTGGTCCTATTGGTCTTCGTGGAGGGTGCACCAAATATTCATGCGTAGAGGCTTGTGTGGAGCAATTTGGATCCAGTGAAAATGGTATTTGCATGGCAAATGGTGCTTGTTGCTGTAAAATTTGATCAAAATATAAACCTATCTTAGCTAATTGTCAATATCATGTGTGTATATATATTATATATTTATATATACATATATATTAGCGCAAATATAAGGATTAAGGAGTGTTACATTACCACTTTATAGTTATAGTCGATATCTACTCCACTATATAGTTATAGTTTTACTGCATTTAATTCAAAGGGATCGGAGCGAAATAATCACTCTCCGTGTATGTATCCATATTAGGTATTTGTCCTCGATCTACTATTATCTATATCAATATACTTAGTTTTGAAGTCCGTGCGTTGCGCGGGTTATTTATTTATATTTTTTTTTCAATTTTTTGTTAACATTGTTGATTTTGTGTTCTTTATGAAATTAGATTTTTCAACACCATTTTATTTACATACTTTCTCCGTTCTTTTCTATTGCAATAATCATTGGGTAATTTCATCTATTAGGACCACTCCACTTTTCGTAAAAAAAAAAAACTATATTTGACAATATTGCCATTTTATGTTAATAAAACCATAATTAATTACTCAAATTACCTCATAAAGTTGCGTTTACTTTATTAAGGATTTACTTATCCGATCCCCTTTTGTTAATTAAAGGGGTACCTCTATGCTAAACTACCCATTTTTTTCATTTCCTTAAAAACCATGCTAAACCCCATTGTTGCGATAGAAAAAATAACGAAGAAAGTATTTGTTATTATACTCTAATTTCTAAATTTGTTACTTTGCGATATATAAATTATATATTTTTTAATATTCAACTGAATATTGTAGCCAAGTCTATTATCAAAAGGTATCCCTATAATTGGTATGACTAACAATAGCTAACACAATTTTAACATGAAAAATACCCAAATGATACTTGACGAAAGTAGAGGGTGCTTATTTAATAGATGCAGGACAAAAGAGAAAAACATGAGTGTCAATCACAACTTTAACTTTTAATGGCACATAAACACTATAAAATATGACCATAATGATGGTATCATGAATAAAATTAATTAAATATAAAACTAATCTCTATTAATAATTGAAAATACAAATTAAGAGAAAAAATACCTCTTCATCCATCATGATCATATCAAACTTTCTCCTTTTTTATGATCCGTGACCTCAAATAGTCTAGTAACGCGAGACCTTGATTTCCTAATTAGTTTTAGTAGAATTAAGTTTATGAAGAAAATAATAAGATCTGACATATAGATATATGGAAAAGACAAACATAAATTATTATGTATACGATAAATATTATAGGAATAAAATAATTAGACAATTACATAATATCTTTGCAATGTTGTTGACAAACTTTCATTTGATTCTTCATGTAATGCCACCATGGTATGCTACAGGTTCAAAATTATAGATTTATATTTTTTATCTCTATATAACTTGATTTGTAAAAGTATGATTTTGAAAGATATAATTGCTATTATCACATATAATACGCAATTTTTTTTATGTATTTAAAAATAAATAATAAATAATATCATATTGTTCATCTAAATAAATAAATTTTCATCAGTTTTAAAACTATATTGTATATGAAACTTATTTCAAGCATATTTCGAGCACTCTTCAATGGTAAAAAAAAAGTATAATATTGCGAATTTATAGCAAAAGTTATATTCAATTTACATATTATAATAATTTAGCTTGTTTATCTAAAATCATACTGTAATCTTCACTTATCCAAAACACCTTATATGTATTTATATATATGTTGGATAGTTTTTTTTTTAAAAAAAAAAATTTAAAAAGAATGAGATGCCATATGGAGCTCTCTATAATATTCTGATTTCTAAGGTTATTTTTTAAAATCTAACTCTAATTTTTTCATCATCCAAAATTCTAATATATATGTAACTTTATAGCCATAGATTTTAGTTTTTGTTGTAAAAATAAAGTTTCGTTAATAAATTTTGTTTCAATACTAAATTGTTTTGGTTCATTTGAGTAAAGTTGAGGTTTTGAAAGATAATATATTTAATCTTGTAAATCATACCTATTAGGTAGCAAAAGTTATATTCAATTTACATAATATAATAATTTAGGTTGTTTATTTAAAACAAAACTCTAATTACTCCCTATCCAAAACTCCTTTTATGTATTTAAATATATTTAGAACTCTATTTTATAAAAAATTTAAAATAAAAATTAATGACATGGCAATCCTACGTGGCACTCTCTATTTCATAAGTTGTAGAACTATATTGTAAATGGATCTTATTTCGGAGCATATTCCGAGCACTATCCAATTATACAAAAATTATAATATTCCAAATTACGTAACAAAAGTTATACACAATTTACATAATATAATAATTTAGGTTGTTCATTCAAAATCAAACTCTAATTTTTGCTTATCCAAAACTCCTTATATGTATTTAAATATATGTAGAACTCTATTTTTATAAAAGATAAAAATAAAATTTGATGACGTGGCAATCCTATGTGGCGCGTTATACGACCTCGAAATCTTGAGGAGATCCCTATGCTCCCGAAAAGTTCCTCCTTTATATATATATATATATATATAAATATATATATATATATATATATATATATATATATATATATATATATATATATATATATATATATATATATATATATATATATATATATATATATATATATATATATATTGATTAAAAAGTATTCTTAAACTCCATATAAGATTCGACCACGTGACCTGACTGACCTCAAGCTAAGTTAATATACTAAAGTTTTAACCAATAAGCTATGCAACATTAGATGGTACTCCGATCCCTCCGTTTTTCTTTTGTTGTTCATGTATTCCCCATTGGAAAATTTCTATATGTTGTTGCTATTTTGAATCTTTCCATAAATAATACTACATCCGTTTCTTAATAAGTGCAACACTTTCCTTATTTGGAATAGTCACAATAAGTGCAACCAAGCTCAAATTACTCTACTTTATTGTGGCCCCAACTTTCTCTCTATAGATTCCTTGGTATTCCCCCACTTTCTCTATGTTGCACTTATTAATTAAGAAACGGATGAAGTAAATTTATGAATTAAATTTTCTATTAGTTTTATGTTGCAATATATGTGTTCACACTATTTAGTAGTCATTTTTTACCTTTTAACCCCTTAGACTTTTGCCTAATTGGTTGTCTAACATAGAGTAACTCAAAGAGCAATAAATGTGTTCACACTAGTTTGTAGTTACTTTACTCTTTTACCCCTTAAACTTTTTGTATCATTGCTTGTCTAACATATAATAACTCAAAAGAGCTAGAATCTTTATTTTTAGTTTATTTTATTTTATTTAAAATAGTGGAATCTTGCCCATTTTTTGAGTTGCATTGGTTTTTTCCCCAATTCCAAATAGGAACAACAAAAGAAAACAGAAGGAGTATTTGTTAACATGAAAATGTTAATAACCCGGGCGTCGCCCGAGACTAAAAACTAGTTAATTAATAAATACTTGTAACGATAAGTCTCATATAAGACCTTCTTACCATGATTTGTGGTAAAACGTTGCTATCCTAAAAGGGTCGCTTGTGGTACAACTGACCACTTTAAAATACGGGATGACCTATTATCTAAAAGTGATCTGTTTAACTCATATAGTGACCCTCTTAACTGACGAAGTGCTGATTCTTTTAGAGAACAAAGTGAGGTAGATTTACACTAATTTTTTGGTAAGGCGCTCTACACAAGACTTGCTGGAAGTTACCCAAGTCTTACCATAAATCAAAATTTTACTCCCTCGATCCCATAATATAGTGCATTAGTGCTTACTTTTTTTTTTCACGGAGATTACGGAGAGTGGAGGGAGTAGTAGGATTCTAAAAAAATATTTAATGAGGTACTTTTGTCTTGGAACAACTTCTATATTTCTTTTTCCTTCAAAAAATAGCTAGGAGCAATAAATTTTCATTGAAATGGTGCAAAGCAATAAATAGCTAGGAGCACACATTTTGAAAGAAAGGTAGGAATATTTTGGAAATTTTTGTGTAAAATTGAGGATAATTTAATCTAAACAAATTGATAAAAAATAAAGTAGGCACAATATTTTGGGAAACCCATAATGAAATGTAAACACGCAAAGGCTACACATACACTGGGTGTATGTGTTACTAGTAAAATTTATACCTTGTGTATGTGTTACTACTAAAATGTATATTATTACTAAAAATATTACAAATTTACAATGTTTCGACAGATAATTTTGGTTTTAATGATTTGCTCTTTATCTTTGTTTAAAAAATCTGTTTTATGAAATTTTTTTGTTTAGATTTGTATGAATCCTTTGTTTAAAACTACAAAAAAGAATTGTAATTTTTTTCTTCAGATTATTCATATATTAGCTTCATCTTATTCATCTTCACCATTTTTCTACTATTGATTTCTACTAAATTTTCCTGTCATTTTCAATTATTTAATTTGTTTGTATAAAAATAATGTTATATTTTCATCCCTACCATGTAATAAAATTCAATTTGAAATATAGTATTTCAATCGTCTATGTATTATGTAAATTCAAATATCGTTGAATAACAAAACAGGTTCAAATGATTGTAAGTTTGTAATTTTTTTAGTAACAATATACATTTTAGTAGTAACACATACAAAGGTATACATTTTAGTAGTAACACATACATCCAGCGTATGTGTGGTCAACATACACCAAGTGTATGTGTATCATCTCTCATGTAAACACTATATTATGGGATGAAGGGTGTAGAATATATTTATCTTCACCAAAAAAAAATAGTACAAAAAATATCCTTTTCGTTTATACCAAGGAGAGGCAGGGATAATTACCTTATCCAAGAAGTAAACACTACAGTAAAAAAGGAAGAGAATCATATATATAGAAGGAAAGGAATCATATATATGCGATTGCTTACAATATTTGCGCAAATCCTGCACATAAACGACTAATTATCAAGTCACCAAGATTTGGATTTAAGTCAAAATTGTGAATTTTCCTAGCTATATAATCTAGAGGTATGAATTGAATATGCACTCTAGTTTTCACTATAAAAAAAAAGTTACACATTTTTCATATCAAAATCATCCATGGCTAAAGTCTTTTTTGCGTTGTTCTTCATTGTGTCGATCTTATTACTCCCATATGGTAATTATATACTTATATATTTCACAAGCTAGCTTCCACATGATTTTTTATTTTGTATTTTCTTTCAATTCTTAAGAATTATTCAGATGACAACGACATTATTGATCATATTAAAGTAATTGTTAGTTGAGAGCTTATATTAATGTAAGTATGTAACTATATATATTCTTCATATTTAATTTGATTAAATCAAGTTCTGATTATTTTGAAAATACATGTGAAAGTTGTGATTATTCATGTCAATTTTTTCGTATACTTCCTCGCTTTTCTTAGTTCTACTATTTTGACTTTCGACACTATTGATCACAAATTCTACTTTGAACATCTTGTATTGTTTACACATAAGGAAAACATAGTCATGTGATTGGATTCGTAGATATATTCTTTCAGAATATCAATTATTGTTCAAAGTTGTGCGTTGAAAAATATGCAAAGAGCAGATGGTAGAACTAAAAGAAAACGAGGGCTTATGTATATGAGCATTTCACTAATTTTTTTTGTTTTCCTTGTTTTTTTTTTTTTTTTTTCTGTGGGATAAAATTGTCAGACAGCGTATATGCGCGGGATCGAGGACCATGCGCTGAGTATCCAATTCCTGTAACAGGCTGCAATGATCAGATATGTAAGGAGGCCTGCCTTGCTAAATCTAGCAAATATGAAAATGGCGGTTGTATGAACGATATATCTTGTTGCTGTGACTTCGTGTTTATCAAGTAGTATTATGCACAAATCAATCATTTGAATGTATTTCTTGAATAAATCCTTGATTTTGAGTTGCGCATAACAATAAACTAGTAACTCTTTGGTCTATTAGTTATTAAAAATTAGTATAAATTTCTAATTTTTTAGGGTTCTTAGTCAAATACTACCTCCGTTCCTTTTTAATAGTTACACTTTCTATTTTGATACTATTCACAAATTTTTCTTTTGACTATCATTTGTGATTTATGGTTAAGAGAAAATATAGTCATGTGGGGTCTTGTTTGATTCGTCTCGATATGGCCTTTTAGAATATCGACTTTTTATATGTTTTACAAATACAAATTAGAGATATAAAAGTTCAAAGTTATGTATCGGCATATGTGAAAAGTGTAAGTATAACTATTAAAAAGGAACGGAGGTAGTAAGATTAAATAAAAGAGGTTTTGTTTTTGCAAGAAAAGATGCATATAAGCTTCGATTGTTACTTAAGACCATATTGCCAATTTTCAGTAAAATATTCAACTTTTTGATAAAAATAGTTTTCGGTATACGATACATCCGAATATACGTTATAGGTTTTGGAAATAGCAAACTCTTTAAGCAAAATTAGGGGAAGTAAGTATAAATTATCTACTCATTACCACATGGACCCAAAATTAAGCACCATTATTGAAAAAGTTGAAGAAAAAGTCACAAAATGCATCGGTTTAATTTTCTTTTGTTTTCAATTCTATACATTTCTTTGTCAGGATGCAAAATTTAGTCTACTAAAATAAAGCATAATTATGACAATGATTTTTTAAAATGTAATTCATGCATGAATTGATTTATTAATACTTTTTCAGTGTGTATGGCTGGCTGCCTGATTTGTAAACCATGTGGCCACGTGCATGAAAGACAAACTAACTACTCCTATATTAAGATACTAGTTTTCTAAGCACGCGATGCGTGCGACGACAATTTTTTCATTGTGATATTTCGTAATATCGGGTAGTTAGTTTTACACGCAAATGACAACTCATTATAGTAGTTTAAGTTAACAGTTTTTTCAATAAAAGGCTATGTTTTGTTCAACTTATTAGAAGTTATTTTCAGCAAAAATAAGCTCAAATCAGTTCATATAAGCAAAAATAGCACTATATGCACGCGATGCATGCGATAGTATATTAATATTAATAGTAACATCAAAATGTGTTAAAAAACTAACTTAAGAGTGTAATATTTATGGTGAATATTGATGAGCATTATGATTTTTTATTTGCATTGTTGTAGTGTAAAGAGTAATGTTTTCCAGAAAGGACTATGTCGAGGTAGGACATGTTATCTTGTATTTGGTAGATAATTCAACAACTCTCCTTTTAAACAATGATCTATGTTATGTTTTTTTATTTATTTAAAATACATATACTTTATAGGCGTATTTTATGAGTAGTAGTTCAATTTAATTTCACTGGGTAATTGAGGTTTTTAGGCATACTATGGTGAGTAGTGCTTCAATAAAAAAATTATAAATTGATATTATCTGATGATGTATGTTTATCTCTTTAATTATTTATTATCCCAACTGATTGTGAACCCCAACAAAATAACATAAGAATTAATATTCTCTAAAGTTTCTTAATTCTTTTATGGTTTGTTAATGCATGTTATTTGAAATTTTTATTGCAACTGAGAGTTTAGATAATAATAATCTATGTAATCTTTGCTTTTATAATTGTTTAAAAATTGATTTTAGTCATCAGTTTATATTTTCAATTGTGAGTTTCCTCTTTTTCCACGTTTTTATGTAATTCTTTTTGGTAATGTAGAACTTTCCTTATACCCATATTTGTAAATGAGGAAAGAATTAAGAAAATCTTTTCTTTATTATTTTGTGAGATTAAGGGTATATAAGTCTTTTCAAGAGGGGACACCATAGCTCCCCCCTTGGCTTATATAATAGAGATAAGTAACTCCTTTAAGTCATGTAAGTAACCCCTAATAATTTATAAGATAAGTAACCCAAACAATTATAAGTAACTCCAATAATTATAAATAATCCCTATAACCCCAATAAATACATATAAGTAACCCTAGCCAGATAATTAATAAGTAATTCTTAATAATTTCTAAGACAACTAACTGAACATAAACATAAGTAACCCCAACGATTATAAATAACCCCTACTATATTAATAAATAACCCCAATAATTATATATAACCCCTAATAAATTGCTTAATAACCTCAAAATATTTAACAACTAATGGTCGTGCCATCAACAACTAATGGTTAACTGGCTGCATATCAGATTTTGCGAACAACTTATGTCTTTAACTTTTCAATATCTCATCAGTTTAAGTAGAACTTTATTTGCTAATCCATCTCAGCCCATATACCACTTGTTAAAAGCTAGGGAATCATAAAGTCACATAATCACATGTGATTGCCAACAATTAATGCAACAAAATTAAGAGATCATTAATGTGTAAATTGGGTGTGTCTGTTTTCCTGTGTAATATAAACTAGAATATGTATAAATTGCTTGATTTATCATCAAGATCACCCATGACTAAGAGCTTTATTGCTTTGCTGTTCATATTGTCACTCCTTTTGCTCCCATATGGTAATTATATTCCACAAGCTAGCTTCCTTATGAGAAATAAATTGATAATTCATAGTAGTATATGGCTAATTAATATCATTTGAAATTCATACATGCATCATCATATATAGCCAATTGTATATACACATGTCAATTGTCATCTTCAATTCACCTCATGTTTGGTGAATTACATTTTTATACTCATTAAAACTTATTTTTACTAATTCAAACGATTGTACAGATTGAAAATAAAAAATATTGCTTACAAAAATAATTTTTACTAACTAAAACTTATACTTCTATTTAATAATTATTTAATCTGAAGCTATTAAGGTTAATTGAAGTAGGTCTAGCTAGTTTATTAGTATTTTCTTTTTAGTAGATGGTTTTTCTCTATCTCATTTAGTTCTTATTGTATGAGTAATAAGTTTGTATCTCTTTCTTTCCATCTCCTCGTCACATAAATTCCCTTAACAATTTTGTATAGAATAATATATTGGTGAATGGAGGAATGTTTTTTCCAAGAAAATAACAAATAATCACAGTGAATATATAAAGTACCATTATGATGTATTACTATTCAAATACCACCGTAATTTAGAACAAGCTAATTTTCTTCTTAGAATAAGCATATCAGTTTTCATTAATATTATACTTTCTTTAATTTGTTGAGCAACATAATTTCAGGAAACGTAGTTGCACGTGATCGAGAACCATGTGCAGAGTACCCAATTCCAATTGAAAGCTGCAATAAGAAGAAATGCAAGGAAGCCTGCATTGCTAAGACCGGTACATACAAAAACGGTGGTTGCATGAACAAAGAATCTTGCTGTTGTGACTTTGTATCTAAATAGTACAAGTGCATCAATGTAATTCTTGAACTATTATCATTGATGCTTGATGAGCTGATTTGCAATAAAAATGCTATATCATTCATAAATAATTTTTTTTTCTAGAATTAATGATGGAAATTCGTTGTTTCTCTATCGTTCACTTTTTGACTGAGTGACTTCTACCGCTTTTCTTCGGCATAAAACAACCGAATCGAACCGAATCGAACCGATTCGAATCGAACCAACGGGCGAATCGAATCAAGTGGGCGAACTGAATCAACCGAACCGAAATGATTTATTAATAATAATTTTATCACTAAACATAATAATACTAATAATAATAATAATAAATAATAATAATAATAATAATAATAATAATAATAATAATAATAATAATAATAATAATTAAATAATAATAATAAATTATTGTGATATAGATGGAGTAGTCCGTAATAAACAGATAAACTAATAATTTGACGAACAAAATTAGAATATCGAAATATAGAATATACTTTATCACCAAACGCTTAAAAAGAATGTTAGTATTTTAATAGGATGTGTACATTATATTTAACAATTTTCAATTTAAGAAAAAAATACAAAGGAGAATCTTTATGAAGGAAAAAACGAGAGAAATGCCATGAGTGGGTATTGACGCGTGTACTTCTAACAATTCCATGAAGACAATACCATATCTGCCAAGCTACATACTTGCAATACTATAGCTGAATTAAATACTTACAACTTTCGGATAATAATTGTAATGATGATATTAATATTTATAATAGTAATAGTAATAGTAGTAATAATAATAATGATAATAATAATAATTATCATTGTTTTATTATCATATAATAAAATTACTGAACTGAACTGAACTGAATTGAACGAATCGAACGCAACCGAACCGAATCGATTGCAACCGAACCGACGCGGGCGGGCGGGCGAAAATAAGTTGGGGAGAACAGGCCCTTCCTCCCTAAAATCTTATTCTCTTTTATCTCCATTTACTTTTCCACGGGTCTCCAAGAAATATTTTTGATTATTAATATCGTCTCTTAAATATAAAAAAGAAACTGATAATTCGATTGTGATAATATATCTTCATCTATGTATCTATGAGATTTTATGATCAAAACTTATAAACGTTGACCTCCCAAAAAATGGAGAAAAAAAACTGGGGGGGGAAGAGAATAGCCTTTAAAAACCATTAATTCTAGGGTTTGCAATAATATCTAATTAATAAATTATATCATAGACAATATGGTCAAAACTCAAAAGTCATACTATAACAATATACTTCATCCGTTTCGAATTAAATGCAACAAATCCACTTTTACACATGCCGAGGCATTATTTTGACCACAAATATCTATAATTACATATAAGTAAAAATTATAAAAACTATATTTTATGAAAGTACGTCAAGAGACGAATCTAACAAGATCTCACTTGACTATGTTTTTCATTATGTATAAATCACAATTCTTAACAAAAGTGAAAAGTGTGAATAGTGAAAAAGTGAATTTGGTGCATTTAATTCGGAACGGAGGAAGTATAACACATTGCTCTTGATATATGTCACTCAAACCCTAGCCTTAATTTTGTATGGCCCCACACGTTAGACATGTATTTGAACCAACACAAACAGGAGTTGCCCCATTCTGTCTTTTCAGAATATAACTCATGAAATATGATCCTTCACTCAATTGATCAGATAGTTCTATGAAACAAGTATAAAAACAGAACTCCTTTGAATTCCTTGAATTTATTCGGTCTTCAATATTTTCTGAGAAAGCAAACTTATTTGAATCAACTATGATTCCAGGTGACTTTATATATTAAGATCCTTCTATGTGAACTTATCTTAAAAAATTCACCAACTTGTCATTACAGTGGCAAGCAGCCCTAGCTAGGTATTTAGTGACTTGAAAAAGGTGTGAAATAACACTAGTTTAATTTGATCCAAAGGAACAATATATTCTCAGTTTCTCACTAATCTGTCTGTAGCTTTGATGAAACTCAGAAAATTCATAGCACAGTCTTGCTTTGCCATGCATCTTGGCCAACACCACTTCTGCAGTGCAGCATACCTAGTTTCATTACTTAAGTCATTATCTTTATCTAAAGGCTCGTCATCAAGTAGGGATGGCAATGGGTCCAGGACCCTACCCAGACCCGCCCAGACCCTACCCTAAAATTAGGGTATGGGTCTTAATTTTTTGGACCTTATGGGTAAGGGTAGGTATCAGGTATGGGTCTTGGTCTTATCGCCATATCGGGTAAGGGTAGGGTAAAGGTCCACTCCTCAAATACCCAGACCCTACCCATAGACCCATCTAAACAAAAATATATATTTTTAATGTCTACTGAACTATTATCTTTATTTATATTTTGATGTATGAGATTTTTGGGATGTGTAAAAAATATGTATTGGTATGGAATGTGATATTATGTGTGCTAATTGCAAAATTAATATATTAAATTGTGCTGAACGATTATATATACATGTGAAAATGTATGCGGTTTTTTTTTTGTGTTGGACCCATTTTAGACCCTAGACCCTACCCAGACCCTACCCAGACCCTAAAGGTACGGGTAAGGATCCTAAAATTTTTTACCCTATGGGTATGGGTAGAGTATGGTCTACATCCAAAAATTAGGGTATGGGTAAGGGTCTAGCCTTACCCTACCCAGACCCTGCCCATTGCCATGACATCAAGTGACTTATTGTATGTCATTTAATGATATAATATGTGCGCCGACAAATGTGAAAAAACAAGTAGAAGAATAAAGAGAAACGAAAGGAGTTGTTGATAATCAACCATACGTCATCTCGGTGGTACTTTGCATTATCTATGATTTGTAATTTTTCGGTATCTTATTAAAAGATGTTTATGAATACTTTTTGTCTTTCTGGTTAGCTGCGAATGCATATATATTAGGTTGCGGTCAATTTTCTCAATGTGAAGAGTTAGTCAGTTAGGGTTTACCTTCTTAATATCGAAACATGCAAAGAAAAACAAGTGATCATAAACGACACATACGAAACCATATATATACAATGTTTAAATTCCAACTTCATTTATTCAATGGGGAAAGCATATCATGCGTTAATCAAAACATGGTGTAAACTTATGATCACAAATTGCGACAAAGAATGGAAATTGCACATTTGGACTAGATCCCAAGCCAAATTTTCTCGAATGAACACCAAAAAATTTCAGCTACGATTTAAAGCTATAGATCAATAAGGCATGATTTCAAGGATCTTAATTACAACCGACGGTTGACTTTCCTCTCAAAATGCATATTAGAATTTCCTCATCATTTAACTTAATTAGCTAGCTACCTAAAAATCATGAAGGTACGTATTATAAACTACTTTTTGATGAAAAGTAGCTAGATTAACAACTAGAATTTGATATAAGTAAGAGTTCTTTTGTTATTGTATGTGCAATTATTTTCCAAGTCAAAATCACAAGTCATATCTATCTGTAATACTATTTCATAATCCTACTCTGATTCTACATCTACAAACCCCTCGAAACTCACAAGTCATATCTATAATATACTATTCATAATCCTATTCCGATTCTACATATACAAACCACCAAACATATTTCATGCTATAAATAATCATATGCTCCAATAATTTCAAGTTCACAACCTAGCTTCCCCTTAAAAAAAAAAAGTACTTAATTAGCTATAGTTCCTTTGACATATATCTAACGATAACTATACGTTGATACATTTGATCGTTCGAATATCACCATCGCCATCAACACCGCCGCCGCTGCCGACGCCGAAGGCAAGATGGTATTTCCTTACCACCTTAATATGTTTGAGTGCTTGGGTGAATTATATCATACGGTTTCTAGCCGCGTTGAAGTTGACATTAAGCAAGAAATCTCTAGTAATAACAAAGTAGGGTGCGATAACTTGGAAATAAAGCAAGGTGACAACAATGTTCAAGATCAAGAGATATTCAAGAAAGTTGAGAAGAAGAAAAATATTAGTTATAATAAGCAAGAAAAGCTTGCTAATAATCAATCATGTGGCGTAAGAATTACTGAGAAACATGGTGAGAAATATACTTATATAGACGAATTCGACGGTGAATATTATAAAGATGATATGTGGTATACACCGTATTATGATGGAAAGTCTACCAAGGCAAAAAATAGAATTTTGGAGAAAAAACACTCAAATTTTGGAAAGCCCAAGAAGCCAAAAAAAGGATATTTGGGGAGAAATCACTCAAGAGGATATTGATGTTTAGGCTAATTAATTCTTTCTTACTTTAATTTTTATTTTTGTTTGAGGGGAAACGTTAATTAGTGCTTCTTACTTTAATTAATTTGTTTGATCTTTATCTTACTTTGTCTTGTGTTGTTTTTTTAGATTATAAATATTAATTATACTATTGAAATTTAATATTCTTCTATTGTGCGCTTATCATATGGTGTGAGATCATAAATGACATGAAAATCATATATTAGCACGTAATAATCTCTCACATGTCGCATCTTACGACTTACAGTGTGTGCAAAAAGCTTGGGAAGATGAAAACAGTTGGCGCAAAAAATCATATTTTTGCCAACCTCCTATATTTTAGCCTTATTAAACATCAGATCACCCGCTACAATTCCTCTGTTTTTGGAAGATTTTTTATCTGGGTAAGACAGAAATTAAAGGTGGGAGAAAAAGAAAAAAAAACAAAGAAGGTGAAACTTCATATTATAGAATTGTATAAACCTGAAAAACAACAATTATTGTCAACAACAACAACAAGAAGAACAACATAGATTAGCAGGGGAAGCTAGTAATAGGAAGATCATAGATTTTCCTCTTCCCCTTGCTGCATTGCCCACCAACTGTTTGATAAAATTCCCCTGTGAAAAAATTTATATCAAATATGAAATGGTGATTGGTGTCAGATAATAGCCATGGCTGACGGTAGAAAAAGGCTCAGTAAACGTAATAGCATGCCTCCTGATGGGTTTACGTCGTGGAATTATGGGTCTCAATCTATGCAATCGACGCGGTCTGCGAAACCTGAGAGGCTCTATAGAGTTTGGCCTGGCAACAATGTATGTGCAATGCAACCACCCTTGATCAATTTCCTGTGTTTTGTAGATTTTGATTATGGTATTTATGAATTTGGAAATGTGGGTTTTTATGTTTTGTTTGTTAAGGATTAGCCATCTGTTTTATTGTTGTCTGAATGTTGATCATTACACATTTGTATAGTTGAAGAAAGGTTCATGCTTGTGAATTGTCTTTGAGGTTTATTGATGGTAATTAGTCAAGCATCATGTTACCATGACACAAGATCAATGTGTTGTTGCAAGTTTCTGACACTGTAGGAATCGAAATTCTGGACATTGGACGGTTTCTTATAATGTGGACATTGCATTACTGAACAATGTTCTTCTGATATGCTAGAACTCGAATTTCTGCGACTTTCATGTTACAAATACATATATACGAGTTCTTTAGGCTGACTTGTCTGCTTTTTACTAGCTAAAATTCTTATCACAAGCCCGTTTATGAGAATTATATCACTCAGCTTTCTCATCTCGTTTCTTGCCTTTTTTCTTTCTTTACCAATATGTCAATCGAGTTGATTGAGGTGTCTAGGTGTAAATTGAGATACTGTGAGACTTCGTTCCTATGTAAGGGTGTCATTGTGTTAACTGTATGGCACAAGTGTTTCTGCTAAATTGAAAAAGTCAAGGTAACTTAGTGTCCCCATGGCAGAATGAGATTGCTAAGAGCTCCAAGGAAGTACACGTAAATTCCTCAAGGTGGGTTAGTTTGAAAAAATTCTCTGCACTGCTGAAGTCAGTGACTTGGCCAGGATATAATGTAGAGAGTTATTTTAGTGAGAGAAAGATAAGGATAATATAAGCAGTATCAAAATGCCTTCTTACAAAAGTATGATTTAGGTCTTTAAAGATCATTTGTTCGAGCTTGTGGACCCCTATGGTGAAGCCACATGGACGGTCACAATTCTAGCTTTTGATCCCGACGAGATAAGACATGACTCACGTAGATGGCGTGTTGCTCAAATGACCATGATGCCATGGGATATATGATGTCTTGGTGGTTTACAGGGGCTTCCTTCATCCCCGCCTAACGTTATGGAATCAGATTGTATCCGGTACACTTAGCTTTTGGGGTTGTTTCATGCATTGATGCAACGGATGATAATTGTGGAAGGTCAAATCAAGAATGGTTTCTTTGCATTGCGATTTAACTTGCCAAATTGTTACTAATTTTTTTCCTTTTCTTTTACATTACTAGTGTAAGCTGATCAATCTTTACTAGTAAAGTTGTGTAGCTATCAGTTAAATGATCAAGTAAGAATGAATTGGTGATTGTTAGTACTTTTGTTCATGAAAACTTCCTATATATTTAAGAAATAGTATTGATAAAGTTCCACTTGTTGTGCGGCAGAAATTTCTCTGTGGTGGGAGATTGGTACTTGGTCCTGATGCAGGATCCCTGTATTTATCTTCATTTTTGATAGGATGTCCTGCTATTACTTTTTGTATAAGGATGCTCATTAGGATCAGAGAACATGATCCCCTGTATGGATATGGGGTGCTGACTACAGGTGTTGTTCTCACTTTGATGGTATATTTTTCTTGGCTATGGAGGGTTGAAAATTTTAATTGCTATATCTTGTCTTTTGCATTATTAATATATGTCCTATGTTATGCATTATGTGCATTGTGCAGGATTTTCTGTTTCTTTTCATGACATCTGCTCGAGATCCAGGAATAGTACCGAGAAACCATAGACCACCAGAAGAAGACGATTTAGAGATGACTTCCTCAATGGAATTGGCTGCAGGCAAGTCGGGTAGTTTAAAGATTCCGGATGTGAAGATTAATGGCTACACAATTAAAGTCAAATTTTGTGATACTTGTAAGCTATACCGTCCACCTCGTGCTTCTAGTTCTAAACAATTGTCATAATTAAGGTGGAAATTTACTCACCATTGTTCTGCTAATAAATTAGGGCGTTTGGTTGGAGGCTTCAAGAGGTAAAGGGAAACAAAGCTCTTGATTCCCTTTATTGATGTTTGTTTGGTCATTTTAATCATTCTCTTTACCCCCTCCTTTCCCCCAAAGTCCTCTACCTCCATTCCCCACACCCCCCTAGGGTTTCACTTACCCTTTCTCTCCTCTACTTTATGGTCACCTTGACCAATCATTGACCACCACACTACCACATGAACCCACCACCCCAAAGACCCGTAACCACCACACGACCACCTAAACTCACCACCCTTGCCACCCGAACCACCACACGCCACCCGAACCAACCTAAAATCGGTCCCCCAACCATCTAACCACCGGAAACACCCCCCACCACCCACAACCACCACAAATTTCCACCCAAACCCAGAGGAAAAAGAACTAGCCAACCCGGAAAAAAACCCCACCACCCCGTCACCACCCCCACCCCTTAAAAACCACCCAACCCACTCGAAAAAACCTCATCCACCCCACAACCGCCGCGAAAGAGGGGAGGGAAGGAGAACGCCAAACGTCAAACATAACAAAGACCACCGCACACCCAACTAAAAAGAACCAACTCTCATAATTGATTATGGCTTTAAATGGTCAAATTCGGCCATAAAAACTTCAGATCTCAAGTTTTTATGGTCGAATTTTACATTTAAAACCTCAAATATGACCTTTAATGGTGGTAGAGAAGGAAAAAAAAGGAAGGGGGACTGTGATGGGCGGCAGTGAGGTGGCGGTGAAGTGGCGAGTGTTGCGGGGTGTTGATAGGCGGCGGTAAGGAGGCGTTGATGGGCGGCAGAGATGACGGTGGTGAGGGTGGGGGTGGGGGTGGTGGTACTTGGGTGAGAGGGGGGGAATGTGAGGAAAAATAGTGGGAGGAGGAAGATGATCTTTCAAACCAAACAACATTCTTTAACAAAGGGTTTTCTTTTCCTTTCTCCTTGTTTCTCTTTCTTAAACCCTTTCTCTTTCCCCTTCCTAAACCAAACGCCCTTATATGATACACTCGACCCGTTCCCTGTTCCTAACTCAATTTAATTCAAGCTCAAACACAATGTCATCTCTATCTAAGACCGGGACAGAGTCGTTGAGTAAAAAAGAGAAAAAACGGGTAAAAGTACGGAAATATGAGTGAAGTCAAGAAGAGGGGAGGGAATAAATAGAAGAGAGGAAAAAGAATGAGTGAAGCTAAAGAGCTTAAAGGGCAAGTACTTGATTTGGAGGCGGGTGTGCACATAATTGTTACAAATTTGGGAGATAATATAACTAAGAACTTGATTACTTGAAGCATGTTTTATAAGTGATGATATGGAGAAGATGGTACCGACGGTATTTGTGGAAAGTGAAAAGTTGAAAGCAAACAAGCCCGGACTTGGTTCGGAGATTTGAAAGAGCATGGATGGGCAGAGATAAAAATACTATAGCATAACTAATACCCAAATTTCACAATCCTAAATGCCAACCAAACAACTGGAAAACAAAACAGGAAGCGAGAGAGAAGCAAAACTTTACATCCTAGCTTCCTTTTATAAAATCAAAACCCATAAATTATGTTCCAAATTTAATCACGTATATCAGAAGAGCAAACATACACATAGGCTTATGATTCATCATATCTTCTCCAATGAACAATCAACCCATCCATGAGAAGCAAAACCCATAACATTATAAATTCAATTCATTAACAAACTCTCCTATAATAATTATCGGACTTTACAAAATGATAGAAAAACAAACACCCGTAGAGTTGAGGTAACCGACAAATCGACCTCTCTTTCTCGTGTATTGATCATGTTCTTTCCTTGTTCCCTCTTTCACTCTATGTGTCACGCTTATTTAATTATATGGCTTTGAAAATTTCAAAATGCTCACCCTGCTCTCTCTCCCTCCTCCTTTTCAACCAATATTTTACGAGTTTGCAAGTTTTAGTAAATGATTTATTGATGTTCTTCATCTCTTTCTTAATTACACTTAAATATAGTCTAAGTTATGACTTTTTCCTTCCTCTTTCCCTCATCTTCACCCTAATTAGCCTCATATTCTCTCCCTCTCCCTTTACGATTGCCCCATCTTGATTCGTCCTCCTCTCTCCATGTCACTCCTCTCTTATGTATTTGTGAATTCACCTTTTGACCTTGTTGTTGTTATTATTCCTTCTCTTTGTTGCTCAATATCGTGTGACCTGGAGCTAATAGTGTTCTCATAGCTTGATAACTTCTTAAATTTTTGTATACGTCTCACTAAATGACTTCAAGCGAGTTTAAAGATACAAGCATAGGGAGCTAAATCTAAGCAACAAACATATTTTACAGCACGCATATACTACTTTTAACAGATTAATGTTTATGCGCCCCAAGAATACCCATTAACAGCAGCAGATTGCAACCATCATATATGGAAAGCTAAAAAGACGCATTAAACCAAAATAACAAACAATCATAGCATTGCAAGCTTAAACTAAAATACTAAATAAGCACCCCCAAACAAAATCAGGGCAAAACATAGAAAGATCATCATACAACTCGTAAAAACCCAAGTTAATTTTAACAACACCAGCACATTAGCCATTAAACTACTCACATGGATATTGCATTCGAAATATCTACAAGCATGCCTCCTCTACACAATTTCACAAGCACACATAGGTCTTCCTCTACACGAGTATTCATCTCCACTCTCCACCCATTAATGACTGTTTACATTGGTACCCCAAGTTATCTTGTTTCTATTTTTAAAAAAACTTTTGAAATCCTCAATTAAAGCGTCAAAACTTGGTTGAATGGTCCAACTTACATTCACCATGCCAACCTAATATAGTCCTACTTCTATAATAATGCATAATTGTAAATTAGTAAATCACCATAGATTCCAATAGTCAAAATCACAACTAAAATACTACCTCTGTTTAATATTATTTGCAACGATTTGACATAAAGTGTGAGTAGAAAATGTCTAATCGTTGCAAATAATATTAAACTGAGGTATTAGAATACTATTGCTAGTTGATTGTTGAACTACATCATACATGAAATTTATGAGTTATACTAATACTTTTTACGAAATATACAAAACCGAAAAAGAAATTTAAGCAGTCAATACACATGCAAGAACACTCTGCACGGATTTGTTGCAAATAGTATGCATAAGTAACAGCAAACATGAGTTGAATTTTTTTAATCCTCCCAAGTTAGATCCCACAAAAGGCAACCAAATACAAGATTACAGAGTTCTTTATCGTCCCTTAATCCGAAATTAAAAATATTACAACAAAAAATCCCGATATTTACTAATTGTGATTTCTTCATGATGATTTAAGATTTCAATTCAACAACTTCAACCATGATCTTAACTAATACAGAATGAATTAACCCTACACATAACATCCTCCTAGCATCCAATTATAGATATAACCAAACTTCTGCTCCCTCAATAAGGTGAAACTCAAATTGACATATATTATGTAATCTAAAAAGCTCAATTAAATACCCAACTACATGTGCACATGCTAAAATAATACACCAATTAAAGTCATGAAATTTGATCTTATTTAATCAATTTCCAACTGACCCATATCAAAAAACTTAAATGTAAAGCAAACCCATTAACAAGAACAAAGAAACAAACTACAAAAATCAACAAATATCAAAAATTGAACGAGAAAAAAAAAGAGAACATACCACTGTAATTGATGAGGGTCGACATTATTGGGAATTATAAATTTGTATTGAAAAATCGACAAGAAAATCCAAATTGAAGAGAAACCCAACAATGAAAAACAAAATCCAGAAGAGTTGCTGATGAAAAGTAGCTTCAAATCCACAGCACATTATAGAAATAGATTGAATTGAAGGTGAGATTGAGAACCCTATAAAAAGTACAGGGGAAAAAATGTGAAAGTGTTATGAAAATATGTATGTACGAATGAATGGAGTTGAGCAATATAAGGGTTGGTAAGAGAAAAGGAAATTATCAGATACATTAACGAACACCCCCCTTAAATTTATTTTTATTTTTCCATATTATGATAACAGTATGGTCTAATACAATGTATCTTTTGCATACCGATGAAGAATCTCTTGTAAATGCCAAGTGTCCTTATCTCGAAAGAACTTTGAAAAGTACCTGAGAAATATTTTCATCAATATACATTCAATTAACTCTTAACTATATGATAATTTTATTAGAGCTTTATTCTGAATTGTGTCAAAATTTTGCTATCAACATACATGATAATAACCCTTCCCATAAGAGTTAAGAACTGAAGTACGCAAAACCTGATGCTTCAGTCAAAATCACATAGCATCGCTACTCTTACACCCTTTACATAGCATAAGAACTGGAAAAGGAAGAAACAGAACTGATTATTCTGATTCTAAATTCGGTAAACTAATTTTATGTAAAACTGGAATATTCCCAGCATTTATAACTTCAGGAGTAGGGAACTTACAGATTAGTAATTGTAAACAAACAGTCTGTATCTTTCGAATTATTAGTCACTTGAAATATGTTTAAACCGATCACAACACTATAGAAGTGTCGAGTGCAGCCAGGTAGAAGTGAAACTGTGATCCTAGACATAGAACACTAACATAAAGGACAATAAAACTTATGGATTTGTTGAGAGCACTCACAATAAAGGATCATCCACATCAATTTCAATACTGGCGTCAATGTCATTGGCAAACCTTCCTTCTGAAGGTGCATGACTAACGCCTGGGGGACATGTACTTTTCTCTTGCTTCATCTCCAACCATTGCTTTCTTTCCAAGCTACATTTTCCAAATCCAGGTGATGCGAATTCCCTTAAAATTTTAATATTAGCTGCAAAAAAATGATTCCCAAAGTGTAAACAGATTTCTCCAAGAAAGGTCATTATTCAATAGCAAAGGCAAAGAGTCATATCTATTTTAAATGCACAACAAGTGAATACAAAATCATTATCATTACCTCCAGTGCTGGCCCCTGGTGATGGCATTGAGTAGCGCTCAGGGGATGCAGCTAACAAGTCTCCAGAAATCTACGCAGCAATGAGAAAACAATTCAGTATCATGATAATTTGTGCACACAATAAGGAGCACACGAAATAAAAAAAATAGTCCATATACCGGGCGCCCACTTGCAGGCCTAGGGATATGGCTCACGTGAACCTCTTTATCATAGCTAGGAGGACCAAGCTCCCCTGACTGCCCCTGATTCATATGCCAACCAAGCATTCTCTCTCGTGGCTTCTCCTTCAAGATCGAATTTCCCAAGGGCTCATTGACGTCACTGACTGCATCATCAACATCAGAATCTTCGACCATGTCCCCATGAACTGCAGGACTACCTGTAAAGAAAGAAACAACACTCATTCATCGTTAATTTTATAGCACTCATTCCATGACAAAAACAGTAACTTATACTCAGAGATGTCCATTTGACTCACCTTTCTCCTTCTTGTATCTTGTCTTGCATTGTAGGAAAGATTGGTTGCCATCTTCCCTCTGGTGCTCATTACAAGCACGACAAACAGGAAAGGCACGAACATCACAGGCAACAAACGGTTCTCCATTTACGTCTGTGCTGATCTTATCACTACAGATCTGGCAGATTTGTTCACTTGTTGGCTTTGCGGTTTTCAACTAAAACATGATCGAAAACATTAGCATCAGGCCACACTGCATACAGAACACGCGAAATTATGAATACTAAGCAACCTTCGACAATCATTATACTTTTTATACCAATAGCATATACACCTACTTCGACAATCAGTTTCAACGACGTTCTGGAGCTCGTCTTCATAAATAAAATCATTTACCATAATGGTTTTTTCCATCAATAACATTGAAAAAAGGTGTAAAAGAATAAAAGGGTGAAAAGCTCAGGCATATCTCACCACTTTACGGTTTCTACAGCCAAAGAACAATATCGCTTGCCCAAGATCTACTCCGTCTTCTTTCAGAGCGGATCTTTCCTGATGTTGAGACAGAGAGATATATGAATATTATAATATAAGAGGCAGAATGCTTGAAAAGGACAAACAACTGGGTCGCATAGAATCCCCTGAAAGGTGCTAATCCAGTTCCTGGACCAATCATTATAAGTGGAACAGATGAATCTGCTGGGAGTTTGAAGTTGGACTGCCTCACAAAAATGGGTGCCCAACTACAATCATGAGAATCCCCTTGTGCTATGGAATTCTGGAAAGACCAAATACAGCCAAATTAAGCTCTTCTGAAGTAAATCACTGTTTTGATGCAGATGTCTCATGTGGCATCTGTCAATAAAATTATATAATACTAAAAATTATTGGTTCATCTAGTAGATAAATATGCAAGAATATGGAGGCATTTTTTATCATCTCCTTGTTGAGTTATGAACTTCATTATCACCAACCAGCAAAACCTCGACTTTCTGGATTTGACAGTGAAAATGCAACCCGGCCCCCTCCCTTTGTATATCAAGAAATGTACTACAACAATATATTAATATACCTTCATCCAAATTGAACAAACTCCTTTATGAATCCTTCCAGTGGGCATTTTATCAAGAACCAATGCACATGTAACATGAATTCTTGATGGGGCCACTCTGCACACACACACACGCACACAATACAAAACACCCAAATATGAAATGATTAGTACCATCTCAGCATCTAACAGCCAATAACTTTAAAAAAGGAAGGTAATTAGTGATTATGCTTCAAAAGAGAATTAGGAACAAATGTATCTGCATTAATGTAGAAAAGAACTATGTTAACCAAAAAACAAGGGAGAATATACTACCTTGGGGAGGATGAGATGGAGTAGTATCGAGGCTGCAAACATGGTGCCACTGCAGCAAAGAAAACTCCAAGTGGTGGTTTAGCTTAGGGGAACTCAGCCATGACCTCAAGAAGACTCCCCGACTTGCAACTACCCAGTACCCACTGAGAATATTCATCCTGCAATATTAAAATTCCTACTATTTAACAACAGTCTTGAAAAAGCTACGGGCATAAGACTATTCAAATAAAATGAAAAGCTTCATCACCTTTCCGGCAGGAGATGCGAGATATTTCAACCGTTCGGCTTCATTTAGATCAGAAGCATGAGCTGCTAAAGCAAGCAAAGGATACCGAAACCATGCAAATCAGATAATTACAACAAAGCTGGTGCAACCATAAGGAATAGGGTAGTGAAAATTGATAGAAAATAACAAACCTTTTTTGGGGAGCTTAAAAGATCAGCATATCGAGTGAGAGCTGATCTTAAAGTACAAGGGGGGCAAGGTGGTGCCGTGGTGGTAGTGAGGTTCCAGCAACAGGAGTGCCATCTTCGTTATCAGTGTGGATAGAAAAGAAAGTATCTTTCAGGCCAAGTAATCTTTCAGCTTCTTCCACAGTCTCAACAAGATTTTCACAGTAGACACCAACATGATCCACTGTCTCATATCTGGATAGGACATAAACACACATTATAAGTCAAACAAGGATAATCAGGGTTTAATCTCTTCACCTGAACTTATTTGAGGAGAACTTATTAGACCCAAGCAGCCTGATTTCAACTTATGTTCAGACCTGATTGGATACAGAACATTTCTTTAAAGACCCCTACAAACGGTTCTCCATTTACGTTTGTGCTGATCATATCACTACAGATCTGGCAGATTATTGTCCTTAATGAATAAAATCCTAATGAAGACTATTATGTGCAACAAGAAAACATAAAGCACAAAAGATGACCTTAGAAGCCGGAGCATCTGCCGATGTTCAAATCGACTACCAGAGTGATACGGAAGGTTGTCATGACCATCAAAATCGTTGTTCGTATGAAATCCAATGCTTGAACCACTTCTTGAAAATCGGTTCCTAGCAGCGGTAGCGCTGGCTTCCTTGGTGGTATTCTCAACTCTGCTCCACAATGCATTCAATCTCTCAAGTTCCTTCTCCTTGATATTATTTCATTTGCAAGAGCTTCGGCTTGATCCTACAGAAAGATAGCTAGATCAGATATTAACAGGAACTTTTCAATAATTTGACAAATTAGAAAAAAAATCATCAATAGCTTCCTATTCTCGTAAAAGTGCAGGATACTGATACTGAAGCCTTGGGTTTTTAGGGCACGACTAACCTGTTTTGATAGACTTCACCAATCCACCACTTATTAAAAATTTTGCAATCAGTTGGAAATAATATTGTAATATACTTAATAAGTAATTTTCTTGCCAAGGTACAGAAATATATTTTAAAATCTACACAGCCAAGATTGGTACAAACTATATGAAAATGGCTATCACATTAGAACATCATGTTTTCAAATAACCAAAACCATAAATTTCAGGCCTCCACATATTTGCAAAGCGCGTTCCATGAGATTAACACTCAAGAAAAAAACACTCACATAACATAAATTCCAGCTAAATTACTCAACTTAATGAATGCATCACAATACACAAATTTCTCTCAACTTGAAACTTAGTAGCTACAAATTACCTCTTTTCCAGCTGTCTCATAGACATTAGATCCAAAAGGAGCTGCAGATGCTCCTGAATTCCTTCGAATTTGGCGACCTAGCACCTGAACGAAAAATCGCAACAAAAACGATTCATCAATGTCATTTCACATACACATAATACAATCAATCGAAGAGAAAAGTAAGAGATTTAGTCGAAATTACTGAGACACCACCACGAACAACTTTTCTGCGCGCAATTCCTGGCATATTCTGTGCAACCAAAAAATATCAACAAAAAAGTTTCATTTAGCATTCTTATTCTTACCTCCGATTTTGAAGATTCAACAATCGAAAATCAATAAAAAAAAAAAAAAAAAAGAGAAGAAACATAAATTGAAATGAAAACGGATTTCACCGAAATTATCAGACGAAGAAGATTAAGTTTAGAACAAGAGATTCAAAGTTTTGACAGGAGAATAAAAATTGCTCAAAAAATAATTTGAAGATAAAAGAACAGATGAATAAGGAAGTGATAGATCTAAGTAGAGTGAGAGAAATGGAGAACCTTATTGTCGAAAAACCAGAAAAATGACGGAGAAAGCGGCTAGGCTACTTACAGAGGAGAAAAAAAGGAAGTAAATTGTAATCGAGGGTTAGGGTTCAGAGGAAAACCTGGAGGAAAGAGAAAGCTGTGGAAAGAGGAGAGTGAAGATAGAAGAGAGATGCAGATAATGGCAAAGCAAAGGCAGGAAAGTAATTCTGAGAGTTTAGGAGGGCAAAAGCGTCAATGCACTGTTCCTAAGAATAGTAACTAAACTTGTGGCTTTTTAATGGGTACTAGTTGTTGCACCGCGCGCCTACGCGCGCGGCACCAAATGGCGTATTTGCGATATTCGCATTAGGGTAGATCTAATTAGCATACTGAAGGTGAAGCTATACTCTAAGGGGCCGTTTGGTTGCCATGAGGGTAAGGGAATGGAATCAAGAAAGGGGTAGAGAGGGAAAGGAAAGCAAAACCCTTAGATTTAGAGTGGTGTTTGGTTGGTATAATGTCAATCCTCTTTCTTCCTCCTCTTACCCTTCTCCCACCATAGCACCACCACTCCTCCCTCTTTTGCTGTTCCCCCGCCGCCTCCCCACCCCAGTAACGCCACCTCGTCACCCCTCCCCTTCCCGTCGTCGCGTGTTCCCCCTCCCTCCCCTTCCCGTCGTCGCGTGTTCCCCCTCCCTCCCCTGAGCCGTCGCGTTCACCTCCTCCCCTCCCCTGCGCCACGCTGTCGTATTCACACCCCTCCCCTACACCGTCGTGTCCACCCCCTCCCTACGCCGCGCCGTCTCCCCCCCCCTCTCCCCTCCCCTTCTCTACGCCGTGCTTTCTCCCTCTCCCCTGCGCCGCGCTTTCTCCTCCCCTCCCCTTCTCTACGCCGTCGATTTCTCCTCTCCCCTTCTCTACGTTGCCGCCTTCTCCCCGCCCTTTTCCGCCGCTGATGCGTTGTTCTTCCAATTTTTTTCTAGGGTTTGTGCCTTGTGGGTGAGTGGTGGTTTAGGTGGTGGTTGGGTGGTCAGATGTTACTCGGTAGCTGGTTTGCGGTGGTAGGGTGTGTTGGGGTGGAGGTGTCGAGTTGGGGTGGTAGGGTGCGCAGGTGGTGGTGTGGTTGAGTGGTTGGTTCAAGTGGTGGTTGGGTGGTCAAAGAGATGGTCAATAATGAGTCAAAGAAAGGGTAAGTGAAACCCTTGGGGGGGTGGGGGAATGAAAGTAGAGGACTTTGGGGGTAAAGAGAGTGTAAAGGGTTTCATTGATTTGAGCAAACAAACAACAAGTAAGAGAATCAGGTTCCCTGATTCCCTTACCCTTTCCACAATACCCCCAACCAAACGCCCCCTAAGATGTTTTATGCTTGCACTTGCAATGTTGGTTTTATGTGGCAAAGCAATTAGTTATTTTATTAGGGTGTACACATATGTTTTAATTTTCTTAAAGTTATTAACTGAAGAGTATAAATTGTCGCTAAAAATCTGAAATTTAATATGAAATTTAACCCATAGGTTGAAAATGTGGTGTATGTCATGATCATGGCAATGGTCACGACGCTGTGGGAACAAGGATGATGCGTTTATCATACCGCCAAATATCGGCTCATACTATGAGATATCCCTTAAACTCGCCTAAAATGTGGTTTTTTTTTTTACACCTTTAAAGATGCCTTTTTTTACACCTGTAGAGATGCCGGCAATATCGGTTCGGTAGATTTGAAAACTATTACGACACGGGCGATACAAAAAAAAATGCGGCCTTATTTTGACACCATGATTAAAACAAATCAAGAGTTAAACTGACCATTTGTGGCCAAAATCACTAATATAAAGAATACAAATGGAGAAAATTATTGACACCAAAGAAGTCTTTTCATTTAGTGAAGCAAAGTACATAGAAGTTCCATTGCTGAAGCAGCACATACTAAGCAAGAAAGATTACATAGGAAAGACTATTACAATTAACTTAATCACTTAACAAATACAACAAATATTATCAAAGCTTAAAACTTCAAATACCAGACGGAATCTGAAGTGCCTAACTACAATCATCTCCTTAAACATCACTTAAAAATTGAAATACGTACATACATCTATACAACTTTTGTATTTTCTAGCTATTCCATCCAAACTAAAGATGAAGTTATTTGGACGAAATAAACATAACACCTAGAGCTTGCACAACTAAAACATCGAAATTCTGATGAGTTTACCTAGTTAAGTAAGCATTTGGTCAAAGTGCCAAGCTCCTGCAAGTACACACAAAATGTTTTTAGAACCTACATCACTACAAATCATGAAGTGCTTTTGTGGACAAAAACCAACATGTGTTTTTTTACCAATAAGACTAATAAAAACGCCAAAAGTAATACATTATCCATACAGTTATAATAAAGTGAGGCTCTCTTTATTAAAACTTAACCAAGAAAAAAATATCGCACATATTGTAAAATATCCAAAAGAAAAATATGTCACAAAGTGTTAAGAAATAAAGGTGGATTTTGAGTCTATATGCATTGTTGGATTTTCCTAAAGAAATCTAGTGTTTGTTTTGCTGATGAAAAAAAGGAAAGTATATATTCAACAAAGTAAGATCATGTGATGTTTGATCAGATAAATATAAACAGCTACACTTTCTAGAAGAATTCTATTTTCCACAAAATAGAAGAAGTTTATTTAATCCTGCCTAGTTAGTATAACTTTCCATGCAGCTTTTTTTTTTAATCAACCCAATACGCAAGATCATGAACAAGGATTTGACATAAAAAGAAATATAGCAAATTATTGATGATATGCTCACAAAATATCACTTAGTTACACAAAGTTAGCAAGTGCTACAAGTGGTATTGTTTCTGAACCAAAAAAGAGCAAACGAATTAAAAGAAACTTTTCCTTTCAAAAAAAAAAAAAAAAATTAAAAGAAGCTTGGTGAAATCAAGGCTCCCTCCCTACTCGTTGCAAATTTAGACGCTGCATCAACACACCAATTGCTTGCAATAAACCTTGTATTCGTCCTGAAATTATATATACTTGTGTTAGACAACAAAATCAACTATAAATCTTATATATACTTGTGTTAGACACCAATTCCTAAGCGAAGCTACCACGTCTATTTTAAAGAGAGCGAGTTTCAGCTTAAGATGGAGTAAAAAAGGGTTAAGTAACAATTTAACCATTAAAAAGTAATAATTAAAAATTGCAAAGATGTTGGAGATTTCATACTTGTTGGTTAATGGCTAAATAGGTTGCTAAATCATTTGAAACGACATATAAGTGCCCTGTAGCATGCCGAAAAATACTTGTTTCCCTCTCCACCAAATCTTCAATGTTCCGAATCCTAATATGCCCTTGAACTTTGCAACATGCTTGTGATTTCTACTTCCATCCCCTGAGAAACATTTTACCAGCACACGATCACACAATGATGCATTTCCCTGAATTCAAGTGCTAATTTCAAAAGTACCTATTTAAAAAATATCTGAATTCTTGCTCAAATATGGAAGATCCAAGTTTTCGACCTTAAATACTACATTTGATATTCCAAAAGGAAGCAATTTAACTCAAGTTATCATTAAGCCACCACAATTTAAGCACATTAATCGAAGAACAAATTTTCTTTTTCTTTTCTTTTTATTTTAATGTTGATGTGACCTCGATCTGTCCTTGTTCTTCAATTTAGGTCTGTTTGTTCATCTAAAATAATACAATTTCAGACTAATTAAGAGAAGAACATAGAAGACCAGTACAACCCAAAAAATTAAAGATGGATGCAATAGTGAGGGAAATTCAGATAAATAGTTAAAAAAAACGCACATAAATGAGGTAGCTAAAAAATTTCGAGGCAGACATTACGTAAATGGTATGAAAGAAGCTGAACTACTATTTACATTAATTAGACCACGATGACCCATTCAAATACCAATATACTTGACTGGTGATTCCCAATGAAAAAAATAAATATACCATGAGCAAAATCGACCAACTGCTACTCACATTAATTACACCGGAAAACAAAGGGTTACAAAAAAAGTAGGAACAAGGCAACCATTCAAAACACTTAACCCTTCCGTACTTACTGCGATAATCACACATCAAATAGCCAAACTATTAGTTTCATAGCTGCAAGAAAAGCATGTAGGCTCAGGCAAAGTAAGATATTTACCACGACCAATCTGTTGACTAAAAGCTCCAATCAACTATCACAAAATCTCCTAACTAACCAATTGGTCTAAATTCCTAATGCCAAACACGAATAAATTTAGACATAGGAATGAAGAACGAAAAAATGTATACCTTCTGTAGATCTTCAATTTCAAGAAAATTGCTTGGCGAATTCAGCAACACCATACTTGATACAACTCCAAGCATTCTGGAAGAAATGGAAGTTCAAACGATCAGGAATGGTGCTTCGTTTCCTCCACACCCACACAACATCACAACACATTAATCCCTTCCACACAAAACACATGTTCTAAAGTGTCTTCTAGTTCAGTACTACTGTCTGTGTCATCCTTTAAATCTAATTCTATCTAATCAGAATAGCAAAGGATAAAAAGATCTAGAATTTGAAATGAAAGTTTTTCTCTGTATGTTGTGGTT
The DNA here is from genome assembly GCA_947648045.1 of Beta corolliflora. Taxonomy (NCBI): domain Eukaryota; kingdom Viridiplantae; phylum Streptophyta; class Magnoliopsida; order Caryophyllales; family Amaranthaceae; genus Beta; species Beta corolliflora. The sequence continues at coordinate 199,310 of CANSZD010003415.1, read as the reverse complement.
GAGAGTGAAAAAGAAGATGAACAGACAAAATCAGAAACAGCATTCCTATGAAGCTTTGACAAATTTAAACAGCAGCAGCAACCTTGACATTAGTGGATTAGCTATCTGTGAAAACCACATTCCTTCCAGCAAAAGAAAACTCTTACCTTTGATCGTTTATAAAAAGCAAGCTATAGCCAATATTTTCCCGAAGCCATTCAAGCCTTGCCTTTGGGCTCTGGCTTAAGTTTAGGAGTTTATCTCCTTCACTGGTTTCACATGCACCAAGTCTCTCAAAGGACTTCTTTTACTTGGTACAATTACCTTCTCAAGGTTAAATTTCCCCCTAGCAGAGAATGCTCCCTTAGTTCTAACTTCCATGTCACCCCTCTGCCTCAACAATTTTTCAAGCTGAAAACAAGGTCACCAAAAAGAGGACACTAACACAAGAACTCCACAATAACTTTGAGGTAGCAGGCTCGAGTAGAACTAATGAAGTAGGAAAAACAGTATGGGCTGGAGGGAGTATAATTACGAAATTTGACTTAACATTCTAATTAAAGAGCATTCCCGATTTCAAACTGTAGACTGTAATTGGGTTTGATTGAAGAGGTTGGTTTTATACATAAGCTAGAAGGAAAAATTGTGGCTCAAACCTGTGAAGTCATCAAATCTCTAAAAGAGCGCTTGAAGATCATTGCTACAGCTAGTGTAACTATGGGCGAAGATCTTTTCCTAAAGCAAAAAAAAAGAATTGAGAAAACTTTAATGCTTGGATCACCTATCTAATCCTACATGCTGACACTTTGTCGAGTCCCCTAGCTTGCAAATTTCCTTTGATAGCAACCCTATTTGGAAAATCAAGAAGGCAAGTTGATGAAAGATATAATATTTTTACCTATAAAAACTAAATCCTTTAGTCTTCCCGTACAAGAATTTTACTGCTATTCTGAAGCAGAAAAGGAACTGAGGGAGAATTCTTTCCAGCTATTCCCCTCTCATTACGATTCCTAATAGAGAAATCAAGCTTATCTCTAATACTCGACGCTTTGTAATAATATGTTCGAAGAATCCTGAAAGGAACAGATTATACCCCAAAAAAAGAAAAAAATTGTCCTAAATGTATCCTGAGCTTCAAACATCCATAAATCAATCTACTGCATCGATGGTACAACTTCTCTCACCAGCATAGAGTGAAATGCTCAATGGAGTACATCAAGGGCGCCCACAAGATTGCATACTTGTATACCACCTCAATATGCTACCTTCAAGTCTCATAGCCATCAAATGCCGTCAGTTATAAAATAGAAGGCAAGTATAGTGACCCGGAGATCAAAGACAAGCTACAGTTTGCTAACTAAAGAATGCAGATGATACAGCACAAACAAGGTAATCTTACCCAGACCTGTGAAATCCATGAGAATAGAATGAATTTCGGGGATTAGAATGTTCAATTCGCTACAAAACAATCAAATGAAAATATTTCTTGATTCTTCAAGATTAATTTCCTTTTTTGATGATCACCCATCTTATTATAAAACTTCTAACAATATAATCTACAAGAATTTCAAATCAAAAAAGTAGATGAAGTAATATCTGCAACTACAGATAATGCAACTAATTAACTTGCACGTTTTACACCAGTTAGGACTCTAATATCAGTAATCAAGAAAGAACCCTACAAAAACAATTAAGCTTAAATCATCAAGAAATCATAAACCCTATAAATACCTTCAATATAACTGGGTGCTTAGCTTTTTTCTGAATTTTAGGTAAATCAGATTTTGATGTCTTCTTTTGTTGAGCCTCCAACTCCATCACTTGCACTTCTTCAACATCTACATCCACATCCATCACTTGCACTTCTCAGGGAAGGATTAGAAAACATTTCTTAAAGAAATAGATAAAGAATAATATGATTTCTCACTCAAATTTGTGTGAAAAAGACAAGCGTTCAATTGTAAAGCTTGTATGAAGAATTAGTCGTAAACATACCTTCCATTTTTGGGAAATTCGAGTTCTAATCGTCGACAGTATTCGATTCTCCCGTAAAACGTTTCTCTCAATATTCCTGAAATCGAGACAAGGCAATTTGATCAAACCCTAGAATCTGAATAAAGAAAGAATGAGAAACCAAGAGAAAGAGGAGAGAGAAATTGTTGTTGTGTGGATGGAAATCAGATGCAAAGACAGAGAAAGAAGACAGTACTCCCTGAGTTTCCTTTCTTCCTCATTGGTAGGAGCCATGTATAGTAAACTTCTGAGAAGCTCTGTTCCCAGAAAACGTACACATATCCAAACAAAAGTTTGCTCACATGAAAAACCAGTTTAACTAATACAAGTCACTAATGATTGTTTACTCATTTAGCTAACCACCTTCAGGGTTTAAAAATAAGAACATAAAGACCAGAAGAGCCAGTGTCATCCTCAACAACAGTTACTAAACATACAGGGCGCTCAAAAACAAACCTGAAACAAACCATAACTTGCAAAATATGTCAAAATGAATCTTGCCTTCTCTATTAATCAAATCATTGCTATACATGAAATTTTGCATTGAGCAAAGAGCCACACACATAGAATAAACATTATTTAGCAGCTCTCTTTTATGTCAAACTAAAAAAGAGAATATCTATGAACTCAAAGGTACTACCCACACATATATAATCAACAAATTGATATGTGATCATTGACCAACCAGGAAAAATAAATTAGAGAAACTCACAAACCCACATCAACTAACCTACTCCAATCACCCCCCGAGAACCGAACTTTTAACTCCCCATTGACCTGAGCTCCTCCAACGACAACTTAATTTGATCTTGAACCAACTCCAAACGCTTCGAATACACCTCAAGCCCCAAAATATGTTGTTTTCTCCACTTCTCATCCATTACATCCCCACCATTATTCCCCACCAAATTCGGCCCTAAAAATTCAAAGGAACGGCATTTAATGCCAAAGCCCCGACTCCCTTGATCCCACCACCACCACCACTACCCGCCATTACCGTCCCATTCACCGCATTATTCACCAAATCCTTAACCAGGGGCAACAAACAACTCCTCACAGCCTCCTCTATCAAACCCTGCATTGTTGAACCAAGATTGATATTACTACTACTAATATTATTAGTATTATTATTATTATTATTCACGTTGTGATTAATACTATTTTCGTTCAAATTAATCCCACCCTCTCCACCAACATTCCCTCCCAAACTTCTCCTCCACTTTCACCCTAGCCCTCTGCCTAGATGACAATTTCGCAGCAGGACTATTAAAATTGGACAGCATAATATCAAAACCAACAAAGATTACTATTGATACTATTATTATTATAACCACCACTGCTACCGCCTTGTGATCCACCACCATCGGTGTCGAACCCCGCCGCCGTTGAGGTTGATATGGCTTATCACAAAGCTGCTATTCGGTGACCTCGGAGGTGTCCCCGCTGCTAGAACCGAATGAGGGTTAGGGTTAGAGTTTTGCTCGTCATCATCAAATTCAACAACACCTCGAAAATTAGGGGACAAATTAGTCCAAATCTTCCTTGAAATCTCAAACGAAGCTTGATCATGAGGATTCTTATGCGCTGATCTTGTTGTGCATCTTGTTGTAGAAGAGAAGAAGCAGCCTAAACCATAAATCATAAAAAAAAAATGTATCAGAAACTTAAATTTAGCAGAACCGTGGTCCATTCTTTCAATTCGAATTAGAGCAAAGTCTTTGAAAAGGTAAAAGAACGAAAAAATCAAGAACTCATATGAAATCAGGGTTTCATATGGGAAACAAGCAACAAAAAATGCAAAACAATAAATGTCAAAAACAGCAGATTCATCAGCAGGGTAAAAAAAGAAGCAAGATCCGATTCCAAACTCGCCAAATTCACAGTGGAAAAAGAAAACTGAACAGTAAAAATTCAATCAATACCTCAACAGTCCAGATGAAGAAATCGAGAGGATCAGGCGGCCGGTCTTTGTTAATCTCCCAAATTACACAGTTCTCTGCAAAAAATCAAAAACCAAAACCCTAATTTCACAAATCAACCATAAAATTACTCAATTGCATATCAACTTTACCGAAAAATCATCAAAGAAATCAATATAACAGTAACGAAAGAATTACCAGTGAAAAATGGGGGGGGGGGGAAATTGACGAATTATCCTCCCAACATTCGATGGTCTCATATGAAAAAAGTCTTTGCTGGTGGTGAAACTGCATGATTTCGCCGCTAATTAATGGCGAGCTCAAGAGCGCTAGGGAAGGTCACGATTAGATTAGTATATGAAATTAGGGTTTCATATACAAACCCCCTCGAAACTCACAAGTCATATCTATAATACTATTCATAATCCTACTCCGATTCTACATATACAAACCCCCCTAATATATTTCATGCTATAAATAATCATATGCTCCCGTAATTTCAAGTTCACAACCTAGCTAAAGTTCCTTTGACATATACCAAACGAAAACTATACGTTGATACATTTGATCGTTCGAATATCACCATCGCCATCAACACCGCCGCCGCCGCCGCCGTCGACGCCGAAGGCAAGATGGTATTTCCTTACCACCTTAATATGTTTGAGTGCTTGGGTGAATTATATCATACGGTTTCTAGCCGCGTTGAAGATGACATTAAGCAAGAAATCTCTAGTAATAACAAAGTAGGGTGCGATAACTTGGAAATAAAGCAAGGTGACAACAATGTTCAAGATCAAGAGATATTCAAGAAAGTTGAGAAGAAGAAAAATATTAGTTATAATACGCAAGAAAAGCTTGCTAATAATCAATCATGTGGCGTAAGAATTACTGAGAAATATACTTATAAAGACGAATTCGAAGATGAAGATGAATATTATGGAGATGATATGTGGTATACACCATGTTATGATGGAAAGTCCACCAAGGCAAAAAATAGAATTTTGGAGAGAAAACACTCAAATTTTGGAAAGCCCAAGAAACCAAAAAAAGGATATTTGGGAAGAAATCACTCAAGAGGATATTAATGTTTAGGCTAATTCTTTCTTACTTTAAATTTTATTTTTGTTTGAGGGGAAACGTTAATTAGTGCTTCTTACTTTAATTAATTTGTTTGATCTTTACTTTACTTTGTCTTGTGTTATTTTTTAGATTATAAATATTAATTATACTATTGAAATTTAATATTCTTCTAGTGTGTTTCTCCTTGTTTATGCATTCTTCAAACTTTTGCAACAAACAAATACGTAAAAGTATTTAAAAAGTTGATGATAATTTATGTTGTCTTGAAAGTACACTAATGTTTAATGAAATAAAAGGTGCCTCTTAATTAGATTTTAGGAAAGGTAACAACTTTCTTGGAATATCTTTCAATTTTTAACTTTAATAATCTTAAGTCGCTAATACTTCCTCCATTCTTTTAGTTTTACTATTTGTTTTTTGCACGTATAAACTTTTGCAACAAACAAATCCTTTACGAACTATTTTTAACAATTATATAATTAATTAGGAAGAAGTAAAAATTATAAAAAGTTGATATTTTTGAAATATATATCGAAAAAAATCCAACAAGATCCCACATGAGATATGACCGTATTAATCCTTATGTAAGAATAATATAAGATTGTCAAAGTAGAAATATGTGAATAATGTTAAAAGTCAAAATTGCAATGTAAAATAAAAAAAAAAAAACATAGAAAAAAATTTAAGATATTAATAGTACGGTAAAAGTTATGCATTGACATGAGAAAATCAAAAATAATCTTTTTACTATTCAAAAAACGGAGAAAAAATGTATCCAAATCTAAATAATGTTCATTAACAATATTTTAGGTCGTCGTTAAATCTTATAACTACCATCTTTCAAAAAAAAAACTACCAATCTGAATGTACCCTTGCCAATATTTACACAGAAAACATTATCACCTCATATATATATAAGATTTATCAATCTTCATCTGACATATCCCGATTTGGTATCTATCAGTCTTCCAGTTCGTACCACAAAATCCTCAAAATTAATTGGAAGAATTTTGACTATCATACGCTTTATAATTTCTAGGGTTGTAATAGTGCATAACAAATCCCAATTTGGAATTGACCACATAAAGAGTAGCCCTCCGTTCATATCGTACATGATTTTAACCTTTAATTAGACCAATAATCCATGTGTGAAGTGGATATCAACTAATTTAGTTGGTAAAGTCTTGAATAAGTGATACTTAAAATTTAGGATCAAATCCCGCCTATATCACTGCGCTTAGTCGTTCATCAACCCTCGAAAAACAAATTTAAAAATCCATATGTGAAATAACCAATAACCAACAAGTTGGTGTTATTCGAGTGACAAGTTAAGCACCTTATTATATGGTGTGAGATCATAAATGACATGAAAATCATATATTAGCACGTAATAATCTCTCACATGTCGCATCTTACAGTGTGCAAAAAGCTTGGGAAGATGAAAACAGTTGGCGCAAAAAATCATATTTTTGCCAACCTCCTATATTTTAGCCTTATTAAACATCAGATCACCCGCTACAATTCCTCTGTTTTTGGAATATTTTTTATCTGGGTAAGACAGAAATTAAAGGTGTGGGAGAAAAAGAAAAAAAAAACCAAAGAAGAAGGTGAAATTTCATATTATAGAATTGTATAAACCTGAAAAACAACAATTATTGTCAACAACAAAAACAACAAGAAGAACAACATAGATTAGCAGGGGAAGCTAGTAATAGGAAGATCATAGATTTTCCTCTTCCCCTTGCTGCATTGCCCACCAACTGTTTGATAAAATTCCCCTGTGAAAAAATTTATATCAAATATGAAATGGTGATTGGTGTCAGATAATAGCCATGGCTGACGGTAGAAAAAGGCTCAGTAAACGTAATAGCATGCCTCCTGATGGGTTTACGTCGTGGAATTATGGGTCTCAATCTATGCAATCGACGCGGTCTGCGAAACCTGAGAGGCTCTATAGAGTTTGGCCTGGCAACAATGTATGTGCAATGCAACCACCCTTGATCAATTTCCTGTGTTTTGTAGATTTTGATTATGGTATTTATGAATTTGGAAATGTGGGTTTTTATGTTTTGTTTGTTAAGGATTAGCCATCTGTTTTATTGTTGTCTGAATGTTGATCATTACACATTTGTATAGTTGAAGAAAGGTTCATGCTTGTGAATTGTCTTTGAGGTTTATTGATGGTAATTAGTCAAGCATCATGTTACCATGACACAAGATCAATGTGTTGTTGCAAGTTTCTGACACGGTAGGACTCGAAATTCTGGACATTGGACGGTTTCTTATAATGTGGACATTGCATTACTGAACAATGTTCTTCTGATATGCTAGAACTCGAAATTCTGCGACTTTCATGTTACAAATACATATACGAGTTCTTTAGGCTGACTTGTCTGCTTTTTACTAGCTAAAATTCTTATCACAAGCCCATTTATGAGAATTATATCACTCAACTTTCTCATCTCGTTTCTTGCCTTTTTTCTTTCTTTACCAATATGTCAATCGAGTTGATTGAGGTGTCTAGGTGTAAATTGAGATACTGTGAGACTTCGTTCCTATGTAAGGGTGTCATTGTGTTAACTGTATGGCACAAGTGTTTCAGCTAAATTGAAAAGTCAAGGTAACTTAGTGTCCCCATGGCAGAATGAGATTGCTAAGAGCTCCAAGGAAGTACACGTAAATTCCTCAGGGTGGGTTAGTTTGAAAAAATCCTCTGCACTGCTGAAGTCAGTGACTTGGCCAGGATATAACGTAGAGAGTTATTTTAGTGAGAGAAAGATAAGGATAATATAAGCAGTATCAAAATGCCTTCTTACAAAAGTATGATTTAGGTCTTTAAAGATCATTTGTTCGAGCTTGTGGACCCCTATGGTGAAGCCACGTGGACGGTCACAATTCTAGCTTTTGATCCCGACGAGATAAGACATGACTCACGTAGATGGCGTGTTGCTCAAATGACCATGATGCCATGGGATATATGATGTCTTGGTGGTTTACAGGGGCTTCCTTCATCGCCGCCTAACGTTATGGAATCAGATTGTATCCGGTACACTTAGCTTTTGGGGTTGTTTCATGCATTGATGCAACGGATGATAATTGTGGAAGGTCAAATCAAGAATGGTTTCTTTGCATTGCGATTTAACTTGCCAAATTGTTACTAATTTTTTTCCTTTTCTTTTACATTACTAGTGTAAGCTGATCAATCTTTACTAGTAAAGTTGTGTAGCTATCAGTTAAATGATCAAGTAAGAATGAATTGGTGATTGTTAGTACTTTTGTTCATGAAAACTTCCTATATATTTAAGAAATAGTATTGATAAAGTTCCACTTGTTGTGCGGCAGAAATTTCTCTGTGGTGGGAGATTGGTACTTGGTCCTGATGCAGGATCCCTGTATTTATCTTCATTTTTGATAGGATGTCCTGCTATTACTTTTTGTATAAGGATGCTCATTAGGATCAGAGAACATGATCCCCTGTATGGATATGGGGTGCTGACTACAGGTGTTGTTCTCACTTTGATGGTACGTTTTTCTTGGCTATGGAGGGTTGAAAATTTTAATTGCTATATCTTGTCTTTTGCATTATTAATATATGTCCTATGTTATGCATTATGTGCATTGTGCAGGATTTTCTGTTTCTTTTCATGACATCTGCTCGAGATCCAGGAATAGTACCGAGAAACCATAGACAACCAGAAGAAGACGATTTAGAGATGACTTCCTCAATGGAATTGGCTGCAGGCAAGTCGGGTAGTTTAAAGATTCCCCGCACTAAGGATGTGAAGATTAATGGCTACACAATTAAAGTCAAATTTTGTGATACTTGTAAGCTATACCGTCCACCTCGTGCTTCTCATTGCTCAATATGCAACAACTGTGTGCAGAAATTTGATCATCACTGTCCATGGGTCGGTCAGTGTATTGGACTAGTAAGTTGATCCTTATCAATATACTAGATCATCCAATAATTGATGCTTTAATATGCATGTTATAGTGTGCATTAACAAAAAGGATTTATCACGGGTATGTTATTTCAACTTTCAGCATATCATTAAGTTCTGAGAATTGCTACTTAGGGCATATGCTTGTATTGTGGGTAATTGAGATAGAAATGAAGATAATGAAGATAAATTGAGGTGGTATTAGAATAAATGATGTGGATTATGCAAGGAGAAAGAGATGGAAGGGGAATTATTGTCCTCATTTTGGGGGTAATACATTACCCTAGGGGATGGTAGAAACTATTACCTCCAAATCGAGGGTAATAAATCCCCCAAAAGCCTAATCAATACCTTTTCTTATCCACCACAACCTCGATTCACCTCCATTCCCTTTCTTTTTTGTTCTATTACCCCCTTAATACATTATCTTCAATCAAAGCATGTCCTTAGTTCTTGACAATGAAGCCCTATCATACCCAAATGATGCCTAGATATTTTATCCCATAGTGAATACCCTAGGTTCTTTGGATGTGTATACCTTCTTTAGCTGCGTCATCCCCCCCCTTCTCTCTCTCTCTCTTGGTCTCTCTCGTGTATACAACCTTCCTGCAAGCTTAAAGAGTATTTCTATACATCTGAACAGTCGATACCCTGCCAATGCATTACAGCTGCTCACAATATAAAGTTTCGTGTAATGCAAATTCCTGTATCATTGGAAGGACAGTGCGTCCCGCTATCAAGACTTGAAAAAGTAGCTTTGAAGGTCTCTTTATCACTCTGAGTCTTAATACATTTTTCAATGTCTTGGAATTAGACTAGCAAACTATTACACTTTTTTTCAAGGGATGGGTTCTTGCAAGCCCTCCTCGTAGTTGCCATCACTTGATTGTTTCCTTCCCAGTGGTTGCTTCGGGGCTGTAGTGTAAAATTTGGGCTGTTTCACTTTTACTTTTAGATCTTAGTACCCAAAATGTTAGCTTGCACATAAGATTGACAATTTAATTTGAATTACACGGGGTTGGCCGTCCACCACTACTTACAAGTCATCCCTGTATATTTCCAGCCACGTGGGTTTAATCCTGTAAAGTTGTTAGACCTCTCTTCAATTTGACTTGTTCATAGTCCTGGCCATGTTGATCAGGTTTGGGTCAAATAGGAAGAAACGGAAGATTTCACCTCTATAAGCAGCTACATTGAACAGCTTAAGCCGTTATTCCCAATTACTATCAAGCAAAAACAAAGATAAGCTTAAGATTGACCTTTAGCTGTTTCTTGATATGTCTTCTGAAAGAATTCCAGCTCAAAGTATTCAGTCCAGAAGGATATCTCTGGATGTTACTGGAAATTACTTTATCCACTAGCCCCTGTTCTACTGTGGTATACTGGCTTGCTGGATGTCATTTAGGTAACCACTTTAGCTCATTCTTTGACTGCCATTAGAAGATCAACCAGCATGAATTGAATGGAAGGTTGAAGACATCACTGACGTATGGGGTGTCACGATTTAGCTAAAACTGAAAGACTTGACATCAGAAAAGATCGCATTATTCATTAGGAATTGAAGACCAGAGAACGAACAGACATCATCTGATTGATTTCTATTTCTTATTATCGTGTTTTTTGTTATCAAGATGGCGCCTTTATGTGGCAATAAAAATACATAAAGAAATTGCTTAACTGGTTGATGAAAAAATTTAGGGTTGGTGTGATTGGATCATCTTGTTTATATTGTTTTAAGCTCAAGGGGACATTTGATATTAGAGGAAGGGTAGTTCTATAGTATGTATTACTCATACATATAAGACCTCATTAGAGCTCTTGCATTGTCAAGAAAACCCGTGTACCTCAGCCTACAGAAATAGTCTTCAACAATCTGTTCAAGAGTAAATACTTGCAGCATGATACATAAAGCCCTAGACAAATTTGCGGTTAACTTTTGAACATGACATGAATCTTTTGTTTTGAATCCTCACTACACCCGGTCTCAAATATGTGCTATGTCTATTACTGTTATATTTTGAATTATTTCTTTCAGCAACAGATTCTAATTCTTAATCACTTGGGTACGAAACTATAACTTTATTTGTGGTAATGTTCAATTTGTTGAAATTATTTATTTATGGACCTTGTTTGTTTATCCTGGGTGGCTGGGTCAGTAGTCTTTCCTTAGCCAAAATGAAATACACCTGTTAGCTACTTTAGAGAGTACGAAATGCCTTTGACATGACCGTCGGCTATTGTATTAGCTACAAGTTGTATAATAGCTGTCAGCTCCCTTTAACACCTAAGCAAGTTTTCAAGAAACTGCTCGAATTTTAGGGCCTGGACTGACTGAGGAGACAAGGTAGTTTATCGAAAGACCGAAGACAAAGTCTTTTGACCAATTGTTCGCTTTTTTTGCTGTCTTTTACTTGCTTAATCACTATAAATAATATCCTTCTCTTCTTTCTTACACTCCTGCATGTAGTTTCACTAACTGGGTTTCTGAATGCTTCTGCAGCGTAACTACCGTTTCTTCATCTTCTTCATATCTTCATCAACATTCTTGTGCATATATGTCTTTACGTTCTCATTGGTCAACATTCTTCGGAAAAGGGGAGGCCTCTTGCGCTCTATGTCACATGATATCGTATCAGTCATTCTAGTCGTATACTGCTTCATAGCTGTCTGGTTTGTTGGTGGGCTTACCGTCTTCCATTTCTATCTGATGTCAACCAACCAGGTGATGATCTTACACCAAGAAATGTGTTAATGTTAAATAGTTCTCTTTGCAATAGTTCATAATATGTTGTACTCTACTCTGATGTATTGCACCAAAAAAACAAAGCCTCGAGGCTTTAGCACATGAGATACTTGAGTACACTCTGTATCATACTCTTATTTGTAATGGGTAGAACAGACTGCTACAAGCTCACCATTTTACATCAAGTATTGGTGTCAGATACTTGACTCTAAAGCATTTGTTAGATATACTTCCTCCAATAATTTATAATTGCATCATTTGGAGTTTCCACTTGCCAATGCACAACTTTAACTATTAATATCGTAAATTGTATCTATGAAATGTTTATATTTTGAAACTAATGTTGAGACGACTAGAATATATTTCCTTACTTCTAATCTCAAAAATGGTCAAAGAATAGTGTGTAAATAATGTAAAGTCCAAATGATGCAACAATAAAAATAACGAATGAAGTATACTTCTTTCGTTCGATATTAATTGCAACATATAGGGTTAGCACACTTTTTAAAGAAAACTTGTGAAGAGGAGAGAGATAGAGATAAAAAAGAGGGACCCATGTGATACAAGAGAGATAGAACCTATGTTACTCGATTCGGGACCCTTATCCGACGTGGGTAGTGTCCAAGTATACGACTCGGCTATTTTGTAGAACTTTTTAATTTTATGGCCCGAAATGAAGTGTCCAAGTGTCGCACTCATATCGCGTGTCGAGAACCCGACACGGGTGTCAAGTGAAGAGTCTGAGCAACATAGGATAGAACACATTAGGAAATAAGGTAATATTACTATTTATGTGAAACATCCAAATCAGGGAATTGTTTGCAATTAATATGGAACAAAGGAAGTATGACATTATAGAGCCTTTTGGTAGGTGGTAATATATTTTGGTAAGAAAAATGAAACCAATAATTTTGCAAAGAATGTACCATGTCAATATTCGTGTAAATACTTGTCTATCTCCAAATACCTTTTCTTTTTTTTATAAAGGTTCCATTACCATCCATTACTACTCTAGAGGTGTTTCTCCCCCTAGGTCGGTTCATTACAGTGTTATCAAAAGAAATTTATAAGAAAATCACATGTTTGCTAATGAAGTCTTATTACTGAGGGTCATGACTCATGAATAGTCATGATGCATGACTTTGTGTATTAAATTACATAAAGATTAATAACCTTTATCGCCAATTACTACCGGCTTCCAAGCGAGTCGTCAATGCAACATCGAAAGGGTACAAATTGCTCATAACCGTCTGACACCTCGACGCATGCCCATGTTTAATATTGGTAGGCTTATAGGCTAGTAAGCGTAACTGAGGTTTTTTGTAATATAAGTTGCAAAACGTGTACAAGCACATAAGAGTGGTTTTTTAACTTCTCAGAGACATGTCATTAATTTCTAAATGTATTACATTTTCCATGGCAGACAACTTATGAGAACTTCCGGTACCGATATGACAAGAACAAAAACCCCCATAATTTTGGTGTGTTCAACAATCTGAAACAGTTTTTTTTCACCAAAACACCACCTTCAGCTATCAATTTCAGAGAGATGGTGCTTGTAGAAGATATTATTGTTCCTGAGACTCCGAGCTGCCATGATAGTTTCATGGGGTTCCGGAAAACTTTAGATCTGGAAATGGCACAAAGGCTCACAAAAAATGGAAGTTTGGTGCTTCCAAGTATTTTGCAGAACTTGGAGTATGCTGATATTGATGAAAAGTTGAAGAAAGTAGGTAATCAGGACACTTCAAATGATACATCACAGTTGGCCCCAGGGCAAGGTTCTGCACAACAAGGACAGCAAGCCACAGTTCGAGATGTTGATGTTCATTAGACTGAAGTGTGAAACCCCTGAATGTGAGGTAATTTCTTCACTGATCTTCTCCAAGTATATGTCAAATAGTGTACACCGTTGATTTTCATTCTTTTTTATTTATATAATTGGGATAGTCTAAACTCTACAGTCTACACCATTGATGATAGTAAGGTATTTCTTCTGACTTGTTATGCTAGATTAGAATCCTGATTCTGCTGTCAATGTATTGTTCTCATCCTGTGGGGAAGGAGTTGAAACTTGAAACTTATCTTTCTTATTATTGAATGAGATGCTCAAAGGTGTAAAGATTGTCAATGCTAGTACCACGCATTGCCATAATGTTTTATGCAGGATTCATGTCAAATCCTTACAATTGAGTTACACATTTTCAAACTCGAAAAAAGAGGCTCTAATTTTATAGCACTGTGATCGAGTGCTTGCTACTTTAATCTTGCAAAAGAGAGAGCTTTGGAGTGGAACAGTTACATAATGGATTTGTAAAACAGACAAGAGCTCATCACATTGCAAGACCTAGTTTTATAATAGATGTAGGAAAGTGGATATCCTTCCCCTCCTTTCACTTCATTTCCGTGCTATCCATGTAATACACAAAGAGAGACTCGAAAGTCCAAATAATTAATAATTTTCTGTTTGAGAGAGGTCTGAGTCCACCAATGGTTACATTAGATATCTTACAGATATCCTACAAGCTGCAAATGAAATATCTCTTGTTTCTGATTCAGCTCCTCTGCCACCACTCAGACAGCTTGTTTACTGTAGAAACCAAGTTTTGTTTTTTAAAATCAGGAAAAAAAAAATCAGATTTATCTTCTTGTTTTGGAAGTTAGAGGTGTGTAACTACTGAAAGGCCTTAAAGAAATTTCCGATTGCATCGATCTTAGATTCACTGAACTTTCATATGTAAGAGTCATATCCTTAGTTGATATTAATATCTCTTGCCAAAGGTTGCTCTCAGATTGGATCAGATATAGTAGTAGCTGTCAACCTCTCCAATTAAGAGTCACTGTTCTGGAACAAGGACCGAAAAATACACTCTTGGTTGTCTTCCAGGAACAGTCTGCTTCGAAAAATAAGGGTAGGGCTGAACACCTCTTACCCTCTTTTCGTGCTTTGATAAGAACCTCGCTGTCCTGCGTTGTTCAATTGTGTTGTGATCTGTGAACACTAAACTTTTGTTAGGTCAATCCTCATATTTCATTTGATTATTAGGTCAAAGAAATACCTTTTCTCCTGGTTCTATATGTTTGCATTAAACCAAAACTGAAATTGAGATCATTCATTCCCCTCCCGTTCTAATCCTTTGATTGACAACTTAACTAGCTCAATTATTGCATGGATACAACATAGCTGATTGAGAATCAGATTTTGTGCTTCTGATTATATACAGTATGATGCATCAAAGACCAAGAGAAATGATAGATAACTCCTCGTGAGTCGTGATGTACAAATTGCTACTCACTAGTCTCAACTATTGCAGCCATCCAATAAAGTTCATAGTAATTTAAGGTAGCAACACCAAGGAATAACCACCAAATTCATTCAAAGGACCACCACAACCATATGAGGTACCACACCTTGTAAAGTACCATCACATGTATCCTCTCCGCCTGATATCATGGCTTTTGAGGCATCACTCAAATAAGAAAAACTTGAGCCATTTTTGAGGTAACAAATGTAGGTTTACAAATTTACAACTTCCATGAACTTAATGCTCATTTAGATGGTTCATCATATTCTTGTCACCTATGTCACTTGGACTCATTAATTTACCTCAAGTACGAGTGCAAGTTCCTCGTTATCCAACATGGGTATGGACCTTCAATTTGGGCCAAGAAAAATCTCACAAAATAGCCTATTGAGACACTTGGACACATACCCATATGTGGCACGTACTTGAGTAGCTTGTCTCTGTACATTCATGCTGTTCGAAGTATTATATGTAGATAAGATCGCGATACAACCTTGCTGAGTTGGTGGAATGTGTGCTGTTGTTTCATATTACTACTAGGTTATGGTTTTCATTTGAGGGTAATATTAGTTCATATATCTGTTGGTTACAGGTTGAATAAGATAATCACATATTCATGCATATGGTTGAATCAAATGAACATTCTACGCGTACATGGACCTCTAATTGGCAGCATTCCAGCAGACTCATGAGGCAATTGTATATAGATTACATTATCATGAGAACCTGTAATTCGACGTCAAAAGGAAAAGACAAATCCATCACATACAAGAAGAAGAAAGAATCGTGTGTTCTGGTGGCACCAAGTGTGTGTAATATATGAAGGATCTGCACATATATTGAGGGATGTCATTTTGTAAAGTTCCTGTAGAGTTTTGTTTTTCCTTTTTTTGTAAAGAGGGAAAGTATTAGTTTGATGGGCAGACCAGAAGGTGAAGGAAACTGGTGTAGTTATCATTATTCATTCATATAAGCTTTTCAGCTGTTGAGGTTGATTGCAGATTTTGGCCAAGATGCTCTTTTTGTGGGTGTTATGTAATTATTTGTCCTTTTTGGGTACAACATGTATGCTAGTTAGGATGTGTTGATGTGTTAGGCAACAGTATTTCAATTATTGTATATGTTTGATTAAGTCGAAAACTCTAGTCAATGTGAAAAGCATTGTTTGATAAAGTAAGCATTATAAGGTAGTTTTAAGTGGTCAATCAACTATTTTTACTGACACTAATTGATTTAAAAACTATTTTGACAGCTAACCTTTCTAATAGGTAACATCAAGTTAATAGCTTTCATAATATCTACTATTGTAAAAAAAAAAAACCTTATTTTGCTTGGCCCTTTAAATGTATTTTAGATTTTCGAAATTATTATAGGCTAATTATTTCTCTGAAGTCAAAATTTGGACCTTAGACTCTCAAGAAATTATAAAGAAATGATGATCAAATCATCACTAAAAATATTTGAATTGCGTCAAACCAACCCCTTTCATTCTATCATGTATTTGCAAGCAAAGATTTCAAAGAGAAGGTGTATGTCCATGTTAATTTACCATTGACTTTACCGTAAACTTCATGTTCATGATGTATTGACTAGTTAATCTAAGTTGATTTTAATCATGAGATATTCTTGTGAAACTAAAACTAGTGAATGGGAAAACAAATACTCCTTTGCTTTAATTAATTAGTACTAAATAAACTTGAGATAATGAAACTATGTGATAATTAAAACTGAAAACTAATTAACGCTAAATCATACTTTAAAAACCGATGAGCTATACTTTAGTGTTAGTCATACTTAAACTTATCAGACAAAAAATAATAATGTATAGTTCCTAACCTAATGATTCACTTACTACATATATAACAGAAACATCATACAATAATCGGAGTAAACAATTTAAAAGTGTTGTAGTAAACTAGTAAAAACGTTATCTTGATCGATAGTGGATTCCATCTAGTTTAGTGGGAAAAGTTTTGTATAAATGGTTATATCATTGCGCCTAGTACGACTCTAAAAATTCACAAAAATAATCCAAATTATGGATCGTTTTCCCATAATAATCCCAAATTCCCAACTATGGAGATTACCTTCTCAAAATGATCTCAAGTGTCCACTAACAGATTTAATTAGTTGGTTTTTTGTTTGCTTTTTCAGTTTTCTCGCTCCTCTCTAGCGTCCCTTACCTCTTTCTAACCAACTAGAATTCTAAACATCATTTTATGACTATTTAAATCGATCTTTTCAAGTCACTAAACTATTTTGAGAAAATACCCCCAATAGTTGAGATTATTATAAAATAATCCATAGTTGAGATTATTATGTGATAATCAACCATTATTCATATTATTTATATGAACTTTTTTTAAAAAAAATTATAGAAATAAGTGATAGGGCCCCTACACATAAATATTTTGAAAGAAAAATAAGTACCATAAATCCATAATTGACAAATAGCTTAGCAAAAATCAACAACAAGCCGTCTAAAAAACCGCGTGAAGACAAATTCAAATACAGAATTCGGCAGCACGTAGATTTATCCCACCAACCAAAAACCCACTAACAATTATCTCCCAAAATATGAAAATATTCGTATAGTATATAGTTTTCATACATTAATAATGTTAGTTTTAGCACATATTATATGGTTTTTATATCACTCCATAATTCTACCCGAAAACACCGCGAGAAAATTGAATCTTCAGCCTTTGTTCTGTTCCAGCGTGGCCTACGGCTACGTGCCAGATACTATTAGCAAGGAAAAAAAACCAAAAAATAAAAAATAAACAAAAAAAAAGTCAGAGAATTAGGAAATTTTCATTTTTCAACATTCTGAAATAAGAAAGAATTTTGCTCTTTTCACAACTGATCTAAGAGAGAGAAGACTCTAAAGAAATATTCTTTTTGCTCTAAAAATCTCATTTTTTTTTTTGAAAAATTAATTTCTGAGCAAATTCTGTGAGCTGGGAAAATTTCTTTGATTTTAATTTTGTCTTAAAAGAATTTGATTACATAGTGAATTTCAGAGAATTGAGTGATTTTCTTTCCTTTTTTGGTGATTTGATACACATGAGAGATATGATGAATTATTGTAGATGTGAGATGAGATAGAATTTTTTCTGGGGAAAATTCTAGTTTTCTGGGTTTTTTTTGGGTTATCAGAAAGTTTCAAATGATGGGAACAAATAAACCCAAGAGACTGTTTGAAGTTTGGAAGGGCAATAATGTAAATTTCATTTCATCTCTTCTAAAATTAGTTGTTAAAGTGTGTGTATTTGATCTGAAATTGAATTGGGTATTCCTCAATTTAAGTTAGTATTACTGGGTTTTTCATTTATGATCATGTATGAATGTAGTAAAATTGTGTACTTGCAAGGTTTTTTTTTTTATGTTCAATTAATTATGATAAAGTGAATGATTTTATGCTAGTAATAATGGGTTTGTTTGTTTATGTTGATTTAATAATGGGTTGTTAGTCAAATTACTGTTAAACCACTTGTTTTTTAGGTTTTTGGGGGAGGGGGGGATTTTGATCAAGGTTCAATTTCTTTATATTTTCTGATCAGGGTTCAATTTTCTTCACATTTTATGATCAGGGTTTAGTCTTTTATTTCATAATCAAGATTAATAGAGTTATTTCTAGGATGATGCATTTTATTGATGCAAAATTTGACCTGCAGTAAAACAAATTAGTAGAATTTAACAATAGCATCTTTTGACTTTGTGTAAATGCTGAATTTTGTCCTGAATTGAATAGAGCAGTGCTGGAGATTAGGGTTTTATCTAATAGGTGAGGGAGAGACTTGGATTCGGGTGTAAACGGAAGCTGAATTGCAGTAACAGGAAACTTGGAGATTGATAGAGTCTTTGATGTATAAATGCTGCCAGGGTAACAGGAAACTTGGAGATTGATAGAGTCTTTGATGTATAAATGCTGCCAGGGCTTTGTTTATTATATTGCGCATATAAGGTTTACTGCTATCAAGTCCTGCAGAAACGATCTCTGTACCGATCTAATGGGTGGCTGCATTTATACAGACCTCGTGAAACCCTGCCTGGATCGGATGCTCACTTGGTGTTGTTGTATGTGTAAAAGATTATTAGTACATCTTAGAATGAATAGTGATAGATTTTTTAATATTAATCTGTCATATGGATGGATTATGTGTTATGGTTGCGCTTTCCATTAATTGCAGCTTAAGTAGCTCTTAATAGAGCTTAATTTTTCATAATTTTGCTATTTGTTATTGGGCACTCAAGCTGATGTAGTTCTTCTGATGCCATTCGCTCTCGAGTGGCTTAAAATCTTTTTATGAATAGAAATGGAAGCATGCGTTCTGATTGTTTTTCTTTCTGTGTTCATAGAAATTTCTGTGTGGAGGAAGATTCATATTTGGACCTGATGTGGCATCAATGTTTTTGTCAAATGTTTTGATTGCCGGACCAGCATTTTCATTTTGTATAAAGATGTTTCTGAAGGGGAAAGACAATAGTAAATGGTATCCTGTAGCAGCTGTTGGACTTTTCCTGACCATCTTGGTAAGTTTTGTTTCTGCTTCTAAGTATATGTATGACAGTTTTTCCTGTGTTGAGGTTGTTAAGGGCAAAAGAATTCTAGACCTCACATAAACTATTTACATTCTAAATGGAAGGAAATATGACAAAAAATGCGAAAGGATCTTGAACCTTACATGAACTATTTAAGTAGCAAGAGACAAGAGTTCAGATTTCTCTGCCAAATCTATTTTTTCCGAACCATCTAACCCCCATCACTTTGGAAAAAAGAATAATTATGAATACAAACAACATTCTCCATTTTCCTTGCCTGCCCAAATATTTTCATAGATTCATATAATATTGTTGAAAGCAAACGTATAGATAATTCTCAATTAATGGGTAACAACACCTCTTAGTTGTTGTATAGTTGTTGCCCCGACTCTCTTCATGAACATTAATTTAAAATTTGCTCTTCCATAACTTACTTGCAGGATTTAACTTTTCTATATATGACATCTGGGAGAGATCCTGGAATAATTCCTAGAAATTCAAAGCCCCCTGAACCAGAAGATGGATCCGATATAAGCATAACAAACCCGTCAATGGAGTGGGTCAATGGAAGGCACCCTCATTTGAGGATACCTAGAGTGAAAAATGTATTCGTGAATGGTTACACCGTTAAGGTGAAGTTTTGCGACACATGCTTGCTTTATCGTCCTCCTCGTGCTTCCCATTGCTCTATTTGTAACAACTGTGTACAACGTTTCGACCATCATTGCCCCTGGGTTGGTCAGTGCATCGGACTTGTAAGTAACCTGTCATTACACATGAAAATCTTTTAGCTTATATTATATGTTGTGTTGGCTTGACCACTTGATCTGTGATGTTAAACTTCCTTTTCCCTACCCCCTTTTCAAAAAAAGAAAAAAGATAAAGGGCGTCCACTACGCATGGAAAAGAGATGTATGCAACTATTTCTTGATGCTTGATGATGTATGACATTTGACTGAGATGCCTTAGGGTTATGAATCAATGTACATTCCTCATCCACCTTCCAAAAGGAAGGCACTAAATCCTCATCGATTAGGACATACTTTTCTTCATATGCATGCAGGTTTTCGAATTTCTGAAGCGATTTTTTTTAGTTTATATCCTAAGCAGCTGTTTACATTTTAGATTTCCTTAATTATGTGAACTTCAAAGGCAGTTTTCAAATTTCAGGCTTGTACAAACCCTGGAGTGATTCTTTTGCTGTCTGTAAGTACATAGCAGCCTGACCCTGCAAGGCTGATGCCTTGATTGTATTTGCGTAGATAAAGTGTGTTTTAAAATCTAATTAGATTTGGAAATAAGGCACTTGGTTAATGGCTATGGTGATAACCAACAAATCTAGACCTGTTCATTGTCATCATATACATATGTTTGCCACTATGCTCCATATTCTTTGACTTAATTAACATCTTTCTTATTTTTGCAGCGAAACTATCGTTTCTTCTACCTGTTCATATCAACAGCAACAATCTTGTGCTTATACGTCCATATATTTTCTTGGATTAGCATTGCGCAAGAACGAAGGGGTATTTTGAAGGCTATGACACGGGACATCCTCTCTGTTTTCTTGATTGTATATTGCTTCATAGCTGTTTGGTTTGTTGGAGGCCTGACTGTTTTCCATTTCTACCTCATCAGCACCAACCAGGTAACTGCCACTCATACGTATGAAATTCTTTTCCTGTAAAGGTGCAAGCTTTAAGTGCCATACACTGATTACTTTCCCTTTAGTCTGGAATCTTTATGAGTATATGTGTAGCAGAAAGAGGAGGAAAAAGAAAAGAGAAGAGGAAGGGGATATTAGAAAGATGAACTTGGTTTTCATCTCTAGCATTTTGTTTGGATAGAAACATGGAGGAGAATGATAGGGAAGAGAAGGACAGAGAAGGGAGAGGGAAGAGTGAGCTTGCATTTTTCCAGCTGAATCTTTCCAACAGTGACGGATTTACTTTATGTAGGGAGAAAGGAAACCGAAATTATTTCCAATTTCCTTTCTGCCAAGTCCCACGTTATATCCAAACAAGGAGTATGAATACCTCCCTTTCTCTTCCCTTCCTTTGCCTCCAAATTCCCTTATCCAAACACATACTAAATTAAAGTCTGACTTTACAGTCATCTGTAATGCAATCTATACATGAATTATTGTGTGCTTATGTAGCCCAACATTCTTACTCGTACAATGGCTAAATAGAATATGTAGCTCATTTATATACAGTGCTGGAATCGGCTTTAGATAAAGCAATATCAGTTGGAAGCATCAGAATGTTGTTGGAAATATGAGCTTATTTACTGGAATAGTGCTTGAGGATTAATACTCTTGGATCAAGTCTCAAATATCTTTTTTGTATGTATGCAGACAACTTATGAGAATTTTCGCTACCGGTACGATAAAAAGGAGAATCCACATAATAAAGGGATACTCAGCAACTTCAGAGAAATATTTTTTTCTCCATTGCCTCCTTCACTGAACAAATTTCGAGCAACTGCGTCTGAAGAAGAGCAAATACCAGATGAACGAATCCACCCATCGTTTAGAGTGGATATTAGCTCAAAGGAGAAAATAGACATTGAAATGGGTGATAAGCATCACAATGATGAAGACGACCAGTCACTTCCTAAAATTTTGCGGAATTTAAGCTATGAATATATTGAGGAAAATTTGAAAACTAAAGATGGTGGAGAAGGAATGATTGCAGACCCATTTTTGGTTGATGAAGAACCCGGACCATTGTTGCATAATTCCCTTGCTGGAGATGAGTTATATGGTGAAAAGCTTTATCAAAGAAGTAGCTCTTATGATGCCGCGGAGCCAAGCACACAGGAACACAGGTGCTTACCTTGCTTTCATTTCTTTGGCCTTCAAATCATGTGTGTCTAATGGCCTTTAAATCATGTGTGTCTAACGGCCTAGCAATTGATCCGCTGAAACTGTCGCAAATAAGATCGCTAGTTCCCTTACTTGAATCTAACACTCATAACTATAGTTAGTTTCTCATTAAAGATATATACAGCCTGTTTTCTAGGAGTTAACAAAAATGGCGGTAATAGCAGTAGCTTTATACTTTCATTGGAAATTTTGAGAAGAAAGTTTTGTGCCAATATTAATAGTAATTTGTCCATCCCAAATACCACTTTTTCTTCATAAGTTTTCATTTTTCATCATTACCACTTTAGAGGTGATATTGGCAAGGGACTTTCTCCACAAAATTACATATAACTAGTTATTAGGCTCGGGCTATGCCCCGGGTAAGGAAAATTTTCATTCATTAATATAATACTTTAAGATGATAACACTAAATATCACTTGGTCTAGTGGTTAAGACTTTAAAATATAAACTTGAAGTTACGGGATCAAACCCTATACTATGCAATTTCTAATTTTTTTTATTGTACATGGAGTAAAACGCCCTTAGGGAGAGTGCCACGTGGCACCGTTCCTTGTTTAGGAACGCCTTTTAATATATTAGTATAGATTTTATTGTTTGTGCCACCATATATTATTACAACCAAATAAACTGTTGGAATTTTTATTTTGCTTTATGTCTGTTGCCACTAATTAGGCAAAAATTATGAAGTTACTTATCTTCACTTCACTTTTCTTAGTATCTAACCAATGGTTATTTCGTATTACAGGCGTGATCATCGCCCATCTGTATAGGTTGATACTAATGTCAGCTAAGGTGTTCTTGTTCTGGACATAAAGGATCTGAATCTTTTATGGGGTTCAGAATAATAATGCACATAAAATCATGTTATGACTTGGTGGTGCTTTGATGGAGTAGAATTTGAGCTCAAAAGAAATGTCACAGACTCACTGAACTCCCCTTTTTTTATTTCCTTCGAGAACTTTTTAACAATTTTTGTACTTCAGAATTCATGTAACTTCTTTGTAGACTTTCTTTTCTCTTTTTGAGTTTTAGTTTTGTAGGGTTTGAAGTGCTGACAATTGACAGTCTTTCCTTTTGATTTTATAGGGTTCCTTCAACAATGTATCATTCTACTTTGCTCTCAATTCTACTCTTCTTGCAACTGTATATTTTTGCCTACTAGGTTTGATAATACATGGATTATTCGATTCTTATTTTTCAAATGTTGGTATATCATAATTCATAACTTGCTTGACTTGTGCTCAACAAAGTTTGTGGTTCTTTTATTGCAACTACATGTTATGTTCATTAAACCTAAATTAGAGGAGCATATATGTGTCATTATTAATAGCTATGTGAAGGAAAAGATACATGCAAGTAAATTGGAAAGGAACTGTATATACAATGAAAAGAACATATAATCCGGAGTATGAGGTGTATCATATTTCTTTTGTACAAAGAGCCACAAAAGGTTTGGGCTCAATTAGGATTATCGGCCTCTAATTTAATACTCCACCCAAATCATAAAAGCCAAAGAGTATTTAACCCAGAGCATGATGTGTATCATATAATCCAGGATAAAATATCGATCGGGTTTTTCCTTTTGGTGTACAAAGAGCCACAAGAGGTTGCATCTTAGAGCATCTTAGGGTCTGTTTTCAAAGATAAAACAATTGAATCGAATCGAAATGATTCAGAATCGAATCGAATCGAATCGAATTGAATTAAATTATAACTAATAGTAATGATAATAATTTAAGAACGACGAGCGAACCGAACCGAACTAAACCGAACCGAATCAATTGAATTGAATTGAACTAAACTTAACTTAACTTAAAACTTAACTTAACCGAACCGAACCGAAAATAAGTTGGGAATGTGCCCCAAGAGCTCATGTTGTGGATACCACCCTCAATATACTAGTCTTACCCTCCAAGATAAAAAGTTACATAATTGTGATACATAAAGGGTTAAGAACATCATTAAGAATTGAACCCTAGATAGTAGATACTACTTGTAGACATGCTTAATGATCATTGTGAATTGAGGGTTTCCAAACACTCCTAAATTAAAGACTGGATTGCCATTAATAATTAAGAGAATAATACTTGTAATCTTTAAAGCCACATTTAAGGAAACCTTCAATTCATATTTATAAGGCAATGTCCTATAATAATTTTGCCAGCAGGTGATAAGTGTTTAGATAGCAATGCCAAAGACTAAGTGGAAGAGAACACCAATGATAGAAGTTAATCAATGAGGTAATTCCTAATGTGTAAGGAGGGGCTCGTACATCCCACGGTTCAATGTCCTTATTCAGGTCAAGCATATTACACACACCATGTATACATGTCTTACCATGCAACCGAGTTGAAAATATAATTAGCTTGGCGAACAACTTTAAATTAAACAAAACCTACCTACAAAGTTTAAGATCATCATCATTTCTGTTATCCATACCTAAAAGAATCAACCAAAATCTTAAGGAGCTCATACTTACTACAAACCATAAGTATCAAATACAAAATCTATCAAATGGAGAAAGAAGAGCCACATATGTTACAAGGCCAAGTTGAAGCACCCATAACCCCCAACTCCCAAACCCATCAAAAAAAAATCAAGCTAACCCATCATCACATGCCACGTGTCAAACACCCACTTGGACCTCAAGATTTCATTGGATTAGATTCATTACCCCTCAAAAAAACACAAATTTCCCACCCAAAAAAATTGTTACAAAATCATACATACTTCTATATATTACTCCCTATCACAATCTTCACCCATTTCAACCTCCCAAAGTTCCAATCTTTCTCTCTCCTCCACCTCCACAACCACCAACAATGGCGGCAGAAATGGCCCTCCTAAAGCCCATCTCCAAGTTCAGCCCAAAACTGAGCCCAAGCCCGAGAACCCGGCCCACAAAATTCACAAGAGTTTCAATGTCATCATCATCAACAACTTCAATGCCCACAAATTCATCAAAAAAGGGTACTAAGAAAGAAATTCAAGAGTCTCTTTTAACACCCAGGTTTTACACCACAGATTTTGATGAAATGGAGCAACTTTTTAACACTGAGATTAATAAGAACCTTAATGAAGCTGAATTTGAGGCACTTTTGCAAGAGTTTAAGACTGATTACAACCAAAAACACTTTGTTAGAAACAGTGAATTTAAAGAAGCTGCTGATAAACTTGATGGGCCTTTAAGACAGATTTTTGTGGAGTTTTTGGAGAGGTCTTGTACTGCTGAGTTTTCTGGCTTTCTTCTTTACAAGGAGCTTGGTAGGAGGCTTAAGGTAATTTCTTTAATTCATAACTAGAAATTAATCAGTTCTTTTATATGTTTTTGCTTGAATTATATGGATTTAATTTGTGTTAGTGGGTAAAGAATTGATTATTTTTTAGGTAATTTGAAGATATTGTGTAGATTATTAATGAGTTTGTGAAAGTTGTGAATTTGGTGATATGGGTTAGAAGTGAAGTAAATTTGGTAGTTTAGAAGTGGATATGGCATACAATTTGATTGGAAAAAGAATGTTGAAGTATATGGACTTAATTTGTGTTAGTGGTTAAAGAGATGATTTTTGAGGTAATTTTGAGTAATTTGAAGTTATGGTTAAATTATTATGAGTTTGTGAAAGTTGTGAATTTGGTGATATGGGATTGATTTTGAAGTAAATTTGGTAACTTTAGAAATGAATATGGTATGCAATTTAATTTACAAAAAAAAAATGTTGAAGTTTGCACGTTTTTGTTGGGTGGTTATTTGAGCTTCAAAATTATGGTAATTTTGGGACTTTTGAGTTTTGCAATTGAAGGGTAGTTTCAGGTGCAAAATGGAAACTTTTTTTATGAGGAAAAAGGGAGAAAAAAAGAAAAAAAATTTTGTTTGAGTGAGGAAAAAGGGCCCAACCGGGTTCGAACCGGTGACCTCTTGATCTGCAGTCAAATGCTCTACCACTGAGCTATGGACCCATGGCAATTGTTTACTCTGTTTTCTAATAGATGTATCATATTGAGTGTATTATATTGAGTGGGCGTAGTTGAACTGAAAATATACATTGAGATTAACAAAACAAAAACTAAGAAATAATGACATCATATTCACAAATTATTAATTAAATATGGTCAAAGTTAATATATAAATAGTGTAAAAAGTCCATATGGCCAATGCACAATTTATACCTTCTAATACATCTAATCTATTTGTTAATTAATTTTGCTAATGCTTAAATTTATTACTACTAGTAATAAAAAATGATTGTGGTGAACTTACAGAAAATATGTATGGAACGAATTCAAAATACATTTATTTTAGACTGCGTTTTAAGTTATCCATTTATGTACTGATTTCTAACTTGACCATTTTTAAGTAATTATATTGGAGTTGGCCTTTATCATGTTAAAGTTACCATTATAATATGGTGTCTTTAAGTATTGAAATATTGATTTTAACCATGAAAAATACTTCCTTTGTTTTTTAATAGCTGCAAAGTGTTGACTTTTGCACTATTCATAAACTATTTGACCAGAAATTTGTGACTAATATATGATGCAAACTTTAGCATGTATGAGTTTGTTGCATTTAGCTTAATATATTTATACAAGATTTCAACTAATTAATGATAAAGTTGTATAATGACTCCTGTCAAAAAAAAAAAAAAAGGTTGTATACTAGCAAGCGCGAGATTCAAAACGTTGCAGCTATTAAAAAATGAGGTAAGTAAATTTATGCTAGAAATGAACCTGGTCTAGGTCCATGTAGAATTTTGTATTGAATTGAATGGGGTAAGAGATGGAGATCATAGTTCAATTTTCAGGTCTGAACTGGCAAATGAAATGCTAAAAAGCTAGCAATCTTCACCTTATTTGGGATAGAGAATGGAGCTGTAAAAAATTAGGGCCCAACCGGGTTCGAACCGGTGACCTCTTGATCTGCAGTCAAATGCTCTACCACTGAGCTATGGACCCATGGCATATAATATGCCAATATATAGTTTATTGTGCTGTTAACATTATTATGCATTTATTACTGATCTCAAGCAATGCTAACTTCTTTTGTTAATAGGAGTATCATTCTACAACTAGTAGTAATTTATGTAAGATATAATAACATTCCCTTAAAATAGTACTATGCTAACTTCTAAGTCATTGGCAAGATTTTTCCTGCATCATATCATGTTGTGGTCAACTTTTGGATTAGGACAATTATGGAAGTGAAATAATTGAAGTAGAAATGCTACAAAAATCATTAATTTTTCACTTTATCCTGAACAAAAATGGAGCTATTAAATATATTCTATATATATAAATATAGGTTTTTTGAAAAAAATAAGGGCCCAACCGGGTTCGAACCGGTGACCTCTTGATCTGCAGTCAAATGCTCTACCACTGAGCTATGGACCCGTTGCATTTATTATGTTAATGGAAAACTTCATGTCTTCTAATACTGGTAATCTATTTGGAGCAATTTTATTCCTAATACTTTAGTACCACTAGTACTAGAATTTGTGTGTAGTGAACCATTCCCTTGATGCTCACACTAAATCTGTAATTTGTATGATCAAAAAGAAAGAATACAATATGTAGGATATTAATTATGACACATAATTTCTGAAGGAGGGTAAGTTATTGTGTAAACAAAGGGGACATTTTGACATCTAATGTGTGTTTTTTTTTTTTTTGCAGAAAACAAATCCAGTGGTGGCAGAGATTTTCTCCCTTATGTCCAGAGATGAAGCCAGGCACGCTGGGTATGTTTTGGGAACTCTTTTCTCTAAAAACTTCTCTAATTGCATTTTTGTTTCATAGTACTTAGATTCAAGGTTGTGTTCTCCTCGGCTTATTTTTGCTCAACTTAACTTGATTTTGCTAATCTTAACTTATATTACTACATCTAACTTATTTTTACTGAACTTCTTCTTCACGAACTTACTATATTATATTATACAGGTTTCTGAACAAAGGGTTGTCAGATTTCAATCTGGCTTTGGACTTGGGTTTCCTGACAAAGGCTAGGAAATACACATTCTTCAAGCCAAAGTTCATCTTTTACGCGACATACCTATCAGAGAAGATTGGTTACTGGAGGTACATTACCATTTACAGGCACCTCAAAGAAAACCCTGAGTTCCAATGCTACCCCATCTTTAAGTACTTTGAGAACTGGTGCCAAGATGAGAACAGACACGGAGATTTCTTCTCTGCTCTCATGAAGGCACAGCCTCAGTTCCTCAATGACTGGAAGGCCAAACTCTGGTCTCGTTTCTTCTGCCTCTCGGTAATTCTCCCTTTCACAAGTTATCCTTTCACTAGGGTTTTGTTTGGTTGGACTGGAAACATTATTAATGTAATATGATTTCCTATGAAAAGCATTTTTTTTACCTTTCATGTATGCTGTTTGCCTCAGGTTTATGTGACCATGTACCTCAATGATTGCCAAAGGACAGCTTTCTATGAAGGCATTGGTCTTAACACCAAAGAGTTCGATATGCATGTCATCATTGAGGTGAGACTATGAAATGGAAGAATGCTTCATGATAGTGTACCTTGATGTAGTTTCTTTATTGTCCAAGATGAAGCTTGTTGCTTTATCTACTTCTTGTTTCACTATTTCCTTTTAAACATTACTCACATATTTATGCAGCTGGTCTCCTGTTAGATGGTCTGACAAGTCGTTCTATATCACACCACTTAAAAGTTTCACATATTTTGCTAAACTTGTATCTTTTTAACTCTTCAATATTTTTGTACAACTTTTTCTCAAGAATTTACCATATTTATGAGTCCTTGTGGATCCAAAGATCCACATTGGGTGATTGTATGAAGATATATGCTTGTGTTAGTTGAACATGGGATTTCTGACGCTTTGGATATTGGCAGACCAACCGCACAACTGCCAGAATATTCCCAGCTGTGTTAGATGTGGAGAACCCAGAGTTCAAGAGGAAGCTTGATCGGATGGTGGCAATCAACGAGAAGCTGATCGCTGTAGGGGAGAGTGAAGACATCGGTTTGGTGAAGAACTTGAAGAGGATCCCGTTGGTAGCTGCATTAGTTTCAGAGATCATTGCTGCATATATGATGCCACCTATTGAATCTGGCTCAGTTGATTTTGCAGAGTTTGAGCCACAGCTTGTATATTAGTTTTCCCGTGTAGTACTGCATTTTATTCCTTCTAGTAATTAATACTTGAGGATGACTTGAATTGTTATTGCCAGAGAACAGAAAATCTGTAACAATATGTGAACATATAAAATTCCAGATTTTGACATTTTTAGCAGCATCCTTGATACCATGTTTGATAGTTTCTGAATTCATGTACTAAAAAGCTAGGACATTTCTTTCTGGTGCAAAGAATTTAGAATTCAACCATGAATATGAATTTTTCAACCCAAGAAGAGAAATATGGGAATTGGGATTATCAACAGCCTGTGAGAACAAGCATTGGTCTAATGGTCTGCCACTCTGCCTTCTCTTTACCTAGGAAGAAAGCTCAGATATCTCAGCTTTTCTTTGCACAACAGGTTACGGCAACTTAGCACGAGGCATGAGGTTTAGAAATTTAGTATGACTATTTGGCTAAATTTGAGTTAGCTACATTATTGCCCATGAGCCTAGTGGGGGCATTTTTGTAATTTCATTATGTGTGGACTTCACGATTCTCATATCTCTCGTGTAACTAACTAAAATATACTCCCTTCGTCCCATTTTATTTGTCAAAATTTCCTTTCGAGGAAGTTTCAGAATAGTTGTCAAGTTTCTTTTATTAAACAAAAACATTTAATGTGCCACTAAACTCAATTCTTATTGGTCAAAAGTAATATAGAAAGTGAAAAACATAACAATAAATGATGTTACCTTGTTTTTTTATATTCTCAAACTATGCAACTAAAATGGGACGGAGGGAGTAGCAAATTAGACTTTCACTTTTAAATGAACACCTCCGAGATCTGATTGATACTATATCTAATTAATCCAAGGTTCCGACGCTAGGAATGTATATGGGCTTACCCCTCACAAACTAGAGGCCCCCGAACCCAGTTTGATCACATTACCCAAAAAGTCCAAAGGAGGTTTGGAGAGCCAAGACTCTATTGAAAGTTAGTACTCGGTAGAGTTGTCTTGATCCCCACCCATGAACTTTTTACCAAAAGGATAAGCTCAGATACCATTTCCTTCTCTGAAAAATTCATGTCTCTGCTCTGAGCTACCTGCTCTAACTTTATTCAGAGGACTTGGATTAGAAGCAATATTTGGATCTTTGAGATCTGAGGGTTGCAGTGGAAGCGAATACGGCAACTCAGATAATTCCTTGTGTGTACCCAAACCTTCGCCTCACATGCAAGCAATGCAGCTGCAGTAAGAAATTGCAAATCGCATTCTCGCATCAAAATTCTGAAGAAACTTTACAACTTGTTTTGAACAAATGAATACAACAGGGAAATGTTCCCATACATGATAGTATTTGATTTTCATAATTCCTATCTTCATATTTACATAGAATTCAAAGACAAAAATACAAGGGGGAAAAAGTTGTGCAGACTGTTCAGGAGATCATTCCGATTTTGGCTTTGTGTCTGACTTTTCTTTAGCTTTGGGAAACAAAACCATGAAGATCCATACAGCCAATAAGGTTGCCTCAATTGGAGCAAGCCAATAGACAAAGATGTGCTCCTTAGTTATGTGATCACCACGAGCATATGCCCATCCCATCACCTGCATAGACAAGTAGGCGAAATTGAAGGTTAAACCACGAGTTCAGAAACCAAATTCATATACTTCCAAATAAAAGGTTCCACTTTGACTTTCACGTCTTCCAATACAAAACTTTGACCATTGATGTCTTTAACAATCTATCAGTCAAAATTTGGAATGTGAATAGTGCAAAAGTTAGAATGGAACATGTATTCGAGAACTCAAGGAGTAGCATAGAAGACATTGTATCTAAATATACATACAGAAGCTGGATTCATGCATCCACCGGTCAAATCGGAACCTAGAATGTTGAGGGTGAGTTTGGAAAGGCTAGAAATCCAAGTCTTCCTCACGAAACTCCCAGGAATGCTTCTTGCTAATGACAAAGAAATAGAAACAATCATAAAGGTTAGCAATCCTTCAGTCAACGCGCCTTGATGGATGTTGACATTCAGCTTAGGTCCCTTGCCAATTTCGGGAAACATATAGATCAGGAACTTCACCCCATAAATGGCTCCAAGCACCTGAAAATGGTAATGACTGTCTGAATTGCATATTGAAAGGAAAGGAAGGGAACTATCATATCTAGTAAAATTGCAATGCAGAAAGCAACTTTGACTTCAACTCGAGTGATAACAATGGATCATTCTAAAATAAGAAGGCTAAATGGAGAACTTGGGGTGCGTTCTCTTATATTTAAGGTGAAGAGAACACACCCCCAGTTCTCCAGCAAATAGAGAGGAGAAATCGGTGTGAGGGTGGGGGCCGTGGGGATCACACTAAGTAGATTGACCAAAATACCTCCTCATCACATGCTCATCAGATAACAGTTTTCCAAAAAGTCTTAACTCATTCTAAAAGCACTTACCAACCATTGTGAAGACAGCCAATTCTTTAGACAATGACTGCACCTAACATACTGTGATATTTAATTTCTTATCCAATACATCATAGAAGATGTCTCTATAATGAAACTAGACAGTTATAATTGCATATCTGAACAAATTGCATATCATCCCGTCATCCAACATTTAACATTACCCCAATGGTTTAAAAGAGGCTTCCGACAAAAGCGAGGTAAGAATTAGGATGTCACAGATAACGTCTTACGCAGTTATCCTTTGATGATAAACTCCATAAAAAACTTATATGAAAATAGACCAGTGCCCCCGCTATTTCACAATAAATAACAAGTGCATAAATTTGTAATGTCCCTTCGTGATCCAAAGCCAAAGAAATGGTATTAAGATCCTCTCCTTTCCAATTAGGATTATGAAACCTAAGGTAGCAAAAAAAAGTCCCAAAAGTTCCCCCTACATTCCCCTTTATGCATTCCCAACCATTGATTTAAGAAATAGACCATCCATTTCTTAAAAGAAATAGAGAGGACCCAGACTCAAAGAAAAGCGGCACTTTTAGCTCGAATAAAAATTCCCAAAGGCAACACAAGGAAAAAAAAATGACCTCGATTACATTTACATACTGTTGAGCAAAGTTCAAAAATAGTCATCACAAAAATAATTATAAACGTGAAAGGAACTAAAACAGTATCAAAATCTCTCAGGATTTGACTCTTCAACTAATTTAGTCAATATCTAATCCCATAAAGAAGCAAACAAACTCTCAATGCAGAACAAAACTTTTGAAGCATAAAACTAATTCAGGAAGCATTTAGTGACATGTTATGAACTTATGATGTTAGTTTAGTTCTTAACCCCATTACACATTTTCGTAATTAGTTCCTTAAAGAAGAAATAAACCAAAATTTTCTTTTAAAAAAAAACACTCACATAACAAAGCTTCAAATACAAGCACAGTAACCCTGCTTCGAATACAAGCACAATAAATCCTGCTTCAAGTACAAGCACTATGATGAGAGTATGATCCTGTTTCAAGTACAAGAGCAAATGCGGGACAACATCCTACCAACAAAAAAAGGATGCACATAATATTCCAATGTACTACTCTTATCAAATAATCTTAAAGACCCAAATTTTAATAGAATCATGCACATAATTCCACCAATTTAGTACTCTTAGTTTCTCAGATAATCTTAATTTATAAAGACCCAAATTTTGGTATAATTTCTTAAAGTACCCTACCAAAAAAAAAAGCATGCACATAATACCCCAATTTAGTACTCTTAACAAATAATCTTAGACCTAAATTTTAATAAAATCATGCACATAATACCACCAATTTAGTACTCTTATCACTTGTTTCCTAAACACATACAACTTCCTAAAACCATATCCACAATATCAGATAATCTTAAAAACCCAAATTTTAATAAAATTTCTTCTTAAAGTACAAATCTCAATATAAGAAATTCAACAAAGGACAAAAACCCCAACAAAATGACAAGAAAGACAATCTCAAATTATCACCAATTCAATCAAATAGTACCCATACAAAAAAAAAATCCCCAATTGAACTAAAAGCACAAAACTTTCACAATTCAGGTAAAACATGAAATCAAAACCCATCACAAATCTAACCAGAAAAAAGCAAAATAACCCAACAATTTAATCAATCAAATTAAACACAAATGTGGTAAGAAATTGAACCTGAGTTGGAATTCGTGCACCAACAGAGAGCAAAAATCGACTAAAACCCCCAGAAATAGCGGAAGCCAAAACAGTGAGAGGATTATACGCACCACCTTTAGCAATTTTACCAAGAAACGCGAAGAAGAAAAGATTTAGGAGAGAGAAAGACAACTTAACAATTTCTCCGGTAAAATCGTGATGAAATCCCAGAAATTTGAAGACAAAGATTTTGACAAAAACACCTGAACATACCCACATAAATGAGAGCACGAAATCCGAGAGTAATAACAACCCAGTTTTACCCATTTTTTACGTTGAATCAATGATTTTTCGCGTTCAATTTACAAGCTTGTCTTCCCTTATTCTTCTCTATCTTTAGACTTTCTGTATATTTGTATATTTGTATATTTGCAGCATCAGAATCTCCTCATTTTTTTAATATATGTTTGGGAGTGGTTATGGTTTTATTCCAAATTTTTTTGTTGTTTAGTTTTGAGTAGTCTATTATTTTTGGGAAGACAGCCAGATATCAATATACTGTCACACTTACCTTAAATGATCCGTTCTGTTCAACTTATTTTTTATCTTATCTTATCTTATCTTATCTTATCTTATCTTATCTTATAAGATCTTATAAAATCTTATCTGATCTGATCTTATCTTATCTGATATTATCTTATCTTATCTTATCTTATCTTATCTTATAAAGATAGTTTATTGTGTGTGTCGAACATCTTATTTATCTTATCTTATCTTATCTTATCTTATCTGATCTGATCTTATCTTATCTTATCTTATCTGATCTTATCTTATCTGATCTTATCTTATCTTATAAAATCTTATATAAGTTAAAATAAGTTGAACAGAACGGACCCTAACACCATTATTTATAGCCTTTTAATTTTTAAACATAGTATTACTTCTTCCCTTGAACTGAATTTTTAAACAAAGTTCAGTTCAGTTCAGATATTATGTAACCTACTTAAGTCCTGTTATTTTCGATTGAACTGAACTGAACTAAATTGTGAGAGAAAAGTATATGAACTGAACTGGAATTGTACCCAAAAAAACAGGGCCTTAAGCCTAGTTAGTTCCAAAAATTTGGAATTTGAAAATAGTGTCAATTTAGGCTCTAAATTCATGATCCATGATTTATAAGAAGTTCCGGGTTCGAAATTAAATATCTTACTTTCATGTGTACCCCAACAGGTCCATAATCGAAGTAAAGGGTGCAACTGAGTTGTAAGAATCGGATTTCGGTTGCGTATGTTCATGTCTCGGTTTGATATATGACTATAGTATGCTAGTCGGGCGAAAATTTGAAAATTTAAGTTTAATTAAGGTTATATTGAGTCTCATTTGAACTCTACACGTATACTTTCTTCGTTCCATATTAATTGCAACATGTAGTGTTTCACGCCTTCCAATGCACAACTTTAACCATTCATATATTCAAAATCTTTTAAGGAAAAAATGTAAAAAGTTGATATTTTGAAAGTATATATCATGACGAATTTAACAAGATCTCACATGACTACATTTTAGGGTGTTTTTTTATTTGTCGCTCTAAATTGACTAAATTTGTCCATATTTCTTTCTACTATAAAAAAAATCTCTGCAGCAGGCATGGACACGTCTGATAGGTTGTCGTACACCTGTCAAAAATAATTCCTAACAAACCTTCTAACAATGTAGTTGGGTAAGTAGGGTCGAATCCACAGAGAGATGGTCGTCCTAATATAGCTTCTAAGGTATGAAGAAACTAAACAAGATCAGAAATATGTGAATTAAGGTTCTCAACTAATAAATAAAGAAAATCAGACTAAAATGATCTAGGACAATGGTTCACCATGTTTATACCAATTCAATCAATACAATATAATTTAACAATACTTGGATTGGGGGTCGAGTAATTAGAGTCTTTTGTTAATCCTACAGTCGGGTCTTAACACTCTTAGATCAACATATGCTAGTACGGTCGCTCAACATGCCAATTGTAACAAGCCTCTAATGAGTACGATCTTTCAATTCTAACTCCTATTAGCTAAGCATAACCCATGATATTGCGCAATTACATGAATTAAACAATTATAACAAATCAATAGGAATTACTCTAATCCAATTCAATCATTGAAGAACTTTAAATCACAATCAAAGAGATATAAACATGGATTCCCAAACCCTAGAAATAAAAACTACTCAATCATGAAATGAATAACAAAATCTAAATCTACAAAGAAAAAACATAATCAAAGAAATCAAGGATTGAAACTAATGAAACTCATGAATTAATGAAGAATATGAAAAACTAGGGTTTACAACTAAAGCTAGAGAGAAAAGAGAAGAAGAAAACTCTACTCAACCTAATAAAAATAAAACTAACGTGATAAAAGAGGAGGAGGAGAGAGAAGAGTGAAAACCTAATATAATTAATACTAGGTAACCTTTTTTTTTTTTTTTTTTTTTTTTTATTTTTAAAAAAATATCATTAATTTTTTTTTTTTTTATTTTTTAAGAAAATCATCTTAAAAAACTAATTTATTAAAAGGGTGGGGGGGAAAAAAAAAAAAAGGGGGGGTAGAGAAATTGATTTTTATACTAGGTAACCTAATATGACTAGGAAAGTAAGTTACAAAAATAAGGAGAGTCGAAATATCATTAAATGGGCGGAATTATTGATCCACGCGTACACAAACATATTCCAGCAGAAACAGTCCCAAATTCGGAAAGACATAACTCCTTGACTAGAAGTCTCCTCGGGGCGTGTCACCTATCGTTGGAAATCTCTTCAAGTCTAGTTTCCAAAAATGCTAGAATTACTCGATTCTAAGAAGTACATCAAAAGTTATGACCAGAAGAGTAGACGTGACTCCTTTTTCACATTTCTTCTAATGATTTTCCGCTTCGTTTTCGCTCAAACTCGTACTATGACATATCCATACGATCCGTATGCATTGTAGCTTCTTTCCAAGTGCTCCTAATCCTCAAGCTTAGCTAATTATACTCCAAATACGTTCTCATTACCTGAAATTCATCAAAAGCAAGAAAACATACCGAATAGGAGTAGAATAAGATAACTTAAATATGTGATGCAATAATGAACCTAAATATGAAACTAAATGCTCTAAAATGCAACCTAAATGCACCTAAAAACTATATATAAATATGATTTATCAACGTCCGGTTTGTTGATTTTGGCCACGGTGAAACTTTCAATTTTCTAATGCTACCATGATGGAACTGAAAATTTTGGAAGTTTCTACTGTGGTGAAAAAAACCACAAAATTGAACATTTTTGTGAAAAGTTTTACTTTCTCTCAATTTGAAAATGGTGGTGGAGAAATAAGAAGGGACGAAGGAGGAGGAGGAGGAGAAGGAGTAGAGGAAGAAGAAGAGGAAGGGACAAAAGAAAAAAAGGAGAGGGAGGAGGAAAAGGAAGGGATGAAGAAAAAGGAAGAAGGGGAAGGGGGGGAGGAAGAAGAAGAAGAAGAAGAAGAGAAGAAGAGGAAGGGGCAAAGAAGAAGAGGAATGGACAAAGAAGGAGAAGGGGGTGAGGAGGAAGAAAGGAGTGGAAGGGACGAAGAAAAGAAAGGGGAAGGGACGAGGAAGTAGAAGAAGTAGAAGGGGAAAGGAGGAGGAAGTGGAATAAGTAGAAGGGGAAAGGAAGTGTTGGAAGAGGATGAGAAGAAGAAGAAGAGGGAGGAGTAGGAGAAAAAGGAGGAAGATGGTGGCATTTGGCGGTGGAAGTAGTAGTGGTGGTAGGGGGGATGGGGTGGTGATAAAGATAGAGTAGGAAAAAAATATATGAAATAAAAATATAATACAGGCGGTAAAAGCTTCATACGTTATTTATATTTATGTCTAAATCACAATATATAGTCAAAGGAATTTGTGTGAATAGTGTAATAGTTCAAATATTCAGGCTTGACCCTGAGCGGTGTTTAAAGGGACGGTTGCCCAGGGCCCAATGACAGGGAGGGACCAAGTTTTAAAAAATCCATAGTTTAGAACCAACGGCCAACGAGTATAAGTTTTGAGTAGCAAATTGTGAATACCTGTGAATTTCCTTCCTCGATCTCAATCACCTCTTTCAACTATTGTACTATTTCTAGCTTCTCTCCTCTGGTAATCTAGATCTTCACTCTTCAGCAGTTCAACAATCAACAAATCAATCAATTCACTCATGACTACTCACCGTACTGGAGATTTTGCAACGGGAAAAAATTATATGAGAAATATTGGGTTTTGTCATCTCTATTTAATTACATCTGATCAAAATTCCAAACTCTCATGCCTCATAGTTTCTCTAATTATCTTTCTCATACACATACTCAATGCATCCAAGTAATTGATTGGTGATTGGTTGATTCATTGATTGGTGATACTGCTAAGAATCAAGTCGCCATGATCCCCATTAACAACGTCTTTGCTTTGTTTCTTTCTCAAAGTCTCTCTCTTCAAATCTATGGAACCTTTTTTTTTTGTTTTAGTTTATGTATTTTTAAATCTATTTTGAATGTTGTTATAATGTGAGTATCTTTAAAAAGTTCGATTTTCTTTTGCATATGATAAAGCATGATTGTCTGTTGTTATAGTATGGGATATAGTTTATGTAATTTCTAGAGTGAATTGATAATTTTCATGTTGGGAGAATATAAACTTCATATTCCTACCTGCTAGATAATAATTTACGAGTATACATTGACATTGACATAAGCAAGCATCTTGACAATTTCTTTACTTCTTTTGTACATGTTTTAAGTTTTTGTTGTTGTTATTGTCAAGATGCTTGCCTAAACGATTTTTATCTGGAAGTGAGGAAAAAAACAGAGAAAACGTTTAGATGAATAAAAAATAACAACAAGGAGCCATTGATAAATTTGTTTTATAAAAAAATTAGATTCTAATGATCCATATGTATAACATATGGATATAAAGAGCCCTCATTTATCATACCGCCCCAGGCCTAAACATTGTCAGGACCGGGCCTGCAAATATTGCTATTAATATGGGACGAAGGAAGCATATTGTTCTATGGGTAAATGTGTATTAGTAAGTGTAGGCACGAAAATTTTATTAAATGCCACATCATCATTTCAACTCATTAAAGTCAAAATTATGGACTTTTATAAAAAATATAAATGATAAGTAAAATTAATTAATTTGGACCTATGAGTATATTTGGTCTATTTTAATTGATTATCATTTATAATGCATGGTCAAAGTCCAATAATAAGAAATGGGCCATTTAAATGATGACGGCCAAGAGAGGGGAACTATTCAGAAACCCTAAACCCTAGAAAGCTCTATAAATAGAGTTGCCAACTCTTCATTTTGGGAGAGGAGAAAAAATCAGACTCCAGCGTCAGAAGCAGAAAACAGAAGACAAAAATATAAATCTCTCAAATTCTCTCTGCCAGCCAAGTCACATCAAGCTATCTTCCCGGAAGAAGGAAACAAGATCAACCTTGGACGAGATCAAGCCTGAAGGCCCTCATTCAAGAAGATCATATTTGTTTGTGAGCAACAATAAATCAACATCAAATTCTTCCAGTAGAACCAGAACAACAAGCATACAAACTGAAGTGCCGTTCTATTCTACATCAAAGCCGTTCCATTCGAGACGACCAAACTTGAAGGAGATCAAGCCCGGAGGCCCTCATTCAAGGAAGTCAAACCATTCGTGGAGATTGAATCAGAGGATCAAATCATTAGAGATTGTAACCCAAAATTACAAAGATCAATAAAATATTGTTTTATTCACATCTTTTGACTCTCTAATGCACGAAAATTTGTAGGCACGAAAATTTAATTAAATGCCACATCATCATTTCAACTCATTAAAGTCAATATTATGGACTTTTATAAAAAATACGGTTTTTTCACCATATACCCCGACAAATTGGAAAATTCACCATATACCCTCAATGTTTCAAATATGCACCATATACCCCTGAGTTTTCGAAAACGTTCACCATATACCCTTTTTCTAACTTCCGTTAACTCACCGTTAGCTTTATTTACCATTTTACCATTATTAACCCTAAACCCTAATTCTAATCTAACCCTAACCCTAATCTAACTCTAACCTTAATCCTAATCTAACCCTAATCTAACCCCTAACCCACTCTCCTCTCCCCTCCCCTCCCCCTTCACCTCAGGCCAGCAGCCCAACCCCCCTCTACTCCACTAGTATTTGGGCCCGAGCGTTGCTCCGAGTGATATTTTTTCCGAACTTGATATGCATTATTTTCCATTTGCATTAAAATATAATAAAGAAAACTCAACATTTAATAGGTACAAATATAATAATGTGGACATTTAAAGCATGATTAAAAGTTAGTTGAGATGATAATTGTGTTATGTATAATAACAAAATGTCACGGGTTCAAATCTTGTTGCAAGAGAGGTGCCACGTGTAGGCGTTGTCAGACACGCCTTTTAATATATTAGTATAGATGTTGAAACTTACAATCAATTCCTGAAAAATCGAAAACACAAGTATATAACACCTTAGAACTGGATACATCACAAAATCGATTAAAAATAACCTTAATAAAAAATTTCATCCGAAGCAATCAGTGAGTTTGCTCTGATTCGACTTAATTTCCGCTGATGCATATCCTGATATCCGTTTAGGTTTTTTTTAAGACTGAGAGACCACACCCATTAGGCCCATTCTGACACGTGTACCGATAGACATTATTATTAAATTTTATCCTAAGTTTGGGCGCATAAATATAACTCACATAAACGGAGCGTTTTTCCTCCTTCTTAACCCAAAGGTTCGCCTGTATCTCTCGCTTTCCCTCCTCCCCTTCTCACCCAATCTGTAAACCCTAACCCTAATATTCTCTTCATCAATCAATCCCAAATTCGTGATGAACTCCACTAAAGTTCACCACTGATTATCCTCGTCATTAGCATCCGATTCTTCCATATGGTTCTCCAGATCGCGGTGTTCAGCTCTCAAAATCCTTCGATTTTCGCCGAAGATCTCTCCAATTTATCACTCAAACGACGAGATTCTACATTTTGGGTGAAGTTCGACGCTTGATTTTTCGATTCTGCTGTATCTCTTCGGTGATTGAGCTTCTTGCAGTGGTGATGCGACGATTTCAAGATTCCGGAAGATTTGGTTTCGTCGGTGTCGAAGATTTATGATTTTCACGAAGATTTTCTTGAATTTGAAGCTTCTTTTTGTGAGATCGTATAAATTTGCTTCAATTCGTGCTTAATTGGAGTTACTATTCTCTGATTAATCTGCTTTGAAGACGGATTTTACGCGTTCGAATTGCAGAAATTTGAATTGAAGTGTATTGGAGGTGTTCGAAGGATTTCGCAGCGAAGGAATTTACTAGATGAGGAATTGAAGGCGAAAAAGAGATAAAAATTTTATTCTTTTGTACTTTGTTATATTTGAGTTTGAAGTTTAATTAGAGGCCTTTTTTTTTAATTCATCGGCCTTTTAATACCCTTAGTTAGGGTTTTCATTGCCTTTTTGTGCGATATTATTTTGTTCGATTGATCAATTTTTTTTGAAGGAAAGAAAAGTGAAAGAAAAATTATGGCAGTTTATTATAAGTTTAAAAGTGCAAAAGATTACGACTCAATTTCGATCGACGGTCATTTCATATCGGTTGCCAATTTAAAAGAAAGAATTTTTGAATCAAAGCATTTGGGAAGGGGTACTGATTTTGACCTGGTCGTTACCAACGCTCAAACCAATGAAGGTTGGTTGTCTTCTGGTCTAGTTTATAAGTTGAATTGCTTTTCGGCGATTTAAGTTTAAAGTTGTTGAATTCCGTTCGAGCTCAATTTTGAACCTGTAGTTGTGTATGCTGTTATTTGGGGGATTCAAAATGGGGTTTAGATATATGTGCATTGTGTGAAATTGGAGGTTCATGAGATTAGTGCCAACTTAAAGTCTTGTTGGGAGTCTCCGATTTTACACAATCACAACCTTGTGTCATTCTGTGTTGTCTCATCTGGTGTTCGAGTAATTCTCGTCCCGCCACATCACCAAATTGCAAGACTGTTTATTCTAAGTTAATTAACTTTAGATTGAGGAGGTGGTGAAATTGGAAGTAAGTGAGACACAAGATGCAATATTTAAAGGGACATATGATCCACCTTGATGCAGGATTATGGTCTATAACCAGCATTGCTCCCTAAATATTAAATTGATGACAAGATGCAATTAGCTGCCTAGCTGATAGGTTTCCCTGGCAATTTTTAGTTGACTAGGTTAATATCACATTGGTTAGAGTTCACATTTTCTTCATAATTGCCCGTTTGTGATCTGGTTTCTTTACTATATAGCTAAGCCGACATTTTTGATTTCCCACTAATAACAGCCGCAGGAGTTTTGTCAGGTCAAAATTGGGCAATGCTACTTGGCTGTGTTGTTTGATGTCTTTTTGCAGCTTTTCATAGATTGTCTCTCTGTTCTGCGATTTCAGAGTATCTAGATGAAGCAATGCTGATTCCGAAAAACACTTCTGTTTTAATACGTCGTGTACCAGGACGACCTCGCATGCCCATTGTAACGCGACCGGATGAGTACTGATCCAACTCCTACTTTTTTGACCTCTAGTTATTTTCTGATACCATTAGTTGTCATTCTTTAGAGATTAATATTGTGTTGGTGCATTTAAGGCACATCGTATTTACTTCTTGTAAACTGTAGACAAATGTTCTTTGAATCATTTTTAAGGAAAATAAGATAGAGATGGCTATGTTTGTTTGTTTGTTGAGTTAGATTTCTGCTTCCTTCTGTAGGCCGAAGGTGGAGGATAAGTTTGAGGACGATCAACCTGCAAAAAGCAACTACATGGCAGCAGATTCTTCAGGCTTTAGAGATGTATATATATCCAGAGCTCTGTAGTTTTGATTTATGGTTGTTACAAAATTCATATTTAATTGACACGTTAGATGATATCTTTCAGTTTGAGGCTTCAGAATTAGATGATGAATTTGGAAATGATCTATATGCAACAATCCCTGAGATGACAACAGGACAATCAAGCAATACGTTGCAGGACTCAGCTCCTGCTAGCAAAGCGGATGAAGACAGCAAGATTAAAGCTTTTATTGAAAATTCTGGTTTTGACTGGCAGCGGTGTGACATTTATCTATCTCTATTTCTGTCAGTGCTGTAGATTCAGTCACATTTCTACTTTTCCCAGTACTGATTGGAAGTATCTTGTAAATATGCAGTCAATCTTCTGATGGTTTTGGCCCTGGGAGAGGATTTGGAAGAGGTGGAAGGGGTGGTCGAGGTTTTGGTATGTCTAAAGCCTTGTATGCATTACATAATTAGATAAATTGTTAACTTCACAGTTCACATATATGCTCCTGTTGATGGCAGTGAACTGCTAGAACTAAAGGGGATTTATGATTCTTGTCAACTCTTATATTTGACTATAGTGAGTGAAAATGACTCTTATTGGTAGTTTTGCTTGCTCTTGAGTAGGTCGAGGTGGTTTGGAGCGGAAAACACCTCCGCAAGGCTACATTTGTCATAGGTGCAAGGTTCCTGGTAAGTTCTTATCTGTTCATGCTCATTATTTTGGTTGTTGGATTTCCAACATTGTCATAGATGCTGATTGATTGTGGATAATTCTTTATTTTAGGTCATTTCATCCAGCACTGCCCAACAAACGGCGACCCTAACTATGACGTTAAGAAAGTAAAACCTCCTACTGGCATTCCTAAGTCAATGCTTGTAGCTACACCTGATGGGTCCTATGCGTTGCCGAGTGGTACATCTGCGGTGTTGAAACCAAATGAGTAAGTTCACTTTATTATATAGCGAAATATTTGCATCTCTTATCTTGTGTAGGATGTTTGAGCTGACAGCACTTGTACTCTTAACAGGGCTGCTTTTGAGAGAGAAATTGAAGGGCTTCCTTCTACTCGTTCTGTTGGAGATCTTCCACCGGAGTTCCATTGCCCGCTGTGCAAGGAAGTGATGAAAGATGCTGTGTTAACCAGCAAGTGTTGTTTTAAGAGTTTCTGTGACAAATGTAGGGTGATCGTATTGTAAATTGCTTTTAGAAGATTGATGTGTATGCCAATTCTTGATGGTTGTTAGACATTTTAGACCTTCATCTTTGCTTGATCATTGTTGGTAAAATTGAAGATCATCCCTCCTTTGATGTTATTCAATGGGGGTAAATCATTGTTTTTGAGTTGAGTAATGGAAGTGGCATAATAATCTATGGATGGCTGTTAGAATCTGATGTACCTTTCTGTTTGTTTGCTTAATGGACATTTTTCTAAGATGAAACAGTTGAAGATTACTGTTTTTGCATCTCCTAGGAAATTGTTTTTATTTTTGGGTCAGATTGTACGGGCGTCTTAAGTTATATTACGTGATGGCCCTCGATATACCAATTTTAATTCGAACAGTATGAACTTTTGTTGCATTTTGTTGGTGGGTGTATTTTGAAACAAAACTAGTCCAAGATTTTTTATGTGATATTGTGACAAGCAGATAAATTTAGCTTTTTCTAGATATGCTTATTTCTTGGTTCTTCTTTACTCTTGGCCAGGTATAAGGGATTATATTATTTCCAAGTCAATATGTGTCTGTGGGGCAAGAGATGTACTTGCAGACGATCTTCTGCCAAATAAGACGCTTCGGGATA
Source organism: Beta corolliflora (assembly GCA_947648045.1). Lineage (NCBI taxonomy): Eukaryota > Viridiplantae > Streptophyta > Magnoliopsida > Caryophyllales > Amaranthaceae > Beta > Beta corolliflora. Next base: position 155,017 of record CANSZD010003415.1, on the reverse strand, counting down.
CCATTAACCGCATATTAGAGTCTGGTAACAGTAGTGCAGACAATGCAGGGAGTGCTCTCCAAGTTCAAGGTAATTGTTTTTTCGGTTAATATTGTATCTTCTTTCTTTTTCAAGGTTCTCATCGTTTTCTCTGTTCAGATATGGAGTCAGCTCGCTGTCCACAGCCTAGGATTCAATCACCTACTCAATCTGCTGCCTCAAAAGGGGAGCAAATGCTTCCTCCACGCGTCGAAGGAACTTTGACCGTAAGGGAGAGTATGGATGGTATTAAGCCTAGTGATGCTCCACAGCTGCAGTTACAACCACAGATCTCAGAGAAAGGAAAGATTACTAAAGTTCCAGATGTGTCTGAAGCTACACATGAGTCAGCTAGTGTGAAGGAACCTGCATCACAGGGTAGTGCTCGACCTGTTGAGGAAGAAGTTCAACAAAAGTTGGCTGCTGGTGAAGCAGGTAAAATTCAAGCAGAGATTGTTGATATTGGAGTGAAGTTTGTTGACAATCAGTGGATATTTTACTTTTTAAAGAGTTCTTCAGCTTAATATAGTATTGAGGGCTTGTGGAAATATTTTGTCCTGTTTGATGTTGTATCTTCTATTTTTTTGGGTTCATGTGGAGCCTGGGGTGGGGTTTTAGGCTTGGATTGTAGAACACTGCCCCGTCGAATCGATAATGGTGAAATAGTGCTTGTTGCAATTTTAACAATTATTGTTGCTATAAAAGGAGAAGAAATCAAATCAGCTTGGTAATGCAGTTATTCCTTATCCTAATCAGTTATCTTTTGTATGTTGTCCAGGAAAGAAAAAGAAGAAGAAGAAGAAGGTGCTTTTGCCTGTAAATGGTACACCTCTTTCACATTGCTACAATTTCTTTGGAGTTCTTATGAGATGTAACTAATATATATCTATGAGTTGCTGTATTGGTTTCTGACACTACACTTGAAATTGACAACTTGCAGCTCCAGACATGCAATGGATGGGCGTGCATCCTGGGATGGATGGATATATGGGCCAATCTGCCTTCAATCCTTGTTGGCCCGGTATGCAACCTCCAATGGATGGATTCATGGGCCCATTTGGTGGTAACAACATGCCCTATAATATGGGTTATGGTCTCGGGCCTATGGATATACCTTTTGGAAATGTGATGCATCCAGATCCTTTCGGAAATATTTTCCCTCCAGATCCTTTTGGAGGACAAGGGTTCATGATGCCCCCAATGCTTCCACCTCCTCAGAGGTATGTGTTGGTTCGTTTTGATTTATTGTTACCGACTGCATTTCTTTGCGGTCTTTGGTTCTTCGATCTGCTCATCATAAACTATGTGTTCTGCTAATTACACTATGCATATAAACAAGTGGTTATTGGGATAGATTCCCTTTTTTTTTGTGTTTAATTATTGTATTCATGTTATTCTGTTGTTGTAGAGGATAACAATTATGATGTGGTGTTCTTAACAACTTGGATGGATATTTAGGGTGCTATTATTCTGCTTTGGCTATAATAGATTTAGGGCAAAATGGTTCAATGAACTCTTTGCACTTCTTGCTTATTGTGAAGTAGAGTGGTAGATGGTTGTCTTGCTACATAGTCAGATGATCCTCAATGGAAATAACCTCTTAGAGCAGGGGTGAGGTTGCATACAAATTCAGTTACCTTACCACACCCCTTGGCAGCAGGAGCCTTTCTTGAGGGCATTGGGTAATGTTAATATTTATCTTGATTTGGATTGGCTCTCGTGCAAAGCAGTCTCACTTTTTCATCCATTCTTATTGGATTCTCTTTTCAACGGCACGTGTATAACTGCTTTTTGTATGTGATGGCTGAATTCGTTAATTTTGTCTAAAGTTAACTGAAAATGAGCTTTACTTCCATTATCCAGGGATCTTGCAGCAGAATATGGAATGGGAATGAATGTCAGACCACCATTGATGAGCAGAGAAGAGTTTGAGGCTCGGAAGGCTGAAGTAAGAAGAAAGCGAGAAATGGAGAGACGGGTTGAGAGGTAATAAGAATTTGGAGATCTTCTGGCAGTTTTTTTAGCTAGCTTCTCCCTTTTGAATTCCATGAGAGGGTCTTGGTTCTGTTGAGACCATTGACTATTCTAAATATTTGCTATTTCATTTGATATATATTTTGTATCATCCCATGCAAATGGCACTTCACCTCGAACATGCGTTTTTTTGTCAACAAATTTTCATCGTCACTCCATACAACCTCTAAGCTGGTAATGGAGGGTAATAACAACTTATGAAGTAAAAGAGTTATATATGGATAGACAAACATTACCATAAGTGATGCTAGTATACTTTCTTCATGAATGTTACCCATATATTGTATATTCATTACCATTACCTTCATTTATTACCACTTATCAAACAGGCCGTTAATACTCTTGTGAGTCTTGCATATGAAAAGTTGATTCTGAGGGTCTTAGTCTGACTAGCATTTTTGTTGCAGCAGGGAACCTCCGAAAGATCGTGATTATGGTAGGGAGCCTCTGAAAGATCGTGATTATGGCAGGGAGCCTCCTAAAGATCGCGATTATGGCAGGGAAGTAAGCAGCAGCAACAACCCCCCACCCATGAAGTCTAAACCTGTACGTTATTGTGTAGTCTTAATAATCTTTGTTCTTTCTAGTTGTGACCTTTTGTATAGCAGGAGTCCTTCCTCATGGTTGCACTGCTGCAATTTGACAACGGAACATTGCATTCATATATGTTGGTATATGGAAGTCTAAAATGTTTGGTTTCACAGGCAATCAATGTTCTTTTTTATTCATCCCTTTTTTTGGGATAGCTCGATCAAGATTTTCTCCGAGAATTCGGGTTTTTTAATTTTCAACTTCTTTCCCCATATGTAAATAAATGAGCTGGGTGACTTTTTTTTTATTCTTGATTTGTGGCTGTACATATGGGCTTTAGCCACAGGCCCACGTCAGTTGATTTGTGGCTGTACATATGGTTCTTTTTCTGCATTTCCTTTTATTATTATTCTCTTTTTGGTCCACATCAAAGAGAATGATGAGGACATTTGGGAATATGTAACGTAAATTCTTTGACTACATGATTTTGTGCACTACCTAACTCAAGGTCATGTAGGCAACAAGAGTATAAGATATAATGAATTATTGTATTCAGATACCCATATATAAAAGAAAGGACTCCCATCTTATAATTAGTAAATTAGTGAATTATATCCTACATACAATTAAATACTCTTAAAAAGCTGTAGAAGGCACTCATGTTTGGTATCATAATGTTGCAACGAAGAAGCCGTATTAATTGACCGATATTGAGTTAGCATTGAGGGACTTTGGCTATGGATCATAAATTTTGTTGTAGTTTTGTCCATCATCTAAAATTGCTTTTCATGCTGGCAAAAGATACCATAATAACTAGAGGAAGGCTGGTTCTCTTTTGGGTGTTGGATTATTTGTGACTGTTTTTATATTCTTCTGGTGTGGGTTTGACATGTAAGCATATTCACAATATCTTGTTTTGACTTGGATGCAGAAGCCGCCACCACTCAGCAGATCCCCGAGTGAAGACCGCTATGAAAGTCTACGTGACCGGGAGAGAGCAAGGGAGAGGGCTTCTGTTGATCGTGACCGCGATTGGGAGCGGGATCGGGATCGGGACCATGACAGCCACCGACGGACTACCCACAGCAACAGGTCTGAACGGGTTTCTCCTAGCAGAACCAGACGTGAGCCAGAAGTCCCACGCCCAACACTTAAAAGGAAATCTGAACACCATGAGCGCGACCATAACCACGAACGGGAACGGGAACACCGTGTACCTAAATTGGAACAACATGAGCGGGAACTTAACCACGAACGGGACCGTGAACACCGTACCCATATCAAGTCATCATCTGCGAAGCCCGTATCTTCAGATGCAGGACCACTGTCGTCATTAGACAAGAAACTTAAGGCAAGTGTGTTCTCCAGGATAAGTTTCCCGGAGGAAGAACTTAGCAAGAAGCGGAAGGTGTCTGCTGAGCCGAAGCCCAAGCCGAAGCTCAAGCTCGTTAGTAAGGACCATGAAGCCCACCACCATAAGACAGTGTCTTCATCTTCTACGGCAAATGGGTACCATCATGATACGGGGAAGAAGAGAATTGCTGCTGTGGCAGTGGATTATGAGTCGAGTGATGATGAGCGGCATTTTAAGAGGAAGCCGTTAAGGTATGAGCCATCACCTCCGCCCAGAGAGGATTGGGTGGGTGTAGATGAGGAGGATGGGAGGCGGCATCGCAAGCATAGGTAGACTGATGAAAATAATGGGGTATTCCTCTTGGATATGGAAACAAGAGTGGGACTGTGCTACTGATGTAATGAGCTTAAAGTGAGCATGCTGATGATCAAATCTTCTTTTTGGGCTTATTGCCCATCTCTGTAATATTTTGTTATAGTATCTTTTGATGATTTTGTAATAAATCTGTACTTGTTTCATCCTAATTCTTTATAAAAATGAAATTTCATCGCATTTTCCATTGTATAGGTAGTCTATTCTATGATATTGTTGTCCTTTTCAACTGTAAAAGGGAGCCTGGAGACTGGAGGGAGAGCAATGTACGTAAGGGGTGGAAATATGGAGTTTTGAATGGAGTTCCAAAGTTCGGAACTTAGAAAGAGATACGCATCACTATAACCTTCTTTTTTTTGGGTTTGACAAGTGTAAACTAAATGTCATTCACCGAATTTTTTTAAGCACAATGTACTTGCGAACGTCTGAAAATAATTATTCAGGAAATCGGTATCATTATGCTTAAACTCGGTGGTTTAGGAAAGCAATAATAATTTAGGAAAACAAAATCATTATGCGTCAGTCCATTGTTTTTTTTTTGACATCGAGAAAATTTGCATTAATTAAACAACGAAGTACAACCTGTTGCTAATACAACCAAACATAAAACAAAGGAAAACCTAAAGGAGCTTTATGAGCTCTTAATACAACCAAACATAAAACAAAGGAAAACCTAAAGGAGCTTTATGAGCTCTTACATGCCCTAAAAAATAAAAACAAGTAAAACCGATAAAGAGTCGCATATTAAGAAAGGCGTCGCTGGTCGATGATTGTGCTGGTGGAGTCAAAAACCTGATAACTAATGAAAGTGGTAGGAGAAGCAGATGTTGTTCACGATCCGGACAACAAACAACCAATGTCGAGCTTCGCATCTCGCCGCATGAGCAATCCCAACGAGCTTCTATCGCTTGGGATTCTCGGCTCATGATCTGTTGAAGAGTCACGTTCCTAGTTGACTCATGACTCTCTCTCGAGAGTATTTGAGGTTTCTCCTTTAGGTAGGAGAAACAGGGCGTGCTGAAATCCACCAGCTGCAACTGGGGTGCCGCCTGCAGATTTGAATTTTTCAAGGCAAGGACCATTAAGATCATTGCCGAGCTAAAAATAGAGCTAAACCTTCTGAGCTCTCGTAAACACCTCCGACTTTTGAAACCGGAACACACATGTCCGAACCATAGATACCGTTCATATATCGCCTCGACCACACTCACACTTCTCATCCTCTTGATTCACCTGTTCTGTCATCAAAGAGTCCAAAAGAACTACATAATCGACTACCACAATATTAAACCACCACCTCTTATACAACTGGCAAACATTTTTTAATATCCATAACCAACTACGAACATCAGCCTTAGCAACTCGAAAGAAATACCTTACGTCAAGTATTTGACGACTTACCACACAGACTAAGAAAAAACCCAACACAGTTATAGCTAACATAGCTGGGGAGGGGAACCCAACAATTAGGGGGGAAGGGAAAGGGAAGCCCAACAACCAGGGGGTTAGGGAATGGGATGCCCGAAACTAAGACTTGACCAACTACGAGGGATGTTGACTCGACAAAATGACACGAACGGGGGAGGGGAAGGGGAAGCCCAACTAGCGAAACCGGGGAGGGGGAGGGGAAGCCCGACCCACAACGGGGGGGAGGGGGAAGCGACAATCGAAAACAGGGGAGGGGGAACAAGAGGAGACGCGACAAAAGCGGGGGGGGGGGGCGAACGGGAAAAAAAAAATAACGAAATAGAAAAAGGCGAAAAGGGGAAAACTGGGAGCGAAGGTGGCGACTGGGGGTGGGGACGATGGGGACGCCTGGGGACGGCGGTGGCGATTGGGGACGACGATGGCGCCTGGGGATGAAGGGAAAACGCAGGAAGGGGAGGGGAGAAAGAGAAAAAAGACAACCGAAAAAAGGGACAACCGAAAGCAGACAAGCTTGCCGGCGACCGGGTGAGCAGCGTGCTCAGGCCGGCGACCGGCGAGCCTGCCTGGCGGCGCTAGATTTTAGGGTTTCCTGGTTGAGGGGATTTCTTAGAGAGAGAGAATGTATAGGATGCGTCAGTCCATTGTAAGTATATTTACATGTGTTCTTTTGATATATAGATATACAAATTTCTCATCTAAATTACCAAAAAAAGTATCTCATCTAAATGATCAAAAAACATTTCTTCTTGTTTGGGGCTTATCCCCTCTTTCTCACAAAAAAAAATAATAATCTAAATGATCAATAAAGAAAATGAAAAGGAATATCTTATCTACTTAAAAATATTAATAAACATACACGAATGCAAGAATTTTAAAACTGAAGTTAATTTAGCAATTTTAATTTGCAAACAAAAAACAAGAAGTCTATTAAAAATGATTTGTAACCAATATCGCTCTCCAATAAAAACATATCCCAAACACCAAATGAAAAATAAACACAACATTTTACCCATAACTATCCAGTACCCATATACTATAAGACATGCAACAATTGACACATCTCGCAGTTCTATCCAGTCAGCTTTGTGGGTTAGAATTTTTACATGAAACATCATTTTTCTATTAAAGTATTAATTTACCCACTTCTATTTTTCCTAAAATTTTTTGCCCATCGAAGTGGGTAAACTAATAAGAGACGGAGGGAGTATCTTACAACTCCTACGCCCAAAAAGAGAATAAAAATGACAATATGAAAGCATATATTAAAAATTTATTTTCAGCCATCTGTTGTGATTATTCCACATTTCCAGTATATAACTGTTGATTTTTGTCTGTATATAGATTCAAGGCCTCATAATCGGGGACTAGGGGTGGGAATGAGCCGAGCCGAGCCCGAATAGTGTTAGGCTCGCGGCTCGCGCTCGAGTTTCGAAAACGAGGCTCGGCTCGAGCTCGAGGCTCGTCGAGCCTCAGAAATGGAGCTCGGCTCGGGCTCGTGTCTTGGAATGTGAGGCTCGGCTCGAGCTCGTTTGAGGCTCGAGGCTTGTGCTCGTTTGAGGCTCGAGGCTCATGCTCGAAAAAATGGCTCGAGGCTCATGTTAAAGAAAATGGCTCGAAATCTCACAAATAAAAAAAAAAGTCTGTTCATTTTTGCCTTTTCTTAAACATTTTTGCATTACTGAGTCAGGTTGTTCATTTTTCCCTGCCAATGAGTTGCGACATCTTCTTAAGTCATTGATAACAAAGTAAATGCATACATTTTCTTTTCCTTTTTGCTTTCGTTGAGGTCTAATTAGGAGGCTTTAATGGTGACAATTTGACAAATAAAAAATTAAGGTGGCCCGATTCATACATTCAGTACTAATCAAAAGATTTCATAAATTCAGGTGGCCCAACTACACCAAATCACCAATATCAATTCCTAAACTACACACAGAATACAAAAATCAAGATTTTAAAACACCCATGCTAGTTAGTTGCTTGTAGTACTAATCAAAAGATTTCGTATCTGTTATCTGTTGGTGGGTCGCCGGCCATGGCTGTTCCAGCAGGTGGCGATGGTGGTGAGTGAAAGCCCAGATATGCGACGGTGGTGACTGGTGAGTGAGTGCTGAGAGATGCGACGATATGAGTGAGAGCCGAGAGATGCGATGCTGCGAGTGAGAGATGCTACAAGCGGCGGTGAGGCGACGTTGCAGCGGCGTTGAGCCGAGGTAGGAGCGGCGGTGATGCGAGATATATGAGGCTTGCTGACAGGCTAAAGTCGTATCACCTAATCATAAATAACCTAAGGTCCACTAACAAGTAGTCAGGGAAGTCAGGATCGAATCCACAGGGAGAAAGTTATATTACTGTATCTGAATTCTAATATTATACTAACTAAATCAATTGAAAATGAGTGTGTGACTAAACTAATAGGCAAATGATAGAACTAAATATGAAGGTAAGAATCAATTAATAAAGAACTAGGACTATGGATCACTATGCATTCAATTTGGGAAATCAGAGACGAATAATAATTTCCCAATAAGTCAATTTATCTAGGGCACATGTAATTTCTCTCGAACATTACCTCCCTCAAAGATCACCTAGCCGCTCTCGCATGGTCAAGGATCACTATGCCTAATGATTGAAAGCCTATACGAAATCTCTCCTCTCGAAGCAGATTCAATATTGCGATAATAGAAATACAAATCAGGCCTTATTCATAAATCTAGCATGAACGATTCAATCACAGGAAACAATTGAAATAAAGGGTAATTATACTAATCTATCAATCCCTCATTGCATACATAGATCCCCACAATCCTAGAAATAAAACTACTCACTCATGCTTGAGAAAACAATAACAAATTCCATGTAAAAATTCATAATTTGAACTATTGTAAATAATTAAGAAATCAATCCAATCAATAATAGAGAAAGTAAGCAATAATGGAGAAAACCATGAAGAAGATTACCAAATGAAAGAACTATATTGAACTTGCAAGCAATCCAAAGGTTTGATCTTGAATCCACAATGAAAAGTAGTAAACTAGGGTTCTTGAGAGAAACTATGAGAATTAAAGACTAAAAAACCAGATCAATAGTAATATTCTGATTTTGCTATTTATACTAATCCTCAAACAACTAGGAAAAGTCTTAGAGAAATAGCCCGAAAATCATTAAAAACGCGCGTCGGGTCAGCCGCCCGATCGGGCCAAGTCTGCCAGACCAAATCGGGCTCAAAGCAGCAGTTGCGCTCCAAAATAGCATCCGCCCGATGACATCGGGCCATCTCGCCCGATGGAGTCGGGCTCTTCTAGGATCAGCGCGCAAGACGTCGAAGACGCACACAGCAGCAGCAAGGCACTCGCCCGATGGTGTCGGGCCACGCCGCCCGATGAAGTCGGGCGATGGACTTCGCCAAGAATCAGCGCGCAGCATCGAGCACCCTCGCCTACGAACACGCCCGATGATGTCGGGCCATCTCGCCCGATCGGGCTCCTCAACGAAATAACGGCCAGGGCGACAGGCGCCCGTCGGGCCCGCAACGATTCTTGTTTCTGATGGCGATGAACGCCCGATCGGGCGTGAGGCGTCCGATCTCATCGGGCTCAGGTCCGATTCTCCTTCCTTGGCTTCAGACGCCAAGGCTTCACTTCTTCTTTTGTCCAAGGCCTCGGAAAGTATTCTCGGGACCCCGGAACTCATCATATATGTCTTCGAACCTCTCCAATCCAGTGTAATAGTCAGATAATAGTAGAAAATAGGGAGATAACTCCCTAAAACCTGCAATCAGACACAGAACAGAAAACCACAACTTGATGGAGAAAGTTAGCATAAAAAGGCTCCTAAGAGTACCATTGATACACATTTTAGCTCAATTATAGGGGGAAAAACACTATATAAAACCATAACATCAAACTCCCCCAAGCTAAACCTTTGCTTGTCCTCAAGCAAAGCACAACATGAATAAGAATAGGATTGCCTCACCCCTCAGATAGGAAAGTTTAAACTCAATTATTTCCAACTCAAAATCGTTCAAGCAAGCAAAATTCAAGTTCAGTTGCTTAGATCATCTGACTACCAATCACTTAAGTAAACCATCAAATGCAGCTGCCCTACATATCATGCAAATCTTGAAAAGGGTGTTCACCGAGGTATCACTCCTCTCAATTTTGTGGCAGGCAAAATATGTGCCCGATCGCTCACCAACCCAACCATAATAGCCCTTCCCACTCACACTCTCATGTGTTTAGAAAGGTATAATATCGCTCATCCTAATCAGGTCGACTCAAATAACAAACTTAATCTTCAACTTTGGCATATTGACTCAGTATTATTCCAATAACTAATCAAACACGTGCTCAAAAGGTCTTTCTCAGGGTTGTAATGGGGCTCGGGTAAAGGTACGGAAATTATTTAGGGAATGTGGTGGAAAAGCCAAGAAAGGGGAGCAAAAACACTAGTATGACTAGGTGTGATCGAAACAACTCCCATGGCATCAACAACATAACCAAGATAATAACCAACTCTTGAAATTTCACGAACCAACCAATAATTGCATCTTTCAACATAATTTCCAATGCTTTGAAAGTTAATGAGTGAAGATCATAGAAAATTTTCAAATTTTCACTATCATTTTTCACTTTATTTTTCTTTTTCTTTCTTTTCTTTACCAACATATCATTATTTTCCCATCGCCCTACGGAATCAACCACACAATATGATATTGACTTAACAAATGCTCCCCCAAACTAGGCTTGGGACAATAGTCATTGTAAAGGCTCAAGGCGTGTAATGTGGCTTAATATAGATCCAAAAAGAAGTCATTAGGCTCAGCGGGGCTAGGGAGGGAAAATGATTCATTAAACAACTCTGAGGCTTAAAAATTAAACAAATGAACGCCTCTATCACAGCACATGTCCAAAGTCACCAGAAATCAATGAGTACAATGCCAAAGCCAAGATAAGAATGCTACGAGGAACTAACACACAAGAATAGACCGGATACAGAGATAAATCCGAGGGCTAGAATGAATCCTCACAATCTAACCAATTCAAGCATGCAGTTAAAATAGGCGCTTTATCAACAAAATCTACTCAAGATCAAGGCAATCATAAATCATATCACAACATCCCAATCACAAATGCCCAACTATCCAGTATAATGAGTTAAATCGTTTTTCAGAACAAAGTTCGGGGCACAGGGAAGCAATCAATCTATTCATATTCAACTCGTATTTTTGTGTTTTTTCCAGCAATATTTCATTTTTTTGTGATTTTTCCTTTTTTTTAAAGCAATTAAACTAACTTAACTAACCTAAAAAGCAGTAGAAACAAAAAGAAAAATAATAAAAACAAAAAGAAAAACACTACTAATACTTACAGAAATCCTCCCCCAAGCTGAACTTGGCAATGGCCTCATTGCAACACGGGAAAGGAGAGGGACATGGACATCAGCCGCCCATCAGCCTGGATCGAGCAGTTTAGTAGCCACATGTTGTACCACCTCTTTGCAACCCGCGTTGGGTGTAATGCTAGTGTGGTGGCCCTCATGTAGATGAATGCGGTGCTCATTATGGTCAGGGCTTATTCTGTCAAGTCATCGGTGCTATAGCCAATGGTCTTTTTGTGAGTCCGTAAGGCCGTTAGAAAATGCTCATCACCTGCAATAGACTCTAAGACAAGCACATCATTTGAAGTAGCATGGGAGGGGAATGAGGCATGCAATCATGGATCGGTTCATCTATAACTTCAACACTATAACATGATTCCTCTAGCATTGGGCTTTTAGGGGCATTGTTTAGGCTAAACATAACCTTATCATCCCCCACGATCGGTGTCGGTTTCCCACTCTTAACATCTATCACTGCCCCAACAGGTATGGAGGAAAGGTCTCCCAAGGATAATGGGTGTTTGAGTGTCTTCGGCCATGTCTAAGATAACAAAGTCCACGGGGATAAAGAATTTACCTACTCTAACAGGGGACGTCCTCTAATATACCTAGGGGTATTTCACGAAGCGGTCGGCCATTTGCGAGTAATGGTAGTACATTTTAATTCACCCATATTCGGTTGCTTACGGATAGAAAGAGGCATGACACTTACACGCGGCACCCAAATCACATAAAGTCTTGTCGATAAATATGGTGCCAATGTGACGAGGGGATGGAAAAACTCCCTGGATCTTTCAATTTAGGTGGAGGCTGGTTTTGTAAAAGAGCGCTCGCATTCGGCGGTAAAAGCCACGATCTCCACCTCATTGAGAGTCCGCTTCCTCATCAGCAGTTCTTTCGAAATTTAGAATAAGCGAGGCACTTGATTTAATAATTCGGTAAAAGGAACTACTACCCGTAGATTCTTTACCACCTCTAAAAACTTACCATGCTTGGTGGTCGAGCTTCTTCTTGAGCATCCGCTCGGGGAATGGTAGCTTGATCACCGGAGGCACAAGTGTTCTCCTTAGTCACCTCCATAGTCTTGTCTGCGGCCTTCTTGCGCTCCCGAGGTTCGGCATCCTCGGGCACTTCCCCGTGGTTTCTTAGCAATTGGTGATTCCACCTCTAGCATTGCTGGGCATCGTCTTGCACTCCCTTGCGAAGGGTGATAGCGGTGGCGGTGTCCCCTTGGTTGCATTGGTTGCGAAGGCAATGACCCGGATGGCCGACTAGCGAGAGGAACTAGCCAGTGAGCTATTTGTGACTCCAACATCTTATTATGTGTCCCTTGTAGCTTATTCGAGCATGCGGGCTCTCAAATTGAGACACAGTATACGCTGAAAGGAAATAATACCCTCTGCATACGTAACATGAGACTTTTGAGCTCGGCTATAGCCGGGTTCGGAGGAGGTGTGTTGTGATCTTTGTTGAAGCTTGAGTTCTACGATATCCGGGGAGGAGCTTGTGGTTGGTATTGTTGTTGTTGTTGAGGATAATGTTGTTGTTGCGGATTCATCACATTATTACTCCTATACGAGAGATTTGGATGATCTCTCATCCCGGGATTATATGTATTGGAGTAGGGATCGAGCCGGGGGCTTGTGTTGGGATTGTAATGCGTGCACCGGCTCACTAGAATGTGAGAGAGCGAGGGCACTCTTGAGAATTATGTCCGGTTATCCCACAAGCGTCACATATGAAAGCATTGTAACCGAGAATCACTAGCCATAGCATTGACACTCATGTGAGGGGAGGAATTGTTACCTAGCTTCAAAGAATCAATCTTACGGTGGAGAGCGGCTAGTTGTCCGGTCGGTAAAGAAATGGCTTCAACATCCTGTTTGCCTCCCTTTGTCATAGAAGAACGAATAGTAGACGCTTGGTTAGAAGCGAGTTTCTCCGAAGTTCATACCCTTCGTCTATGGCTTTATCCATGAAGAACCCACCGGGGCTCCATCAATTACCCGTCTCGTATCTCGCATCAACTCTAGTGTAGGAAAATATGGCACGAGATACCCTTTGGTCAAAACCATGATGAGGACAAAGACGTTGCGAGATCTTTGAATCTTTCCCAAGCTTCATACAATGACTCTCCAGGATCTTGGGTGAAAGTCACTATCTCATGACGCATATCTGCGAGTCTTTTGGTAAGGGTACCACTTGATGAGAAAGATCTTTGAGAGTTACGCCCAGTGGTGATGGTGGAAGGCGGCTTATTATACCAAAATAGAGCTTTGTCGCGCGAGAGAGAACCAAATAAGATGAGTTTCATCTCATCGCCAGTAACACCGACTTGCTTCGAGTAGCACAATATTGTAAGAACCGCCGAGTGCTAATTTGGGTCTTCGAGATGGTAACCCAAAGAGCGGATTATTCTGAACCATATTCGAGAACATGAGAATTGATTTCAAAGTTCGCAGCGGCAATAGTAGGCAACCGTACCCCGGTGGGCACATTATCGGGAGATGGTTGTGCATAATCTCTCGAAGGTCGGTTTAGCTTCGTCACCCATTCTAGCGGTAATAGGTGAGGCGGGGAATCCTTGTTGTGGTGAAGATGGTGGAGAAGGTGCCTTTTGGGAAGGTGTCCTGCCGAGACAACTTGGTTTGCTTAGTTGTCTTTTTGAGTCTACGAGCGATCTTTTCAATCTCCGGGTCAAATGGAATGAGATTTGGGGATTTCAATTTCCTACTCATACACCAAAAACACTAAAACAAACGTGAGATGTTCCAAAGAACGGGTGTTCTTCGGAGTAGAGGTTAGTGTAATACTATAATTCGAGACAAAATAAAAATAAACCGTCTCCCCGAGCAACGGCGCCAAAATTTGACGAGGCTAAAGTCGTATCACCTAATCAAAAATAACCTAAGGCCCACTAACAAGTAGTCGGGGAAGTCGGGATCGAATCCACGGGGAGAAAGTTATATTACGTATACGAATTCTAATATTATACTAACTAAATCGATTGAAAATGGGTGTGTGACTAAACTAATAGGCAAATGATAGAACTAAATATGAAGGTAAGAATCAATTAATAAAGAACTAGGACTATGGATCACTATGCATTCAATTCGGGAAATCAGAGACGAATAATAATCACCCAATAAGTCAATTTATCTAGGGCACATGTAATTTCTCTCGAACATTACCTCCCTCAAAGATCACCTAGCCGCTCTCGCATGGTCAAGGATCACTATGCCTAATGATTGAAAGCCTATACGAAATCTCTCCTCTCGAAGCAGATTCAATATTGCGATAATAGAAATACAAGTCAGGCCTAATTCATAAATCTAGCATGAACGATTCAATCACAGGAAACAATTGAAATAAAGGGTAATTATACTAATCTATCAATCCCTCATTGCATACATAGATCCCCACAATCCTAGAAATAAAACTACTCACTCATGCTTGAGAAAACAATAACAAATTCCATGTAAAAATTCATACTTTGAACTATTGCAAATAATTAAGAAATCAATCCAATCAATAATAGAGAAAGTAAGCAATAATGGAGAAAACCATGAAGAAGATTACCAAATGAAAGAACTATATTGAACTTGTAAGCAATCCAAAGGTTTGATCTTGAATCCACAATGAAAAGTAGTAAACTAGGGTTCTTGAGAGAAACTATGAGAATTAAAGACTAAAAAACCAGATCAATAGTAATATTCTGATTTTGCTATTTATACTAATCCTCAAACAACTAGGAAAAGTCTTAGAGAAATAGCCCGAAAATCATTAAAAACGCGCGTCGGGTCAGCCGCCCGATCGGGCCAAGTCTGCCCGACCAAATCGGGCTCAAAGCAGCAGTTGCGCTCCAAAATAGCATCCGCCCGATGACATCGGGCCATCTCGCCAGATGGAGTCGGGCTCTTCTAGGATCAGCGAGCAAGACGTCGAAGACGCACACGATGCGGAGCTAGCGGCAAGGCACTCGCCCGATGGTGTCGGGCCACGCCGCCCGATGAAGTCGGGCGATGGACTCGCCAAGGTTCGGCGCGCGGCATCGAGCACCCTCGCCTACGAACACGCCCGATGATGTCGGGCCATCTCGCCCGTCGGGCTCCTCAACGAAATAACGGCCGGGCGACGCGGCGCCGTCGGGCCCGCAACGATTCTTGTTTCTGATGGCGATGAACGCCCGATCGGGCGTGAGGCGCCCGATCTCATCGGGCTCAGGTCCGATTCTCCTTCCTTGGCTTCAGACGCCAAGGCTTCACTTCTTCTTTTGTCCAAGGCCTCGGAAAGTATTCTCGGGACCCCGGAACTCATCATATATGTCTTCGAACCTCTCCAGTCCAGTATAATAGTCAGATAATAGTAGAAAATAGGGAGATAACTCCCTTAAACATGCAATCAGACACAGAACAGAGATCCACAACTAGATGGAGAAAGTTAGCATAAAAAGGCCCCTAAGAGTACCATTGATACACATTTTAGCTCAATTATAGGGGGAAAAACACTATATAAAACCATAACATCACTTGCCGCGTGAGTAGCCTGACCAGTTAGGGACTTAGGGTTTTGGGAATTTTTGAATTTTGACAAATGAGTTTTTGTTAAGTTGAATGGGGAGTGGTGCATGGTTGTAGTGAACTAGTGATTCATTTACTTTTTTGTTGTGTTTTTCCTTTTTTTTTTAAATATATGTTTTAAATGTTTTACCTTATTTTTATTAATGAATAATAATACTATTTTTTATATTTTTCTAATAAAAAAATAACTCGAGCCGTTCGCGAGTTTTTCGAGCCGAGCTTAGCCTAGCTCGTGGCTCGTATCGTTAGGTCTCGAGCCAATCCCGAACTCGAGCCGAGTCTTAGCGAGCCGAGTCCCGACCGAGTTTTGGCCGAGCCGAGCTCGAGACAGTTCACGGGCGAGCAATGGCGGATCCCGAGAAAAATATAATAGCGGGGTCACTTATTTAGTATCAATATTATTTTAAAAAAAGTTTGTACAACTATTATTAAAATAAAACATCACAAAAAATAGAAATTACAACTGATATTAGAAGAATTATAAAAATTACAACTATATAATCAAAGTCAATTATAAAAATTAGTTTTAATAATACAATGCTTGTATAAATTACGGTGATATTAGAAAACAACTAATAATATCAAAGTTATCGATTAGTTGATGACTTAATTCACAAACAATTAGAATAACCATATAACATGCAAATCATAATTTATAGAAAATTATTGTGCAATTAAAAAATTCACGCCACTTGGATATATCCTAAAAAACAATAATGCATAACATACCGGTATGTCTGTACTAACCGTAGATTGAATAAATTAAATAAAAAAAAAAGAAACAAACTATTACTTGTGTCGCATCTTGTACTACATTTTGCAATTGAGTAGTCCTTGAATGGTTGATTTGGTGGGTGATGTTGACGGGTCTCACAAACTACTACTACTATAACTTAATAATATTAGATGAACTTTCAAGAGAAAAAGAGAAGTATGGAATTCGAAACTAAAATTTTTTTTTTATAAAAATTTGCGCTCTTATTTCCTCTCGGCGCACGATAAAAGCTCCAACTCTTATCCTACGCCGTCGCCATGGCGAGGAAATCAAAAGCAAAATCGAAGAATTCTCGGAGTAAAAACAACAAGAAAGTGAAGGCAAATGGTCCTACGAGTCCTATCATTGGTCGAAACAAAAATCCGTGGCGGAACTCCATGGAATTCTTTGCATGGGAGATTCAAGAATGCGGGTTCGAAATTCATCTTTCGCCCAAAAGCTCTTTGAAGGATCTTCAACAACAAAAGAAAGATCAAACGAACTTATCGAGTGGTTAACAATCATGAAGAAGACACGGAGCGAGATTGGAGGCCATAAATTCGGGTATTCCGTAATCGCGCCAATTACTCTACGAATTTGACAAAGTTCAAGAACACATTACCTAATCCGAATTGTCAATCACATATAAAAATTGATCTTGATGATGTTAAAGATGAGATTCAATCTTGGAATTCTTACGTGGTTTGCTATGTTGTTGGTGCCAATCCCCGATTCCCTCTGTAGTGGACGGTTTTGTGGGGCGCCGGGCAAAAACGGGATAGATAAAGTAGTCATGGTGAATAAAGGTATATTCATGATAAGATTTCATAATGAAGAACAAAGAGATAAAATCTTGATGGAAGGATTTCATTTCTTTGATCGTAAACCATTGATAGTTAAAAAATGGCATCCGGATATGGACTTTCGAAGGAGGAACTAAAAACGGTCCCAATGTGGGTACAATTACACCGCTTTGGATTTGAAATCTTGGGGGTGAAAGATGCTTATTCAAATTGGTGGTGGGATTGGAAAACCAATTAGGCTTGACCATTCCACCATTAATAAGGATAGACTGTTATATGCAAGAATCATGATTGAAGCACAAATGAATCAAGTCTTCCGGATGAAATTGAATTTGAGAATGAAAAAGGATGCATGATTAGACAAAAAATCATGTATGAATGGAAGCTTGATTAGCTGTGAATCTTGCCATGGAGTTGGGCATACTATAGGCGAATGTAGGAAGAAAATGACACGAGATTCAACGAAGGGGGTGACAAAACGAAGTGGGTGGCCAAACGAAGGTGGTTCGGAAAGACCATGAGGGCTTCCGAGAAAGTTACAAATGGTCCGAGGTCCATCTCGGACACACCCTAAAGAAGTGACTGTGGACAACGGCTTTGAAGTCCTAGAGCTTTTGCGGGAACAGGAAATAAATATGGTAAATGTGGATCGGGTTCAAAATGTGGTTGACCATGGTGGGGAGGGGAACCTCCCACTATGGATGGATAGTGTTATGAGTTGGAATGTGAGAGGGCTAAATAGTAGGAAAAAACAAAATGAGGTGAGAAATTTTGTATTTGCTCACAATATTAGACTGTGTTTGGCCTTCTAGAAACTAAGATAAAATCTTACGCTTTGGGTGATTTTTATCTTAATGTATGTCTTTGGATGGTGCATAACCACCAATAATGTGTGGCATGGTAATGGAAGAGTTATCCTTTCTTTGGCATCCTACCTCGGTTCATGTATCCATTAGGTTGTGTACTAGTCGGCCGATTCATCTTTGAAGTTGAAGTGGTGAATGGTAGCGAGGAAGTTCTTTTGCACTTTTGTTTATGGCTTGAATGACAAAAAGGGCGGGGAAAGTATGTGGAATGATTTAAAGGGCTTAAACTCACCCGATTTTCCATGGATCATTCTAGGTGATTTTAATGCTATTTTGAAAATGGATGATTGAATTGGGCAACAAGTTAGAAGTAGAGAGATTGTGGATATGCAAGAGTGTATGGAGTTTTGTAAGATGAAGGAATTGAAAACTTATGGGCGTATTATACATGGAACAACAAGCAAGAGGGTCTTGGAAGGGTTTTTTGTAAGTTGGACGAGTGATGGGCAATGATAAGTGGTTTGAGGAGTGGCCTACGATTGAAGTGATGATTCATCCGGAAGGGAATTTGATCATTGTCCTTTGGTGCTAAAATCTTTCAATGATGAGCACAAAAGAAAGCCTTTTCGATTCTTCAATATGTGGTGTCAAGTGAGTAGGTTGAAGGAATTGTTACACAAATATGGAGTCAACAAGTCACGGGGAGTAAAATGTATCAAGTTGTCGGTAAGTTAAAGTTCTTTGAAAAAAGACTTAAAGAAACTCAATGTAGAACAATTTGGTGATGTTTCTATTAGGAATTTCCAAGCTCATCGGGGAGATGGTAACAGTCCAAGCTCAACTACATGAGTTTCTCGACGGCCTTGATTGCGGATCTCGGAAACGGGGAGGCCGAGTTGAAATATGTAGAACCTCATAAGATTTACGTTCTTTTAAGAGTCGAAAGCTAAAATGAAATGGCTTTCGAGATGTGGATGATAATACCAAGTACTTCCATCGAGTGTATAAAGATAAGGAGAATACATAATAGAATTAATACTATCAAGAAGGTTGATGGGTCATGGGCTCGGGAATTCTCTTGAAGTGGTGGAAGCCTTTCTTGACTTCTATCATGGTTTCCTTGGGTAGCGAAGCCCTACTAGTAAGGTGGAGCAAGCTATCATTGATAAAGGTAGTGTTCTCGGTAGTGAACAACGGCAAGCCTTAAACCTTAATTTTTTCGGTGCGTAAATAAAAGAGGCTTTGTTTTCTATCCATAATGATAAATCACACGGGATTGATGGATATTCTAGTCTCTTTTTCAAGAAGAGATGGAGTATTATTAGTTACGATGTGATTCTTGCCATCCGGGGAGTTCTTTAGGTCTAGAATTTTTTTGAAAGAAATTAATGTGACAACCATCACATTGATCCCAAAAGTGCCTAGTCCTGCTGCTGTAGGTGACTATAGGCCAATTCAATAGCTTGTTGTTCAGTACTATATAAAACAATATCTAAGCTTATTTGTACAAGGCTTAGTAAAATACTCCCTGACATAGTAGCTCAACAACAAGGGGCATTCATTAATGGAAGAAGTATTATAAGCAACATACTTCTTTGTCAAGATCTGGTGAAAAGGTTTGGTAAAAGAGGAAACAAGGTGAAAGGGATTATGATGAAGGTTGATCTTAGAAAGGCCTATGACTCAATTGAATGGGATTTCATTCATGATTTATTGGTGGCTTTGAAATTCCCAGATCATTTTGTGAGCTGTATCATGGCTTGTATTACAACTCCCAAATTCACTCTGCTTATTAATGGAAGTACAGAAGGTTTTTTTGAGGCTAAGAGGGGCATAAGACAAGGAGACCCTATGTCTCCTCTCCTTTTTGTTCTTTGCATGGAGTACTTAACAAAAATTCTCTGTTACATTGGTGATATTGAGGAGTTTAAGTTTTTTACAGGATGTCAAAGCATGAAAATAAAGCACCTGTGTTTTGCAGATGATTTATTATTGTTTTGCAAAGGTGAAGCTAGATCAGCATACATGCTTCTACAAGGCTTGAAATTGTTCTCTGAATCTTCTGGCTTACAGGCCAATAAAAGTAAATCTGCAATTTATCACACAACAATGGAAAGGGAGGAAATTGAGAGAGTTGCACATTTCTCTGGCTTTGTGTTAGATGATCTGCCTTTCAAGTATCTAGGGGTCCCAATCAGTACTAGTAAACTCAAGGCTGCAGATTGTGAAAAGCTTATTGAAAAGATGGTGCTTAAAATAAGAACTTGGAGTACAAGACACTTATCTTTTACTGGGAGAGCCCAGTTAGTTAATTCTGTGCTCTTAAGTGTCCATAGCTACTAGGCACAAATATTTCTTCTTCCAAGTTATGTAATGCAACAAATCAATAACATCTGTAGGCATTTTTTGTGGAGTGGAGCTACTGAGGGTGTTAGAATAGGGCATGTCAATTGGAGTAAGATCTGCAGACACAAAAAAACTGGAGGGCTTGGTTTTAGAGACATAAAGAGTTGGAATGTAGGCGCTTTGTTGGTAAGATAGTTTGGAACATTGGGTCAGTAAAAAGATGATTTATGGGTGAAATGGATACATAACATCTATATCAAGGAAGATAGGCTGGTGGGATTTTCGGGCTCCGGTGGGGAGCAAGTTGGGGTGTGAAAGAGTTATGTAAAGTAAAGAACAAAGCTGCAAAGACATAGGTATGCATACGTGGGCGACGACAATTCCTACTCAATAGGCAAAGTTTATAACAAGTTAATTGTTGAGGAGCAGTGTATGCCTTGGGCAAGTGGAATCTGGAACAGGTTATCTCTGCCTAAGCATAGATTTATATCTTGGTTGGCAATTCAGGGGAGACTCAGAACAAAAGATCCAAATTTCCAATTCAAAGTGAGCACAGATAATACTTGCTGCTTATGTGATACTTATGTAGAAAGCCATACTCACTAGTTTTTTGATTGTGTGTTCAGTGAACGATTCTTGCAGGGATGTTCTTGTTTGATTGGAGGTTAATTACGGAAAAGGAATTTCCATCAGTGGATAACTTGGGCGAGGAAGAGGTATAATGGGTCTAAGCATAGAAAACAGATTCTTTTAGCTACACTTGCTGCCACTGTATATCATATTTGGCAAGCAAGAAATGATGCTTTTTGGAACTTTAAAGTACAGAGAATTGATTGTATAGTAAAAGAAATAAAGTGTATAGTGAAGTATAGGAGTAGCTTGTGTAATACTGAAAAATGGAGTTTGAGAGACAAGGAGTGGTGTAGCAATTTGTAAAATGGCCACCTGTGGCCAGTTTAGTTTATCCCTTCCTTACATGGAAGTTAGTTTGTTTGTTGGTTTCTTTTTTGGAGTTAATACAATTTTACTTACTTACCAAAAAAAAAAGAGAAGTATGAGTCACATTTTTTTTGAAAGTAAAATTAATTCATTAATAAAGGAGTTATACGACATCTACAATAGAAATTAGGAATAACAAATACATAACAACTTTGAACAAATAAAATTCAGAATTTACAAAACCACGATCGTTGTGTAGTAGATCTAACAATTCCGCATACCCTCTTCCACATCGCTGTTTGATACAGCCTTCAATGAGGGGGTCTTCTGATATGCTGTAGTTTTGAAATAGAATTAAATATGATACCATTGATTGTAATTGTAGATCTGAAATGCCTTCGACACCGTATAATTCTTCATCAATGATCCAAAATTACGATAATTCATCTAGAAACAAAGGAGTAAACTAAAGTCTCTCCCAAGGAGAAGAGAATAAACTCTTTCTTTCAAGGGAGAAACGATCCTCTCTTTAAAGGAGGAAATATTATTCAAACAAGAACGAACATAAACAAAGCTAAACAACAATGAAAATTAAAATTAAGGTGGGGCTATCCACCGATAAAATCGATGGAAGCTCCTTTGAAATTCACTAATGGAGGCTAGGGTTTAGGAGAGAAAGGAAAAGAAGGGAGAGAAGGGATTTAGAAGTATGAGTCACATACTGTACGCAACAAAGGAGTTAAGAGTTTTTTTTGTTTTTTTAATTCCAACTTTTTCAAAACTCCTAGAAAATAGGATAGTTTGGTACATCATTAATTATCTAGCTGTACCAACGCAGGGACGCAGGTCAGTTTTCCTTTTAGCGGGGTCCTTTCAACTAGCTTTCAACATTATTTTATCAGTTTTTTATTTTTAAAAACTCAATCTCATAATTTCACCAAGTGGTTGCACGTGCCCCCACTTCCCAAAGGGTACATCCGCCACTTGCGGTAGGCTTGACTCATTCCCGGCCCTACCGGGACCAAAAACCGGTAAAGTACATTCTAATGATATGCTTTGCGAATAAATAACATATTGTTGAAATGTATGTGGTGCCTATACATACACGCACTTAGATTGAACTTGCATGGAGTGCATGGCATCGTAGTAGTCCCTTCTTCTCCACAGTACATCGCGCGCAGACCGATCGCCAATAAACGAGAAATGAATAAATGACATAATCAATTTCCTTTTGAATCATGAATTTCTCTAGAATTACCTTAGATTGCAATTTTGCAATTTATTTGTCTTAAATTCCTCTAGAACTTCATTGTCATATATATCGAATACGTACGACATATTTCGTATACTCTTGTTTTCTTTGGAGGATGATCTCTTAAAACTTTATTTTAAGTATATATTTCTTGGAGTATCGAGGTTGTTCTAAGTAATCATTGAGATATGTGAATAATGTAGCATATTACGAAATATTTGTACAATTCGGGTAAAATTATGGATGTATTGGAGATTTTTAAAAAAATATTTTGGGGTAGTATTTAATCTCGTTTTTCTCTTGGAAAATCACAAATTTGTCATTATGATATGTATTATTCACATATCTCACATATCACCACTAATCTTCTAGTTGGTTAATTTATTCCCATCTATGTGACAACGACTCTTCATAAAACACTAGTTTTAGGCCCTGGCTATGCCCCGGGTACTTATATTTTTCATTTATTAATATCTTACTTTAAAATGGTAACACCAACTATCATTTGGTTTAGTGGTTAAGACTTGATTATATAAGCTTTAAGTCATGGGATCGAATCTTTATACAATGCATTTTCTAATCTTTTTTTTTATTGTGTGGATTACATGGAGTAAAACACCCAAAGGGAGAGCCTACGTGGCGCCATTCCTTGTTTAGGAACGTGCCTGTAATTATTGATTATATAGCGCTCTTGGGTTGTGAGATCTAGTAAACAAAGACTCATATTTTTGCTTTTCATCCATCATGCTTGTTTTCGACCACAATTTTTGGCTGGGACTGAAATGCTTTTTTGTGAAGAATATTCAGCCCCCTTATAGAATCTATATATTTTTTTCTCATACCCCGAAGAGGGCCTATAGACTTAGTGATTGTCAAAAGGGACATATATTTTTTTGTACTTGTATGACTATTGTAATGAGAACCAAGGACCCTTGCGTTCAATGGCATGACTTCCTATCTCCCGCATGGGAGACCAATGTTCAAATCTTGGTGGAAGCAAAAATTTCAATATGGGGGAAGTTTGGGGCTTGTTGGGCCTCTGGGTGAGTGACCTGTACGAGAGTAGCCAGGAGGAAATTTTTCTTACCACGGGTTCCCGAAAAGGGGCCCCAAAAAGAAATTTGACTATTGTAATGAGATCCAATGACCCTTTCATCACTCACATGAGTCACATCATCTAACAACAACTATGGTTGAAACCAACAATTCTAATGGTTGAGGTATCTTTTGCGACAAAAATCTACCAATTCCGTTTTATTACTATAAAAATAATGATTTTCGGATTGTTTCGCTAATTTTTTTCGGGTTCAGGTCATAAAAGATTGTTCGAAAACTTTTTCTTTTAGATCGGTTTCGAATCAAATTTTGTTGGAGTGATTCAAAACTAGTTACGTTCATTGATTTAGGGAGTTTGTTTTCTTAGTCTAATGTCAGTTTTTGTTATTTGTTAGTTTGTTATTAGTGGTATAGTGAGTGGAGCAATTGGTGGATCATTATCCCCACTTCTCTCTAGTTAGTTATTAGTGTTTAGGGAGTCTAACCGTAGGTCTGGTGTGCCTATATAATAGGTATCTTAATGTAGGTCATTTATGCAGTGTTTTTTGTGAGTAAAACATAAGTTTAGTTTGTTGCATCATACTCTTCCGCTGTTATACCTTTTCATTTTCCTTATTTTGTATCTTTTATAATTTTACCAACAAATTTTTGGTTAAGACAGTTTTTGATAGATCTATTCAAGTCCTTATTATCTTGCATATAAACTAAATTCATGATAATATAAACTCAGAAAGTGAGTCCTTTTCCTGTTGCATACAATATCACCATTGTAAGAGTGATTATTGAAAGCGTATAGAAGAGTGTCATTTGTTGTAGCTTAGATATGGTTATTATTAACTTATTAGCTTGTACATTCGATTAAGAAACAACATTCATGGCAGGGACGATAAGATTAGCAACACCGTTGACAATGCCGGTGCCTGGCTGCAGGATAGGGGTGCCTTGGAGTGTTCCAGTAGCCGTATCGAAAAGATCACAGCCGTCAATTGGAAGGTCAGCAACGACCCTCAGGGCAGAGATATCGGTAAGACCACCTACTATGTTGTTACTGTTGATTCTAAAGGAGCCATCAGAGCCGGTATTGCCAGCGGCAATTTGGTTGCCGTTGTGTCTGACCACCATCCTGAGATTAGGGATGGGAGCGCAGGTGGTGCAGGTGCGAGTGACAGTAGATGTGCAGTGAGCTACTAGAGATACACTCACGGCATAAATGAATAGGCCTTAATTCGTTGATCACCTGTGCATTGGTTTTTGGTAAATTGGTCGCCATCAATATGACGACGAGGGCGATACAGGAAAATGCCAATTTTGTGGTGCTAGCCATCGTTTTTTAGGCGAGGAGAGAAACTTTTGAGATGGTTTTGTTAGTGTTAGTGATAGTTGAATGACATGATGACTTTGATATGTTTTCCGAAGGGTGAAATAGCAGCTATTTATAGACCAAACTCATGCATTGCATGGGGTTTTGAAGGAGGTAACGTGTAAAGGTTTACATAAAAATAAATTGTGAGCAACTTGTTGTGAACTTGTGATACTCTACTAAATGAAAGATATGGAAATTTGGAATTTTAGGGATGGGCATTTGGTGTTTTCTTGCTACAACTGGCTGTGTTAGTCTTCCATACTGAATGCAGTAACTGAAAGATGTGGAAATTGCCATTTTGTGGGAACTGGGATAGATGCGAATTCATAGTAAGTGCCGCTTTTTTTTTTTTTTTTGTGAGAGTAGGTGGATTAGCTTTTACTTGAACTAACACATTTAGAAGCAAAGGAAATGATATGACTATCATAATTATAATTAGGAAAATCAACTTGCTTGCATTCCTGGTGTTGGATCACAAAGCCATTATGTAGGCTTGCGCAATTTTTTTTCCCGGGTTATGCCATTATTTGAGTGCAAACAATCTCTTTCTCTATTCATTTTTCTTTGCCTAGGCCCTACACCTACTTGTCCACCTC
This sequence comes from Beta corolliflora, assembly GCA_947648045.1. NCBI lineage: Eukaryota > Viridiplantae > Streptophyta > Magnoliopsida > Caryophyllales > Amaranthaceae > Beta > Beta corolliflora. Next base: position 129,406 of record CANSZD010003415.1, on the reverse strand, counting down.
TTTCTCTATTATGTTTTACTTAATAAAAAAAATTTGCGGCAATTAATTTGTAATAGAGGGAGTATACACATTTTTGTTTGAGGGGATAGGAGGTAGTATAAACATGAATGTGGGAGAAGAGGTAACTTTGTTTAGGCTTTAACTTTTCAATGGTAGGTAGCTTTTGGAGTTAAAGCTAGTTATTTTAATTTTTATTTTGCAATAATAACAATATCATCAAATACTAAATTTTTTTAGCTAACCAATAATAATAGCTAAATCCACTAGTAGAATAAATGCTTATTCTTTGCGGTGGTATTGCTGCGGTTTTACTCATACGCAAGCAATATATCACGTAAAAAAGAAAAAAGTAAATTATAAAATAACCATATTGCTTGCGGTTTCGAATGAAAACCGCAAAGAATATAGTTTCAACGAAAACTTTTTTGAAAAAGTTTAACTATTTGGCCGATATATTGTTTGCGGTTTCGACAAAAACACGGCAAATATATTAAAATAATATTAAAAAAATATTATTTTAATATATTGCTGCGGTTTTTTGTAAGAACCGCAGCAATAGATCTAAGATCTAAAATAAAAAAATACGGCAGGTTCTTTATTAGAGGAAACAATGCAGCACGCTAGGGTTCCTCCCTCACATTATTCTCGCCTCTCATCCTCGGATCTCACCATTTTCATTCTTCTCTCTCTTCCGCTCATCCTCTCTTCTTCCTCTCTCACTCTCGTATCTTCCATCCTCTCAATTTCGCCGAACCGACCATCATCTCGAGATCTCCCTCGCATCTCTCGTCCTCCTCTATCATCATCTCTCATCCTCTCTTCCAACCGCCGATCCGACCACAAGAAAACCGGCGCTCGTCGCTCCGACCACAAGAAAACGACCTAACCCCGAGAATCGCTCCCAACTCGACCGTCATCTCGTCTTTCCTCTACTCGAATTTCTCCAAGAACGCCGCTTTATCCGGAAGAAGAGCTTCTCAATGCTAAGATCGAGCTTCTTAGAAAAACTAACATGGTCGACTACGCTATGGACATCCATAAGAGCCTCTACCACACCGATGATGTTCCTCAAGGCCCGATTTTCTCTCTCCTAGGGTTTTGTTGTTTTTTCGATTGATTGAATTTGAATTTGATTTGATAGTCCCCCATTCTTCGTCGCTGTTCATGTCAGTGTAGGATTTCACTCCCCTTCCAACGACAAGATTCTCAGGTCCGCCATGAATCGTGCTTACTTTGCCGCCACCATTCTTCGCATGGTTTCACATCCTCCTCTCTTACTTCTCCCTTTTTACAACATTCGTTGCTTTTTCTTCAACTTTTTTTCCCATTTTTCCGCACTTCAATGTAGATTTTGATTTTAATTTTGAATTTCAGTGATTATACATGTTGTCTGTTTGTTTCTGAGGTTGATTTTTAGTTTGCTCGAGTTATTTTTATTTTAGATCTGATTTTTTTTATGATTTATCATAGCTCAGATCTGATTAGTTCATAATATGTGTGTTTCATTTTAAGAGATGAAATTACATACTCAGTTTACCTTTTTTAGTTTGATGATAGTAGATTTTTTTAGTTCATAATATTCATATCGCAACTACTTGCGGTGAAGCCTGCGATATTTATCCTCGCATTCACGAATCATCAGTGTTCAGAGGAGAGAGAAAGTGTGTTTCACAGAGAGATGGCTGTAAGTTCATCTCAAAGAGATAAAAATGGAGGTGAACAAGTTAAGCTTGGTGTTTGTGTGATGGAAAAGAAGGTGAAATGTGATTTTGAGGTTGTTTCTACTTTAATTTGATTCGTGATTTTCCAGAATGAGAAAGACAATTCTATTGCTGCTAGTGAAAAAAAAAAATCTCCACTCACACCTATTGTTGCTGTTCCTACCAAAAACAGTAGCAATAGGGTTTTTTTTAATAAAAAAATACCTATTGCTGCTGTTCCTACCAAAAACAGCAGCAATAGGTTTTATTTTTTTAATAAAAAAAACCTATTGCTGCTGTTTCTACCAAAAACAGCAGCAATAGGTTTCATTTTTTTAATTTAAAAAAACACCTATTGCTGCGGTTTTGGGTAAGAACCGCAGCAATAGGTTGCTCTATTGCTGCGGTTTTTAACCGCAGCAATAGGTAATTACCTATTGCTGCGCCCTTAATTGCTGCGTGGCCAAAACCGCAGCAATAGGCCACTTAATGACCGCATCAATAAACAATTATTCTACTAGTGAATCGAATCTTTAGATAGCTTCATTTCACTTCATCATGAAGAGACTGTAGATCCCCAAGCCATCATGAAGATACTCATCAATGAAAAAGTTAAAATAAGATGGAGTCTTTATTGGACCACAAACATATATATGTGAATAATAGTCAGAGTTTTTTTAGAAGTTTCGCAATTTTCCATGCATATCTCGAAAAATCAAGAGAATAATGATAAGAAGGTCTTTCACCAAGTCTTGGGTGAGACCGTCTCAGTCAAGTGAGTGAATGACTTTGTTGTGTCAGGATCGAGGTTGTTCCAAGTAATCATTGAGATCTGTGAATAATATAACATATTACAGAATTATTTGTACATTTTGGGTAATTATAGATAAAATAAATTGTGCTAATAACTTATATTTTTTTGGAATATTAGTGTAGTACACTTATAAAATTTGAACGTCCACAATCATATACATATAAAAAATATGTTAAAATAGAGAAAGTAATTAAAGTTGAGGGCTTGACACATTACTTGTTGTGAACCCAAATTGACTATATCACACAAAAATTGACTATATCAGAACGATTAGTCATACGAAAACTAACTATATCATACAAAAACTGATTATACTTATCGCATACAAAAAATGACTATATCAAATAGAAACTGACTACATCAAATAAAATCTAACTATCATACTATATGTTTATATCCAGTGCACAATAAGTTATTGTGAAATGGGCCCATTAAAGTTTTTTTTTATACTTGTTGGAGATTATTACCTCATGCATGAGGGCTTATAGTAATCTCTTCGTTGGGGTTCTCTTAAAAAAAACTTGAATCAATCGAAACCATCTTGGTACCATTTCGTACCCTTTTCAATTATTATAACTTTATGGGTTTTTTTTGTCAAAAAGTACCTAATAAAACACATGTTTTGTAGGGAAGGATCTAATAATTTTTTTTTTGTCTAAAAAGACCTATTAATACTTCCGGTTGTTAATAACAATCATTTTATGACATTCAGGCCAAAACACCAAATTACGGCGTTGACTTTTTTTTAACTCCAATTGATTCTTTCAATTTCCTATTTTAACTGGCCTCCCCCAAACATATTCAATTCTCACAAAACTTTCGTCCCAAACATCGAACACTTGCAATCTCCATTGAAGCATCAACAAATTCGATCTTCTCCTGCAACCTTCATCAAATCCAAGGTATGTTTTGCTCTTCTAATTTTTCCCTCTCAATGTTAGGGTTTTTGAAATCTAGGGTTCCTATTATATATATGTTTTTCCCCAAATCGAAAATTAGGCTTCCTATTATACGCTTAGAATAGTCTAAACTAAATAGTGGGATAGTTTGCTTACCTCAAGTTAAGTGCCTTTTACAGTGGTGATTTCTTTTACCCCTCCTTTTGCTTCAAGTACGCATCTTTCAGCTACAGTCCAACAAAATTCCAGCTTTGTGTGGTCCTCAATGTCTTGATTGAAAGAGAAAGAGAAAGAGAAAGAGCAGTGAGCAGTGAGCTGAAAGAGAAAAATGCAATTGAATTTACGAGGAGAGAGAGAGGAGGAGAGAGAGAAGCGGGGAGAGAGATGGGAGAATAGAAGAAGATTCGAAGAAGATGAAGTGAATGAAGTGAGAGAAGATGAGTTGAGAGCAAGTGAGTCAGAAGACGAAAGAAAGAATTGAAAGAGTCAATTGGAGTTAAAAAAAAGTCAACGCCGGAATTTGGTGTTTTGGCTTGAAATTCATAAAATGGTTGTTATTAACAACCGGAAGTATTTTAATAGGTCTTTTTAGACAAATAAATTTCATTAGGTCCTTACCTACAAAGGCCTTGTTCTTTTGAACTTATTTTGGCTGAAATTAAATTAAATTAATTTAACTGAAATTAAATTAACTGAACTGAAATAAAATTAACTGAAATTAAATTAAATTAACTGAACTGAAATTAAATTTATTATTATTATTTATTATTATTATTATTATTTATTATTTATTATTTATTATTTATTATTATTATATATCATTTATTATTTATTATATATTATTTATTATTTATTATTATTATTATTATTATTATTATTATTATTATTATTATTATTATTATTATATAGTATTTATTATAATTATTATTTATTATAATTATTATTATTTATTATTTATTATTATTATTATTATTATTATTATTATTATTTATTATTATTATTATTATTATTATTATTTATTATTATTTATTATTATTATTATTATTATTATTATTATTATTATTTATGTATTATTATTATTATTATTATTATTATTATTATTATTTTTTATTATTATTATTATTATTATTATTTTTATTATTTATTATTTATTATTTATTATTTATTATTTATTATTTATTATTTATTGTTTATTATTATTATTATTATTATTATTATTATTATTATTATTATAATTTATAATAATTTATTATTTATTATTATTTATTATTTATTATTATTTATTATTTATTATTATTATTATTATTATTATTTATTATTGTTATTATTATTATTATTATTATTATTATTATTATTATTATTAAGGTGAAATTAACTGAACTGAAATTAGGGATGGTGTTCGGAAAAACAAGGATATTATCATCTATTATCATTGATGGAGCGATCAAGATGTGAAGATATATAATACCATAACGGCCTCTCTCTCTTTTGTCTCTCAAACCCTTGCCTCCCCTACTCCTTCTTCATCAGTTAGGGGCTGCCATGGATGATTTCATCCATGGTAAGCCCCTTTTCCCCTTTTATTTTCAGTTTTTAGTTCATTTTCTTTTATTGTTGAATAAATTAGTCTCTCTTTATGAGATTTTTTCAAACCCTGTTATGGGGATTTTAGTCTCTATTGTGGAGATCTCCTTCTCCCCTATGGGAGTTGTGAGTATGGTTTTTTTGTCTTTAGGTATGAGAAATTGTTCTCATTGGTTGAAGTTCGAGACTCAACCTGAAGGTATTGGAATCTCGGATGTGGTCAACATGACTCGATCAAAAATGTTCTTCCCAAACTATGTCAGAATGATAGACTTCCTCATCAATAGCTGCTTGATTCAGCAAATACAAGGGGGCTGTGCTGTATTGCTCGATCTGGTTCATTGTAGTTTCTTCGAAGACGAATTTGATTTAACGTTGTTTGATTGTATCTTGTTTTTCTTTAATACCTATTGTAGATGCCGTTTGGCCTTCAATTAATGAATTAAATTTCTCTTTAAAAAAAAAAAACTGAACTGAAATTAAATTAACTTAACTGAAACTAAATTAAATTAACTAAAATTAAATTAACTGAAATTAAATTAACTGAACTGAAATTAAATTAACTGAACTGAACTGAAATTAAATGAAAATAAGTCCAAAAGAACAGGGCCAAAGCATGTGTTTTATTATGTGCTTTCTGACAAAATAGTGTGTACTAATGAGAAGGCACAGATAAAATAGTTTTCGTACTTGTATCATTGCAGTCACAAACGGCTCATACAATGAACTACATGAACATATATAATAAAGTTACAGACTGAAGAAGTCTATCTTCTCTTAGAAAACCATTATTTATTATCTTGCATAATCACGTAATTCATGAAAACAAAACTCAGAAAGTCGCACGTTTGGGCTACTAGTATCATGAAAGCTGTTAATGAAAAATTTCCCGATGATCATTTAAATATGAGACACTTTTACAACCTGAAGGAAAAGGATAGAAGGGAAGCAATGGATGGCTGAGACGTGATGCAACACTTCCTTCACCTTGCTCGAGAGAGCCGCTACCTTCATTGGATTAGGCAAGATGAGGAGACAAATGCAATGACTGCGGCATTCATGGTGCACCCTCGGTCGGCAAATATCCTCCGCACTTATGCGCATGTTGTTGGTATGGATGCAACATATAAAACCAACAAATATAACATGCCTTTTCTAGAGCTCATTGGGATGACGCCTTGTAACAAGAATTTTATGGTTGGGTATACTCTGATGGCCAAGGAAACAGCTGATAGTTACAATTGGGTGTTGGACAAGTTTAGGTTGCTTATTGGAGTGAATGTTGTGCCTGTTACACTCATAACTGACCGTGATTTGGGTCTTATGAAAGCGGTCCGGGAAGTGTTTCCTAACTCTGCACATTTACTATGTAGATGGCATATCAACAAAGATGTGCTGGCTAGAGTGAATAACATCATGGGCAACACCGATGCGGGTCCGAGATTCGTGAGCCGAACTTGGTATCGAGATTCGTGAGCCGAACTTGGTAATGGTCCATTTTCCCGTTTCCTCCACCGAGGAAACGTAGATCTACTTCGTTTCCTCCGTGGAGGTAACGGGAAAAATAATGTCCGTTTCCTCGGTGGAGGAAATGGAATTTTCATCCGTTACCATGGCTTTTTCCGGAAAAAAAATTTATGGCTTCGTGCGTGTTTTCCGGCGACGCAAATCAATTTAACACTACAAAATTCCGGCAAAGGGTGGGTTTTAACCACTACAAAGTTCAAAACTAACCTGAGTTGATGATTCTCCGGTTTCTTTCACCTTCTTCCTTGGGCCCATGCTTTTTTCGGCGAGTTGTGGTGGTGGTGGTGGTGGTTGTCACGCTCGTGGGTCTCGCGGCGGTGGTGGTTTTGCCGCGGTCGAGGTGTTTGACGCAGTGGTGGTGGTCGCCGGTGCGGTAATGGTTGCGGTGGTGGTGGTGGTGGTTGCTATAGTGGTGGTTGCTATGGTGGGAGTGAGTGAGGGGTGAGAGTGAGAGTGAGTGAGGAGTGAGAGTGAGAGTGAGTGAGTGAGGAGTGAAAGTGAGTGAGTGAGAGTGAGTGAGTGATGGTATTTTACCTTATTTTTATTAATGAATAATAATACTATTTTTTATATTTTTCTAATAAAAAAATAACTCGAGCCGTTCGCGAGTTTTTCGAGCCGAGCTTAGCCTAGCTCGTGGCTCGTATCGTTAGGTCTCGAGCCAATCCCGAACTCGAGCCGAGTCTTAGAGAGCCGAGTCCTGACCGAGTTTTGACCGAGCCGAGCTCGAACAGTTCACGGGCAGGCAGTGGCGGATCCAGAAAAATATAATAGCGGGGTCACTTATTTAGTATCAATATTATTTTAAAAAAAGTTTGTACAACTATTATTAAAATAAAACATCACAAAAAATAGAAATTACAACTGATATTAGAAGAATTATAAAAATTACAACTATATAATCAAAGTCAATTATAAAAATTAGTTTTAATAATACAATACTGTATAAATTACAGCTGATATTAGAAAACAACTAATAATATCAAAGTTATCAGTTAGTTGACTGACTTAATTCACAAACAATTAGAATAACCATATAACATGCAAATCATAATTTATAGAAAATTATTGTGCAATTAAAAAATTCACGCCACTGGATATATCCTAAAAAACAATAATGCATAACATACCGTGTCTGTACTAACTGTAGATTGAATAAATTAAATAAAAAAAAAGAAACAAACTATTACTTGTGTCGTACAGTACTACATTTTGCAATTGAGTAGTCCTTGAATGGTTGATTTGGTGGGTGATGTTGACGGGTCTCACAAACTACTACTACTATAACTTAATAATATTAGATGAACTTTCAAGAGAAAAAGAGAAGTATGGAATTCGAAACTAAATTTCTTTTTTTAAAAAATTTGCGCTCTTATTTCCTCTCGGCGCACGATAAAAGCTCCAACTCTTATCCTACACCGTTGCCATGGCAGGGAATTCAAAAGCAAAATCGAAGAATTCTCAGAGTAAAAACAACAAGAAAGTGAAGGCAAATGGTCCTACGAGTCCTATCATTGGTCAGAAACAAAAATCCGTGGCGGAACTCCATGGAATTGCTGCATGGGAGATTCAAGAATCTGGGTCTGAAATTCATCTTTCGCCCAAAAGCTCTTTGAAGGATCTTCAACAACAAAAGAAAGATCAAACGAACTTATCAGAGTGGTTAACAATCATGAAGAAGACACAGAGCAGATTGGAGGCCATAAATTCAGGTCTTCCGTAATCGCGCCAATTACTCTCTGAATTTGACAAAGTTCAAGAACCTGTACCTAATCTGAATTGTCAATCACATATAAAAATTGATCTTGATGATGTTAAAGATGAGATTCAGTACTGGAATTCTTCTGTGGTTTGCTATGTTGTTGGTGCCAATCCCCCATTCCCTGTAGTGGACGGTTTTGTGCGACGAAACTGGGCAAAAAACGGGATAGATAAAGTAGTCATGGTGAATAAAGGTATATTCATGATAAGATTTCATAATGAAGAACAAAGAGATAAAATCTTGATGGAAGGATTTCATTTCTTTGATCGTAAACCATTGATAGTTAAAAAATGGCATCCGGATATGGACTTTCAGAAGGAGGAACTAAAAACAGTCCCAATGTGGGTACAATTACCTGCTTTGGATTTGAAATACTGGGGTGAAAGATGCTTATTCAAATTGGTGGCTGGGATTGGAAAACCAATTAGGCTTGACCATTCCACCATTAATAAGGATAGGCTGTTATATGCAAGAATCATGATTGAAGCACAAATGAATCAAGTCTTCCCGGATGAAATTGAATTTGAGAATGAAAAAGGATGCATGATTAGACAAAAAATCATGTATGAATGGAAGCCAGTTAGCTGTGAATCTTGCCATGGAGTTGGGCATACTATAGCCGAATGTAGGAAGAAAATGACACGATTCAACGAAGGGGGTGACAAAACAGAAGTGGGTGGCCAAACAGACGGTGGTTCGAAAAAGACCATGAGGGCTTCCGAGAAAGTTACAAATGGTCCAGGTCCATCTCAGACACACCCTAAAGAAGTGACTGTGGACAACAGCTTTGAAGTCCTAGAGCTTTTGCAGGAACAGGAAATAAATATGGTAAATGTGGATCAGGTTCAAAATGTGGTTGACCATGGTGGGGAGGGGGAACCTCCCACTATGGATGGATAGTGTTATGAGTTGGAATGTGAGAGGGCTAAATAGTAGGAAAAAACAAAATGAGGTGAGAAATTTTGTATTTGCTCACAATATTAGACTGTTTGGCCTTCTAGAAACTAAGATAAAATCTTACGCTTTGGGTGATTTTTATCTTAATGTATGTCCTGGATGGTGCATAACCACCAATAATGTGTGGCATGGTAATGGAAGAGTTATCCTTTCTTTGGCATCCTACCTCAGTTCATGTATCCATTAGGTTGTGTACTAGTCAACTGATTCATGCTGAAGTTGAAGTGGTGAATGGTAGCAGGAAGTTCTTTTACACTTTTGTTTATGGCTTGAATGACAAAAAGGGCAGGGAAAGTATGTGGAATGATTTAAAGGGCTTAAACTCACCTGATTTTCCATGGATCATTCTAGGTGATTTTAATGCTATTTTGAAAATGGATGATTGAATTGGGCAACAAGTTAGAAGTAGAGATTGTGGATATGCAAGAGTGTATGGAGTTTTGTAAGATGAAGGAATTGAAAACTTATGGGCAGTATTATACATGGAACAACAAGTAAGAGGGTGCTGGAAGGGTTTTTTGTAAGTTGGACAGAGTGATGGGCAATGATAAGTGGTTTGAGGAGTGGCCTACAGTTGAAGTGATGATTCATCCAGAAGGGGAATTTGATCATTGTCCTTTGGTGCTAAAATCTTTCAATGATGAGCACAAAAGAAAGCCTTTTCGATTCTTCAATATGTGGTGTCAAGGCGAGTTGAAGGAATTGTTACACAAATATGGAGTCAACAAGTCACAGAGAGTAAAATGTATCAAGTTGTCAGTAAGTTAAAGTTCTTTGAAAAAAGACTTAAAGAAACTCAATGTAGAACAATTTGGTGATGTTTCTATTAGGAATTTCCAAGCTCATCAGGAGATGGTAACGAATCCAAGCTCAACTACATGAGTTTCCCGACAGCCTTGATTGCAGATCTCAGGAACAGGAGGCCAGATTGAAATATGTAGAACCTCATAAGATTTACAGTTCTTTTCTGAGTCAGAAAGCTAAAATGAAATGGCTTTCAAATGTGGATGATAATACCAAGTACTTCCATCAGTGTATAAAGATCAGGAGAATACATAATAGAATTAATACTATCAAGAAGGTTGATGGGTCATGGGCTCAGAATTCTACTGAAGTGGTGGAAGCCTTTCTTGACTTCTATCATGGTTTACTGGGTAGCAGAAGCCCTACTAGTAAGGTGGAGCAAGCTATCATTGATAAAGGTAGTGTTCTCGAGTAGTGAACAACAAAGCAAGCCTTAAACCTTAATTTTTCTGGTGCGTAAATAAAAGAGGCTTTGTTTTCTATCCATAATGATAAATCACCTGGGATTGATGGATATTCTAGTCTCTTTTTCAAGAAGAGCTGGAGTATTATTGGTTCTGATGTGATTACTGCCATCCAGGAGTTCTTTAGGTCTAGAATTTTTTTGAAAGAAATTAATGTGACAACCATCACATTGATCCCAAAAGTGCCTAGTCCTGTCTTTGTAGGTGACTATAGGCCAATTCAATAGCTTGTTGTTCAGTACTATATAAAACAATATCTAAGCTTATTTGTACAAGGCTTAGTAAAATACTCCCTGACATAGTAGCTCAACAACAAGGGGCATTCATTAATGGAAGAAGTATTATAAGCAACATACTTCTTTGTCAAGATCTGGTGAAAAAGTTTGGTAAAAGAGGAAACAAGGTGAAAGGGATTATGATGAAGGTTGATCTTAGAAAGGCCTATGACTCAATTGAATGGGATTTCATTCATGATTTATTGGTGGCTTTGAAATTCCCAGATCATTTTGTGAGCTGTATCATGGCTTGTATTACAACTCCCAAATTCACTCTGCTTATTAATGGAAGTACAGAAGGTTTTTTTGAGGCTAAGAGGGGCATAAGGCAAGGAGACCCTATGTCTCCTCTCCTTTTTGTTCTTTGCATGGAGTACTTAACAAAAATTCTCTGTTACATTGGTGATATTGAGGAGTTTAAGTTTTTTACAGGATGTCAAAGCATGAAAATAAAGCACCTGTGTTTTGCAGATGATTTATTATTGTTTTGCAAAGGTGAAGCTAGATCAGCATACATGCTTCTACAAGGCTTGAAATTGTTCTCTGAATCTTCTGGCTTACAGGCCAATAAAAGTAAATCTGCAATTTATCACACAACAATGGAAAGGGAGGAAATTGAGAGAGTTGCACATTTCTCTGGCTTTGTGTTAGATGATCTGCCTTTCAAGTATCTAGGGGTCCCAATCAGTACTAGTAAACTCAAGGTCACAGATTGTAAAAAGCTTATTGAAAAGATGGTGCTTAAAATAAGAACTTGGAGTACAAGACACTTATCTTTTGCTGGGAGAGCCCAGTTAGTTAATTCTGTGCTCTTATGTGTCCATAGCTACTAGGCACAAATATTTCTTCTTCCAAGTTATGTAATGCAGCAAATCAATAACATCTGTAGGCATTTTTTGTGGAGTGGAGCTGCTGAGGGTGTTAGAATAGGGCATGTCAATTGGAGTAAGATCTGCAGACACAAAAAAACTGGAGGGCTTGGTTTTAGAGACATAAAGAGTTGGAATGTAGCTGCTGTTGGTAAGATAGTTTGGAACATTGGCTGTAAAAAAGATGATTTATGGGTGAAATGGATACATAACATCTATATCAAGGAAGATAGCTGGTGGGATTTTCAGGCTCCAGTGGGAGCAAGTTGGGCTGTGAAAGAGTTATGTAAAGTAAAGAACAAACTGCAGCACATAGGTATGCATCTGTGGAGCAGCAGCAATTCCTACTCAATAGGCAAAGTTTATAACAAGTTAATTGTTGAGGAGCAGTGTATGCCTTGGGCAAGTGGAATCTGGAATAGGTTATCTCTGCCTAAGCATAGATTTATATCTTGGTTGGCAATTCAGGGGAGACTCAGAACAAAAGATCCAAATTTCCAATTCAAAGTGAGCACAGATAATACTTGCTGCTTATGTGATACTTATGTAGAAAGCCATACTCACCTGTTTTTTGATTGTGTGTTCAGTGAACAGTTACTGCAGGATGTTCTTGTTTGACTGGAGGTTAATTACAGGAAAAGAAATTTCCATCAGTGGATAACTTGGGCGAGGAAGAGGTATAATGGGTCTAAGCATAGAAAACAGATTCTTTTAGCTACACTTGCTGCCACTGTATATCATATTTGGCAAGCAAGAAATGATGCTTTTTGGAACTTTAAAGTACAGAGAATTGATTGTATAGTAAAAGAAATAAAGTGTATAGTGAAGTATAGGAGTAGCTTCGTAATACTCGAAAAATGGAGTTTGAGAGACAAGGAGTGGTGTAGCAATTTGTAAAATGGCCACCCGTGGCCGCTTAGTTTATCCCTTCCTTACATGGAAGTTAGTTTGTTTGTTGGTTTCTTTTTTGGAGTTAATACAATTTTACTTACTTACCAAAAAAAAAAGAGAAGTATGAGTCACATTTTTTTTGAAAGTAAAATTAATTCATTAATAAAGGAGTTATACGACATCTACAATAGAAATTAGGAATAACAAATACATAACAACTTTGAACAAATAAAATTCAGAATTTACAAAACCACGATCGTTGTGTAGTAGATCTAACAATTCCGCATACCCTCTTCCACATCGCTGTTTGATACAGCCTTCAATGAGGGGGTCTTCTGATATGCTGTAGTTTTGAAATAGAATTAAATATGATACCATTGATTGTAATTGTAGATCTGAAATCTGCTTCGACACCGTATAATTCTTCATCAATGATCCAAAATTACGATAATTCATCTAGAAACAAAGGAGTAAACTAAAGTCTCTCCCAAGGAGAAGAGAATAAACTCTTTCTTTCAAGGGAGAAACGATCCTCTCTTTAAAGGAGGAAATATTATTCAAACAAGAACGAACATAAACAAAGCTAAACAACAATGAAAATTAAAATTAAGGTGGGGCTATCCACCGATAAAATCGATGGAAGCTCCTTTGAAATTCACTAATGGAGGCTAGGGTTTAGGAGAGAAAGGAAAAGAAGGGAGAGAAGGGATTTAGAAGTATGAGTCACATACTGTACGCAACAAAGGAGTTAAGAGTTTTTTTTTGTTTTTTTAATTCCAACTTTTTCAAAACTCCTAGAAAATAGGATAGTTTGGTACATCATTAATTATCTAGCTGTACCAACGCAGGGACGCAGGTCAGTTTTCCTTTTAGCGGGGTCCTTTCAACTAGCTTTCAACATTATTTTATCAGTTTTTTATTTTTAAAAACTCAATCTCATAATTTCACCAAGTGGTTGCACGTGCCCCCACTTCCCAAAGGGTACATCCGCCACTGCGGGTAGGCTTGACTCATTCCCACCTACCGGGGGACCAAAAACGGTAAAGTACATTCTAATGATATGCTGCGAATAAATAACATATTGTTGAAATGTATGTGGTGCCTATACATACACGCACTTAGATTGAACTTGCATGGAGTGCATGGCATCGTAGTAGTCCCTTCTTCTCCACAGTACATCGCGCGCCGGCCAGTCGCCAATAAACGAGAAATGAATAAATGACATAATCAATTTCCTTTTGAATCATGAATTTCTCTAGAATTACCTTAGATTGCAATTTTGCATCCTTTAATTAGGTTCATATAGGGTGTGCTCATTGGCTAGCAATTTATTTGTCTTAAATTTCTCTAGAACTTCATTGTCATATATATTGAATACGTACGACATATTTCGTATACTCTTGTTTTCTTTGGAGGATGATCTCTTAAAACTTTATTTTAAGTATATATTTGCTGGAGTATCGAGGTTGTTCTAAGTAATCATTGAGATATGTGAATAATGTAGCATATTACAGAAATATTTGTACAATTCTGGGTAAAATTATGGATGTATTGGAGATTTTTAAAAAAATATTTTGGGGTAGTATTTAATCTCGTTTTTTCTCTTGGAAAATCACAAATTTGTCATTATGATATGTATTATTCACATATCTCACATATCACCACTAATCTTCTAGTTGGTTAATTTATTCCCATCTATGTGACAACGACTCTTCATAAAACACTAGTTTTAGGCCCTGGCTATGCCCCGGGTACTTATATTTTTCATTTATTAATATCTTACTTTAAAATGATAACACCAACTATCATTTGGTTTAGTGGTTAAGACTTGATTATATAAGCTTTAAGTCATGGGATCGAATCTTTATACAATGCATTTTCTAATCTTTTTTTTATTGTGTGTGGATTACATGGAGTAAAACACCCAAAGGGAGAGCCTACGTGGCGCCATTCCTTGTTTAGGAACGTGCCTGTAATTATTGATTATATAGCGCTCTTGGGTTGTGAGATCTAGTAAACAAAGACTCATATTTTTGCTTTTCATCCATCATGCTTGTTTTCGACCACAATTTTTGGCTGGGACTGAAATGCTTTTTTGTGAAGAATATTCAGCCCCCTTATAGAATCTATATATTTTTTTCTCATACCCCGAAGAGGGCCTATAGACTTAGTGATTGTCAAATGGGCCATATATTTTTTTGTACTGTATGACTATTGTAATGAGAACCAAGGACCCTTGCGTTCAATGGCATGACTTCCTATCTCCCGCATGGGAGACCAATGTTCAAATCTTGGTGTAAGCAAAAATTTCAATATGGGGGGAAGTTTGGGGCTTGTTGGGCCTCTGGGTGAGTGACCCTGTACGAGGTAGCCCAGAGGAAATTTTTCTTACCACGGGTTCCCGAAAAGGGGCCCCAAAAAAGAAATTTGACTATTGTAATGAGATCCAATGACCCTTTCATCACTCACATGAGTCACATCATCTAACAACAACTATGGTTGAAACCAACAATTCTAATGGTTGAGGTATCTTTTGCGACAAAAATCTACCAATTCCGTTTTATTACTATAAAAATAATGATTTTCGGATTGTTTCGCTAATTTTTTTCGGGTTCAGGTCATAAAAGATTGTTCGAAAACTTTTTCTTTTAGATCGGTTTCGAATCAAATTTTGTTGGAGTGATTCAAAACTAGTTACGTTCATTGATTTAGGGAGTTTGTTTTCTTAGTCTAATGTCAGTTTTTGTTATTTGTTAGTTTGTTATTAGTGGTATAGTGAGTGGAGCAATTGGTGGATCATTATCCCCACTTCTCTCTAGTTAGTTATTAGTGTTTAGGGAGTCTAACCGTAGGTCTGGTGTGCCTATATAATAGGTATCTTAATGTAGGTCATTTATGCAGTGTTTTTTGTGAGTAAAACATAAGTTTAGTTTGTTGCATCATACTCTTCCGCTGTTATACCTTTTCATTTTCCTTATTTTGTATCTTTTATAATTTTACCAACAAATTTTTGGTTAAGACAGTTTTTGATAGATCTATTCAAGTCCTTATTATCTTGCATATAAACTAAATTCATGATAATATAAACTCAGAAAGTGAGTCCTTTTCCTGTTGCATACAATATCACCATTGTAAGAGTGATTATTGAAAGCGTATAGAAGAGTGTCATTTGTTGTAGCTTAGATATGGTTATTATTAACTTATTAGCTTGTACATTCGATTAAGAAACAACATTCATGGCAGGGACGATAAGATTAGCAACACCGTTGACAATGCCGGTGCCTGGCTGCAGGATAGGGGTGCCTTGGAGTGTTCCAGTAGCCGTATCGAAAAGATCACAGCCGTCAATTGGAAGGTCAGCAACGACCCTCAGGGCAGAGATATCGGTAAGACCACCTACTATGTTGTTACTGTTGATTCTAAAGGAGCCATCAGAGCCGGTATTGCCAGCGGCAATTTGGTTGCCGTTGTGTCTGACCACCATCCTGAGATTAGGGATGGGAGCGCAGGTGGTGCAGGTGCGAGTGACAGTAGATGTGCAGTGAGCTACTAGAGATACACTCACGGCATAAATGAATAGGCCTTAATTCGTTGATCACCTGTGCATTGGTTTTTGGTAAATTGGTCGCCATCAATATGACGACGAGGGGCGATACAGGAAAATGCCAATTTTGTGGTGCTAGCCATCGTTTTTTAGGCGAGGAGAGAAACTTTTGAGATGGTTTTGTTAGTGTTAGTGATAGTTGAATGACATGATGACTTTGATATGTTTTCCGAAGGGTGAAATCGCAGCTATTTATAGACCAAACTCATGCATTGCATGGGGTTTTGAAGGAGGTAACGTGTAAAGGTTTACATAAAAATAAATTGTGAGCAACTTGTTGTGAACTTGTGATACTCTACTAAATGAAAGATATGGAAATTTGGAATTTTAGGGATGGGCATTTGGTGTTTTCTTGCTACAACTGGCTGTGTTAGTCTTCCATACTGAATGCAGTAAATGAAAGATGTGGAAATTGCCATTTTGTGGGAACTGGGATAGATGCGAATTCATAGTAAGTGCCGCTTTTTTTTTTTTTGTGAGAGTAGGTGGATTAGCTTTTACTTGAACTAACACATTTAGAAGCAAAGGAAATGATATGACTATCATAATTATAATTAGGAAAATCAACTTGCTTGCATTCCTGGTGTTGGATCACAAAGCCATTATGTAGGCTTGCGCAATTTTTTTTCCCGGGTTATGCCATTATTTGAGTGCAAACAATCTCTTTCTCTATTCATTTTTCTTTGCATAGGCCCTACACCTACTTGTCCACCTCTTTCTCTATTATGTTTTACTTAATAAAAAAAATTTGCGGCAATTAATTTGTAATAGAGGGAGTATACACATTTTTGTTTGAGGGGATAGGAGGTAGTATAAACATGAATGTGGGAGAAGAGGTAACTTTGTTTAGGCTTTAACTTTTCAATGGTAGGTAGCTTTTGGAGTTAAAGCTAGTTATTTTAATTTTTATTTTGCAATAATAACAATATCATCAAATACTAAATTTTTTTAGCTAACCAATAATAATAGCTAAATCCACTAGTAGAATAAATGCTTATTGCTGCGGTGGTATTGCTGCGGTTTTACTCATACGCAGCAATATATCACGTAAAAAGAAAAAAGTAAATTATAAAATAACCATATTGCTGCGGTTTCGAATGAAAACCGCAGCAATATAGTTTCAACGAAAACTTTTTTGAAAAAGTTTAACTATTTGGCCAGATATATTGTCGGTTTTCGACAAAAACCGCGAAGAATATATTAAAATAATATTAAAAAAATATTATTTTAATATATTGTCAAGGTTTTTTGTAAGAACCAAGCAAAGAATAGATCTAAGATCTAAAATAAAAAAATACGGCAGGTTCTTTATTAGAGGAAACAATGCAGCACGCTAGGGTTCCTCCTTCACATTATTCTCGCCTCTCTCATCCTGGATCTCACCATTTTCATTCTTCTCTCTCTTCCGCTCATCCTCTCTTCTTCCTCTCTCACTCTCGTATCTTCCATCCTCTCAATTTCGCCGAACCGACCATCATCTCAGATCTCCCTCGCATCTCTCGTCCTCCTCTATCATCATCTCTCATCCTCTCTTCCAACCGCCGATCCGACCACAAGAAAACCCGGCGCTCGTCGCTCCGACCACAAGAAAACGACCTAACCCCGAGAATCGCTCCCCAACTCGACCGTCATCTCGTCTTTCCTCTACTCGAATTTCTCCAAGAACGCCAGTTTTATCCAGAAGAAGAGCTTCTCAATGCTAAGATCGAGCTTCTTAGAAAAACTAACATGGTCGACTACGCTATGGACATCCATAAGAGCCTCTACCACACCGATGATGTTCCTCAAGGCCTGATTTTCTCTCTCCTAGGGTTTTGTTGTTTTTTCGATTGATTGAATTTGAGTTTGATTTGATAGTCCCCCATTCTTCGTCGCTGTTCATGTCAGTGTAGGATTTCACTCCCCTTCCAACGACAAGATTCTCGGGTCCGCCATGAATCGTGCTTACTTTGTCAGCCGCCACCATTCTTCGCATGGTTTCACATCCTCCTCTCTTACTTCTCCCTTTTACAACATTCGTTGCTTTTTCTTCAACTTTTTTTCCCATTTTTCTGCACTTCAGCGTGTAGATTTTGATTTTAATTTTGAATTTCAGTGATTATACATGTTGTCTGTTTGTTTCTGAGGTTGATTTTTAGTTTGCTCGAGTTATTTTTATTTTAGATCTGATTTTTTTTTTTTATGATTTATCATAGCTCAGATCTGATTAGTTCATAATATGTGTGTTTCATTTTAAGAGATGAAATTACATACTCAGTTTACCTTTTTTAGTTTGATGATAGTAGATTTTTTTAGTTCATAATATTCATATCGCAACTACTTGCGGTGAAGCCTGCGATATTTATCCTCGCATTCACGAATCATCAGTGTTCAGAGGAGAGAGAAAGTGTGTTTCACAGAGAGATGGCTGTAAGTTCATCTCAAAGAGATAAAAATGGAGGTGAACAAGTTAAGCTTGGTGTTTGTGTGATGGAAAAGAAGGTGAAATGTGATTTTGAGGTTGTTTCTACTTTAATTTGATTCGTGATTTTCCAGAATGAGAAAGACAATTCTATTGCTGCTAGTGAAAAAAAAAATCTCCACTCACACCTATTGTTGCTGTTCCTACCAAAAACAGTAGCAATAGGGTTTTTTTTTTTAATAAAAAAATACCTATTGCTGCTGTTCCTACCAAAAACAGCAGCAATAGGTTTTATTTTTTTAATAAAAAAATACCTATTGCTGCTGTTTCTACCAAAAAACGGCAAGAATAGGTTTCATTTTTTTAATTTAAAAAAACACCTATTACTGCGGTTTTGGGTAAGAACCGCAGCAATAGGTTGCTCTATTGCTGCGGTTTTTAACCGCAGCAATAGGTAATTACCTATTGCTGCGCCCTTAATTGCTGCGTGGCCAAAACTGCAGCAATAGGCCACTTAATGACCGCATCAATAAACAATTATTCTACTAGTGAATCGAATATTTAGATAGCTTCATTTCACTTCATCATGAAGAGACTGTAGATCCCCAAGCCATCATGAAGATACTCATCAATGAAAAAGTTAAAATAAGATGGAGTCTTTATTGGACCACAAACATATATATGTGAATAATAGTCAGAGTTTTTTTAGAAGTTTCACAATTTTCCATGCATATCTCGAAAAATCGAGAGAATAATGATAAGAAGGTCTTTCACCAAGTCTTGGGTGAGACCGTCTCAGTCAAGTGAGTGAATGACTTTGTTGTGTCAGGATCGAGGTTGTTCCAAGTAATCATTGAGATCTGTGAATAATATAACATATTACAGAATTATTTGTACATTTTGGGTAATTATAGATAAAATAAATTGTGCTAATAACTTATATTTTTTTGGAATATTAGTGTAGTACACTTATAAAATTTGAACGTCCACAATCATATACATATAAAAAATATGTTAAAATAGAGAAAGTAATTAAAGTTGAGGGCTTGACACATTACTTGTTGTGAACCCAAATTGACTATATCACACAAAAATTGACTATATCAGAAATAACGATTAGTCATACGAAAACTGACTATATCATACAAAAACTGATTATACTTATCGCATACAAAAAATGACTATATCAAATAGAAACTGACTACATCAAATAAAATCTAACTATCATACTATATGTTTATATCCAGTGCACAATAAGTTATTGTGAAACGGGCCCATTAAAGTTTTTTTTTATACTTGTTGGAGATTATTACCTCATGCATGAGGGCTTATAGTAATCTCTTCGTTGGGGTTCTCTTAAAAAAAACTTGAATCAATCGAAACCATCTTGGTACCATTTCGTACCCTTTTCAATTATTATAACTTTATGGGTTTTTTTTGTCAAAAAGTACCTAATAAAACACATGTTTTGTAGGGAAGGATCTAATAATTTTTTTTTTTGTCTAAAAAGACCTATTAATACTTCCGGTTGTTAATAACAATCATTTTATGACATTCAGGCCAAAACACCAAATTACGGCGTTGACTTTTTTTTAACTCCAATTGATTCTTTCAATTTCCTATTTTAACTGGCCTCCCCCAAACATATTCAATTCTCACAAAACTTTCGTCCCAAACATCGAACACTTGCAATCTCCATTGAAGCATCAACAAATTCGATCTTCTCCTGCAACCTTCATCAAATCCAAGGTATGTTTTGCTCTTCTAATTTTTCCCTCTCAATGTTAGGGTTTTTGAAATCTAGGGTTCCTATTATATGTTTTTCCCCAAATCGAAAATTAGGCTTCCTATTATACGCTTAGAATAGTCTAAACTAAATAGTGGGATAGTTTGCTTACCTCAAGTTAAGTGCCTTTTACAGTGGTGATTTCTTTTACCCCTCCTTTTGCTTCAAGTACGCATCTTTCAGCTACAGTCCAACAAAATTCCAGCTTTGTGTGGTCCTCAATGTCTTGATTGAAAGAGAAAGAGAAAGAGAAAGAGCAGTGAGCAGTGAGCTGAAAGAGAAAAATGCAATTGAATTTACAGAGGAGAGAGGAGAGAGGAGAGAGAAGCAGGAGAGAGATGGGAGAATAGAAGAAGATTCGAAGAAGATGAAGTGAATGAAGTGAGAGAAGATGAGTTGAGAGAGCAAGTGAGTCAGAAGACGAAAAGAAAGAATTGAAAGAGTCAATTGGAGTTAAAAAAAAGTCAACGCCGGAATTTGGTGTTTTGGCTTGAAATTCATAAAATGGTTGTTATTAACAACCGGAAGTATTTTAATAGGTCTTTTTAGACAAATAAATTTCATTAAGTCCTTACCTACAAAGGCCTTGTTCTTTTGAACTTATTTTGGCTGAAATTAAATTAAATTAATTTAACTGAAATTAAATTAACTGAAATTAAATTAAATTAACTGAACTGAAATTAAATTTATTATTATTATTATTATTATTTATTATTATTATTATTTATTATTTATTATTTATTATTATTATATATCATTTATTATTTATTATATATTATTTATTATTTATTATTATTATTATTATTATTATTATTATTATATAGTATTTATTATTATTATTATTTATTATTATTATTATTTATTATTTATTATTATTATTATTATTATTATTATTATTATTATTATTTATTATTATTATTATTATTATTATTTATTATTATTTATTATTATTATTATTATTATTATTATTATTATTATTATTATTATTATTATTATTATTTATTATTATTATTATTATTATTTTTATTTTTATTATTTATTATTTATTATTTATTATTTATTATTTATTGTTTATTATTATTATTATTATTATTATTATAATTTATAATAATTTATTATTTATTATTATTTATTATTTATTATTATTTATTATTTATTATTATTATTATTATTATTTATTATTGTTATTATTATTATTATTATTATTATTATTATTATTATTAACTGAACTGAAATTAGGGAAGGTGTTCGGAAAAACAAGGATATTATCATCTATTATCATTGATGGAGCGATCAAGATGTGAAGATATATAATACCATAACGGCCTCTCTCTCTTTTGTCTCTCAAACCCTTGCCTCCCCTACTCCTTCTTCATCAGTTAGGGGCTGCCATGGATGATTTCATCCATGGTAAGCCCCTTTTCCCCTTTTATTTTCAGTTTTTAGTTCATTTTCTTTTATTGTTGAATAAATTAGTCTCTCTTTATGAGATTTTTTCAAACCCTGTTATGGGGATTTTAGTCTCTATTGTGGAGATCTCCTTCTCCCCTATGGGAGTTGTGAGTATGGTTTTTTTGTCTTTAGGTATGAGAAATTGTTCTCATTGGTTGAAGTTCGAGACTCAACCTGAAGGTATTGGAATCTCGGATGTGGTCAACATGACTCGATCAAAAATGTTCTTCCCAAACTATGTCAGAATGATAGACTTCCTCATCAATAGCTGCTTGATTCAGCAAATACAAGGGGGCTGTGCTGTATTGCTCGATCTGGTTCATTGTAGTTTCTTCGAAGACGAATTTGATTTAACGTTGTTTGATTGTATCTTGTTTTTCTTTAATACCTATTGTAGATGCCGTTTGGCCTTCAATTAATGAATTAAATTTCTCTTTAAAAAAAAAAACTGAACTGAAATTAAATTAACTTAACTGAAACTAAATTAAATTAACTAAAATTAAATTAACTGAAATTAAATTAACTGAAATTAAATTAACTGAACTGAAATTAAATTAACTGAACTGAACTGAAATTAAATGAAAATAAGTCCAAAAGAACAGGGCCAAAGCATGTGTTTTATTAAGTGCTTTCTGACAAAATAGTGTGTACTAATGAGAAGGCACAGATAAAATAGTTTTCGTACTTGTATCATTGCAGTCACAAACGGCTCATACAATGAACTACATGAACATATATAATAAAGTTACAGACTGAAGAAGTCTATCTTCTCTTAGAAAACCATTATTTATTATCTTGCATAATCACGTAATTCATGAAAACAAAACTCAGAAAGTTTGTCCCTCTCTCCCTCGTGCATACAATATCACCATGGTAAGAGAGATTATTGAAATTAAAGCGTAAAAAAAGTGACATTTTTTGTAGCTTAGATTGTTATATTTAACTTATATAGCTTCTCCGTTAGATTAAGAAACAATATTCAAGGCAGGGACGATAAGAGTAGCAACACCGTTTACGATGCCGGTGCCTGTCTGAAGGACAGGAATGCCTTGGAGTATTCCAGTAGCCGTAGAGAAAATAAGGCAGCTGGGAATGGGAAGGGAAGCAAAGACCCTCAGGGCAGAGATATCAGTAAGGCCGCCTACTATGTTGTTTACATTAATGTTGATCCTGAAGGAGCCATCAGAGCCGGTATTGACAGCGGCAATTTGGTTGCCGTTGAGTCTAACCAACAACCTAAGATTAGGGATGGGAGCGCAGGTGGTGCAGGTGCCAGTAACAGTAGATGTGCAGCGAGCTACTCCAACTATATCCAGCGCATTCACGTTTAGGCCGTTGATGAGCAGGGCATTGGTTTTTGGTAAATTGGTCGTCATGAATATGACGACGAGGGCGATACAGAAAAATGCTGATTTTGTGGAGCCAGCCATCGTTATTATTAGGCAAAGAGAAAAACTTTTGAGATGGTTTTGTAAGTTTAAATGATAGTTGAATGATGACTTTGATATGTTTTCTGAAGGGTGAAGTCGCAGCTATTTATAGACCAAAAACTCATGCATTGCATGGGGTTTTGAAGAAGGTAACGTGTAATGATTTACACAAAAATAAATTGTGAGCAACTTGCTCTGATACTCTACTGAATGAAAGATATGGAATTTGAGGGATGGGCATTTGGTGTTTTCTTGCAACTTGCTGTGTTAGTAAATGAAAGTTACAGAAATCAGGGATACTAGGGATTGCCAATTTGTCATTTTGTGGGAACTGGGATATTTGCGCACTTACAGTAGGTGCCAATTTTACATTTTTTTTGTGAGAGTAGGTGGTGCTTTTACTTGAAGTAACACATTTAGAAGCAAAGCAAAGGAAATAATTGGACTGTCATAATTATAATGAGGAAAATCTACTTGCTTGCATTGCTAGTGTTGAATCACAAAGCCATTATGTAGGCTTGCGCAACTAAAGAACGCTGTTGCAATTTTTTTTCGGGTTATTCCAATATTGGAGTGCAAACGATCTCTTTCTCTTTAGATTTTTCTTTACATAGGCCGTCCACTTGTCACCTCTTTCTCTATGATTTTTTTACTTTTATCATCAAATAATACTAATAGTGATAGACTTGGTAATTAAAAAAACCACCGCTCTGGGTTTTCTCCCTCACCGTTCTACTTCCCCTTTTCCCCCTCTTTAACAATGAGGGGCCGTTATGGATGTTTTCATCTATATACGGTAAGCCTTTTTCCTTTCTTATTTTCGGTTTCTAGTTTGTTTTCATGTTTTTTTAATAAATTAGTCTCTCTTTATGAGAGATTCTAGATCCTTACTATATGGGAGATTTAGCCTGCTCTGTTGTGGAGGTTGTCTCCTCCTCACCCTTGGGAGTTGTGAGTATAGTTCGTTTTGTAGGATCTCCAGTTTGTGGAGTTTGGTTATTTAAAGGTATGAGAAATCGTACTCATTGGTTGAAGTCGAAGACTATCTAAATGAAATCTATTGGAATCTCGGATGCGGTCTACATGGTCATATCAAGAATGTTCTTTTCACAACTAGGTTAGAATGATAGACGGTTCCGTAAAAGGCTGCTTGATTAAGCGAATACAAAGGAACTCATCGAATATAGAGGAACGAAGCTATATTGTTCGATTTGGTTCATTGTCATAGTAGTTACATCAAAACGAATTTGATTTGATATTGTTAGATTGTATTTTGTTTTTCTTTAATACCTATTGTAGATTCCGTTTGACCTTCAATCAATGAAATTTCTCTTTTAAAAAAATTAAAATACTAAATTTTTCATAGCTAACCTTTATTGATAGCTAAATCGAATATGCAGTTAACTTAATTTCTCTTCAATCATCACAAGTAGAAAAAAGTTGATTTGCGTCTCCTGAATTGCGTCGTACAACAGGTAAAACGAGGCAGAAGTGTAGAAGAGCATCATCTGCGTCGGACATTCATGGCGTCCGACGTAAATAATGATTTATATGCGTCGGATGTGTACCGCAGTCGACGCGAAAAATTAAAGCAAATGGGTGCGAGAATCATATGCGTCGGACCCTGATCAATGTTCGACGCAAATCATGAAAAATAATTTTGCGTCGAAGGTAAGCTAAATTCGATGCAAATGGCTATATCCAACAATAATTTGCGTCGGATCAAGAAGCCCATCCGACATAAATGGGTTTCGGGGCCTTATTCACGAATTGCGTTAGGGCGTTATTTTGTATACCATGTGCGTCAGACATTATAGTCCATGCGACGCACATAGCCATGCTTCCCCTTTTTATTTTCAAACCCTAACAAAACAAATCATTTTCCCCAAAACTGAAGGAGTCGTCCCTACCGCTCTCTCTCTCCCTCTCTCTTTCTCATACCCTACCACCACTTCTTCTCCTCTTTCTTCCTTCACAATTCAAGAATTCATCAACACAATTCACGAATTCATCAACACAATTAATCAATTCATCAATTCATCAATTCATCAACACATTTAATTCATTTTCCTCAAATTGAAGGAGACGTTCGAATTCACTGCTATTTTCTCAAATTCAAGAACGAGAATTGAAGAAGAACGAGAATTCAAGAAAGATCGAGAATTGAACAAGATTATGAACGAGACTTGAAGAAGAATGGGAACGAAGTTCGATCTGATTTTGGCGATTTAAGTTTTTTTTTTTTTAAATATATTTAGTGCAATTTTATTCTTGTATGTTAGATCTGATTTTGTTTTTTTTTAGGTTCAAATTTTTAATTTCGTTTTTTGTATGTTAGATCTGAATTTTTAATTTTTTAATTTTGTATAGATTCTGGTTCAATATTTTTAGCTGCATCGTTTTGTCATCCTCTTCAACCTGATTAGTCGAGCGAGAATTTAGTGTTGGACGATGAGTTGATTAGTCGAGCGTCAAGTTTGAAAGATGTGAACGAAGTTCTTCAACTGATTTCTGACAACAAAAATGGCGGAAAAGGAGGTTTATTCGGTTGTGCTGATTGTTGTAAAATCATCATCGCTGCTCTTTTGTGCAACCATTCTGATTTAGCGTTGTCTATCTTCGCTGCTATGCGTTCTTCCACCTTCGATCAAGATCTTTTTCATATACTTTTTTTATAAATCTCTTTTAATCGAAAAAAAAAGTATATATCATTCTTTAATTTTGTATCACACGAATTATGGGCATTGTATTTCATTCAGATATTTCATTCTTCTATTTTATGTTTAATTTTGTATAGATTCGGACTTTGTATTTCATTCTTGTATTTCATTCCTGTATACGTGAATTTATTTTTTTTAACAAAAAGTACCAATTTGCGTCCGATGTAAGACAAAGTCCGACGCAAATGGACTTTTTTTAATAAAAAAATGGTTGATTTGCGTCAAACATAGACTAACAGATGACGCAAATGGTGCTGGTGATGCTGTGGCTCAAGGGTCATATGCGTCAGACACTGCTTGCCATCCGACGCAAATAGACTAGCTATAATCTGCGTCGTGTCCTTATCCGACGCAGATCATGTCTCCCAAATTTGCGTCGAGACCTGTGGTGTAGGACCCATGTGCGACGCAAATGGGGATATGGCGTCTGACGCAAATCAATGATTCTGTACTAGTGCATGATGAAGAGACTGTAGATCCCCAAGCCATCATGGAGATACTCATCAATGAAAAAGTTAAAATAAGGGTGGAATTTTTATTGAACCACAAACATATGTGAATAAGTTAAAGTTTTTTCAGGATGTTTCCAATCTTTCATGCATATCTCGAAGAATTGAAGGGAGTAATGATAGGAAGGTATTTCAACAAGTCTTGGCTGAGACTGTCTCAGTCAAGTGAGTATGACTCAGACAGAACTTGCGGTCCTTAAATTTTTTGTCATTGAGTCTTTTTCATCTGGCCTCCTTCCTCTTTACTCCTCCTCAAAAGGATATTATGATGCATTTTTATATAGGGCTATATGGTAAATTTCGAAAATTGAAGTGGTATTTGGTGGAAAGAAAAATAACTCAGGGGCATTTGGTGACAAAATCATACTTTTAATCAATTTATGTATACGTTTTATCAGTTAAAAAAAACTCTATCACTATTTACCGTCCGTATTTTTTTCTTTAAATACTCCCCATGCCCCTCCCCCTTTCACCCCACTCTACTATCTCAACTCTCATCAAACTTCATCCCTCTCTCTACCATTAAGCACTACCAACACCGGAGCACCATCTCCGCCACCGACGAACCAACTACCCCCGTGGAACAACACCACCGGCTTACCACCAACACTGGAGCACCACCGGAGCGACACATCCACCGGAAGACCACCATCACCTATTTACCACAATGTCCGACGAAGATCCGTCAACGCCGCCAACCTCACCAGAACGGAATGTGGTTAGTTTTTAAATTTTTTTTCCGCCACCAGTGCACGGTAACGGATGAAAATTCCGTTCCCCCAATGGAGGCAACGGATAAGATTCCCGTTTCTTCCATGGAGGCAACGGACAAGAATTCCGTTACTTCCATGGAGGAAACGAAAAAGCTGTCCGTTACCATGGTAACGTACAATATTTCCGTTGCCTCCATGGAAGTAACGGAATTCTTGTCCGTTGCCTCCATGGAAGAAACGGAAATCTTGTCCTTTTTTCCATGGGGGGAACGAAATTTTCATCTGTTACCGTGCATTTTTTCCTGAATATGTTTTTTCCATGATAATTAGTATTGATTTTCTAATTAGGGAATAATAGTTGGTGCGTTTCTGTTAATTTTGTAAATGAATATTTAGTTAATATTTATAGCTTTTTTTTTCAAATATGTATGCATATTATTATTTTGATAATCAGTAGTTAATTTTATAAAAGTCGTTGCAAAAATTTATTGATGAATGTTTGTTATTAAGTTGAGAAATTGAATATCTAGTTAATATTAATAGTTGTGATTGGTAAATAATAGTGATTACTAGTTACGATAAGTAAGTAAATAATAGTGATTAATATTATTGATTATATGTTGTCTAAATGGTAAAATGTTAAACATTTTAGGTTTATTTACCGGATTTTGGGGGTGATTATATAGATTATAATCACATGTTTTATAATGAAACACTTTGGGCTGAGAAAAAGGAACTACAAGATTGGGTTAAAACAAGGGCACATGAAATCGGGTTTGTGATGGTAATTTCGTCAAATCATAAACATGATCCTAGTGGTCGATCATTCGTTTATATGAAATGTAACCGGGGTCAGCCATATCAGGGTGAAGGTAGGGATCTTAGCATAGCAGAACGTGTAGCTACAAAGACAAAAGCATGTGGATGTAGGGTGGGAGTTAGGATAGAGTTTTTGGATTACCCCGATCGAACATGATGGGTGATCAAAGCAGACCCAGGGATTAGGGGCATGCACAATCATGAGTTCAATCATTACCGTGAGGGCCACTGACCCATGAGCGGCCTTAGTCCGGCGGCTAAGGTTTTCGCTCGCGATATGATTAAGTCGCACGTTTGGCCTACTAGTATCATGAAAGCTGTTAATGAAAAATTTCCCGATGATCATTTAAATATGAGACACTTCTACAACCTGAAGGAAAAGGATAGAAGGGAAGCAATGGATGGCTGAGACGTGATGCAACACTTCCTTCACCTTGCTCGAGAGAGCCGCTACCTTCATTGGATTAGGCAAGATGAGGAGACAAATGCAATGACTGCGGCATTCATGGTGCACCCTCGGTCGGCAAATATCCTCCGCACTTATGCGCATGTTGTTGGTATGGATGCAACATATAAAACCAACAAATATAACATGCCTTTTCTAGAGCTCATTGGGATGACGCCTTGTAACAAGAATTTTATGGTTGGGTATGCTCTGATGGCCAAGGAAACAGCTGATAGTTACAATTGGGTGTTGGACAAGTTTAGGTTGCTTATTGGAGTGAATGTTGTGCCTGTTACACTCATAACTGACCGTGATTTGGGTCTTATGAAAGCGGTCCGGGAAGTGTTTCCTAACTCTGCACATTTACTATGTAGATGGCATATCAACAAAGATGTGCTGGCTAGAGTGAATAACATCATGGGCAACACCGATGTGGGTCCGAGATTCGTGAGCCGAACTTGGTATCGAGATTCGTGAGCCGAACTTGGTAATGGTCCATTTTCCCGTTTCCTCCACCGAGGAAACGTAGATCTACTTCGTTTCCTCCGCGGAGGTAACGGGAAAAATAATGTCCGTTTCCTCGGTGGAGGAAATGGAATTTTCATCCGTTACCATGGCTTTTTCCGGAAAAAAAATTTATGGCTTCGTGCGTGTTTTCCGGCGACGCAAATCAATTTAACACTACAAAATTCCGGCAAAGGGTGGGTTTTAACCACTACAAAGTTCAAAACTAACCTGAGTTGATGATTCTCCGGTTTCTTTCACCTTCTTCCTTGGGCCCATGCTTTTTTCCGGCGAGTTGTGGTGGTGGTGGTGGTGGTGGTTGTCACGCTCGTGGGTCTCGCGGTGGTGGTGGTTTTACCGCGGTCGAGGTGTTTGACGCAGTGGTGGTGGTCGCCGGTGTGGTAATGGTTGCGGTGGTGGTGGTGGTGGTTGCTATAGTGGTGGTTGCTATGGTGGGAGTGAGTGAGGGGTGAGAGTGAGAGTGAGTGAGGAGTGAGAGTGAGAGTGAGTGAGTGAGGAGTGAAAGTGAGTGAGTGAGTGATGGTATATGTAGGGGTAATTTAGGGATATTTAAGAAAAAATACGGACGATTTTTAGTAAATACGAAAGGTAAATAGTAATGCCCTAAAAAATTATATATTTATAGAAACTTTTTGTCACTTGGTAGATGTTCAAAGTATGACTCTGATTCAGTTCTATAAGCTTAAAGTGATTGATTATTCACCTGAATTCTCTGATTTGGTTGGTCTACGTTAACAACACGATTCAGATTGCAATGATGAGGTCGATAATTAAGAGGTGGAGCACAACTAGATTTACTAGGTTGTCATGATTTCATGTGTAGCCATCCAATTATCAATCTGATTTATCGTTGCTTGCTTTTCCAATAATTTTTGTGATGTAAAGTCTTTGATAGATTGAAGACAAGAACCAGTTGAGTGATCCATAGCTGGATTATTTGCTTCCTGATCCCGAATCTGACCTTGTTGAAATATGCGTTGATTTATCTGGCGTTAGGATTAACCAAGCACGGGGTCTATTATCTAGTTCCATTCCGTTAGGTTAATTAGAAGGGTATTATATAAACCCTATAATTAACCTCTGCCTCTATCATATCCTGTAATCTGTACCAAAAAGATAATAAAACGTTTCTCCTCTTCCTGTGGATATATAACTAACACATTGTTAGTGAATCACGTTAATTCTTGTGTCCATTATTTTTTAATTGTTCGTTGCTTTATTGCGTTCGTCATGACATACATAAAAAGAGGAAGAGAGAGAGAGACAGAGGGAAAAAGGAAGAGGATAAGAAAGAGGAATGAGGAAGAAGGAGACTTAACTAAAGAAATTTAATGGCCGCAATTTCCGTCTCAGTCATTCACTCACTCGACTGAGGCAAGCTCAGCCAAGACTTGGTGAAAGACCATCGGATCCTATCGTTATTCCCTTCTATTCTTCGAGATATGCTTGGAAAATTGGAAAGCTTTTAAAAATAACTCTACACATATGTTTGTGGTCCAATAAAGACTCCATCCTCATCTTAACTATTTCATTGATGAGTATCTCCATCAGTGGCAGATCTAGGAATTTGACAATGGTTGGTCACACTAACGCAAATCCTCAATACAACCAATGACAAAAAAAATCATAAAGTTTCCAAAAGCAATAAATATTCATTCTTTTAGAAGAAAAACTTGAAATATCCCTTGTATGTTTCCTTTTTATTTTGAAAATTAAATTAATAATTTGAATGAGATTAAACTAGTCAATTGAAAAGGCCATCCAATATGTACATCATACATCATCATACAAAATAATAAAATCCTAAATCTAGTTATCTGGAGAAATTGAAGACTTAGGGTTCATTTTTCATTTCAACTATTTAAAATCATAGCACAACCACTAAATCTAGTTCAATCAACTTTAATTACTAAATTCCACCAAGAAACATTCCGCAACCTTCCACTATGTCATTTCAACTTCTTCAAACATCTAAATAAAAAAAGGGATGCCGAATTCCTGGCCCAAGTCCTCAGATGGTAGCTATGTAATCTTTATTTTTTTGTCTTCATCCTTTCTTTTGGCTACAATCAGGGGCTGTTGATGTTGTTTGCTATGTATTATTGGCGATGTACTCTGTGCTTCCTTTGTTTCAGTCAAATATGAAAAGTTTGGGATAAAGATACTCGAATATAGGAATACTGCCATAGCACACTGAAGAAAAGTTTGGGAATTTATCTAAAACATTTTGAGATTTTCCAGCAAATGAAGTCTGCTTCATCAGTGTTTCACAAACATTTAATTCTAATAAATTGCCAATAACAAATATACACTCTTCCTCACAATGCCATCAACATCTTTCAGCATTTCTGTCCTAGGTACTTTTGACTATCCTTCGTCATCAAAACAAATAAGAGAACAAAGAAGAGCAACTAGATTTTTCTTCAATTAGATGGAAATTAAACTAGCCTTGTATTATTTGAAAGCAAAAATCAAACAAGTAACAAGAATAATAACAAACCCTTGACCCTAGGCTACATTTCTTCCACAAATTCGTTGAAAATAAACAAGTAACAAGGAATTAATCTTTCGAATAACCAAACCAAAACTTCAAATACAACAAATCGAAGCATTAATTGAGCGAAAAATCAACGAAAATCTAATGCAAAAGCAGAACCTTAAATCCAAGAAACTGAAATTTTGACAAGGCCTCCAATTCATTCACTTAAATCAACAACCAAATCAATTAATCAAACAACAAATCCAAAAATTCTCGAATCAAAATCATCTAATTTCAAAAAAATTACGCAAAACGAAAAGCCTAACCTGCGAAAAATAGGAGATTCAAGAGGACGATTCTAAGAAGAAGAATTTCGCTGAGTTTCACCATAATTATGACTTACGAACATCAAGCTTTCTATATTCTCAACTTCTTCTTCTTCGATCTGAATAGTTTCGTGTTTTTGTTGGACCTGAAGAATATTGATCCAAGAACTCAGCGCCTTTGATGCATTCTCTATCTCAATGATAATTTTTCGATTTTGAATCACCAACACTGGCAACACACGAGTTTTCCCCCAAATTCTAGGGTTTTGAATGATAATTTTTCATCTCTGAAAAACGTAAAACGGGTATCAGTCGGCAGATCATGGCGAGATGATAATTTTAGTTGAAGATTTGAAAGAAAAAGGAGATTCATGTAAACAAAATTCAAGAATTTTAGTTAAGGACTTGAGGTTAAAGGAGAGAGGAAGAAGAAGAGACATGAGAGAGAAAAAGGTTGTAGTGTTGGGGTTTTTTGTCAGTCAAGGAGAGAGAGAGTTAATTTTTTTTCCCAAATTAATGGTTGGTCACGTGACAACCTGTGACCATACATAGATCCGCCACTGATCTCCATGATGGCTTGGGGATCTACATTGATCTCTTAATGATGAAGAGAATTGAAGTTATCTGCATATTCGATTTAGCTATTATTATAGGTTAGCTATAAAAAATTTAGTATTTGATGATAAAGTTATTCATCGCAAAATAGAAACTAAAACTAAAATAACTAGTTTTATATGACTCCTAAAGCTACCATTGAAAAGCTAAAGCCAAACAAAGTTACGTTCCGTAGATTTATGTTTATAATCCCTTTATCTTAAATTAATTGCCACATATCATTTTCGGTAAACTTTTCAAAAAGCTAAAAATCATAGAAAAAGAGGTGGACAAGTAGGTGTAGGGCCCAAGCCTGGGCATTTTTCGAGCCGGACATGGACTAACTTTGATCAGCTCTAGAAAATTGTGTAGAGAGAGAGACTGTTTGCACTCAATATTGGGATAACCCGGAAATAAAGAAAAAATTGCAACAACGTGCTTTAGTTGCGCAAGCCGCTTCTACTTAATGGCTTTGTGATTCAACACTGGCAATGCAAGCAAGTTGATTTTTCCTAATTATAATTATGATAGTCGAATTATTTCCCTTGCTTCTAAATGTGTTAGTTCAAGTAAAGGTTCACCTTCTCTTTCCAAAATAAAAAAAAAGGAAAAAGAAAAAGTGGCACCTAGTGTGAGTTCGCATATATCCCAGTTCCCACAAAATAGCAAATTGGCCATTCCTGAAATCCCCGATTTCCACATCTTTCATTTACTGCATTCAGTATGGAAGACTAACACAGCAAGTTGTTGCAAGAAAACACCAAATGCCCATCCCTAAAATTCAAAATTTCCATATCTTTCATTTAGTAGAGTATCAGAGCAAGTTGCTCACAATTTATTTTTATGTAAATCATTACACGTTACGTCCTTCAAAACCCCATGCAATAATGCATGAGTTTGGTCTATAAATAGCTGCCATTTTACCCTTCAGAAAACATATCAAATTCATCATCCACCTATCACTAACACTTCCAAAACAATCTCAAGTTTCTCTCTTCGCCTAAAAAAAAACAATGGCTGGCACCACAAAATCAGCATTTTTCTGTATCGCCCTCGTCGTCATATTCATGACGACCAATTTACCAAAAACCAATGCCCTACTCATCAACGGCCTAAACGTGAATGCGCTGGATATAGTTGGAGTAGCTCGCTGCACATCTACTGTTACTGGCACCTGCACCACCTGCGCTCCCATCCCTAATCTTAGGTTGGTGGTTAGACTCAACGGCAACCAAATTGCCGCTGTCAATACCGGCTCTGATGGCTCCTTCAGGATCAACATTAATGTAAACAACATAGTAGGCGGCCTTACTGATATCTCTGCCCTGAGGGTCTTTGTTTCCCTTCCCATTCTCAGCTGCCCTATTTTATCTACGGCTACTGGAATACTCCAAGGCATTCCTGTCCTTCAGACAGGCACCGGCATCGTAAACGGTGTTGCTACTCTTATCGTCCCTGCCTTGAATGTTGTTTAATTTATAATCTAAAGGATAAGCTAAGTTAATTATAAATATATCTAAGCTACAAAAATGTCACTTTTCTTTACGCTTTCAATAATCTCTCTTACCATGGTGATATTGTATGCACGAGGGAGAGAGGGACAAACTTTCTGAGTTTTGTTGTCATGAATTTCGTTTTTATGCAAGATAATAATGGTTTTTTTAGAGAAGATAGACTTTCTTCAATATGTAACTTTGTTATGTTCATGTAGTTCATTGTATGAACCGTTTGTGACCGCAATGATACAAGGTCGAAGACTATTTTATCTGTGCTTTCTCATTAATACACAATTGAAAAAAGTATGTAATGAAACTGTTAGGACTCTATGTTCCGAAGTATTTTGATGATGATAAACACATTTTTGTATATATAATATGTTTGGTTATTTCATGGTTCAAAATTTTCAAAAGAAGATTGGATGATCGTGATTGCTAATCATGGAAGAATGCTAGACTTCTAATTATAGCTAAACATGTAATAAGTAACCAAATCAGTATGTTTGAATATGTGTGCGCTATTATAAAAGTAGTATCATGGAATATGACATTATTGTGTTTATTTAATTTTGTTAGAGTTAGTAAATTAAATAAACACAATAAATAAATTACATAAAATTCCTTTGAAATAAAAAGTGGATTTCGAAAATTTGATTTTTCTTATAAAGAAACAAGATTTCAAAAATCATATTTGTTATGGAAAAGAAATTAATATCTTGCAAAAGATAACACTGGTTGAACAATTGTATATTACTGCAGTTTTTAAGTGGCCTATCGCTGCAGATTTCGCACCGCCGCAAATTAAGGCGCAACAATAGGTTAATATATTGTTGGGGTAATCTATTGCGGTTTCAAAACCGCAACAATAAATTAACCTATTATTGCTGCGGTTCTAAGGAAAACCTGTAGCAATAGGTACAACTGTGCATGTAATTTTTTTGTCTTTTTTGAAATTTAAATATTCTAATAGTTCTCAAAAAAAAATTACAACACAAAATATACCTACAACAAACAACTTACTGCAGAATGAATTCATATATTCCATAAACATGATATTTTTACAATTCATGATTTCCAAAAATAAAACAAATATAAAACCAAAAAAAATCAAAACGTATAGCAGCTCGTCTTGCAAGAGACGACCTAAAATTAGGAATAAAATTAGGCGAATCCCAAAACGGCCCAAAACACTCCAACCCACTCCATAAACCCAAAACCCAAAAACCGAAACACAAAACGCGACACCGCTTGATTTCAAAACGCCATTACCGTTCCCACGTTTTCTCTTCTCTCTCTTCATTCCAACTAGTTCTTCAAAAAAATCGCTCAAAATCATCCACAAATTTCGAGAGAAATTTCCATTGTCTTTCTTCTTTTGTTGAAGTATTCGCACATTTCACTTCTCGCTTGGATAATTCGTAGAGAAAAGGTTAGTAAACAACTCCACAAATCCATTTTCAGCATTTTTAGCTTCGCCGTTGAAAAAGTAATTTTATGATTCCCATTTCTCATTTTCTTGTTTAGTTTTTGTGTAAGATTTTTATATCTGTTGATTTGTTCTTCATTTTAGGTTTGTTTATGTGATTTCGAGTTTGAATATGAATTTGGATCTGTTTACGAATTTTGACTTAAAATTTGGATCTGTTTACGTTTTTGTTGTTTTTTGCTTGTTAGATCTCGTAGATCTGGTTTGTTTTGAGTTGATTATCGTGTTTTTTTCGTGGATTTGTATGGAATTTTCGTGGATTTGTATGGATTTTCGTTATATCCTGGACCGCTTACATGCTCTTGCTTTCCAAGGATACTCCACTCGGTAGGACAATTTTTGGATATGTGGATGATGTGAAGTCAATTACTAAAGCGGATATTGAAGACTATATCTCGTCTCATTGTGCTGCCTGACGAATGGTAATTTAGTTTTGTGGTCCATATATGTTTTATGTTTAATCATTTGATTTCAATTCTCCATGTCGAAGGGGATCGGTTGTGGTGTTTGTCTAGTAAAGAAAAACTTTGTGATGGATGCTTGAATTATGTATGAATAGTCTAATTGATATGCTTGGCGGTGTGGTTTCGCCGTAAGCCGTTAAGCATGAAGATGTTGTGGAACAAGTGAAATAAGTCTTCACAAAACCTGTCGGATAATCCTACCACAACTTCTCGCCTAGTTGCTTACTGCTGATGTTAATGATGTCCTGTCGATAATACTTTAATTCGATGGTTTGTGTTTTAGCCTCGTAATTATGTTACCCATTCTTCGAGAATAGAGTATGACATTGCTTAGTTCATTTAGGGACTACTTCAGTCCATTTAGGGCCTACTTTATGAATTTGAAGGAGTGTGAAATAGGTTTGTGAATTTGTGGAAGTTCAACTCTTAAAATAGGATTATGAATCCAGTTACTATGCCGATGTTCTAGTTTGGCATTCTATGAGCCATGCACTCCTTTGTAAAGTTTGATAGAGTAGAGGTGGAGTGAGTGGTGGAAGGAAAAGGAATGAGATATGTAATTTGGTTGCATTATATAAGGAAATTTCAAACTATAATTAGTTTACTTTCTTTTGGCACCTGTAACTAGTTTACATAATCCAAGAATCTATATATTTCATATTTTCATTCAGTAACTAGTTTACTTTCTTTTGGCACCACTTTAATTTGTTTTGGCACCAGTTTAATTTCTTTTGTGGCCATTTATTTTATTGTTTTGATTCCTTGTTTAGCACTTCAATTAAATTAGCTATATAATATAATTTCACTAATTTGTTTCTTATTTTGACTAATTTTTTTGCACAGCCTATTGATCAAGCTCGCTTGAAGTTGGGCCGTGACCTAGAAATTTGCTACAACATGCACATAAGACTGTTAGAGGAGCTCAAACAAAGTACTGCAGACAAGTCTGAAAGTACACAAGATGGATCACCCACATTGACTCAACTGTTATAAAACCCTGAAGTTTTGAAACAATTTGATGACATTGAACTAAGAAGAGGTAGATTTGCCAGTGGAAGTGCTTACTAAGAATCTTAGATTTGACAGGATAGAGGTAGATGTAATTAGTAAAAGTAGAATACTAATTTTGAGAAGCAAAACAATTCCCACTGGTTTGTTATTTTGCAAAACAATGTTGATGTGATTAGTACTCAACTTTAGGTTTTATTTTGAAGTAAAGTTGAGTAGTAACTTTGTTGTTGATAAGTAATTATTAAATGTCAATTAGTGGCCATTATATGGCAATTAGTGACCATTATATGCCAAATGTCAATAAGTGACTATTAAAGTATAAGTTTGTCTACTATGTTAGTAAATAACTATTATTTTTCATTTAGTATTTTAACTTTGTCTCCCATTGAAACATAAGAGACTAAATTAACATACTTCAATAAGGGGCTACTTTAATCCATTAAGTCACTAAGTTAATCCATTTAGAGTCTAATTTAAATTCACATCTGATAAAATTCAACTTAATAGTAAAAATATATGGCTTAACAACTAATAAATTGTAATTAGTTCCTAATTTAATCCATTTCAGCACTACTTTAATCAATTTTTGGAATACTTTAACTTAATAACAAATTTAAAATTATATAGAACAAATTAACATTATAGTAAACATAATAGCTTGAACAACTAATATATTGAATAAGTGACTACTGTAATCCATTTGAGGGAATATTTTAATCTATTATGGGAGTACTTTAATTTAAACACCAAATTAATGTCGCAAAGAACATTCCAAAACAATGGAAAATGGCAAAGCTTATTCAATCTAATATATTTCAATAAGTGACTACTTTAATCTGATTAGTGACTATTTAACTAATTAAATGGCAAAACTTATAATAATAACTGGAAAGAACCAAATGTCTTTATTACCATTACGACTAACAAAGTGTCACTCAAATTACAAGTGTGGGTTCTAAAAAGGTTTAAAGAATAATAAGTGACCAACAAGAGCCATTTTGTAACCACCATAATGCATTATTTGACCACTATTAACTAAATGAGAAACTACAATAATCTAGTAGGAGGAGTGTAAGAACCAAACTCCTTTGCTGCATTAGAAACAACAGCAGCTTTCCCGCCTCGATTTTTGCTTTTCTCAAGACCTAATTTTGGCCTCACACTTCTTCCCTTGGTCTTGAACTGAGGAGGATAAAAAACAGTGATAGTAGAAGAACTTGCTGCAGTGGCATCTACAGTTGCAGATTCTAAATCAGCAACATCAAGGTTAGCAAACAAAGCCTCCACAACACCGAGATCCCAACGCTCCGGAATGCAGCCGATACAACTCATACATCTCCTCAATTGATTTCTTTTTCACACCAAAAAGACTACCACTACCATCAAACTCATCAACAACATTATTTTCTGCCACAAATCAATAACAACACAAAAGACATCATGACAGTTTATTAGGTGACCAATTTATTCCATAAAGAGACTAATATAAGACAAAAAGGACTACGATAAAAAAAAATATTTAAAAAGCCAACGTACCAAGTACAACCAAAAACCTTGATTCAAAATTGGACTCAACAACAACAGAAACATCTGAATTTAATTCATCATCTTGTTCAACCTCCAACAAAAAATTTCCAGTATTAATGTTGGGGGTAAAGAGGTTAAACCAGCAGGTGACCTTTAGGGGAGGATTTGGAAACCAGATGATCAGTATCTCACCAACAAGGGTGATGCACAAAATGCAACTGATAAGACCATTAGTATTGGTAAGAACAGTCAAGATAATGCTCCGGTAGTCGTTTACGAGACATCAAAAGTATTGAATTCCCAAATTTTAGCAATATTCCAAACCTTACTTGGAGTTTCAGTGTAAACAAAGGCACCAAGTACTTTGTCCAGGTCCAAATCTGTGATACCTTCACAATGAATGGCCGTTATATTTTGAC
This sequence comes from Beta corolliflora, assembly GCA_947648045.1. Taxonomy (NCBI): domain Eukaryota; kingdom Viridiplantae; phylum Streptophyta; class Magnoliopsida; order Caryophyllales; family Amaranthaceae; genus Beta; species Beta corolliflora. The sequence goes on along the minus strand of CANSZD010003415.1, from coordinate 90,654 downwards.
CTTTTACATTAGTTGCATGTACTAGTAATTATAGTGAGGTGATAGCTCCACATGTTATCGCCGGACCGGAGGAACCTTTTTACAAGGATTATGTTGTTGAGTCAAATGATCTTGGAACTATTAACATTAGTGTAGGACCAAACCATGCGTCTGACGATTTGAGATACTTTTTCCTGCATGGACTGGAAATTATGCAGGTAATGAATGGAAGTGCTCCAGAACCCACAAAGGATACCAATTCCCATCATGCTCTCAAAGTCAGCACGATTACTGAAACATTTGAGTGGGGAAGTTTGCCGCTGTATGGTGCAAAGAGTACTCACAGGACTTCTGAGAGTGCATTTTCTCATGCCTCAACTTTTCAGAGCCTACACTTGGGTTTGAAGATACCCTTTGTCGACTTTGATGTGAATTTGATCATTGGGGAATGTGGCTTTGGTAAGGTCTACAAAGGGACACTGGGAAGTGGGCTCAAAATTGCCGTGAAGCGAGGCAGCTCAGATCATGGCCAAGGAATATCAGAGTTTCAGACAGAGATTATGATTTTTTCCAAAATCCGCCACCACCATCTAGTTTCCTTAATTGGTTACTATTGTGAAAATGGTGAAATGATACTGGTTTATGAGTTCATGGAAAAAGGAACTCTAAGGCATCACTTGTATGAGTCGAAACAGAATACTGCTTCGTCTACCCAAGGGATACTGTCCTGGATTAGACTCAGCAAGTACTAAAGTACAACCAAAGACCTTGATTCAACATTGGACTAAGCAACAACAGAAACATCTGAATTTAATTCATCATATTGTGCAACCTCCAACAAAAATTGTTCAAACCTTGAATCAAGTGCGGATTCCACAACAATAGAAGCACCTAATTCATTATACTTATGTCCATCCTCCAACAAAAATTGTTCAAAACCTTCATACATTTTATCCATCTAAAAAAACACAAAATAGATTCAGAAAAACGGGAAAAAAAAACAATGCAGCGCCGAATTCCCTAGGTTTCACACACAAAATAGTTTCTTTTGCATGAATTCCCGCTAACAAATGGAACTAATTAGGAAGCAAAAGATTCACCACATATTTTAAATCCAATCATTCGCCAATGCGGCGCCGAAAAACCTAGGTTTCACACACAATCTTTAGCTACAACATTTCAAACTTCTTTCGCCTAAAACTCAATCCACTGAAGTCTACCAATAGTCGTTCAATTATTAAAGCAGAAATGCATGAATTAGTATATTTTGCATGAATTTCCGCTAACAAATGGAACTAATTAGGACGCAAAAGATTCACCACATAAATTCGAATTCAATCATTCTCCAATGCAGCACCGAAAAACCTAGGTTTCACACACAATCTTTGGCTACATCATTTCAAACCTCTTTCGACTAAAATTCAACACACAGATAAAACATCATCATCATTCAATAGGTCAAGAAAATGATCGACAACTACACAACGATTAAACATTTGCTCAAATTCACGACAAGAAAAAAAGAAGAAACAACAAAAATCAGCGAAAAATGCAAAAGAAAACTCACGGGAGTATCAAAAGAAACGCAACATTCTTGTTTGAAGATGCGATTGGTTGGTTCAGGGATTCGAACACGGGAAAGGTGACCTCTGAGATGTTCCATGTCGTCCACCATGATTGATTATCAATGGAATAAAGGAGAGAGAAATACAGAGGAGAGAGAAAATGAGAATCAGTGAGTTTTTTTTGTTGCCCTAAGCTTATAGCAAATGAGCAGAGAGAAAGAGACGCTGGGTTAAATGACATTGGTTGAGGTTGGGCTTCTCTATTAGAATTGGGCTTGGGCTGGTCTAACTTTAATGTTAAAGTTAGACAGTCTTTCTAGATAAATTGTGATCGTATAGAGGATAAAATAAAAAAAAGGAACTCCAGAACTAAGAAACGAAAAAAATAAAGTACCCTAAATAAAAAGAAACGAAAAATAAACTTAAACTAAAAGCACCTAACAAACAACCACAAATAGTAAAAACAAACTAAAAAACCACGAAGGAGAGAAGAGATCTAAAAAAACAAACTATAACTAAGAAATCCTAGAAAACAACTTACTGCAAATTGAAACTAATGAGAGAAGAGATCTAACAAAATCAAGAATGAAAAAAAATACCTCTAATTTCATCAAACAAACAACAACCTGTAGTTACAAAAATCAAAACTAAAAGCTTCTAAAAAACCATGAATCATCGCTCAGATCTACTTTTGCTCGCCGGAAAAACCACTATCGCCGCCACTTGTGCGAGGACAGCCGCCGCCGGAGAAACCACGAAGGAGCGAGAGCTGCGATTTCGCTGCAAAAACCATGAAGGACTAAAAGCTGCTCTAGGAGGGTCACCACCGTCCGAATAATGGGAGTGTCGCTCTTGAATTTAACAAAGGGCGGCGCTAAGTTAGGAGGATCTCTCGAATAATGTGTTTCTTATACAAACACAAAGCATGCGTTACTTGCGTATTTATATACTTAACTCCGCCTGAAATCTGTAACCTTGTTCGTCTCAATCGGGCATTTCGTGGGGCTGCTTCTTCAGGCAGCGTATGGGAATCAAAACTACCCCCCTAATTACCCAAATCTGCTTGCGCTTCTATCTCCTGAACGTTATCAGGATTTGTCTAAGAAACACATATATACCCTTCTTGCGAGATCCATCTCTATTGATGATGGCAACAAAGTTAATTCTTTTTGTATAATTTGCTTGATTTAAGGAATGAAAGACAGTTAAGGAGGAAAGGAGTGTTGGAATAAGGAGGGAAAAGAGTACCGGAATAAGGGATTGAGAGGAGTGAGAGAAACAAGAGAATAAGGAGTGAGAATTGAAAAACGGTGCTACAAAATATATGACAAACAAACCTTTGCCTCTGTATAAATAAAATAAAGATATTGTTGCGGTTTCTAAAACAGTCGTAGCAATAGATTAAATGATAATTTTTCAATATACTATAGGTTTTAAGTAGGCTTTTTTTTCTTCTCACGAGGTCTATTGCTGTGTATGGGTAAAATCGCAGCACTTCAACCACAACAATATACAATTATTCTACTAGTGTAACTTTCTGAAAAGATAATATTTAAAGAAGATTTAAGTTTAGTATCCTATTAAAAGATATGATAAATCCTTGAGATATGATCATATCTTTAATAAGAAAATCGGTCTTCAAAAATCTGTTTTAAAAGGAGGTCATCCATCTCATTTGAGGATATGTACTGTTTTTCCAGCAATTGTCTTGAGCAATTATCGAAGCCTTTATTTGCTTATTTGAGAAGCACTTGTTTGAGGATAAAATCTTTTTGTAATTAATATTCACATTATATATTATAGATAGCAGTCCCGGTCCGAATAATATGGAGGCCCTGTGCTAATATTGAAAAATAAGCCCCTATATAAAAATAGTTTAAAGAAACCACCCAAATATGCAAGTAAACCAAATAATAAACATGCATCAAATTAAGTTTTTCTCTTTAAAATCTTTTGATACATTCCAATAAAAGCTGAATTCAATAAACTTGTAGACATTTTAACTATCAGCTTTATGTTTAAAGAATTTCTTTTTCAATTTTGGGGCCCCTTTGAAAATAAGGCCCTGTTCCATGTCCCACTTTGGACATGCTAAGGGTCGGGCCTGATAGAGAGTGTTGGGTTGAGTTTAAGAGTGTATTTCATTGAATTAGGCAACACTTAGGGTTAAGTGTTGGGGAGCACCACTAGAGATAATAGTGGGGATTTTTGTACCTTGAGTGAAATATTAGGAATTCACTTTTAATGGATTTGGTGGATGTAGATCTCGGAGTAGATATTGAACCACGTTAAATTCTTGTAATTTAACTTTTGAACTGCTTTATCCACCATATATGCATCTTGGTTCAACTTGATCTCGAAATCAAAATTACAATTGAAACACAGTGCATGTTGCAGTGCCACAGATTGTTTTCAAGAGAAATTTTACCCACTCAATCCACCCTCTTTCTTGAGTTATTTCTGTTGGAATTGGTCCTTCAAAGTTTGTTCCTAAAGTTTAGGAACGTGGGTATTGAAGTCAGTAGATTAGCATAGCATGCTAAGAGTTAGTGGTTAGTTAGGTTCCTTATTTTAAGGTAGTGGTTTACTTAGTTGCTAAGATTGTGGGTAGTTGACAACATGTTCCTAAGTTGTAGGTTATTCTAGTTATTCGATTTGGCTATTTATATCTTCTTCTGTATTGGGTTTCAAGGGTGAGGAATTAATGAAGTAGTCATTGGTTTTGTGTCTTCGCCACTGCTTTGCTTTCTTATTTTTTATTTCAATATGTTATCAAGAGCTTCGGGTTTCGATCCATTCTTGTTCTATCTGTTTAAGTGAGTTGAGAGTAGTTTTACTTTTTAACAAAAAAAGGAAAAAAAAAAAAGTTTGTGTGAGAGAAAGAAACAAGCACCGTAGCTTTGTTTCCGTTCTGAGATTTTTTTTTTGAGTGACTTATCATCTGGTGAATGGCATTCAAATGAATGGCATGACGAAGGAAGTTGTTGTCATGGTCGAGGTCGTTGATTTTCATGGTCGAGGTTGTGGTTATGAAAGTGCAAGTAGTCGTGGTCGCGGTCGAGGTCGTGAAGAAAGTGGTGGTCGTGGTCGTGGTTTTGCAAGAGGTCGTGGTCAAGGTAGAGGTGGTTTTGGTCGTGGTCGAGGTCGCAGTTATGCAAGCGTTTGTGATGGTCGTGGTGAGAGCCGTGAGTTTGGAAAAAGAATTCAGTGTTGGCAGTATTGAAGTTGTGTGTTGAGATCAAAGTATGTCGAGTTCAAGTCAAGGGTTCGTCGTCGTGTGGTCGTGTTCGCAGTCCAAGTCAGATAAGAGTTATATGGATAATGAGTCTCCTTTTTTTTGTTGAAATCCCTAACATTGAAGGAAGGGGTTGTGTTGGAATTGGTCCTTCAAAGTTTGTTCCTAAAGTTTAGGAATGTGGGTATTGAAGTCAGTAGATTAGCTTAGCATGCTAAGAGTTAGTGGTTAGTTAGGTTCCTTATTTTAAGGTTAGTGGTTTACTTAGTTGCTAAGATTGTGGGTAGTTGACAACATGTTCCTAAGTTGTAGGTTATTCTAGTTATTCGATTTGGCTATTTATATCTGTTGTGCATGGGCATGTTAAGTTTTGATGATGAAAAGTAATATAATATGTTATAGTATGAAAGTTTGTTACAGATGGTTGAGAAATGAGTAACTAAGTGAAGACTTTGAAGAAATGAATAATCAAGATTGAAGCCCAAGTTCATATTCCTAAGTTTAGTTACTATATGCAAAATGTAATATGTTATAGTCTCGATGTAATGCACATTGAAAAAAATGTTTGTGATGCAATTATTGGTACTCTGTTGAATATGCCGGGAAAAACTAAGGATGGTCTGAAGGTTTGCAGAGATATGGAGAAATTGAAGATTCGGCCTAATTTATGGCCAAAGGTTAAGGAAAAAGTTAAGAAAGGAAAGGGAACAACAACATATTTGCCTCCAGCTTGTTATACATTGTCTAGGCAAGAGAAACGATTCGAGAGGTTGATATTTTACAATTCAGGTAATAAAAGAGTAGTTTGTGTGGACGTAGATCTCAGAGGTGAAATTGAATCACGTTAAATTTCTGTGTTTTATTATTTGATATAATTGTTTTAGTGTTTGATTAAGTTTCGTTTGAGCAAAAACATCAATCGGAGATTTTACGAGTGAATAACACAGTGCACGACACTGTGCCATAAAGGTGTTTTTGGGAAAATCGATTAGATTTAGCCACTCAATTCAACCCCCCCTTCTTGAGTGTCACTTTGTGTTCCAACAATATCTTCTTCTGTATTGGGTTTCAAGGGTGAGGAATTAATGAAGTAGTCATTGGCGTTTTGTGTTCTCGCCACTGCTTTGCTTTCTTATTTTTTATTTCAACAATTTCTTGCTAAGTAACAGAAACCAAGGTAGTTTCAATTGATTCAAAAATTTTATTTAGAGAATCCACGGAGAGATTGCTGTAAACACTCACGAGGTAATAATCTCTAACATAATATCAACAAGTAATGTGTGAAGCCTTAACTTCAATTGCTTTCTTCATTTCAAAATACTTTTGTATGTCGTAATTGTGGGCGTTCAAATTTTGTAAGGGTACTGCACTAATGTGTTAGTTATATTGATTGAAAAAAGTGGGATAAGTGTTCCCACTTTCTAGGCTAGAAGTTGCTATATTTCTGATTATTAGTTAAGTTGTAGCCTACATATAGGCAATTAAGTTGTTATTGTCCATTGAATAATTAGAAATGCAGTAGCCTTCTTCAACCGTTTTTTCTCCTCTTTGCTTTCGTATTTCCAACAGTCATTTGTTGTGATGAAGAGTGATTCTCTTCCGTTATTCTCATGTGAAACAAGGAGGGAATACTGTGGGCGCATTTACTTGCTAGATGGGATGTCCCTTGACCCTCTTGGGGGAAGAGGTTGTATTATCTAATGATATTCTGGAATTGTTCTCATTTTGCTGGATCTCAATCTATCTCAATATATATGCTCTCTTTCCAATTTCTCTTAAGAAAAAACCAATTTTTTGGTTGGTTGCTAGAGTCCATTTTAGACTACATTACTGGTTATGTGTTGGGACTTTCTCATAAGGAGGATAATCTCCTTTTTTTTACCCATCCTTAATTATTGAAGTCACTGTAATAATGGGATCAACTTTACTAGTTAAGGTGACCAAGAGTATGTCCATCGCTCTTTCACGACCCCCAGGACTTTCTACGGGTAGTCTTTCATTCTTTGGCGTTCTCCCATTGAGAGATTCATAAAATATCATCGAAGAGTTTATTGACATTGTAGATGCGTGATGATATAATCCTTCTTAGACCATTGTTTTATAATTTTTAGACTTGAGATGCTCCCATTAATTAGTACATATTGTAGTACGTGATGTAGCCTCAGTAATTACTAATTAGTACATATTGTACTGCCCACAAATCATGGACATTGAGCAAAATTTCATTATAATGCTGTCAATTTTCTTTAGCGACAGTGGTCGCACGTGCTTGAATTTTGGCTTGAGGAAGCTATAGACTAGTAGATTTTAGATATATTGTGCTCAAAATTGAAAATTTTGAGGTGGTCAAATATAAAGATGGTCATCAAAATATACTGGTTTATATTGATTAAAAATTTTAAAATATAAGACTGGTTCATTCTAAACTATTATATTTTGATAAATATTTATAAATTTTAAAGCCCACAGAAGTATTTTAAGACTGTAGAAAGTTATTATAATTAAGGGCTTGACACATTACTTGTAGATATAGGTGGCAAACGGGACATTGGGTGGGATATGGGTCGGGTTATTCGGGTCTGGTTTATTTCAGGTCTTTTCATTTTTGGATCGGATCTGTTTCGGGTCTATGCATGCAACCATGTTATGTTTGGGTCGGGCCTGTTTAAGGTAAACTTAATATTTGAATTAAATTATAAGGCAATTAAAAAATAAAATAAGAATCAAAATAACATATTTTAAGTCAATACTTACAAATGACAGTTATGAGATAGTATTAAAGTAGAGAGCCCAAATTACAAAAAATTAAAATCTGGTTCACTTTCCTTTATTGTGGAGAATCATAGCTGACGGTATAATCCAGCAGGTTAATTTTCGTTCGGGTCAAGTTTGGGTCTATCTGATTCGGGTCGAATATGAGTTGAATCGAGTTTTTTCTGATCGGTCGGGTTCCCATTTCGGGTCTATTTCATGTCGGATCATTCTGGTCGGGTTAGTTTCGCCATGCTACTTGTAGAGTTATCTGGGGGATTTAAGCTAGGTCATGAATTCATGAGTGCTTATTGTTTCCAGCTAGCCATATTTATCGGGGGTATTCTAATCAAAATTCTTGCATCAATAGAAACCATATATGTTGCATTGTTTGCTTTAATTTATGTGATAAATTCAATCTTATGGGTGTATTAGATTAACCAAAGTTCATGAATAAGACGGGTGTACAATAAATTATTGTGAAATGAGGTTATTTTTTTTTACCTGGATTGGATCACTTATGTAGAATATATCCCGTAAGTACTAAATTATTACTCGTCTGACAACGATAACTTTCTTTCCTAAATGAGTAACTTTTAGTTACATAGAAGTAACTCATTTAAGGTAAAAAGTGTCCCCGTTTAATTTGCTAAAGTGACCTATACATGCATATCGTAAAAGTGATGTGGTGTCTTAAAAAATCATAAATGCACCCGGTATACTACACCAATCTAGTTATTTTTTGGACGAGAATGTCTGAGATATTATAGGCTTCGTACTAGTATAATTAGAGTTAGGCTCATAGAAAGAACAACACGTCAACAACAAAGTTACAGTTCACTACAACACCAGTTTATTCTTGCATAATTTCATGAGAACAGAACTCTCACAAATTATACCCCCTCTCCCTGGTGCATACATGGTCACCATGGTAAGAGAGATTATTGAAAGCATAAAAAGAAGTACCAATTTATTATATTGGTACGCAGCTTAGATATATGGTAATGATAAACTTAGCTTGTTCGATCATTTGATTAAACAGAAGCAGTCACTAAGGGACCGAGCCCAAGACCAAGAAGACCATTAACGACGTTGAGGACTGCCGGAATGATGGGAGCGCCTTGGAGTTGGTCGGAAGCCGTACCCAAAATAGGGCAGCCGGTAATGGGAACGGAAGCATTGACCCTGATGGCAGAGAGAGTGGTTATGCTATTTATGATGTTGGTCAAATTATTAATGTTGAAACTGAAGGAGCCATTAGCGGTGGTAGTGGCAGAAGCAAGTACATTGCCATTTAGTGCAGCGTCCAACGTAAGATTAGATATGAGAGGACAGTTCCCGGTGAGGCAGACGCCGGTGGCTGTGGCCTGTGGGTAAACATCGAGCTGTTCCAACTATGGCCAGTGCATTCACATTTTGGCCTAAGATGGTAAGCGCATTGGTTTTTGGTGAATAGGTCACTAGGAGTATGACCATACATAAAAATGCTGCTTTTGTGGTGCCTGCCATTTTTTGAAAATTAATTTGAGATGTGTTTGCATAGAAGTTGCCCGGAGTTCCATGGGTCTATTTCTTTGTCAACGCAAATACACTCTTGATATTATTTCTGAAGTTGGTTTACTAGGCGCCAAGCCCATCAGCTTCCCCATCGAACAAAATCATCACTTGGCGCAAGCAACAGGCGCCCCTCTTACAGATGCCGCGGCTTATTGTCACCTAGTGGGCCGCTTAATTTATTTGGCGGTCACTCGACCTGATTTAGCTTCTTTTGTTCATGTCCTGTCTCAGTTCATGCAGGACCCTCGCCAAGAACATTGGGAGGCTGCCTTGCGTGTTGTTCGATTTCTTAAAGGCACTCCTGATCAAGGGATACTATTGCATTCTGACAGTGAACTTTCCCTTCAAGGGTGGTGTGATTCTGATTGGGCTGCTTGTCCTCTTACTCGACGATCCTTGACTGGTTGGATTGTTTTCTTGGGGTCACTCACCTATTGCTTGGAAAACAAAGAAACACCATACTGTTTCTCGCTCCTCTGCAGAGGCTGAGTATCGTTCTATGGCTTCTGTCACTTGTGAATTAAAATGGTTGAAAGCTTTACTTTTAAGCTTAGGTGTGAACCATCCAAAGGCTATTCCATTATTTTGTGACAGTCAATCTGCTTTGCACATATTGCGCAAAATCCTGTCTTCCATGAACGCACCAAGCACATTGAGATTGATTGTCACTTTGTTCGTGATGTTATTGTTGAAGGCCTTATTGCTCCTTCTTATGTCTCTATGAAGGCCCAGTTAGCTGACATCTTCACCAAAGCCCTTGGCAAACAACAGTTTGAATTTCTAGTTTCCAAGTTGGGCATTCTAGATCCCTCCCATGCTCAACTTGAGGGGGGTGTTAGGAAGTATAGTAGGATAAGGACTTTGCTTATCTTATCTTAGGCATCTAAATATTAGATCTTTATGGATTAGGATTTCTTTAATTCCTAGGACTCTTGTACTATATATTATGTTTCACAATCAATGATAACACAACACAATTTAATCCTCAAACATATTTTACAATAACCCACTTTAATTTGACCATTTCTTTTTACTAATATAAAAACAAATAGTGTCATGTAAAATGTCATTGAATTTGTTTATGTATATTTTTATTTTCTATTAGAGTAAATATATGTAAATATATTTTCCATACTTAGAGTTAAGCCTGTGCATGGGCCGGGCTGGCACGCGGGCTGCCCGAGCCCGCTGTGGGCCCGACACGGCCCGTTGTCCATCGAGTGGGCCGTGGGCCTTGGACGTTAGTAAAAAATGAAAAAAAACCCCGGCACGGCACGAGCCCAGCAAAATGGCCCGTGCTGGCCCGTGGACAGGCCCGTGGGCTGGCCCGTGGTCAAGCCCGTCATTCCGCAGTATTATTTCCAAAGCTGCCTGTCTGCCTTACTAGTGGCGTAAGGGACAGAAAATCTGCCATGGGCCCATGAGCTATTCCTAAAAGGGGAAAACAGTTACCTATGGGTTGGCCTACATCTTTTGCCATGCATGCATGATGCATTGATGCAGAGGTCTTTATGACACACCCCCCTTCTCTCATTAGTCATTTGACTCATTTCTATCAATGTATGCTACGCCTACTATTAAACCTGTGCTTCTTGTTGCATAATTGTGGAGAGAGAAAAATGAAAGCTGCAAAATTTGTGTGACCCAGCTAAATTTAGTGTAAGTTTTTCTTACTTTTGTCAGTATTGCTATGGGCTACGACTATAAAGGTTGTGCTTGTGCATGCTTCAAATCTCATAAATTCATAGCTTCAATTTCATCTGTTATTTCTTACGCACTGCAAATTTTCAACGTTCATATGCTTTGAGTTATGTCTCTAACGTTCAGCAGTTCAGAGACATTTTATTTCTAACGGCTAAATTTCTTTCATCTTATATATATGCACCAAAACATTATTAGTTTTTTCCACACAAGTCATCTCATCATCTTTCTGTATTATTTCAATCTCCTCAAGTTTCAAGTATCAAAGTTGTCAATTCCTAAATCTCTCAGTCTTTTTTATTAGCTCTAAATTAAGGGGGAAAAAACCAACACTTTGCTCTTAAAATAATTACTACTACAAAATTATTGTGCTTTCGGGGAAGATTTTTTGGAGATCATTCAAGTAACCTTTGAAGTTGCGATTCACATTTCCTAATTCTGCTCCTACGATATTGGTTGTAAGATCTAACTCAACTTTATTTCAATCATTTTTAGTTTATTAATATTAATCGTTATTTTTAGTTATTAGTTATATTAATTGTAGCTTGTTATTTTTGTTAATTTTAATTAATTATTGTCAATTTGTTGAAACAATGGCATCAAAACCAAATACCTCCTCCAAAAAAGCCAAAAACATAGCTACTTCTAGTGACCAACAAAATCCAAATGTGTCTATGCCACCACCTCAAAATATGGGATTCCATCATTATAGCCAAATGAACCAACCGTTTTCTACAACCGGTGTAAATCCTCCTACGGGATTTCAACCAAACCTATACCAACCTTATTACGGATTTGGTTCACCACATGATCCTAGTTCTTACCATTCCACCGAACCACCACCTCAATATTCATCAACAATGGCTAGCATGGAATCCGGATCTAGTGGACAATCAATACATATGCCCTCCCCCGAAATCCCAAACCCATTAGATGAGTGGTGTACAGAAGAGGAAATGGCAACTAAGAAACATCGAAAGAGTAAGGTTTGGAGGTTTTTTTTATTAAATAAGGATGAAAGCAAAGCTAAGTGCAAAACATGTAACTTTGTTTTATCTACAGTATCTAAACAAGGGACGGGGCACATAGTTAGACATATGAAAAAATGTTCTCAACCCTCTAGCGATCCAACACAACCCAAAATATCTCAGTATCATCCATGTTCTCAATCTTTTCTTAGCAATGCATGTTTACTTGCTCAACTTTTTTATGAGCACCGTGGCGAAGAAACTTATGATGACTATCTTCCCGCAATGGAGGTGAAATGGCGCAAATATTACACGGACCTTCCTATTATTTATATTTTTGCTTCTATCTTAGATCCAAGACAAAAATATGATGGTACTTTCTTGTTACTTGATATTTATTTTCAATGTATGCTACTTAACAGCGATGTTGAATCCTTTAAAACTAATGTCACCACTCGTTTTTTCGAACTATTTAGAGTTTATGAAAATAAATATGGAACAAGTACTCGATTTGCTCCTTCTCAATCATCCAAGAATGTAAGTAAACGGTCAAAAGGTCTATTTGCACAAGCTGCTAATATGATGTCTAAATTTTCTGGTAGTGAATCATCCAGGAGAACTCAAAGTGATGTTTCTGAATTACAAATGTATCTAAGCTATGATTTTATGAAAGGTATGGATGATGAAGAAAAGTATGGACTCGACCTACTGGAGTGGTGGAAAGGACAAAGCACAAAGCATCCAATATTGGCGGCGATGGCACGTGATATTTTTGCTATTCAAGTCTCATCAGTTGCATCCGAACGAGCTTTTAGCGCATCAGGAAGAGTGTAAGATGATAGAAGATCAAGTTTAAAACCCGAAACTCTTGAAATGTGTGTGTGTTTCAAGGATTGGTTAGATGCCGAAGATCGATCTCAAGATAAGTCGTATGTACAAAACGATAATGATGAAGGCACATCCGCTTCTGGATCTAATAGCTCTCAATCAATTCAATTAGCCGATGATCTTGAACAAGAAATAGATGATGATGAAGAGTGATAACTTTGCAATGTAATTTTCTTATTGTTTGTAATGTCTTCAGTTTTTAAGAATTTAGTCCTTTTGTTCCCTTTAATATTATCAATATTAATAATAATTTTGAAGTATTTTTCATATTACAATGTCTCACTAAGTTCATCTCCTTCATGTTTTGTGTAATAGCCCAATTTTAAAGAGCGTTATTAAATGCTGATTATATTTATTAAGTTAATTATGTTTCGAAAAAGAGTATTTTATTTGAGATGTGGAGTATGTATTTTTATTTTTCGTATTATAATATATTTATTTGTTTAATTATGAAGTTAATATTATTATATATTTGAGTTTAAGTGCCAAAATTTAGTTCAGTGATATTTCGCCAAATAGGAAGCCAAATTCCCTTTCATTTACTTAATCCCTTGTCGGTCTAATTTGGAGAACCCAAAAAGCCATCTCAATCTTTCTCATCACTTCTCAAACCCAAAAAGGAAACCCCCAAAACCCCATTTTTCTCTCTTCCCGTGAGAAACCCCAAAACCCCAATTCAATTTTCTCTCTCTCTCGTTCCACCTCCATTGTTTTTTCCCATCTGATGCATGAGTTGTGGTCTGTTCGGAGCAGCTTCATCTTCCTTCGTCGCCATTCATCTTCTCTCCTCTGTTGTGCGTTGTTGCTGTTGTGCGTGACGCCGGCGATCTGCCATTGTTGCGTCGCTGTTGGTGTTGCTTGTGGGTGCAGCCGCCAGCTGGGCTGCTGCCCGTTCTTCCTTTCTCCTCTTCTGGTGGTGGTGTTGTCGGCTTGCTGCTGCCGTTGTTCTGTACTCCTCTCGTGTATAAGTATAAGCTAAGTTTTCTTGCTCCTCTTTTTGATTCCAAGAATTCAAGTACTTGATGCAAATGGGTTTTATATTCTGATTGCATAAATACAATTCAGTTTTTGAATCTTATTTTTGAATAGCAAAATTAGTCATGTTAAGCATTTGTTATACTTAAAGATTGAAGCTTTCCTCTCTAAACTATGAATTAAACTCGCTCTTAACTTGGTTTCACATATTCTTCTTGTTTCCAAGTTAACCCAAATCTGAATTTTTGTAAGATGTATGTTTGAATCACTATTGGTCTTGTTCTTTTGATTTAAATAGTAAAGAAAATGTCAATTTCTACTAATTATGGTTATTGTTTTTGTTATGGAGATTATGGGAGTGGATCTTGGAAATAAGTTAGTGTGTGAATATGTTTTCTTTTAAGAATAATGAAGCTAGTTCTGATTTGAGATTTTGTTAGAATTTGTTGTCAGTTATTGTTAGTATTGAGATACATTATGGAGTTATTAGTAATGAATTGGAGATAAGCATATGAGATTTAAGTGAATTAGTATTTATTTAAAGAATAGTAGTTGAATAAGATAAGTTTGGGAATGGTTAACAATTATGCTATTGTTGTGTGGTGAATATTGGTGGAACTCGAGTCTCATTGGAGGAGCGACATTATGGATCCTTAGTGATGGAATGCAGATTAAACGATATTTCAAGATGGGTATAAGGTCGTTGTTGGAGTGTGTATATGGAGATAATTTCTGAAGTTCGAGCTATAGTTGGTGATCCAAAATGTCGAATTATTGGAAATCGTTTCAAGGTACACACATGTCCTTCCACTTTATAAATATATTGTTGATATTCCGATCAATTATATAAACTATATAAGTTGATTTTGATATGTTTTCATAAGTTAAACTCGGGTTGTATCAAAAGTGGGATTTTTTGTACTAAATGGTTTGTGAAATACTTGTTTATGAGTTCTAAGACGAAGGTAGAACTAAATTGCATGTAAAGTTCTATTGGCTATAAATTATGTTGTCTTGAGACTCAATAGTATAAATTTGTTTAGTGAGCCATGTTTTGTGATATTAATAAGGCATGCACCTTTGGTTCTAAATGAGAGTTTGACTCAATTTTCAATAATTATAAGTTTGATTATATGAGTTCAGTGAGTTATATATTATGGGAATGGATAAGGTTATGAAGCTCAATTATGATTTCAGAAAAGAGTTCGTTTATATATGGTTATAAATGTATAAACTTTAAAGAGTTCGTTTATATGGTTATTATGAGAACATCGGTATCACATCTTGGTAAGATTAATTCTTGTTGGAGTTTCGTGTAAGAATTTCTAAGGAATCAATTATGATATTTGATTACCCATTTCGAAATACATGCATTAGAGGTTAGAAAATATGGGTTCAGAGTTGTGGTTGTAATTTCAGAGTACGTTATAAGATGAGTTTTGGGGGACTATTATTTGAGTAGGAAAATATGCGTGTAGTAAACTATAAATGAGTATAGTACGAACTGTTGTTATAAGGAGAATAAGTTCAGATTCAAAAAGTGACATTATGTCATAAAAGGATACCAACAAGGACTATTTGAGGAATTTGGGTTTTGTAATATTTGAAAGTTATGTCAAAGTAGTTGTGGGGTGAATTAGTAGATCGAAGAATTTTGTTTAAGAATGTTAACTATTATTTGAAAAATGGAGTTGGGTGATTGTGTAAGTTTTGGAGTGCCAACGTCAATTAATGGGGTAGTAGCCGAGATAAAAATTATATGGGCCTTAAAGATCAGACAACTATAAAAGTATATATATTGAGAAGTATATATTGGGAATGGGAGACACTCAACGTTGGGACATAAAAGTTAAATAAATGAGTTCTATAATAGTGATATCGATATAAAGGGGTTGGAGTAATGGTTTACGGAAGTATCAAACACTAAATTTGAATTGTGTTGTTTAAGTCGAGGGAAGGTGATAACTGAGTTTGGAAACTATTATTATGGGTATCAATGAGGAGTACAAATGAGGTTAGGAGTCTTATTTTCTAATTGGAGGAGTAAGGATAGGAAATGGGAAGGTGGGGGAAGAGTATAAAATGTTATGTATAGAAGTCAAGTTAGATATCTAAGGATAATTAATTAGAAGTGAATTTTGGAAGTTCAACATTAATCTAAGGGTTAATAGAGTGGTTACAATAAGTTTGTGAGTCTAAGAGATGTTATAACCAAAATAAGTATTTGAGACAGGATATTAAATATTGAGAAGTAAGATCTGAAATGTGAAGGTCATATTAGAGAAATAAAGGATCAAGATATGGGTGGTGATTCAAAAGAATATCAAATAGAGAAGTGTAACTTATAGTATTTAAGTTATGAAAGGTCATATCTGGAATTGGATTAAGTAAGAAAGTTTAAAGGTATAAATTTTCTAGTAAGATAAGTAAGGTTATGTAAATGAAAGTTAGGGGAAAGGTAAATCTAGTGTAATGGATAGTTTAGTAGTTAATGATGTGTATTGATATTTGAAATAATAGAGTATTAAGACTAATATGAACATCAAGTTTAGATATTTGGGGTTGTACAGTTATGAGTTATATAATTAGGATTGACTAAGATAATGAGTTTAAGTATCTGTAATTATAAATTGTTGGATGAATAGTTGAGTTATGAAATATTTGTTTATGACATAGAATTATTGAGTGATATATCTTGACTTACAATAATAAACGTAGATGATTTATTATGATATAGTATGGTCATGGGAAATCTGAGATATTAATGTGATAAGTTGGACATACAAGTATCATTCTAGCAATGTCGAGTTCATGTATTGGGGATAAGTAATCCTTCAAGGAACATTCATATCTTGAGAATTCTTGGAGGCTATAGAGAGTTGCTAAAAGTTAAAGATGGAAGTCCAAGGATAAGGGACTAAAATCGTTACAATAAAGGGGAAATTGTCAAAAGGAATTAGAGGAAATATCATGGTCTATAAGTTAGAAACCATAGGTCATACGTGCCTAGTGTTTGGTCTCGACAATAGTTCACCACCTTGTAAATCTTTGAGAAGCATATGCTATATTTTGATTACGTTATCGGTTCCAATTGTGGAAAAACATTTACTATCAAAATCATCAAATGATGTTAAGGAGATGAAGATAATCCGAGATTTCGATTTTGAATAATACTAAGTAATTTAGAATTTTGTAATGGATTTGGCATATGATATCTAAGTCAAATCTCCATCATTTCCAAAGTATGTTTTCAAAAATATGAACATGGATTTGTTATCCTATTATAAGATATGAATATATGTTATATGAATTTTCAGAACCATATATATGAGTTTTGAAAAATATGAGTTTGTGAACTTAATAATTGAGTATTGCGGTTATGTTTTGTTTTAGAAGGGAAGTAGGTGCAAAAGCAGTGACGAATAACATTTGTGGAGCAGGTTTGCTCATTATGTGTTTAGAGCGGGTATTGCTCGTTATGTGGGGGTCATGACCTAAAAGTCTTGCAAGCAGAAAATAAGAAAGGTGGGGAGACGTCCCTCAAAAGTCTGGAGACATGGTTTACCCCTCTCCATTCGTGTTCCTTCCCTGAGTAAATATTTTGATGCTAAAGTATTGAGAAAAATTTAAGTTATGTTTGATAATGATACTGATATAGCAAGATAATTTATGGTAAGTTTTTGAAGAATTACTCAGTATGTTCTTTGATATATTACGTTTGCATCCTTGGTATCTATCGAGGAATACCTTTGTATTTTGAGCAAGTATAAGACGTTTAAGAAGTATAAATATATTGGTTATGCGGAATCTTTGATGAAAAGATATATTTTTGTGATTTGTTTTAAGTACATTGATCCATGAGATATAAAAGCTCACATGTTAAGGTAATTTCTTTATTACGCATTTATTCTCTATAAAATCACATTCAACAACTCTAATGTGTTTAAGCCACCAAAAAGATTTTCTGGTTGGACAGTGTGTACTCAGTTTCGCTGATTTTGTTCTTGGAATCTGTCCTGGTGGGGGCAGAGTTCAATGCTAATGATTTTTGCAGGGAATGTGGAATTTAGCTCCGGTGTGGTTTAAGGATCATGGTATTATAAGAGATGTTTTTTTTTTTTTTCGGATGAGCTATGGTGGAGATTATATAGTGTTATAGGAAAGAATATTATGGTGTTTTGATGTATTATATCGGAGATTCGATTGATCAATTTATGTAATTGTATTTCTATTTTGGGATATTGTTGTGGGCCCAAAACCCACAGGTCCAGGATCGTTTTATAGGTGTTTGTTTCCGCTGCGAGTAAATGTAATTCGAGGTTTATGAATGATAATTGGGATTTGTGTATCTTAAGTATGTTTAGCGAGCAGCTCGGAATTGCGGGTTGTTACAGGTGGTATCAGAGCAACCTTGCGACCGTATGCCGAGTTGGCTACCTAGCGAGGGTAAAAGATTCTTGAGTTAGTATGAAATCAATTTGGGTCATTAGTGGTTTGAGAATCTGATGATTGGGAATTACGAAAATAGAAGGTTGAGTATATAAGTGTTTGCGCTTTTGCACGTGCTATATGATTCCATTTATGTGAAGGTGTAATGCCTCGAATTGTATATAGTAATGTGTATTTTGAGAAAATTTTATGACTTGCGTAAATGAATGAATTTCAAACGAGATCTCTGCAAATGAGATGACTGGAATCCTATGCTGAATATTTTGCCCCTTTTGTCTTCTTTGCTCCTCGATTCTAATATTGAGTTGAAGTGGAGATACAAAAGCTGATGGTAGAATTGAGGTTTGGATGTCTAATATTTTATGAGTTTGAGATTTTGGTTTTTCTTTAAATTATTGTTTGCAAGTTTCGAGGACGAAACTTTAAATAAGGGTGGTAGTATGTAATAGCCCAATTTTAAAGAGCGTTATTAAATGCTGATTATATTTATTAAGTTAATTATGTTTCGAAAAATCTTATTTTATTTGAGATGTGGAGTATGTATTTTTATTTTTCGTATTATAATATATTTATTTGTTTAATTATGAAGTTAATATTATTATATATTTGAGTTTAAGTGCCAAAATTTAGTTCAGTGATATTTTGCCAAATAGGAAGCCAAATCCCCTTTCATTTACTTAATCCCTTGTCGGTCTAATTTGGAGAACCCAAAAAGCCATCTCAATCTTTCTCATCACTTCTCAAACCCAAAAAGGAAACCCCCAAAACCCCATTTTTCTTTCTTCCCGTGAGAAACCCCAAAACCCCAATTCAATTTTCTCTCTCTCTCGTTCCACCTCCATTGTTTTTTCCCATCTGATGCATGAGTTGTGGTCCAGTCGGAGTAGCTTCATCTTCCTTCGTCGCCATTCATCTTCTCTCCTCTCGTTGTGCGTTGTTGCTGTTGTGCGTGACGCCGTGATCCGCCATTGTTGCGTCATTGTTGGTGTTGCTTATGGGTGCGGCCGCCCGGGGCAGCCTGCCCGTTCTTCCCTTTCTCCTCTTCTGGTGGTGGTGTTGTCGGCTTGCTGCTGCCGTTGTTCTGTACTCCTCTCGTGTATAAGTATAAGCTAAGTTTTCTTGCTCCTCTTTTTGATTCCAAGAATTCAAGTACTTGATGCAAATGGGTTTTATATTCTGATTGCATAAATACAATTCAGTTTTTGAATCTTATTTTTGAATAGCAAAATTAGTCATGTTAAGCATTTGTTATACTTAAAGATTGAAGCTTTCCTCTCTAAACTATGAATTAAACTCGCTCTTAACTTGGTTTCACATATTCTTCTTGTTTCCAAGTTAACCCAAATCTGAATTTTTGTAAGATGTATGTTTGAATCACTATTGGTCTTGTTCTTTTGATTTAAATAGTAAAGAAAATGTCAATTTCTACTAATTATGGTTATTGTTTTTGTTATGGAGATTATGGGAGTGGATCTTGGAAATAAGTTAGTGTGTGAATATGTTTTCTTTTAAGAATAATGAAGCTAGTTCTGATTTGAGATTTTGTTAGAATTTATTGTCAGTTATTGTTAGTATTGAGATACATTATGGAGTTATTAGTAATGAATTGGAAATAAGCATATGAGATTTAAGTGAATTAGTATTTATTTAAAGAATAGTAGTTGAATAAGATAAGTTTGGGAATGGTTAACAATTATGCTATTGTTGTGTGGTGAATATTGGTGGAACTCGAGTCTCATTGGAGGAGCGACATTATGGATCCTTAGTGATGGAATGCAGATTAAACGATATTTCAAGATGGGTATAAGGTCGTTGTTGGAGTGTGTATATGGAGATAATTTCTGAAGTTCGAGCTATAGTTGGTGATCCAAAATGTCGAATTATTGGAAATCGTTTCAAGGTACACACATGTCCTTCCACTTTCTAAATATATTGTTGATATTCCGATCAATTATATAAACTATATAAGTTGATTTTGATATGTTTTCATAAGTTAAACTCGGGTTGTATCAAAAGTGGGATTTTTTGTACTAAATGGTTTGTGAAATACTTGTTTATGAGTTCTAAGACGAAGGTAGAACTAAATTGCATGTTAAGTTCTATTGGCTATAAATTATGTTGTCTTGAGACTCAATAGTATAAATTTGTTTAGTGAGCCATGTTTTGTGATATTAATAAGGCATGCACCTTTGGTTCTAAATGAGAGTTTGACTCAATTTTCAATAATTATAAGTTTGATTATATGAGTTCAGTGAGTTATATATTATGGGAATGGATAAGGTTATGAAGCTCAATTATGATTTCAGAAAAGAGTTCGTTTATATATGGTTATAAATGTATAAACTTTAAAGAGTTCGTTTATATGGTTATTATGAGAACATCGGTATCACATCTTGGTAAGATTAATTCTTGTTGGAGTTTCGTGTAAGAATTTCTAAGGAATCAATTATGATATTTGATTACCCATTTCGAAATACATGCATTAGAGGTTAGAAAATATGGGTTCGGAGTTGTGGTTGTAATTTCAGAGTACGTTATAAGATGAGTTTTGGGGGACTATTATTTGAGTAGGAAAATATGCGTGTAGTAAACTATAAATGAGTATAGTATGAACTGTTGTTATAAGGAGAATAAGTTCAGATTCAAAAAGTGACATTATGTCATAAAAGGATACCAACAAGGACTATTTGAGGAATTTGGGTTTTGTAATATTTGAAAGTTATGTCAAAGTAGTTGTGGGGTGAATTAGTAGATCGAAGAATTTTATTTAAGAATGTTAACTATTATTTGAAAAATGGAGTTGGGTGATTGTGTAAGTTTTGGAGTGCCAACGTCAATTAATGGGGTAGTAGCCGAGATAAATATTATATGGGCCTTAAAGATCAGACAACTATAAAAGTATATATATTGAGAAGTATATATTGGGAATGGGAGACACTCAACGTTGGGACATAAAAGTTAAATAAATGAGTTCTATAATAGTGATATTGATATAAAGGGGTTGGAGTAATGGTTTGGGGAAGTATCAAACACTAAATTTGAATTGTGTTGTTTAAGTCGAGGGAAGGTGATAACTGAGTTTGGAAACTTCTATTATGGGTATCAATGAGGAGTACAAATGAGGTTAGGAGTCTTATTTTCTAATTGGAGGAGTAAGGATAGGAAATGGGAAGGTGGGGGAAGAGTATAAAATGTTATGTATAGAAGTCAAGTTAGATATCTAAGGATAATTAATTGGAAGTGAATTTTGGAAGTTCAACATTAATCTAAGTGTTAATAGAGTGGTTACAATATGTTTGTGAGTCTAAGAGATGTTATAACCAAAATAAGTATTTGAGACGGGATATTAAATATTGAGAAGTAAGATCTGAAATGTGAAGGTCATATTAGAGAAATAAAGGATCAAGATATGGGTGGTGATTCAAAAGAATATCAAATAGAGAAGTGTAACTTATAGTATTTAAGTTATGAAAGGTCATATCTGGAATTGGATTAAGTAAGAAAGTTTAAAGGTATAAATTTTCTAGTAAGATAAGTAAGGTTATGTAAATGAAAGTTAGGGGAAAGGTAAATCTAGTGTAATGGATAGTTTAGTAGTTAATGATGTGTATTGATATTGAAATAATAGAGTATTAAGACTAATATGAACATCAAGTTTAGATATTTGGGGTTGTACAGTTATGAGTTATATAATTAGGATTGACTAAGATAATGAGTTTAAGTATGTGTAATTATAAATTGTTGGATGAATAGTTGAGTTATGAAATATTTGTTTATGACATAGAATTATTGAGTGATATATCTTGACTTACAATAATAAACGTAGATGATTTATTATGATATAGTATGGTCATGGGAAATCTGAGATATTAATGTGATAAGTTGGACATACAAGTATCATTCTAGCAATGTCGAGTTCATGTATTGGGGATAAGTAATCATTCAAGGAACATTCATATCTTGAGAATTCTTGGAGGCTATAGAGAGTTGCTAAAAGTTAAAGATGGAAGTCCAAGGATAAGGGACTAAAACCGTTACAATAAAGGGGAAATTGTCAAAAGGAATTAGAGGAAATATCATGGTCTATAAGTTAGAAACCATAGGTCATACGTGCCTAGTGTTTGGTCTCGACAATAGTTCACCACCTTGTAAATCTTTGAGAAGCATATGCTATATTTTGATTACGTTATCAGTTCCAATTGTGGAAAAACATTTACTATCAAAATCTGTCAAATGATGTTAAGGAGATGAAGATAATCCGAGATTTCAGATTTTGAATAATACTAAGTAATTTAGAATTTTGTAATGGATTTGGCATATGATATCTAAGTCAAATCTCCATCATTTCCAAAGTATGTTTTCAAAAATATGAACATGGATTTGTTATCCTATTATAAGATATGAATATATGTTATATGAATTTTCAGAACCATATATATGAGTTTTGAAAAATATGAGTTTGTGAACTTAATAATTGAGTATTGCGGTTATGTTTTGTTTTAGAAGGGAAGTAGCTGCAAAAGCAGTGACGAACAACATTTGTGGAGCAGGTTTGCTCATTATGTGTTTAGAGCGGGTATTGCTCTGTTATGTGGGGTCATGACCTAAAAGTCTTGCAAGCAGAAAATAAGAAAGGTGGGGAGACGTCCCTCAAAAGTCTGGAGACATGGTTTACCCCTCTCCATTCGTGTTCCTTCCCTGAGTAAATATTTTGATGCTAAAGTATTGAGAAAAATTTAAGTTATGTTTGATAATGATACTGATATAGCAAGATAATTTATGGTAAGTTTTTGAAGAATTACTCAGTATGTTCTTTGATATATTACGTTTGCATCCTTGGTATCTATCGAGGAATACCTTTGTATTTTGAGCAAGTATAAGACGTTTAAGAAGTATAAATATATTGGTTATGCGGAATCTTTGATGAAAAGATATATTTTTGTGATTTGTTTTAAGTACATTGATCCATGAGATATAAAAGCTCACATGTTAAGGTGATTTCTTTATTACGCATTTATTCTCTATAAAATCACATTCAACAACTCGAATGTGTTTAAGCCACCAAAAAGATTTTTTGGTTGGACAGTGTGTACTTAGTTTCGCTGATTTTGTTCTTGGAACCTGTCCTGGTGGGGGCAGAGTTCAATGCTAATGATTTTTGCAGGGAATGTGGAATTTAGCTCCGGTGTGGTTTAAGGATCATGGTATTATAAGAGATGTTTTTTTTTTTCGGATGAGCTATGGTGGAGATTATATAGTGTTATAGGAAAGAATATTATGGTGTTTTGATGTATTATATCGGAGATTCGATTGATCAATTTATGTAATTGTATTTCTATTTTGGGATATTGTTGTGGGCCCAAATCCCACAGGTCCAGGAGCGTTTTATAGGTGTTTGTTTCCGCTGCGAGTAAATGTAATTTTAGGTTTATGAATGATAATTGGGATTTGTGTATCTTAAGTATGTTTAGCGAGCAGCTCGGAATTGCGGGCTGTTACATTTTGCTTTTTGTTTTTCACTACAATAAAACTTATAAATGCAAGCATGCAAACAAGGCACGTAACATGAGGATATTTGATTTCACCCAATGACCCAAACTAAAAAGTAAAAACTTATTTTCAAAGTTCAAACCAAATGGGTGCTTTGAGCCTTTGACCGCTTCCAATTTTCAAAGACAAAATCACTCATATTATCACATTAACATATAAACATACAGACTTTAATGGTGGGCTTTCAATTTTCAAAATTCAAAGTATTATCTCCCTCCCTCTCTCTCTCTTAATGATTTATTGATTTCTCAATTTATGAACATTTACAACCGGTCCGGAGCCCGGAAGTCCGCGAGTCCAACAACCGCGGTGGACGGTGGTGCAACAGGCCCTGCCGGCGACAACTCTCCGTAACTCCGTTCGATTTGTTTTGGGTCGTCAACCCCTGCCGCCGACAACCTAAGTCCTACACCAACCACCCTTGTTGGTGATTCACGAACCGGCGAACAAGTCGAACAACCGACGGTCCCCGACGCGAAGAGGTTTTCCCTTCTTCTTTCTCTCTCCTTCCCCCTTTTTTCCCTTCTTATTTCTCTCTCCTTTCAGATCTCATTATATCAACTATGGAATTGGAAAATATCATTTTCTGGATTTCTCAAACGTACGACGCATAATCAAAGCAGTAAACCACCCTCAAAATTTCTCAGACAATCGGAATTCACAAAGCTTGGAACTGCAAATGCAAAAAAAAAAAAATCAGTTGCCCACGGACCGAGCCCGCAGTAGAGGCACGAGCCCGCCCGTCAGCACGTGGGCCGTGCCGTGCCATGGACATATTCCCAAACTTCCCAGCCCGGCCCGGCACGACACGTCAATGGCGGGCTTGGGCCTGGCCCGGCCCGTTACTGTGCAAAGCCCGCAGGCCAAGCTCGTGGACAGGCCCAGCCCGGCCCATGCACATGTTTACTTAGAGTCATGTAATTATGGTACTAGGTTACCTTGTATTCTTGATATATATTGTGAGTAATAAAGCAAAACCTCCTTAGGGAGCATTCTTCACATCAAGCTGATGGATAGACCACCAGTTTCAAGAAACCGCCAAACTCAAGACAACACGAATGGTAATGGGTCTCACCACTGGACTTAAAGTCTCACCACAATCCACCCCAACCTCCTGAGTCTTACCATTAGCCACCAAACTTGTAATATTATTCTTCAATTCTTCGTTGAGGCTATGATGAAGGATTTTTGCCCATCTTTGCTTCAGGCAAAACTTGGCATGAATATGTATATATTTCTGGTAAGTATTATTGAAGTGGAGATTGTGGATGGCATTTTAAGAAGGAACGAAAGAAATGAGAGAAAGCTAATGTTAGAGACTTAAAGGTACTTGCAGACTGTGCTTACACAATGAAATTATTTGTAAATTGGAAAGTTATATACATATTTAGAAACCAATAAAATATATCTATAAACTGATAAATTACATCCATAAACTTACTAATAGCACATATTTTATAGTGTTTTTTGTCAGAAAGTACCTAATAAAACACAAGTTTTGTAAGGAAGGACCTAATAAATTTTTTTTTGTCTAAAAAGACCTACTTTGGTGTTTTGGCCAGAAATTTGGTGTTTTGGCCTGAAATTCATAAACTGGTTGTTATTAACAACTGAAAGTATTTTAATAGGTCTTTTTAGACAAATTTTTTTTATTAGGTCATTCCCTACAAAACTTGTGTTTCATTAGGTACTTTCTGACAAAAAATCCTATTTTATAAACTAAGAATGTTTGTCTTGCAAACTGATAAGAAATATGTATAAACTCATGATAAATTCAAGTTTTAAGCTCATAGAAACAAGTCTTAAACTATGATAAAAATGTCTTAAACGAATACGAAAGATACATAATTTGATAATATAAACTGGTGAATAATATGCATAAACTAATAAAGAAAATGCATAAACTAGTAAGTGTATCTGTGTATAGCTTAAGTTGATACAAAAAAAAGCATACGCGCTGATATAGAAAAACAGAAGTTGATAAACAATATAAACAGATTAATATAGTACTTAAACTAATATAAACATGCCTTCAACTGATATTAAAATTTCACAAGATGAAACCCTTCTTAGTCATTAAGATGACTGACAACCAAAATACATATAGGACTGAAAATAACATAAATGGTCTTTTGAAAAAAACATTTCGCAATCTAACATCCAACCATAAATTAAGAGGCTAACACTGGTATTTTCACAACTAATCTCAATAACTTGTGCAATAGCTATAACAAGTGACAGTACGTATTAGCTATAACGAAAACTCTTTGATTTTGATGAACAACTACGTAAACTTATATAGTTATATCCAAAGAAGTAGAAATAAATTAGGGGCGAGCATGACGAGCGACGGCAAGCACCAGCATCCATGCGATGGACACCTACTTGGTCATGCCCGTGATATATCATAATTGAAAGCGTTGAGTATGGTTTTGGTGGATGATCTGATAAACCTGCCAAAGGAAATCATAATTGAGAAGATATGTGTTAGGTTAGCATTTAA
Source organism: Beta corolliflora (assembly GCA_947648045.1). Classification (NCBI taxonomy): domain Eukaryota; kingdom Viridiplantae; phylum Streptophyta; class Magnoliopsida; order Caryophyllales; family Amaranthaceae; genus Beta; species Beta corolliflora. Next base: position 64,533 of record CANSZD010003415.1, on the reverse strand, counting down.
GAACAAAATTATGGAACACCACTAAAACAAGTTGGAGGAAGATAACAAAAAAATATATTGTCACTAGTGCATAATTTGCCTAAAGTATCACCCCAAAAGTGTTACTTAAAGGCCTGAAAGTGTTGCTTTAGGCAATAGGTAACACTTTTATAAGTGAAACATCTGCCCGTGCTACTTATTCTCTAAGGTAACACTTTCCGAAGCTAATGTTTCACTTTCTCAAGTGTTACTTAAAATTCTCTAATGTAACACTTTTTTTATACTAAAGTAGCATTTTTATAGTGTTACTTATAATTTTTTAGGTAACACTTTTTCATCTATAGTAGCATTTTCTATGTCATCTCTTGAATTATAGGAACACTTTATCAAATATTATGTATCGTTATAAATCAACATATGTAACACTTGTTAGCTAGCTTTATAGTAACACTTCTATTTCACTTGTCGTATAGTAACATTTTTAAATTTGTCAGCAAACATACAATGATAATAATACTAAAACTTATAAACGTAATAACGAAGAGGAAATAGGATGATATTATAGATATAAATGAGTACAAATATTCGACGGTTATTGTAAAGAATGAGCCAGAGTGTAGTATTCATCAATTGAAAATATACTATTGCGTTCAAATATATATAGTTCATATGAAAATTCGGTAATGATAAACTCCCAAAATAAACCTAAATCAATCTTATGGTCATTTCTTTCTTTCGTCTTCAATTCCATCACTCTATCCATGCATGCATGTTTCTCGAAGCATCATGCCTACTTGGAACCCTAATCCATTATCTTCATCGTCCTGCAATATTAACAAAAAAAGTAAAAATCTTCAAAAGTCTTATATGATAAGAGGACTAGTGATGATATACTTGTTTTAAAAAGAAAAACAAGTATTATATATTATCAATCTCCATTACTTCATAATATGCTTTATCTCCATCAACCTGCCTGCATATAAACTTCTTCTATCTTATCCTACACTAGAAATAATGAAAGCAATATAAATATCTACCAAATTAAGGTTGCGATGGAAAACGTAGCCTAACTAAATGTAAAGGCAACCAAACTTACAACATTGTATTCAATAGGCTCGTAAGCTATTTTGTATATTTTGTCAACTTTGCTCTTTCGAAACTCTTTGTACAAATGTGCTTGAAATGGTCATTTCTTCTCAATATCTTGTTGATGCTAGCATGGAAACATAAAAGAATTCGGGATACATAAAAGTTACATGATCGTACCAAGGGATGATAAGGAAAAATAAAAACAAAGAGATTATTATTCATCGTAATTAACTTACCAATTCATGTTCTTTCCTTGCAAAGCTCATAGGACCCAAAGTGTGCCAATCTTTTTACTTGGTACCGCTTAGGCTTATCTTCTTGATTTCTTCCTGTGTGCTAAGAATAAAATAAACACCTCTTAGAAAGTTCCTTTCAAAAGGGTACTATGTGACATCATGAGCATGCGCTAAAGTTGTTGGAGCATAGAGTTGAAAGCACCAAACACTATTAGGACCAGCTAACATGAGACTAAAGCAAAAAAAAAAATCAAACCAGAAAGGTCGATAGACTAACAAATGCAACTAACCGGCATGTAAGTAGTTCAATGGTTCCACTCTGCTATAAACACAAGTACCCATGAAATTTTCAGTACCAAGATAGTGCACACCATGTAAATTTTAGTCACTTAATTTTCTGCAGGTTTTGCAAAATTAAAAGATCTAAAACAAATCAAAGTTCTAATACAGTCAAAATGTCGATTAATTTTCTGCAGATTTTGTGAGACCTTGACGTCACTGATTTCTAGGATATAATTCAGAGAAAATGCAATGAAATTATGAGGAAAGGAAAGAATATGAAGTTTCAACAGAATATAAACTATTATAAATTATGAGGAAAGGAAAGAATCTGAAGCATTTCTTCGCATTTCTCTACCATAAAAGTGTCTCTAATCTAAAGCCTTCATCAGCCTTTCCATCATTTTGGATCGACGAACAAAAGTCCGCCAAATAGAAGGAACTAGCTTAATGCATAAACCACTAACACTTTCTAACAATCACTAATTGACTCGATAATTTCTTAGGGAACGAAACTAGTAACTCTAATTGACCGATAATTTCTTAAGGAACGAAAACCACCGGAATAACAAGTGTCATTAAATAGGCGTTTAAGAGATCAATTTGGTCAAGCAACGAGTGAACTACCTCAAAATCATCTAACCGCTTTAAGTTTTAACTAACCCAAAAGGTATTCCCAATTCAAAGATGCATAAAAATTACTACTAGCACACAAGTTTTGGGTAATTATCTTCCTACTACTGTTTATGTGATATAAGGAAAACTCAATTATGTGCTACTATATCTAATTCTAATTCTCTGCGGGAAGCTAGAATGATTCATATGATTTAAAATATCGTAACCAAGGTGTTCCAAGTGACCCAAAACAGCTTTCAACCTTCCCTTATCCTATATTGGACATTGGAGTTTGGCTTAAGTGAACTCAAAAATCAAATGCAACAAAATAATAATTCACATTATAAATCCCACAAGTTCGTAGATCATTCATAAGTCCGTTCTATAAATCAACAACTAAATTTAGATGAAAACGAAGCAAGAAAATTTAGGCAAAGAAAATAAAAAACTAACCAAGCAATTGAAATTTAGGCAACAAAGAAAATAAAAAAACTAACCAAACAATGCCGACATAAAGGGTCGCGACAGCAGCAGCTATGGCGACGGCGACAACAGCGGAACCAATCGGCACCGACAAGAGAAGGGGAGCAGAGCGGGCAAAGAATGCGACTGAGAACACGAACATAGGAGAGAGAAAAGCGGGGAAACATCAACAACAAGCAACGGCGGCACAAGGTTCACGGCGGCAAAGATCACGGGAATAACGGCGGCAGCATCACCGCAATCAAAAGGCGGTGGCGGCGCCTGACATGGGGAGGAGAGCGTGAGATGCGAGGAGAGAGAGAGGAAGGAGGATTGAGGTTTTCGGGTGAGAGATAGAAGGCATGAGGGTGGGGGTTTTGGCCTTTGGGTGATAAATGACGAGGAGGTTCTAAATGAAGATGGGTTTATGGATTTAAAACAAAACCGAAAAAATGGGCTAAAGGCAAGGAGGAAATCGAACTTCATTTTCGTATTTGACTAAATACCACTCAATAACTAAAACCCAAAACAACTTAAAAATAATAATATAATAACAACTTTATAAAATTGAATAAATAAATATATTACAAACACGTCAAATATTAATACATGTTCCAATCCAAATAATATAAGAAAATGCGACACATAATTAACTTAATAAATATAATTAGCATTTAACAAACGCTCTTAAAAAATAGGACTATTACGTGTTACCTAAAGGTGTTACCTATCTAAAAGTGTTACATCAAAATGTTACTCAATTGAAAAAGTGTTACTTTAAAATGTTACTTATAAAAATGTGTTACATTAAGTGTTACATATTGATTAAGTGTTACCAAGGTGCTACATATATATTCGACAATCTTGAATTTTGAAAAGTGTTACTTCATACATGTTACCTTAGACCAACTTTGTACTAGTGTGTCCATCCCTCAAATCCCCATTTCCTGACTTTTCATTTACTTCACACAGATCAAATATAGATCATCAAGAACAAGTTGCTCATGAGTTGTACTTTTATGTAGCCTATAAATAAGTGCCCTCTTACCCATAATCATCATATATATTCATCAATTACACACCCATCTCAAGAACTTGTCTATTAACCTAACAAAATGGTATGCACCACCAAATCGGCCTTTCTTTGTATTGCACTAATTGTCATGTTCCCGGCGACCACCGCACCAAAATCCAATGCCCTAGCCATTAACGGCATAAACGTGCTTGGGATAGCCGTACTCGAACAGCGGCCGCTTCATCCAAAGTGTGACCGGCACGTGCCCCACCCGCGCGCCAATCCCCAATCTTAGAGTGGCGCTTAGACTCGCGGAAACGATATTGCCTCCGCCACTACCGCTCCTAATGGCTCCTTCGGGATCGGTGTGAGTAAGGCTAACATCTTAACCGGCCTTAACGACATCGACAGTCCGAGGGTCGTCGTTTCTCTTCCCATCGCCGGCCGCCCTCTTTGGGCTTCGGTTTCATTGGGGCATCTTGAAGGCACCCCCGTCCTTGAAGCCGGGGACAATATCGTTCTTGGCGTTGCTAATCTTGTAGTACCATGGTTGGCTCTTGTTGGTGGTATTTAATGTATGTAATAAGCCGTAAATCTTACCATGGAGTACCTAATAAGTGTTTGATGGATTTCGTTTCTTTATATGTTCGATAATATCTTTATATGTTCGATAATAACGGTCTTTAGTAAGATCCAAGGATAGAGTTTCCGTGTAATCCAACTTATGAGCAAGCGTACTGCTTATGACTGATACAAATATACAATGATATTAGTACGAAGATTATTATGTATACCCACGGATCTCTTATTAATAGTGTCTTTAAATGAATCGAGAGGAAATTTGGTGAGCCAAGTAAAAATGATATTTACTATTTCAAGTATTTCACGAGTAAAGAATAAATCCCAATAAACAAGGATATACTTATACTTCCTCCGTTCCAAAATAAGTGAAACACTTGTCTCAAAAAGCTCTCACATAAATGAGATAAGTGTTTCACTTATTTTGGAACGGAGGAAGTATAATTTTAAGCACTTAATTGATGAGCTGCAATGTAGCTTTGAAATCAATTTTCCCGCAAGTACTGCCCCAGCCTGGCAGCCCCTCACCCTCGCCGTCTCTCTCTTTCTCTCCCATAAAACCTTAGTATTTTTTCAGCCAGTTCGGGGATGCCACCAGTCTTTTCGATGGTGATAAACCCCAATTCTTACTTTTATGCACTTATTTTTTCTAATTGTCGTCAATAATAATCCTCTTTTCTCTCTCTGTTGAAGAGGTTTTTTTCCAAATTATTGGGTTATTTGTCTCCTCTAATTAAATTGACTTTAGAAATTGATTTATTAGTTTCCCATTGTGGGAGTTTAAAGTTTGGTTTTACAATTTGTTGCAAAATGCAGTTTATTGATGATTTGCTATACAATTTGCTATCAGTATTGATTGGGAATCTGTATGCTATCTACACGATACAAAAAGCTGTATACTCTCAAAATTATTTCAGAATGATAGACGTTCTCATAGAAGGCTGCATAATTTAGTGTACAAACAGGCGATTTGCTATATCGTCATATCTGGTTCATTATTATCATAGTTATATCGTACAAGAACTTCGTTTGATCAAGTTATGTTGTGTTTCTTTTTTCTTTAATATCGATTATAGATGCCGTAAGACTTTCAATTAATGAAATTTCTCTTTTCCATTAAAAAAAACAGTCTGATAGAAACATGACAAAAGAAGAATATGATTAGACATTTGAATTTACTTTTCAGATCCATTATTCTCATATTTATTGAAACATTACTTCTATTTTAGCCATGGATCCACTATATATCGACATTGATTTCACTTTACAATTATACCCGCACATTTTTCTTTGAAATTGATGAAACAATATAAAATAATAAGCACCCCACGAACCGCTCACCCCAAATTTAAGGACACACACAATTTACGTATTATATAATATATTTATTATATTCTTAAAAATCAACTTTCATTATAAATTAATAAAACTTATGTCATACTTTATCTGCCTCCTAAAAGTTTATGCACAAGAGTTATTTTAATTAATATGGAATGGAGGTAGTAATATTTCAATTATCAATTAGTATTTCATACGGTTTTAATGAACTAAACATATATTTACTGATATGTACTTCTTTATATTGATCTTAATATTGTTTTTACTCAACTGAATTGTTATACTAGTTTTTTTTTATTGTTTTCTCTTATGTAGTTTACTCGTTATTAATAAATCGAACTAATTCTCATCAAAATTATTGAATTGATAAAAATCCCATATTTGATTCATTGTTTGCTTCACGTGATTTATTCAATATTAAGAGTCTAGCTAGTAAATTAACCCAAAATCTTGAAGGAGATGGATGCAGAATAAACTATTGTAAAAATGGGGTTAATTGTTTATCCAAAATAGTAAACTCATCCCTTTAAAGTAGAAAATTACCCGTCAGAAAACGGTAAATCTTTCCGTAAATGAGTAGTTTTCACTTAAATAAAAGTGACCCGACTTGACTTAGACAGTGAACCATTATGTAAAAGTGATGTGGTTCCATAATAAGTTATTTATGCAGCCGATGCACATAATAATAATTGTTAAATCGATGAGAATGTCACGGATATCTAATATACGCTTTGTACTAGTATTGCTGAAGTCACATTAACGGATCATACAAAGAACAACATGTCAACAACAAAGTTACAGTTCACTAAAACACCACTTTTATTTTTGCATAATTTCATGAGAACAGAACTCCCACAAATTATTATGTCCCCCTCTCCCTGGTGTCATACATGATCACCATGGTAAAAGAGATTATTGAAAGCATACATAAAGAGAAGTACCAATTTATCAATTGGTAGCTTTGATAAATAGTAATGATAATTAACTTAGCTTGTTAATTCGATCATTTGATTAAACAGAAGCAGTCACTAAGGGACCGAGCCCAAGAGAAAGACGACCACCAACAATACTACGAATGATGTCCCTGAATGCCGGAATGATGGGAGCGCCTTGGAGTTGGCCGGAAGCCGTAGCAGAAATAGGGCAGCTGGTATTGAGAACGGAAGCATTGACCCTGATGTCAGAGAGAGTGGTTATGCTATTTATGATGTTGGTCAAATTATTAATGTTGATACTGAAGGAGCCATTAGCGGTGGTAGTGGCAGAAGCAAGTACATTGCCGTTTAGTGTAGCGTCCAACGTAAGATTAGATATGGGAGGACAGTTCCCGGTGAGGCAGACGCCGGTGACTGTGGGTGAACAGCGAGCTGTTCCAACTACGGCCAGCGCATTCACATTTTGGCCTAAGATGGTAAGCGCATTGGTTTTTGGTGAATAGGTCACTAGGAGTATGACCATACAAAAAAATGCTGTTTTTGTGGTGCCTGCCATTTTTTGAAAATTTTGAGATGGGTTTATTTGCAATTGTTTATTTGTTAATTAAATGATGACTTTGATTTGTTTTTTCAAGGTTGAAATGGCTGTTATTTATAGCCCGATTCCATGGCTTATTCACTACAACATTTAAGATAAAAAAGGCGACTAATAACGTGTATGGATGTAACACTTGCTGTGATACTCTACCTTACGCCATTGATGCAGTAATGAAAGATATGGAAATTGGGGTTCGATCTTAACAATGAGCATTTAGTGTTTTCTTGCTGCAACTTGCTCCATTAGTAGTCTTCCATAATTAATGCTGCTCAAAACTTTTTCCTATGTTTTAAGTTACTTGCAACACTTTGCCTTTCATGAATTATGCTTCAAAATTCTAAGTACGTTTGTGTGTATTTGGTTTGTGATATGTTTTTTTTTTTTTACATCAGTTAGTTAGCAGAATGTTTTCAAATAGTATTATAACATTAGTTATGCAAGTATTGTGGGTAGTGTAGTGTGTTAGAATTGAGTCTAGTGGTAGAATTCGTACGCCATTACTCCACTTTCTCTGTAGTTAGTTGCTTAATTTTATGAGTTCCTAGTTACTTTTTTTTTTTTGAGGGCCGGGAAGTTCCCAGTTACTATGTAGTGTAATTAATATGCCGTTTAATGCTTTCAGTATACTCTGCAGCAAAGTCAGTACTTTCCTAGTTTCCTTTGCATACTTTTCTTACTAGTTGTATAGGCACACGATGCGTGTGAAAGTAAAAATATTACTAATTAAATTGTGTTACATCTAATTAATAACCTCAAATAACATGCAAGAAAATTGGTCCAAAAGTTCCTCAAAACAAAAATTTGACATAATCTATAGTTTATTCTCTATTGCTACTTTGGAGACTCAAGATTGTGACATTGATCAAGATTTCATATTCATCTTCAATTCAAGTATTGCGTATCAAGTTTTATTCTCTTCTCTTCTCTTTATTATATTTTAATTATGTTTTCTATTAAGCTTGCTGATTTTATTGCGATGATTAGTGAGTAGTCTTTTTTATCTAGGATTGAGTTGAGCCCTACACTAGTACAGAATTAACGATATGCGTCGGACCTGGGACCACCATTTGCGTCGGACATCGATCCGACGGCACAGGTCTCAACGCAAATGAGAGAGAGAAGATCTACATCGGACTAGGACATGACGCAGTTGATGAGCTATTTGCGTTGGACTGTGCTCAACGTGCAACGCACATGACGTCTCGCCCCCGCATACAATAGGTTTTTGCGTCTCCATCTGCGTCGCATGCTGAGCAATGTGCGATGCAGATGATATACCATTTACGTCGCACATTGCTCCGCATGCGACGCAGATGAGAGACGCCCCCCAGCAGCCCAGGCAATTCATGGGATCTACGTCGGATTGTGTTCAAAATATGACGCAAATCAGCCATATTTTATTTTAAAAAGGCAATCTGCGTCGGATTGTGTCCTACATCCGACGCAAATTGGTCATTTTTTATTAAAAAAAATAAAGTCATTTCTCGTCATATTAACACAAATGAAAAGCAGATTTGCGTACCAAATTTAAGATAACAAGCCATCAAAATGGAACAATAATACTAGACATAAAGAGAACCAACAAAAATAAATCAACTATCTTTTTTTATACCACCACAGAATAAACTAACAAATCAAATGGAGAAAAAATTCCACTAAGTTCCCAGATCTAAAAAATAAAATATACAACAATTTTTTTAGATACAGTAGGAGAAAAAAAAAATCTACAATTATCAAAAAGTAATGGAAACAGATTGAAATTCAGCAAATCGCCATATTCTTCAACCTTGATACTTGTGACGGGGACCTTGAGAAAACCTTCCTCCAAGTTTTCTCTCGGTGCATGATAGCTTATCGTGCACCGTCGCCATGGCAAGGAAAAATGGTGGAAAAGCTCAAGGTAGTGATTCAGGGAAACAAAAGGAGAAAATGCGAGGTCCTTCTTCGGATTCTCAGGCATTGCGTACTCGATCTATGGATGAAATCACGGGGATTGAATCGTTGGATTTTGGGTTAGGAATTGGAGACCCTCTTACTCCTAATTCTTCAATCCAAGAGTTACAGAAGCACTCTGAAATTCGGCATACTTTTAATGAATGGCTCCAATCCATTCATGATAGTGCCATTAATCGATCAATTGCTGCACCAGGCAATGGAACAGTAACTTCTCCAGGTAATTGTTCGATTCCTATTTTGCAGCAGAATTTTGAAGTTAATACTGAAATGGAGATTGAACATGTTAATGAACCCATAATCATACCTGTAACACCCCCGCCAACCCGAACCCTTTTTCATTTAATAAAACTCGAGATGGGGGAAAATCCACGAGGGTTCGACTCAACGGGCGTGCTACCGCCGCACTTATCTCCTTGGAAATAAATGCAAGGCTAGTTAAAGCATACTAAATTCAAATAAATTAATCCTTACAACCAAGTATATTGGTCATTAAATATTACTAATTACTAAAGTGTTTCAGAGTTCCAGTGGAAGCTAAATCATAAGCTAAGTGGATGACAACTCTAAATGATCTCCCTTTGTTCCCCCGTCGATCACCCACCTGCACAAATACATTGAAAAGAAACAAGAGAGACAAGCTCCCAAAAATCAGAAAAACTGAGTAATTCCAACTCCATCCCGTAAAATACTTAAGTTGAAAATACTTTGTAAAATAGTAGGTTAATAGGGTTGAAATGCATAGCACACATACACGTATATATACAATGAATAATCACATAATTAATTCAATTATTTAAGGAGAGGAAAGAGAACGCTAGTAAGCCGGGGTCAATCCCCTGTAACCACTTACATCAACATTGTAGGCCGGGGTCAATCCCCTGTAACCACCTACGGATAACATAATGGCCATAATAACAGAGTCCCTAGTGTGTACACCCCTTCTACTTGGATCACAACAAGATAGAAGGAAGACAAGTAACGTAAAATCAAGCATAGTAACCGAGAGAACTTGTAGGTGGCCGCCGAACCTCCCATACAAAGGCAACCTCGTTCATCATTTCCCTCCGATATTCCACTTTAAGTGATTAATCGTTTTTAATTCAAGTCATCACACAACACATGTATACATATGCGTCATTTCATTTAGTCAAGAGTGAATACTTTTATTCCAAATACAGAATTCAATTCGTACATGGCTTAATCCGAGAGCCCATTCGTATTCATTAGCATAACCGTCACTTGGTTACATTGATTAACTCATAATCATCCAATTATCACATGTTCTTGATAATTTCCAACTTTCACTCATAACTTCAATATAATAACGATAACAATAATCTTAGTAATAATAATACTATAAATGGTAAGAATAGCGATGATAATAATAATAATAATAATAATAATAATAATAATAATAATAATAATAATAATAATAATAATAATAATAATAATAATAATAATAATAATAATAATAATAATAATAATAATAATAAATGACATTAAACGATGTTGATAACAAGAATAAAAGATTAGTGATTAGGTTGCTATTATTGACGGTGTTAATAACGTTATAATAATAATCATCATTGTCATATCGTCCGTTATACAAGTCATTTCATTTGTCACACTAATTCATCGTACATAATCCATAACTATAAACCATATTCATAATCCATATTCTAATTCACATAGTCACATAATGAATTCGTTTTATTCTATCGGGATCTACGTTTAGATGGACATCGGAGATTACCTCGTGACGTGTGCCCAAAAGTTAAGTTCACGAACGGATTAGCACTCTTGATATTCCTCGTCTACTCAATCGGAGTCTACAATAGACGTTAATGAGATCTAAGTTAGTTACCTAAATAACCCCTTTTTATATATAAAATAAACAATTTAAATAATTCAAATAACTTAAAGAAATCTTAATGATTTTAAGAGAGTTTATAAATCAAAGTTTATGATTTTCAAATTATATATGAAATCATTTTAAGTACTTAGAGATTACTTCAAATTAATTTTCATTAACTTAAACAACTATTTTAAACATAAAAACTAACTTTATTATACTTGTTACTTTGTTTTAGAAAATTAAGAAATATTTTCAAGTTATAAAAGGCTAAACTAATCAAAAATATACCAACTTAATAAAGTAAGTCAATTTAGGAAAGTCAATTATTTTGTTTAAAAAAACTAATAAAATAAATAAAAGGGAGAAAGGTGAGTATTGATTCAAAGAATCAGTTTCATAGACCAAAAAAAAGAAGGGAGGAAGACAGGGGAGGGCGAATTAGGGGAGAAGAAGAGGGAGGCTGGCGGTTTCGAGGTGGCGCACGGCAGGGCTCAGGTGGGGACGGTGGTCGAGGCAGTGGTTTAGGTGGGCGCGGGTTGTCGGCAAGGAGCAGCAGAGGCGCCGCGAAGCAGGGAGGTGAGGGTGACGCGAAGGGGGAGGGTGTTTGGCTGGCGGTGGTGTGCAGGTGGTTCGAGTGGTTTGCCAAGGTGGTCGAGGTACTTTTCCGGTGGTTAAGCGTGACAGGGAGGATTTTAATGGTGGTTTGAAATTTTATTTTTAATTTTATTTTCCAAAACGAAAATCAGAAATTAAGGGAGAAGAGAAAAGAGGAAATTGAAGCAAACCTTTGAAGTTTAAATTTGTTTGCTTGGGCAATTGGGTGAATGTAGTTCAGTATTTATAGAGGGTTTTGGTCAGAATTTTGAGCTTTGGGGTCAAGCTCCATTAATGGTGGGTATGGTGAGGTATGGTGTTTAAGATTCATTTTTGACTAATTTAACTCCGAAAATCCGGGATTTGGATTGAGTTTCAAACTCTCCTGACAAGAACTGTTGATTTTGTGCAAAAATCTGACCTTTGGCTCTATTGATTATTGTGCGTGAGGAAGGAGGAAGATGGTGATCTGATGATCACGTTTCTTTCTTCTTTTTTTTTTTTTTGGCTTTCACTTTTTCTTTTTGGCTAAAATGACAGGCTATGGACTTGCCATTGGGCTACTAATATGGATGGACAATTGAATGAATAAGAATGCCCACAACTAAATAAACATTTCAATTACCATATTAAAATACTTTGAAATAATGAAAATGAATAATTAGTTTATTAAATAAAATACATTACAATTAAATCATTTAAATAAACTCGTTAAATAATTCAAAATTAAATGAAATCATTATTAAAATAGAATTATCAGAAAAATAAATTTAAGTGGAAATAATATCAAACCTTAACAAATAATAAGTACTGAAAATTCGGGGTATTACATCTACTCCTCCTTGAAAATAAAAGTTCGTCCTCGAACTTGAAAGTTAGATATTTAATATTAACGAAATAGTAGTTTTACACTTTGTTAGTATCACAATACCTGAGAATGATAATTTGGTTAATCAATTGAATGAACCTGTGCACATTGAGTTAGAAGATATTCAGGAGGAAGTTGATTATTGGAGTTCATCGTTGATTTGTTACGTTGTGGGTGCAAATCCACCAATCCATGTTATGGAGGGGTTTTTGCATCGAATCTGGAGGAAATATAAGATAGATAAGGTGGCATTGGTGAAGAAAGGTATATTTCTAGTAAGATTTCCAGCAATGGATACTAGGGATGAAGTTTTAGCAGGTCATTTTTTCTTTGACAACATGCCCTTAATCATGAAACCATGGACACCTGAAGTTGATTTTGAGAAAGAGGATCTTAAAACTGTGCCTATATGGGTTCAGTGGAAGTTGAATTTGAAATACTGGGGTGAAAAATCATTACACAATTAGATTGTGTCACAACTTGGAGATCCCATAAAACGAGATGATGCAACAAGGAAGAGAGAAAAATTACAATATGCAAGAGTTTTAGTGGAGATGCAGATTGATAAAAATTTCCCTGAAACTATACAATTTTGGAATGAACATGGAGATTTGGCTGAAGTGCATCTGGTGTTTGAATGGCAGCCTACATTATGCCAACACTATAAAGGTGTTGGCCATGGGACTAAGGACTGTAGACTGAAGCAGAGGAAAATATGGGTTCCAAAGAAAGTGCAGCCACAAAGTACTGCAATACCTGCTAGGGTTGAGCATGCTGAATCACCCATGGAAGTTCCTAAGGTTGTAGGTGGTCCAGGACCAAGTGCTCAACAGACTGAAGAGAAGGAACTTAACCCTGATGGTTTTCAAAAAGCATTAAAACCTATCAGGGTTAGAACATCTTTGGTTAAAACTACTAACACTCAAAATACTTTCAATATTTTGAATGTAGTAGAGGTGCAAGATGTAAATGGAAAAAGTGGAGAAAGTGGAATGAAAGTACAACAAGGAGGGGGAGATCCTCCTTTACAAGATGGATAAGCTGTTATGTTGGAATGTAAGAGGCATCAATACACATAAGAAGCAGATTGATTTTAAGCACTATGTCCATAAGATTGATGCTGGTATTGTTGCTCTCTTAGAGACTAAGGTTAAGGCACATAATCTTGGCTTAGTATATCAGAGAATGTTCAATGGGTGGTGTTTTACATCCAATAGCAGTTTTCATGAGAATGGGACAATAATTTTAGCTTGGAAAGCTACTAGTTTTAATGTAACAATTGTAAAAAGGTTCAAGTCAATTTTTACATTGTTATCTAGAACCTACTGGGGGCACACAAGGTTTCTTTTGCACTTTTATATATGCCTTTAATGATAGAGGACAGAGAAGAGAGTTATGGCAGGAGTTAATGTAGTTTCAGATATCTGATCCATGGATATTGTGTGGTGATTTTAACTGTGTTATGAACACAGATGAAAGAATAGGAGTTGCAGTAAGGGAAGTAGAAGTCAGGGACATTAGAGAATGTATGGTGGACAGTGGAATGCAAGATGTGAAATGCACATGGAATTTCTTTACCTGGAATAATAAGCATCAAGGGGTTCATAGAGTGTTTTCAAAGCTAGATAGGGTTCTAGCTAATCAGAAATGGCTAGATACATTTCCTGCCGCATAAGTCTCATTTCAAGCAGAAGGGGAATTTGATCATTCACCTGCTGTTTTAGCTGTGTACAAGGAAGATAATACAGGGAGAAAATCATTCAAATATTTCACAATGTGGAGATCTTCTCCACAGTTTGAAGATACAGTAAGAAAAGCATGGGAACAGAATGTGCAAGGTACCAAGATGTATAAAGTGGTACAGAAACTTAAAGTTGTTAAGGTGGCTTTAAAAAAACTTAGTAAGCTTGGTTTTTCAGATATTCAGGCATCTGATTTACAAGCTTACCATAATATGCTTGAAGCTCAGCAAAGAATGCATAATCAACCAGATAATGAGCAATTAGCAGAAGTTGAATTGGAGGCAGTCAAGGAGTACCAAGTCAAACATAAGGCTTATATGGAATTTCTGGCACAAAAAGCTAAAATGGCTTGGGTAAAAGATGGAGATGAGAATACTCATCTCTTTCATCAGAGTATAAAGGCAAGGAGGCTGCAGAACAAAGTCTATAGTATTCATGATGAACATGGTACATGGCATGATACACATGAAGCTGTTGCAAATGCTTTCCTAGCTTATTATGAGAAGTTGCTGGGTGAAGATAATGCAGAGAAGAAGTCAATGATGCAGCAAATAATTCAAGAGGGGCCTATAATCACAACTGAACACAGAAATATTCTTTGTGCTCCATACACTGCTGATGAGGTAAAACATGCTTTATTTTCAATTCTTGGAAATAAGGCACCTGGTACAGATGGTTTTGGCTCACATTTTTATAAAGATGCATGGAGTATTATCAATGATGATGTGATTGATGATGTTCTAGATGTGCTCAATAGTAGGAAAATTTTAAAGGAATTAAATAATACTGTTATTACTTTAATTCCTAAAACAAAATGCCCTACTAATGTAACTGAATTTAGGCCTATATCATGTTGTAATACACTATATAAATGTGTAACAAAAGTGTTATGTGCAAGGCTTAGACAGGTACTCCCTTATTTATTTATGGAAAATCAAGAAGGCTTTGTACATGGGAGGTATATTGCTCATAACATCATGATCATACAGGATATGGTGAAGCAATATGGGAGGAAACATGTAAAGCCTAGTTGTCTTCTTAAGATTGATTTACAGAAGGCTTATGACACAGTTAGTTGGGAATTTTTGAAAGAAATAATGCAGTATTTAGATTTCCCTCAGACATTTATTGAATTAGTCATGTAATGTGTTACAACACCAATGTTTTCTCTCATGATTAATGGATCAATGAAGGGCTTTTTCAAGTCTTCAAGAGGATTGAGGCAAGGTGACCCCATGTCACCACTACTGTTTGTGATATGCATGGAATACTTATCAAGGATTTTGATTAAGATGAGTGAATTACAGCCATTCAAATTCCACCCTAGATGCAAAGAGGTCAAGCTAACACATATGTGTTTTGCTGATGACTTGATACTATGCTGTAAAGGGGAATACACTTCTGTTTTCTGGATGTTGAGCGCTTTTAAACTCTTTTATGAGACTTTAGGATTGAAAGCTAATGTGCAAAAGTCAGCCATGTACACATGTGGTATGCCAGAATCATATGTCACAAGAATTGTTGCAGCTTCTGGTTTTTCACAGCAATCATTGCCATTCAGATATTTAGGTGTGCCTATTTGTGCTAAAAAGATTTCTGCAGCTCAGTGTGAAGCTCTAATTGACAAGATGACAGGGAGAATTAGAGTATGGAGTAGCAGGAATATGTCCTACACAACAAGGACTCTTTTAATTAATTTTGCTCTCATCAGTTTACATTCATATTGGTCACAAGTATCTGTGTTGCCAAGGAAAGTTCTCAATGAAATTAATAAAATCTGTAGAGCTTTTTTGTGGGGAGGACATGCTTATTGTAGTAAAGCTGGTGCTGTGGCCTGGGAGAAACTGTGTGCTCATAAAAGTGCAGGTGGTTTAGGGTTCAGGAACATAGTTACTTGGAATATAGCAAGTTTGGGTAAGTACGTATGGGCTGTGTCAACCAAGCAGGATGGTGTTTGGTTGAAGTGGGTTCATTCTGTTTATCTCAAGGGGGATGATTGGTGGAGCTATAAGCCCAATGCAGGGGCTAGTTGGTACTGGAAGAGAATTTGTGGTGTGAAGGAGCAGTTGAAGCAAATCCTTACACAAGAGGAATTGATGCAGATGGATAAATACTCAGTTAAAACAATCTATGAGAAGCTATTAGGTGAAACTGAAAAAATGAACTGGAGTTCTATTGTTTGGAATAGGCTTAATGTACCAAAACATAGATTTATAATGTGGTTGTCTATGCAACAGAAGCTTCAAACTACATCAAGATTAGCAAGCTTTGGAGTAAGTGTTTCAGCTAATTGTTTAATCTGTGATGCAAACACAGAAGATCATGCACATCTTTTCTTCATATGTGTATTTAGTGCCAGTTGTCTAGCTCATATCAAAACATGGTTGAGTATACGAAATACTACCAATGATCTACAATAACTTTTGAGATGGGTGAAGAATAGTAGAAGATGTAAGTTTCAGAAGGAATTAATTCAAGCCAGTGTTACTGCACTAGTTTACTTTATATGGCAAGCTAGAAATAAAGTGTATTGGGAGGCTTGTGTGCCTAGTAATCAAAAAACATGTAAAGAAGTAAAAGGTATTGTTAGAGCTAGGATTTTAGCTGTAATGCCACATAAAATTTCTAGGAAAGATCTGCTCTGGTTCAATAGTCTTCATTGAAGTTTAGTTAGTACTGATGTGAGGTGTTTGAATTGTATGATTAGCCTGTTGGCTGGTGAACTAACTTTGAGCTGAAAGGGTCCAACCTAGTTGGTTCGCTTCCTCTTAGTTGGTTTTAGGTTGTAATTGTTTGCTCTAATTAATATAATTACTTGCTTAGCAAAAAAAAAAACCTTTATACTTGTGGAGTTTTGAAGTAAACACTAGATCTATAAAAAAATCAACTAATTAAAAAAATCACTAGCCTTGATGCTTCACTCGACTTCGCACAACGGTTTCGCGAGGAGATTTGGTGATATCGACTGGCCGGCGCTGGAGGTTTCGCATGAGATAACATGGATGAAATCAGGCGGCATTAAAACTGAGAATTCCATCAGTAGGCGAAACATCTCGATCTTGTTCCGGTGCTTCTTTTTTCTCAGAAATTTCAGAACCAATTCAACAAAAAAGTTGAACAACAACGAAAATGGCGTATGGTGAGAGAGACCAGGGGAACGGAAGGTTGAAAAAATGGAGAGAGAGAGAGAGAGGGAGTTTGAATGGAAGGTTCGCCCAGAGAAGAAGCAACGATGGAGGAGAGAGAAAGAGAGGGGTTTTGGAGAAGTCGAAGTGAGATTTGGGTGGGTTGTGAAGTGGAGTTCTGAAGAGAGTGAGAGAGAAAACGACTGGAGGAAGTGAGAGGATATGTTTGGAACCCTAAACTTGCACCTTAAATATGGGAAATCCATGGTTTGCGTCGTGTCTCGTGGCCCATGCGACGCAAATCATGGCCCAAAACTGATTTAATGTCATATGCGTCGCACACTTTGGAAGATCCGACGCACATTGTCGGATCCAAAAACTTTGGGCTTTCATCATCTGCGTCAGACATTCGTCAACATCCGACGCAAATGGCATTTGCATCGCACACTTGGACGCGTCCGACGCACATTATTAGATCCAAAAACCCTTCGGCTTTAATAATTTGCGTCGCATACTCCAAACCGTCCGACGCAAATCTTCTTTTTACTCATTTGCTGTGGTTATTTACGTCGGATCTTTGTTAACATGAGACGTAAATCATATGTTCCTGAACATTTGCGTCATTCTTTCTTTTGTTCGACGCAAATAGGGAGACGCAAATTATCATTTTTCTACTAGTGCTAGTATGGATTGCTCATATGAATTTTCTCTAATTCCCATGTTATTGAATTATATATATGTTTAGGGTTTGATAAGATTGTTCTTTTTGTCAAATTTGCATCTTGATTTAGCCCTAGTTTTATATTATCAACGAAAGTTGGAGTTAAGATTAGGAATATTTGTTTGATGTTGAATTGTTATTTTATTAATTGAGTTTATCAACGAAAGTTGGGTCGATCGGCCCACTAGAGGAAAAAAGTCCAAGGGCTGCGGTCAAAAGGGGCCCAAGGGCTGCGTTTTTTGACCGCAGCCATTGGACTAGCAGCCCTTGGCATTTAGGAAGGGCTGCGGTCTTTAACCGCAGCCCTTAGCGCGTTAAGGGCTGCGGTCAGGGAAAAAACCGCAGCCCTTGGTGGGTTAAGGGCTGCGGTTAAGGGCCAAAACCGCAGCCCTTGGTGAGTTGAGGGTTGCAGTTTTGGCCCTTAACCGCAGCCCTTTACTCACCAAGGGTTGCGGTTTTTACTAGGACCAATAAGTATCATTTTTCATTGAAAATTATGTTTTTTACACAAATATAGAAAAAATAATAACTGTCCAATCTATCCTTATAAGCTGAAGCCAATCTACTCTAGCCTGCAGCTGGAAACCTCAGAAGCCAGAGAGCACTGTTTGGAACGCGCTTAAGAATATTGCACCTGAAAAGAAAAGGATATATTTTATGTCACGTATTGTCAACTTTGCTTATCATGGACATCAGAAATGAAGTATTGTTACAGTAACATTGAAACAACAAGATCATGAAATGCAAATGGTTTCACAAGCTTCAACATATATTTCATAGCATACCAAGTGTCAAAAATGTCAGGATTTTTGTACAGCTGATTAAAGCATCCAAAGATGAATTTGTCCTCAGGTAGCCCATAACCTGACCGTTTAGGTTGCGAATTGGGATCCAATACATCACAATTTTTCTGAAAAATAATAGAATTGTTACAAAATGATGACAATCTCAAAAGTCCAATAAAGGAGCCTTTAAAGTAAAAGTCATAAAGCCAACTTGTTTGAAATCATTAACAAAGTAACAGTTGGGAACATGAACCAGCTTTTCGGCGTAAATGTGTGACAAATAACTCAGAGAAACAAACTGCAACAACAAAATTAGAGTTTACTATAAAACATAAGGATGTCCAAATCCAGCTGCAGATTGAAAGATAAATACTTCACTCTCGCACCTCATCTGTCACCAGATACTGTATGTAAGTAACATGTATGAGACTTGTACCGGAGCAGGTTGCATAGCAAATATTTCATTTCTTGCACCCTGCAGAATTAACGAACACATTATCAACCAAAATCCCCCAAGGTTCATCTACAGATAAATATGACAAACACTATTGCTATATTTGTGACTGCCAATCATCTAAAGGCTCACTTTTCAACTACACTTAGATTTACAAAAGAGCATATTCATATTTTACCATGTTCAGTGACTTTCCAATATAAACTGGGTACAAAAGCTCTACGTAAATTAAGGACTACGAAAAAGATAAAAATGATAAAATAGAAAAATATAAAATGAGACCCTAAGGCATATGTCGTAAAGGGACAACAGGATTTTGAAACCTAAAAAGCAATTACAAGAGGTAAAAGAACAATTTAGCTTTCCCCACACCAACAGAAGCATGAAACTCAACAAGCATCATACCTTCGTGTAGCCATTAAGGTTTACAAGGATCTGAATTTTATCTGCATTAATTAATTTAGCTATCGCATCAGATGACATGGAAGAAACATCAACAAAATGCTCAGCTTCTGTCTGAGTATGCAGCCTCCACTCTGAACAATAGCTTGGACTCAAGGCATAACAGAAGACCTACCGGCACAACAAATCACCAACACAATTTCAACCACGAAGGATAACTAACAGTAATTGATATAAGAAACAAACAGATAAAACCTCGTTAAAATTTAAAAAGTACACTGTATACCTCAACATTTTCTCTGTTGTGCATCCCAAACACCCAACCCATAAGATGTGATAAGGGATGGTTACCAAAATCATTGCTAACATATCTGTAACCCACATCGGAAGTGTCAGACAAGAAGTGGATCTAAAAACGGAAATGTGACATTGAAGAGATTTGACGTACCCAACCCTCAATCGCCTGCTCCCATCAACAGCCTTTACAGGCAACGGAGCAGGATAACTGAAGGGAGGAAGTGAACATCGAGAAGCAACCAGAGAACAATGCTCCGCATATTCACGACTGCAACAAAAGAGGAAATACGCGCATCAACAATAGAATTTGATGGGGAACTGCGCAAACGCATACTCCATCTCCATGAAAGAATTACTCCATCTCCATGGAAGAATTTTCAACTCTATGTCTGTTAAATTTAACAGAGAAAATTTCCAAGTCTATAGACATAGATGAATCCAGAACAAAGAGCTCCACTAGGATAAAATAATAGGGCAAGGCCTAGCAGATTGAGAAACCTGAATCTGCCGAATCAGTATGTGTTCCACTTCAATTAGCCTGCTCTCTCTCTCTCTCTTCCCAGCCACATACACACTACAAAATATAGAATAGGCATTCTTGTAGATAAGCATTCAAAACAACAGCTCACACAAAACATCCTTAAGGTACAGGCACAAGGCACAATACAAGGGGTGTATTGAACTGGAATTCCATAAAAGAAAATAAAAGAGAAGAGATGAAGATGAGAGAAGAAGTTGGTAAAAATTAAAACGGTTTTTTCACCATATACCCCTGACTAATTTTTTTTGCACCGTATACCCTTTCAACTTTCCAAATTCACCATATACCCCTCACGTTTCAAAAAATACATCAACATGCCCTTTTGACTAACGGTGTTAGACTTCCGTTAGTCATTAGGCCCTAATCCTCCCCTAACCCTAATTAACTAACCTAAATCAAACCCTAATTCTAACCCTAACCCTAATTTAATACACTAACTTGGGCCCTAACCCTAACCACTAACTTGGGCCCTAACCCTAACCACTAATTTGGGTCCTAACCCTAAACACCCCTTACCCCACCGCACCACCACCTTGTCACCACCACCCCATCACCACCACCACGTCACCACCACCACCCGTCCCCTTCCCCCGCCGACCCCCCTCCCCTTCACCCGTCACCACAACCACCCCTCCCCTTAACCCACTGACCCCCTCCCCCTTCCCCTTCACCCGTCACCACCACCACCCATCCCCTTAACCCTTCACCACCACCACCACCCCTCCCCTTAGCCCTTCACCACCACCACCCCCCCCCTTAACCCTTCACCACCACCACCCCTCCCCTTAACCCACCGACCCCCTCCCCCTCCCCTTCCCTCGTCACCACCACCACCCTCCCCTACCCCCGTCGACCCCCCTCCCCCTCCCCGCCCCTGCTGTGCGAACCCCTCCCCTCCCCTTCCCTCGCTGCTCGAACCCCCTCCTCTCCCCTTCCCCTGCTGCGCGAACCCCGCTCCCCACCCCTTCCCCGTCGCGAACCCCCCCCTCCCCACCACATCAACCCGGATGCGCGAAAATCGAACCCCCTCCCCGCCACAACAACCCGGATGCGCGAAAATCGAACCCCCCTCATGCGTTTTTGTTCTTCTCCCATGAGTTTACGGGGGAGGGGAAATTGAGTCGGGAGATGCGAGGGGGGGGGGGGGAGGGGCATGGGGAGTGGGGAGGGGGGCTTCGAGGGTGGGGGGGAGGGGTCATGGGGGAGTGGGGAGGGGGGCTTCGGGGGTGGTGGGGGGGGGTGGTGGAGGGGGTCACGGGGAGTGGGGAGGGGGGGCTTCCGGGGTGGGGGGAATGGTGGGGTAAGGGGTGGGGGAGTGGGTGGGGTAAGGGGTGGAGTATTAGATTAGGGATTAGGGCTAGGGTTTGGCATAGGTTTAGGTTAGTTAATTAGGGTTAGGGGAGGATTAGGGCCTAATGACTAACGGAAGTCTAACACCGTTAGTCAAAAGGGCATGTTGATGTATTTTTTGAAACGTGAGGGGTATATGGTGAATTTGGAAAGTTGAAAGGGTATACGGTGCAAAAAAAAATTAGTCAGGGGTATATGGTGAAAAAATCGAAATTAAAAAGACAACAGAAAATTGATAGTTACTTCCAAGCAATTCAAGTGGACCGGCACTCCCAAAACTAAGCTACAGAAAGCTAAACAAATAAACTCAGTTTTCTGGATGCTATTTTTTACATTTGATTTACCTCTGTCTCACTAATCTAACTTATCAGTTATCATCTGCCATTTTCCTAGTGCAACTCCTAACAACCCTTGTCTAGAGTTAGAGTATGACTATTTTGTTATATAAACATTATCGGATTCAGAAACAACCTCGTCTAACCTTGTCTAGAGTATGACTATTTTGTTATATAAACATTATCAGACATTTTTGTCTACCTTCACTCATTACACATGAACCTGCATATGATCAGTCCATATCATGTAAATCTCTTTAGTCAAATTAGTTCAAGCTCCGTGTTGTTATGGTTACAACTTACAATTATAACTAAGTTGTCCAACACATTCAACACCAGCTAGGGCTTGATTGCTTCAGACACTTTCCTCAGTTCTCTCCGTTTTTCTTATTAACCAAAACTCAATCAATCTTTCTTTATAAAAAAAACGAGGGTAGCCATGCAAGGAGAACTATTTAGCAGAGAAATACCAAGAGCAGGGAGGTCACCGGACTGAGAGATGGTGGCGAGGTTGCGAAGACCGTGCAGCAGTAAGCTCCAACATATTGATCACGAATCACAAAAGATAGTATTAAGTAAAGAGATGAAATTTCAAGGCAACCAAGACACAACCAACACCATATATAACACAAATACCTCAACGCGAGAAATTAACATTATAAAATCCAATTCCTCAACAAAATCATAATTCAAAGCGATAATTTAATTTAGATAGAACTTTACAAAATCAAATTGAACATATTTCGTCACCGATCACATTTAGAATTACACTGCCACAAGTCACTGCTCAGCAAAATCATATAATTAAGCATAATTCAAATTAGAAGTGTACATATTCATAATCCAAAAAACCACACAAATCACATACAAAATGCAAATTAAAGCGCACTAATTTACACTGTAAAACAAATATAACAAGCAGGAGAGAGAGACTAACGGGTGAAGAGAGAGTGGTTGTCTTCCGGCAGGATGGTGGAAGGATAAAACGACGCGGTTGAGAAGGAGAGAGCAGCGACAATAACGGAGAAACCACAGAAAAAGAGGAATTGAGACCTGGATCCCACCTCCCAGGGTTTTTGTTTTGCTAGCCTTTGGTCGTGTGGCGTTTCAGGGAGGTTTTTGAGGTCGCCGGCGAAGATGGATGAGAGGAGAGAGTTATGCGGTGAGAGGAGATGATGCGGCGAGAAGAGGAGAGATGGGAATTGGGAGGAGAGAGAGAAAATAGGGTTCAACGAAGGAGACGCGGGTTATTTCATTTTGGGCTGTTGTTTCATTTTCGGTCTCAAAGGAGTAACGCGCTTAGGCGAGTTATTTCATTTTTCGGCTGTTCAAGGGCTGCGGTTAGCCCAAAAACCGCAGCCCTTAATTTAAGGGATGCGATTTTTGAATTAACCGCAGCCCTTTTATCACTAATGGGCTGCGGTTGTTGGCTAACCGCAGCCCTTCACTATTAAGGGCTGCGTTTTGCAATAAACCGCAGCCCTTCACTATTAAGGGCTGCGTTTTGCAATAAATCGCAGCCCTTGCACCGCAGCCCTTGCATTTTTTTCCACTAGTCGTCTTGATTTAGATAATCTTGTCATTGATTTGAATTCTCCTATGAAAATAGGTGAGAACTATAATTGAGAATTATTTGACATGGGTTCTTAATGCTTCTAATTATGTGTGTAAGCCATGAAAATAGGAGACATACATGTTAGTTAGGCCTTCTGCTATCACGAAAGTGAGCTCTAGGTATTGAGGAATGACCGAGAATTTAGTTTCGGTTCGCAGCTGTTCCTTATACTGAGTCATAAGGGAATGTCAATCTCACCTAAACTATGATCAATTCATATAAGTGGTGATGCCAGCTTAATCTTAGTGTTTTATTTATTATATTCATCGAGTTTGTCATATTTTGTTATTAGTTTAGATATTCGTTACATAGATTTTCTTAATATTCGAATTGTGTAGCTATTTCATAATCTAAAATCAACTAGTGTTTAGTCATGCACCTCCCTAAGTTTGACACGTATGTGCTATAATTGTTAGGGTTATTTATTACTATAGTAAGGATTACTGATAATTGTTGGGATTTTACTTATTTCCCCTATTGGGGTTAATTACTTATCTTAGGGATTATTAATTAATATAATAAGGTTACTTATATTATTTTGAGGTTACTTCTAATTATTTGGGATTACTTACAATTATTAGGGGTTACTTGCATAAATTGAAGTGGTTATTAATGTCTTAATGTAGTTGGTTTGTCTTTTATGCGCGAGATCACATAGTTATTAACCTTGCAGCCAGTGGCGGATCCACTCTTGATCCCAAATGGTCACGTGACCAACCATTAATTTGGGGAAAAAAAAAATTCGAAAATTACAACACGTTTTCCTTCTCTCCTTGAATGAGTGACAAACGAACCCTAACTCATTCTCTCTCTCTCTCTCTCTCTCTCTCTCTCGATGAGTTGAGTCACGCCACATACCACGACGACACATCCTACAAGCCCATCGCCGGCAGCCACCGTCTCCGTCGCCTTCGCCTTCGCTGATAGAATCTTCGATGCCAGTATTCCAAACACCTTTGATGCATACCCGAGAGTTGAAATTGATATTGAATCTTTAGGGTTCAGAAACCCTTGAAGAGGAAGAGAATCTGAACTGAACCTCATCAAAATCTTTAAATCAATTATGAATCAATTCAGGTAGTGTTTGGATAGAAGGAATTAATTACAAATTCTACATTTCAAATTCTACATTATATTTCAAATACTCACATTTAATTCCAAATCACCTGTTTGGGAAAAATAAGAATTCTAAATATATCATTTCAAATATCTATATTTTTTTGAAAGAAAAAAAGAAAAGTGAAATTATATCCAAAATTATACATAATTAACCAGAAAAAAATCAATCTGAAAATTAGAGTTTTTGATCTTCTGACTTTAAGAACCAGATTACATGACTTAATTCTCAACTAAAAAAAAAGAGTGAAATAGTACTACTGATCACCTTCTTCTATCTTTAGCATCATACCTTTCATCTGCCATTTCCATTCACTCTCATCATTCTCACATTTATGTCTCTTCAAAAAAAAAAATTCAATAAAATTTGTTACTATGCTGCTACTATTCCAAGCTCACTTTAATGGTGGGTGCTACTCTTCCAAGCTCAAATTAATGGCAGGAATTGTTGTTCCTCTGTCATCTTTTTTTGAAGCTTCGTAGATGAAGAGGATAAATGGATTGAAGAGAGAGAATTTGAAGGTTTTGTGGGAGTTGTGATATTTGGAGATGGAGAAATTAAGGGAGCAGTAAACATGTGGTAGCTGGAATTTGAAATGCCATGTTTATAGTGGTGAATTCAGCCAAATTCTTCATTTGAAATGAAATGCTCTAAAATAGAGCATCAAGTATTATTTCAAGTCGTGTTTAATTAATGCATAATTATAGAGAATTCGATGGAAAGTCGAATAATTATCCGCTCCCAAAGCTTAATAACCTTGTAATGGTTGCTGGGCATTCTGTACATACAAGTAGTAACTGTGGGAAAGTTGATAGTGAAATTTCGTGATTTTTGGAGTCCTATCAGAAGCATCCCGGTCAAGCTGCTCTGTTTTTGTCCCATATAAAGGAGGGTATTGAAGTTGCAGCTAAGGACAGTTAGGCATTGCTGTTATTTAGTGGGGAGAGACTCGAAAAGACGCCGGTCCACGCAGTGAAGCCCAGAGTCCTTGGCTAGTTCTTGAATCAAAAGGGTGGTTTGGTGAGTTTTTCTTATTGCTTGTAGGGGTATAAATGAGACGAGACAACTCGCGAGCTACTCGAGATGGACTTGGTCAAAAATCGGTCAAAACTCGACTCGAGTGAGCTCGAATTGAACTCGAGCTTGACTCGAGATGTTGGTGAGTCGGGTTAAGCAACTCGACACTCGACTCGAGAACTCGTGAGAAGCTCGAATACCCAATTATCAATAGCAAAATACCTAAATTCAACATTTTTCTACCTTATTGTTGCTTTTAATATGAGACGCTTGCAAGCTACTCGAAATCTACTCGGTCAAAACTCGACTGGAGTGAGCTCGACTCAACTCAAACTCGACTCGAAATGCTAACGAGTCGAGTCGAGTCGAGCTAGGTCAAACTCGAACTCGACTCGCATCATTGACACCCCTAATTGCTTGTCTTTGCCTTTTCCTAATCTGGTATTAATTTGAAGGAACTTGCTATTTATGTATAATATGCTTCAGACGTTTCTCATAATTTTATTCTATAATTTGGAACTTATTGCTAAAATCATTCTTGTTGTTTTGATTGTGATTTACAAATCAAAGAAGAAGAAGTTGAGGAGAGAGAAAGCTGAAATCTGGTAAGTCCTTTTTGTATTACCCCTTTTTTTTATATTGTGGGTTTTGGTTTCAATTCAATGTTAGAAATAATCACTAATTGAGGGGTTTGATGAGATAAGGGTTGATTATTTTCCCTTAAAATGTTGTGATTTTATTGGATTTTTCATGTGCTCACCCCTACGCCGTACATTGTCTATAGTATCCCAGTACTAGCCACAAACAACAACCAAGAATTCACCAACAAAACAACAAAATATTGAAAAAGCCCAATTCAGGTAACCTAGTTTAAGTTGACTGTCAAATTTTCTTGTTAATTGCTTGTTGAGTAATTTATTGTGTGGTTTACTCATTTAGCTGGCTATTTAGTAAGTTTATCAAGTTTTAGTTGGATTAATTAGCTAGTAATATAACTAGTCTCTCGTCTCCACTCACCACTTTAATGTTCTGTATCAATTTGTGGTTTGTAAGAGTTATTGGGGAATAAAATTGAGGAAACTTGGGTTTAAAGAGCATGTTATGAAAATTAATTGAATGATTGATAATTATTTTTTATCAAAATATAATAACAAGCCCACAACCATTGTAATAGTTTCTAATTACTATTGACGAATGAACCGATTGTTGGTTGTATTGTGGTTGGTGAATGGTAGTGTGACCAACCATTCCCAAAAAGTTGATAACGTTGAGTTTGTATAATAGTTCATGATAATAGAAGGAAAAGGGAGTTAATCAGTCAAATTAGGGTGTTTGTTTTATTTTTTATTTTTAAAAGTTGATAAAGTTGAGATCGTGTGTTTGAAGGTATTTTTTGTAACTTTACGTGGATACCAGATCCTCTAGAGTTCGGTGGGGGGTTTGATTGGGGATTGGCCTTCCTGATATAAGGAGTCCATCCTACTATCCATGTACCTAGAAAAGAAAAAAAAATCTTAGGACAATATTAAGGAAAATATTATGAGGATATTTGGTAATGATACTGTGAAACTAATATATTGAACTATACCTTGAATTAATTATCTGGCGCTAGGATTAACCTAGCACGGGGGTATATCGAGTCTGTTTTAGTTTCGCGTTTAGGCCCGTCTGTTTAGGTTAATGGGGTACTATATAAACCCTATTATGAACATCTGCCTCCGTATTATGAAATCTGTACTGTCTCTTAAATCTAATAAAACTGTTTCTCTTGTGCCTGTGGAATTAGCTAACACATTGTTAGTTAACCACGTTAAATTCTTGTGTCGATTATTCATTATTATTATTTGTTTATTAATTGCATCTGTCACAACAAACTATATCGGATTGATAGAGTATAAAACTAATCACGGGGCTTCAACCATCAGTTTAAGATTTTGGTTAAGTTGGTCCTCTGATATGGTATTAGAGCCAGCATGGCATAAAGGTTATGGGTTCAAATCTCATTCAGCCTTCCTTTCTAAGTGGAATATTTAGCATTAGGTATGAGGAAAGCGTGTGCTGCATCCACACTTCAAGCCCAAAGGGCTCTTACGTGAGGGACGTGATAAAGTATAAAACTATTCCTGGTATTAATTAAGCA
Source organism: Beta corolliflora (assembly GCA_947648045.1). Taxonomy (NCBI): domain Eukaryota; kingdom Viridiplantae; phylum Streptophyta; class Magnoliopsida; order Caryophyllales; family Amaranthaceae; genus Beta; species Beta corolliflora. The sequence continues at coordinate 36,494 of CANSZD010003415.1, read as the reverse complement.
TCAGCTTAAACTTTTGGTTGAATTGCTCCTCGGGAACCAATTTCCTGCATTGGAAGGAGAAGATGACATTCCTACCAACTCCTCTGAAGATTTTCTATGCTCACTCATCTGATTGAAAAGCTCTCTCTTGGATAGCTATGAACAAGGAGTAAGGAATAATGGCGAAGGTCAATAATTCCTTTATCAGTTATACTGGTTCGCCTTAAAGCAAAGGAAAGGAATAAGTATTCCTGGTTCTTACGTTACTTGATTGATATATTAGCTTCATTAAATTTTCCACTTTCGGCATTTGTTTTCTAAAGAGCTAGCAGAGCACTAAAGTCAAAACAAGCATGTAATGCTAGCTAGCTTGCTAGTTACAAACTACTGTATAGTAGCTTGCAACATTGGATATATATATATGACAAGTGACGGTGATTGCAACATATATGATTTCGATAAATACAGCAGAGCTTCGATAGAGAAAAAGAAAAAAAGGATGTGGCTATTATTTCTTTTTGTTTTTCATGATTGGAATATTTCCTTTCCTATAATACTGCCTCCATTTTTTTTTATATATTGAAATATATATTTTCCTCATACTCCAATGCAAATTTTAATTTGACCATTAATAGCGTTAATTGCGTATAAGTAAAAAAAAAATTCAGAAATTATATTTCAAAAATATGCATTAAGTGATAACTGTATAAATAATATAAAAGTCAAAGAGTTACAACTAATAAAACGCGGAGATGGTATGTCCAATAATAATTGTTTTTCGCTTTGTTTTTTTTTTGGAAAAATGGATCAGAATACCCCCAACTTTGGGCGGTCTGCTTTTGATACCCCCAACTTTGGATTATTTTTAAATACCCCCAACTTTGGGGGTGCTCCGCCGAAAATGCCCCCAGATGACTTGTAACCGGGTAGTTAGGTAAATTTTTTTTTTTCCATCCTCTACTTCTTCGTCCTCAATTACAACCACCACCTAGCCACCGGCCCACCACTACCACGACCTCCCACCACCCCCCACACCCCATGCCCACCCCAACCACCACCTTTGAACCCCTCCCCCAACCCCGGCCACCACCTTCGCCCCCTCCTCCCCACCCAACGCCCACCCACCACCTTCGAACCCCCTTCCCCGCAGCCCCCTCCCTCATCCCCCGCAAGGCCTCCCCCTCCCCCCACAACCCTCCCCACCACCCCCCCGGCCCCTCCTCCCTCCCCCACCCTCCCCCCCCCCCTTCGAATCCATGACCCCCTCCCCCACCCCTTTGAATCCCGCAACCCCCTCCCCTCCCCGACCCCTTCGAATCCCACACCCCCTCCCCCACGGCCCGAATCCCGCATCCCCCCCCCCCTCCCCCACCCCTTCGAATCCCGCAACCCCCTCCCCCACCCCCTTCGAATCCCGTATCCCCGCCCTTCCCCCACCCCTTCGAATCCGCAGCCCCCCCACGGCTTCGAATCCCGCATCCCCCCACCCCTTCGAATCCAGCAGCCCACCACCCCCTCCCCTCACCTCACCCCTTGGAGTTTGTTGGAGGTTCGAAGAGTGCGATTTCGCCGGAGAAGCTTAGGTTTAGGGTTTAGGGAGATGAGTGAGCCAGGTGGGATGGTGAGAAATCAAAGGTGGTTGTTGGTGGGAGTGAAGGTGGTGACGAAGGTGGTAGGGAGGAGAGAGAAATGGTGGTGAAAAAGGTGGCAGTGGGGGGTTGGGGGTGGGGGGATGAGGAGAGGAGAGAGAAAGATGAGCAGAGGGGGGTGGGGGGTTTTGGTTTACCTGTTCAACCGGTCATAACAGGTAAATGGTGCATTTTTGGCGGACCACCCCCAAAGTTGGGGGTATTTACAAATAATCCAAAGTTGGGGGTATCAAAAGCGGACCGCCCAAAGTTGGGGGTATTCTGATCCATTTTTTTGAAAGGTTCGCTTTGTTTTTTGGTAAGCAAGATAGGATTATGTGTGTGTTCTCTTCACCTTTAAGAAAATGAGTTTAAGGTTTGATCATATTTAATCGGGATTGATCAAGTCCAATTAGGTGTAAACATAAGAAGGATCCAGGACTGATCAGGTCCAATAAGGTCTAATATTGACCAAAATCAGGACTGAAATAGTTGGGTCTAATATCTCTTGTGGTCGACGTTTTTACTTCTTATCGGCCCTACGAAGGTTTCCTAACAAAATTTTGTGTCTTCGCTTTTTTTCTGTTATTATTCTTTAAATCTCGCAAAAAGTACTCATAGTTCCTATTACTACAATTCACCCCCCTCTTATAGTGCTCCTAATTAAATAAAATATAATAATTTTAGTTTGTTTAGTCAAGGTGATGTGTCGTATTTTTATATAGATTTTAGATGCATTTAGGCTGAATTATAGGAGCATTTAGAGGCTTTATAGTTCATAATTGCATACTATTACTTAATCTGCGAAATATTACTCCTTCTGTGTGTTTTTGGTATTATTTGATGAATTTCAGGTATTGAAAACATAATTGGAGTATTATTGGACAAGCTTGAGTACTTGGGAGCAATTGGAGGCAAGCTACATTGATAGGGATCATTTTGGATGTGTTTGAGTGCAAATTGGAGCTAGATTGGAGTTGGAATTCATTGAAAGAATTATGGAAATCGAGTCATGTTTACTCTTTTGTCCATAACTTTTGACTCGATGCTGATATTGGGTTGATTCCAGCGGTATTGGAAAGTAGGCTTGAAGAGCTTTCCAACGATAGGTTACACGGCCCAAGGCGAGTTGTATTATGAGAGATATGGGCTTCACAAGTTGGCCTAGTCTGCCAGGAACTTCTTACGCGCACGCAATTTTGATAATTTCGGCCATTTAATGATTTATTTGGTTTCCTTATCTTGTAATTTTGGTTCCCTACTAGTATTAGGACTTATAAGTGTATATTAGAGGATTTCTAATTAGGTGAGAACATCTAACATCTATTACTCACTTTTCAATATCACGTTATTTTGTTACTCTAGTTTTCTCTCTAGTTTTGTGCCCTAGTTTGTTTCTATTTGCTACTTTGGAGATTCAAGATTCAAGCTTTTCATATTCATCTTCAATATCAATCAAGTTTTATTCTCTTCTCTTTATTATATTTTGATTATATTTTCTATTATGTTTATTGCTTTTATTGTCATGATTAGTGAGTAGTCTTTTTATCTAGGATTGAGTTGAGCCCTAGTATGGATTGATCATGTAAATTCTTCTATAATTCCCATGTTATTGAGTTATATGTTTAGGGTTTGATAAGATTGTTGTTATTGTCAATTGTGCATCTTGATTTAGCCCTAGTTTTATATTATCAACGAAAGTTGGAGTTGAGATTAGGAATATTTATTTGATGTTAAATTGTTATTTTATTAATTGAGTTCATCAACGAAAGTTGGGTCTTAATTTAGATAATCTTGTTATTGATCTGAATTCTCCCATGAAAATAGGTGAGAACTAAAATTGGGAATTATTTGACATTGGTTCTTAATGCTTCTAATTATGTGTGTAAGCCATGAAAATAGGATACATACATGTTAGTTAGGCCTTTTACTATCACGAAAGTGAGCTTTAGGTATTGAGGAATGACCGAGTATTTAGTTTCGGTTCGCAGCTGTGCTTTATTACTGAGTCATAAGGGAATGTCAATCTCGCCTAAACTATAATTGAATAACTGGGATGTGAGTTATATTTTGATCAATTCATATTAGTGGTGATGCTTAATCTTAGTGTTTTAATTATCATATTCATTGAGTTTGTCATATTCTGTCATTAGTTTAGCTATTAGTTTATAGATTCTCTTGACATTTGGACTGTGTAGCTATTTCATAGTCTAAAATCAACTAGTGTTTAATCTTGCACCTCCCTGAGTTCGACCCGTATGTGCTACGACACCGTTCACTTGCGGTATTAAAATAAAACCCTAACAAGTTTTTGGCGCCGTTGCCGGGGAGGTAACGGATTAGAATTAGTCTGATTATAGATTTAATAGACTACATTGTGTATATTTTTATTTTTCTTTTGTAAATAACTCTTTTTTCTACTTTTGTAAATATCTTCTTTTTCACTATTCATGGAGTCATATTATCACTATAATGGGGACGATTCTATTGATTGGGCCAATGGTTATAATTATTTGGATTCTCATGTTTCTCTCTTTGATACATCGTGTCAATATACTTCCAATTTTTGCATGAGTTCCAATCAATTACCTGATTTGTGTTGTGATCCCCATATACATGCTAGTAAATCTAGAGCAGTTTTCTATTTTCGTCAATATGAGAATGAATTGTTTTGGAAATACTATCGTAGGCTTGGAGACTTTATTGGTCCTAATCACGAATATGAACAATGGGATATGTGCCAAGTGATTTATGAGGGTTTAAATGATGAAAGTAGAGCGGTGTTTGAGTCTATGTTTAATGGACAATTTCTATCCCAATCCCCTGATTATTGTTGGGATCTAATCGAGTGGTTGGCTAAGAATAATTATGAGTGGGATATGTCATTATCTGCTAGACCTGTCCAGGAAAATTCCTCCACTCTTTCACCTCAAAGCTACATTACAACACCTCCATATAGTTCTAATTGTCACTCTACTTTTCATGATATTCCTTTATGTGATTTGACATTAGTAAATGATTTTGACCCCTCTCCCCAATATGATTGTCAATCTGCTCGGAGTTATAGTTTCCACCCATATATTTATGATGATGATGATGATGAGGGTTGGAAAGAACTTGAAAATTATGGGGATGATTATCAAATCACGGGGAAGATCGATGTAAAGGATGTTTTGAGTGAGGAACAACCCTTGATTGAAAATCCTTCATTGGAGCAGTCTATAGATGAGAGTGAAGTTATTCATGAGTCTTTGTCGGTTCCACCAACTGTTTTTGAGTCTCATGTTCCTTTCTCTCAAAAACTTGACCTTATTCCTTCTTCCCCTATATTATACCCCCCATCGTTCTCTATTTCTCCCAATATGAATGACTCTTATGACCATATAATTGATGTACAGTTAGTGTTTATCTCTCCTTTTGAGTCTTGTAAAACGACTAACAAATTTTCTTTTTCTTACTCTTGTAAAAATCACTTCCCCTTTGATTTTTCTTTTTCTAGGTTTAATAGATTTTTAGGACTAGTGTTTTTCCTCTTTCCTTTTCACTCTTATATAACATGCTTTGAGATGTTTGCAGGGACATATGATAAGCTTCTTAGAGCATTGAAGTGTTCTACATTAGTCTACTGATTTTACATGGTCGTGCGGGACCTTTATAAATTTGCGCTTTTTCAGGAGGCAACCCGAGTTTACACTTATTTTACTTTTCATTTTCTTTGTTTTTTTCCTTTTTTGTGTGATTTTAATTACATTGATGTCTTTGTGTTTTGTTTTTGGTGTGTTTGTAGGTTCATAGAAAGAGGTTGGAAGACGATCTTCAAACAGACGAGTCGCGGTACAATGGCTCAGCTCGCGGACAAATGTCGAGAGCATACCGCGACTCGCCGCAAATACCACGACCCGCGGTAAATACCGCGACTCGCGGCATTAAACGCGACCCGCGTTATTGGAGATTTAAAGTTTCAAACACCATCATCATCATCACTGCGTCATCACCATCATGGCATCATCTTGTGCGACGCAGCGAACCCACCTCCCACCTGCAGCATCATCACCGCATCCCTGCACGTCACCATACCACCACCACCACGCCGGCGCACCACACCACTGAATCACCGCCCATTCACCAGCGCAGCCTCCCTCTCACTCTCGTTTCTTTCTCGCGCCCAACACCGGCATTCATCGCCCCTCTGGTTCTCCGCCCACCCGACATCTCCCAGCTGCGGCGCACCCCACCGCATCTCCTCTTCGTCGTTCCTCTTCGTGCTTCTCTCTCTTTCCCCTTTCTCCTTTTTCATCTTATTTCTCTTTTTATTTTCTTTCTATTTCTGTATACTGATTCTCTATTTCTCTTTTTCCTTTCTTTTCTTTTCTTTCCTTTTTCCTTTTCTTTTTTTTATTACTTTTACTTTTGACCACCTAATTTCAATTTCTTTTCCTTTTTCTCTAATTTCTCTAATTTTTCTAATTGATGGATGTTATAGGATTCGTACAAGTGGGCTACAAATTGATTCAAGTTGGTCTTCAAGAAGCATAACAATGTTGATTTTTGCGCTTACTCAACTCTTTTTCCCATTAGATTGGGTAGTAAGCTTCTTTACTCTATATTGTTCGTACTCTTGATAAAATTTTCTCTGTTTTTGCTTGGATTTTTGTTTGTGACGCCATACTTGTTTTCTTGTGACTCTATTAATTAACTCCTTTCACTGTTGGGATTTGTGTGCGGCGATAGTGGTGGATTGTAGTGTTTGCAGGAGTGCTCATTGATTTTGTGATTTGGTGATTCGATGATTGATGGATTTTATTAGTGTTTCTTCTCTAATCTTGCTTATTGCAGTGAGGTCACTGTAATTTTTAGCTTGGGGGAGGAATATTCTATCATTTACTGCTTTCTAGTGTAGTTTTTATTGCTTTCTTAGGCTGTTGCACGGTTTGTACTGCTTGCTAGGAGTGGGAGTTTACGTGTAACAAACAAAAAATAAAAAATTGTACTGCTTTCTTAGTTGCATCAGCATATAAGATTTCATCTCATCTTAGTTGCATCTATGGTACTATTGCTAGCACTATTTGAGAACCTTGTTGATATCCTTACTACGGTCTTAAGCGTAATCCATCTCATTCATGATTCTTCATAGCATAATTGTATTGCGATTGATTGCTTGTGGTAAGATTGGTTGATCTCTCTCTGGCTTGATTTAACCTTACTGTTTAGACATCTTTACCCAAGTGAGCTTTTGTGCCTATAAACTGACGTATATGTGTCAGTTATGTTCTTTCATGTGTGATTAGTTCCTCATTGTTGCATGGATCTTGACTTTGACTTGGTACTCTTTGACACTTGACTTTATAAGCATTTGGATATGATTGAGGCGTTCTTTTCATTGTTCTGAGCTTTCAGTTATATTTTCTTTTCATATATATTATCCTTTCTCTAGCCCCGCTGAGCCTTTCATGACTTTGTTCTGAATCAATCTACATTACAAGCCTCTAACCTTTTATGATTTCTCTACCCAAGCCTTGCTAAGTGGAGTAGCATTAAAGTTTATGTTTTGAGCTTGTATTCGTGGTTTTGTGGTGATTATTGGAAGAAATGATGTGAAGGAAGTTGCTTGAAATAGTGTGGAAGTATAAAATGAAAAGAATGATGAAGAAGTTGTGAAGAATAATTCTGAAAAAAATGAAAAAAATTGAATAAAAGTTGAATGAAATTTGTTCAAATTGATAAAGATGGGTACTCTCTTGATTTAATGGTAATGTGTTGTTGAACTTCTAGTAGAAGTTTTTGTGACGTTTGCATCTAATGGCCATAGATGTTAAGTGTTGTTTTCTCCACTAGTTGGCTTTTAGCACCACATTTCCAAATACATTTCCTACCCATAACCTCAGCCCCATTACAACCCTTGAAAGTCCTCATGATCTTTTTGCATTATAATTTCGAGTGGAAAGTGAGTCGATAGTCAAAGTTAAAGAGTAATTGTTTCATTTGAGTCGACATGGTTTAGGTTGAGTGACATTGATTATGCCATAAACACATGAGAGTATGAGTGCACATGACTAAAGTGAGGTCTCTCAGGTTTGGTTTAGTCTAGCTTGGGGGAGATGGTATGTGGTATGCTAGGAGAGTTGATTGCATTACATGACGTGCTATGCGGCTTTGCTTGAGAATGTTTCGATGCTTGGTTCGTGTAGTAATTATTTCTCTCGTGTTCTCAATTGTGTGCTTGTCCCTATCGTAGTCCCATATTGTAGGTTGTCTTTCTTTCCCAATGTCAATGTCTAATTGCTTGAGGACAAGCAATGGTTTAGCTTGGGGGAGTTTGATGTGGTATTTTTATATAGATTTTAGGTGCATTTAGGTTGAATTATAGGAGCATTTAGAGGCTTTATAGTTCATAATTGCATACTATTACTTAATCTGCGAAATATTACTCCTTCTGTGTGTTTTTGGTATTATTTGATGAATTTCAGGTATTGAAAACATAACTGGAGTATTATTGGACAAGTTTGAGTACTTGGGAGCAATTGGAGGCAAGCTACATTGATAGGGATCATTTTGGATGTGTTTGAGTGCAAATTGGAGCTAAATTGGAGTTGGAGTTCATTGAAAGAATTATGGAAATCAAGTCATGTTTACTCTTTTGTCCATAACTTTTGACTCGATGCTGATATTGGGTTGATTCCAGCGGTATTGGAAAGTAGGCTTGAAGAGCTTTCCAACGATAGGTTACACGGCCCAAGGCGAGTTGTATTCTGAGAGATATGGGCTTCACAAGTTGGCCTAGTCTGCGAGGAACTTCTTACGCGCGCGCGCACGCGATTTTGATAATTTCGGCCATTTAATGATTTATTTGGTTTCCTTATCTTGTAATTTTGGTTCCCTACTAGTATTAGGACTTATAAGTGTATATTAGAGGATTTCTAATTAGGTGAGAACATCTAACATCTATTACTCACTTTTCAATATCACGTTATTTTGTTTCTCTAGTTTTCTCTCTAGTTTTGTGCCCTAGTTTGTTTCTATTTGCTACTTTGGAGATTCAAGATTCAAGCTTTTCATATTCATCTTCAATATCAATCAAGTTTTATTCTCTTCTCTTTATTATATTTTGATTATATTTTCTATTATGTTTATTGGTTTTATTGTCATGATTAGTGAGTAGTCTTTTTATCTAGGATTGAGTTGAGCCCTAGTATGGATTGATCATGTAAATTCTTCTATAATTCCCATGTTATTGAGTTATATGTTTAGGGTTTGATAAGATTGTTGTTATTGTCAATTGTGCATCTTGATTTAGCCCTAGTTTTATATTATCAACGAAAGTTGGAGTTGAGATTAGGAATATTTATTTGATGTTAAATTGTTATTTTATTAATTGAGTTCATCAACGAAAGTTGGGTCTTAAATTAGATAATCTTGTTATTGATTTGAATTCTCCCATGAAAATAGGTGAGAACTAAAATTGGGAATTATTTGACATTGGTTCTGAATGCTTCTAATTATGTGTGTAAGCCATGAAAATAGGATACATACATGTTAGTTAGGCCTTTTACTATCACGAAAGTGAGCTTTAGGTATTGAGGAATGACCGAGTATTTAGTTTCGGTTCGCAGCTGTGCTTTATTACTGAGTCATAAGGGAATGTCAATCTCGCCTAAACTATAATTGAATAACTGGGATGTGAGTTATATTTTGATCAATTCATATTAGTGGTGATGCTTAATCTTAGTGTTTTAATTATCATATTCATTGAGTTTGTCATATTCTGTCATTAGTTTAGCTATTAGTTTATAGATTCTCTTGACATTTGGACTCGTGTAGCTATTTCATAGTCTAAAATCAACTAGTGTTTAATCTTGCACCTCCCTGAGTTCGACCCGTATGTGCTACGACACCGTTCACTTGCGGTATTAAAATAAAACCCTAACAAGTTTTTGGCGCCGTTGCCGGGGAGGTAACGGATTAGAATTAGTCTGATTATAAATTTAATAGACTACATTGTGTATATTTTTATTTTTCTTTTGTAAATAACTCTTTTTTCTACTTTTGTAAATATCTTCTTTTTCACTATTCATGGAGTCATATTATCACTATAATGGGGACGATTCTATTGATTGGGCCAATGGTTATAATTATTTGGATTCTCATGTTTCTCTCTTTGATACATCGTGTCAATATACTTCCAATTTTTGCATGAGTTCCAATCAATTACCTGATTTGTGTTGTGATCCCCATATACATGCTAGTAAATCTAGAGCAGTTTTCTATTTTCCTCAATATGAGAATGAATTGTTTTGGAAATACTATCGTAGGCTTGGAGACTTTATTGGTCCTAATCACGAATATGAACAATGGGATATGTGCCAAGTGATTTATGAGGGTTTAAATGATGAAAGTAGAGCGGTGTTTGAGTCTATGTTTAATGGACAATTTCTATCCCAATCCCCTGATTATTGTTGGGATCTAATCGAGTGGTTGGCTAAGAATAATTATGAGTGGGATATGTCATTATCTGCTAGACCTGTCCAGGAAAATTCCTCCACTCTTTCACCTCAAAGCTACATTACAACACCTCCATATAGTTCTAATTGTCACTCTACTTTTCATGATATTCCTTTATGTGATTTGAGATTAGTAAATGATTTTGACCCCTCTCCCCAATATGATTGTCAATCTGCTCGATACGCAATACTTGATACACAATACTTGAATTGAAGATGAATATGAAATCTTGATCAGTGTCACAATCTTGAGTCTCCAAAGTAGCAATAGAGAATAAACTATAGATTATGTCAAATTTTTGTTTTGAGGAACTTTTGGAACAATTTTCTTGCATGTTATTTGAGGTTATTAATTAGATGTAACACAATTTAATTAGTAATATTTTTACTTTCACACGCATCGTGTGCCTATACAACTAGTAAGAAAAGTATGCAAAGGAAACTAGGAAAGTACTGACTTTGCTGCAGAGTATACTGAAAGCATTAAACGGCATATTAATTACACTACATAGTAACTGGGAACTTCCCGGCCCTCAAAAAAAAAAAAAGTAACTAGGAACTCATAAAATTAAGCAACTAACTACAGAGAAAGTGGAGTAATGGCGTACGAATTCTACCACTAGACTCAATTCTAACACACTACACTACCCACAATACTTGCATAACTAATGTTATAATACTATTTGAAAACATTCTGCTAACTAACTGATGTAAAAAAAAAACATATCACAAACCAAATACACACAAACGTACTTAGAATTTTGAAGCATAATTCATGAAAGGCAAAGTGTTGCAAGTAACTTAAAACATAGGAAAAAGTTTTGAGCAGCATTAATTATGGAAGACTACTAATGGAGCAAGTTGCAGCAAGAAAACACTAAATGCTCATTGTTAAGATCGAACCCCAATTTCCATATCTTTCATTACTGCATCAATGGCGTAAGGTAGAGTATCACAGCAAGTGTTACATCCATACACGTTATTAGTCGCCTTTTTTATCTTAAATGTTGTAGTGAATAAGCCATGGAATCGGGCTATAAATAACAGCCATTTCAACCTTGAAAAAACAAATCAAAGTCATCATTTAATTAACAAATAAACAATTGCAAATAAACCCATCTCAAAATTTTCAAAAAATGGCAGGCACCACAAAAACAGCATTTTTTTGTATGGTCATACTCCTAGTGACCTATTCACCAAAAACCAATGCGCTTACCATCTTAGGCCAAAATGTGAATGCGCTGGCCGTAGTTGGAACAGCTCGCTGTTCACCCACAGTCACCGGCGTCTGCCTCACCGGGAACTGTCCTCCCATATCTAATCTTACGTTGGACGCTACACTAAACGGCAATGTACTTGCTTCTGCCACTACCACCGCTAATGGCTCCTTCAGTATCAACATTAATAATTTGACCAACATCATAAATAGCATAACCACTCTCTCTGACATCAGGGTCAATGCTTCCGTTCTCAATACCAGCTGCCCTATTTCTGCTACGGCTTCCGGCCAACTCCAAGGCGCTCCCATCATTCCGGCATTCAGGGACATCATTCGTAGTATTGTTGGTGGTCGTCTTTCTCTTGGGCTCGGTCCCTTAGTGACTGCTTCTGTTTAATCAAATGATCGAATTAACAAGCTAAGTTAATTATCATTACTATTTATCAAAGCTACCAATTGATAAATTGGTACTTCTCTTTATGTATGCTTTCAATAATCTCTTTTACCATGGTGATCATGTATGACACCAGGGAGAGGGGGACATAATAATTTGTGGGAGTTCTGTTCTCATGAATTTACGCAAAAATAAAAGTGGTGTTTTAGTGAACTGTAACTTTGTTGTTGACATGTTGTTCTTTGTATGATCCGTTAATGTGACTTCCTAGTACAAAGCGTATATTAGATATCCGTGACATTCTCATCGATTTAACAATTATTAATTATTATGTGCATCGGCTGCATAAATAACTTATTATGGAACCACATCACTTTTACAAAATGGTTCACTGTCTAAGTCAAGTCGGGTCACTTTTATTTAAGTGAAAACTACTCATTTACGGAAAGATTTACCGTTTTCTGACGGGTAATTTTCTACTTTAAAGGGATGAGTTTACTATTTTGGGTAAACAATTAACCCCATTTTTACAATAGTTTATTCTGCACCCATCTCCTTCAAGATTTTGGGTTAATTTACTTGCTAGACTCTTAATATAGAATAAATCACGTGAAGCAAACAATGAATCAAATATGGGATTTTTATAAATTCAATAATTTTGATGAGAATTAGTTCGATTTATTAATAATGAGTAAACTAAATAAGAGAAAACAATAAAAAAAAACTAGTATAACAATTCAGTTGAGTAAAAACAATATTAAGATCAATATAAAGAAGTACATATCAGTAAATATATGTTTAGTTCATTAAAACCGTATGAAATACTAATTGATAATTGAAATATTACTACCTCCATTTCATATTAATTAAAATAACTCTTGTGCATAAACTTTTAGGAGGCAGATAAAGTATGACATAAGTTTTATTAATTTATAATGAAAGTTGATTTTTTAGAATATAATAAATATATTATATAATAGGTAAATTGTGTGTGTCCTTAAATTTGGGGTGTGCGGTTCGTGGGGTGCTTATTATTTTATATTGTTTCATCAATTTCAAAGAAAAATGTGCGGGTATAATTGTAAAGTGAAATCAATGTCGATATATAGTGGATCCATGGCTAAAATAGAAGTAATGTTTCAATAAATATGAGAATAATGGATCTGAAAAGTAAATTCAAATGTCTAATCATATTCTTCTTTTGTCAAGTTTCTATGAGACTATTCTTTAGGTTCTTTTTTAATGGAAAAGATAAATTTCATTAATTGAAAGTCTTATGGCATCTATAATCGATATTAAAGAAAAAAGAAACACAACATAACTTGATCAAACGAAGTTCTTGTACGATATAACTATGATAATAATGAACCAGATATGATGATATAGCAAAGCGCCTGTTTGTACACTAAATTATGCAGCCTTCTATGAGAACGTCTATCATTCTGAAATAATTTTGAGAGTATACATCTTTTTTTATCGTGTAGATAGCATACAAATTCCCAATCAATACTGATAGCAAATTTGTATAGCAAATCATCAATAAACTGCATTTTGCAACAAATTGTAAAACCAAAACTTTAAACTCCCACAATGGGAAACTAATAAATCAATTTCTAAAGTCAATTAGAGGAGACAAATAACCCAATAATTTGGAAAAAAAACCTCTTCAACAGAGAGAGAAAAGAGGATTATTATTGACGACAATTAGAAAAAATAAGTGCTTAAAAGTAGGAATTGGGGTTTATCACCATCGAAAAGACTGGTGGCATCTCCGAGCTGGCTGAAAAAATACTAAGGTTTTATGGGAGAGAAAGAGAGAGACGGCTAGGGTGAGGGGCACGGCCGGGCAAGATTTCAAGGGAAAATTGATTTCAAAGCTAAATTATGCAGCCTTCTATGAGAACGTCTATCATTCTGAAATAATTTTGAGTCTTTGAGAGTATACATCTTTTTGTATCGTGTAGATAGCATACAGATTCCCAATCAATACTGATAGCAAATTTGTATAGCAAATCATCAATAAACTGCATTTTGCAACAAATTGTAAAACCAAACTTTAAACTCCCACAATAGGAAACTAATAAATCAATTTCTAAAGTCAATTAGAGGAGACAAATAACCTAATAATTTGGAAAAAAACCTCTTCAACAGAGAGAGAAAAGAGGATTATTATTGACGACAATTAGAAAAAATATATAAGTGCATAAAAGTAGGAATTGGGGTTTATCACCATCGAAAAGACTGGTGGCATCCCCGAACTGGCTGAAAAAATACTAAGGTTTTATGGGAGAGAAAGAGAGAGACGGCTAGGGTGAGGGGTCACGGCCGGGGCAAGATTGTGGGAAAATTGATTTCAAAGCTACATTGCAGCTCATCAATTAAGTGCTTAAAATTATATAAGTATATCCTTGTTTATTGGAATTTATTCTTTACTCATGATATACTTGAAATAGTAAATATCATTTTTACTTGGCTCACCAAATTTCCTCTCGATTCATTTAAAGACACTATTAATAAGAGATCCGTGGGTATACATAATAATCTTCGTACTAATATCATTGTATATTTGTATCAGTCATAAGCAGTACGCTTGCTCATAAGTTGGATTACACGGAAACTCTATCCTTGGATCTTGCTAAAGACCGTTATTATCGAACATATAAAGAAACGAAATCCATCAAACACTTATTAGGTACTCCATGGTAAGATTTACGGCTTATTACATACATTAAATACCACCAACTGTTGGTTTAATTGACTAATTCAAAATATTAGTTCCTTATAATTTGGAGCATGAGATTAGTGGGTCTAAGTTAGTAAGATATTGAGTTTAATTTGTTAGTGGGTCAATTAGTTGGGTTATTGTTCCTTACATTAAGTAAAGTAGTTATTTGGCTTTTCTATTTAAATGTTGAATGTATTTGTTGATAAGTGGAATGAAATATGTTCTTTTTTCCCCTCTCTCATCTTTTCTATTATAATTTCTACATGGTATCAGCGCCGGGTTAGATCCCGAAGAGAGAGAGAATAGGAAGTAAGCCATCGCAGGCCATCTTCCATTTTATGAGTTCAAAAAAAACATGAAGGGTAAACCACCATGGCAAGAGTGGTTGTGATGATAATGTGTATCATGGTGAAGAGAAGTGCTTCACAAGTGTCGTATAGAGAGAAGTGCTCCATCGAATGAAGGTTGTTGATAATGTGTATCAACAAATTAAATTTGTATGTGATGAGAAGTACATTACATTGAGAAGAGAAGTGCTTCCATGTTAATGGAGATAAATACTCCATGAGTTGAAGATTAAGAACAACAAAAAAAGTGTGTGTGTGTGTGTGAAGTCTAGGAACAGTCGAAACTCCTAAGATTTTGAATCAAAGGGGAATGTTGGTTTAATTGACTAATTCAAAATATTAGTTCCTTATAATTTGGAGCATGAGATTAGTGGGTCTAAGTTAGTAAGATGTTGAGTTTAATTTGTTAGTGGGTCAATTAGTTGGGTTATTGTTCCTTACATTAAGTAAAGTAGTTATTTGGCTTTTCTATTTAAATGTTGAATGTATTTGTTGATAAGTGGAATGAAATATGTTCTTTTTTCCCTCTCTCATCTTTTCTATTATAATTTCTACACCAACAAGAGCCAACCATGGTACTACAAGATTAGCAACGCCAGCAACGATATTGTCCCCAGCTTGAAGGACAGGGGTGCCTTCTGTTGGGTTTTGTGGAGCTTGAGCAAACAATCAAAGCCCACGCAATGAGGAGTCTCGGCCCAGAAGCTCAGCCCAGCAGCCGCACGAGGATCAGGCCACGGAGGCCCCGGCCGGGCGGGCGGGCATTGGGCCCGGGCGGGCAGGACCCCAGCCGGGCGGGGCTGCTAGTGGTTTGGTTCTGCCTCGAAGGCAGAATACTCCTTGTGAGCCTGCACCGGGCGGGCTGGTCTTGGGCCCGGGCGGGCGGCTTAGCCCGGGCGAGCGTTTCTTCGAGCTCGCCCGGGCAACTCAGATCTGTCGGGATTTTTGCGATTTCAAGCTTTAATCTCGACCCTTGATTTGTATTAACCCCCTAAAAGTATATAAACCCCCCTCTTTCATGTTTTAGGTTATCATTCACACAAAGAGAGATCAACCTAGGGTTTTGTGAAAGAGGAGAGAGAAAATAGCATTAAATCCTCCATTAATGCTTGTATTGTTCATCCATTTTCTTCATTAATCAAAGGAGCTTGCTTGGTGGGTTTTTTCTCCCGGTGCTCGGGTTTTCCCACGTTAATCGGTGTGCTTTTCATTGCTTTCTTATTTGTTCTTAGTTTCATTACTTTCCATTGATTGTTGCTTAGTGGTGATTACAAGTAATTAGTTGGTTTGCTTAATCTAATATTCAACAATTGGTATCAAGAGCTAAGGTTTTAACTTGGGGGAAAGTTGAATTAGATTTGTATGCAAAACTAGTTATTTGTTGATTGGAGTTCAAAGTTTTTTGCTTTGTGGATATAAAGTTGTGATTTTTTGAACTTGGGTTGTTATTCAACAATGGAGGATGGAAAGGTGAGACTTGAGAGGTTTGATGGGAAAGATTTTGTCTTTTGGAAGATGCAAATAGAGGACTATTTGTACCAAAAGAATCTCTTCCTACCACTTGAAGGCAAAAGGCCAAGTGGTATGAAGGAGGATGAATGGAAAGTGCTTGACCGACAAGCTCTTGGTGTGGTGAGATTGACATTAGCCCGGAGTGTGGCTTTCAATGTCAAGGATGCGAAAACAACGGCGGGTTTGATGGAAACCTTGTCAAGTATGTATGAGAAACCGTCGGCTATCAACAAAGTATACTTGATGCGCCGTTTGTTTGACATGGAGACGGTTGATGGTAGTTCGGCCGCCGAACACATCAATGAGATTAATTCGATTTTGGGTCAATTGTCTTCGGTTGATATTAAATTTGAGGATGAAGTGAAGGCATTGATTTTGTTGTCTTCTTTGCCCTTGTCATGGGAAACTATGGTGACCGCCATTAGCAACTCCTCCCAAAGAGAAGTTGAAGTATGATGATGTGAGAGACTTGATTTTGAGTGAGAGCATTCGAAAGAGATAATCCGGTGAATCATTGGGTGGTGCTTATAGTAGTGAAAGTAGGGGGAGAAGGAATCAACAAAGAGGTAATGCAAGTCATGGAAGATCGAAGTCAAGAGGGCATGGGAAATCGAATGGAGGAGCTCATGTGGTGTGTTGGGGGTGTGGTGATGAAGGGCATTTGAAGAGGGATTGCCCAAAGAGAGGGAATGGGAAAGGGAAGAAGAAGGTTCAAGAAAGTGATGAAGAAGATGCATCAACTAACGTGATTTCGGAGTACGATTCCGATGTTTTGATGGTAAGCATGGATGATCCGGAAGAGTTGGTAGGATGCTCGGGATCATGGGTCTTGGATTCGGGTTCTTCTCACCATTCCTCACCATGCAAGGAGTTGTTTCGGAATTTCAAATCCGGAAAGCTTGGAGAAGCCTATCTTGCGGATGGCAAGGTAGTGCAAGTCATGGGGCAAGGTGATTTGAGTGTGAAACTCACTCATGGTGGCTTGTTGGAGTTGAAAGATGTCAAGTTCATCCCAAGGTTGAAGAAAAGCTTGATATCGGTGACTCAACTTGCCAAGTTGGGTCACAAGGTTGTGTTTGATGGTGGTTCTTGCAAGATTGTCAAGGGAGCTATGGTCATAGCTCGAGGGACAAGAAATGGAACACTTTACACCATGGGGGGCACAAGAAAGGAGCCCGAAATTGGGGTGAGAACTTCATGGAAGGTGTCGTTTGGTCGGAAATCTATCGATAGTGGGCCAAGGGATGAGAACCGCGGTGAAGTGGTATCCCGTGGGCAAATTGACCGTAGCGCACAAGGTGAAGGGCGGCACACAAGCATGATGTGCCGGAAATCCTAAGTGGAGCAAAGGGTGTTTTGTTCAAGTGGGAGCAATGTGAGGTTGTTTCTAGAACAATGAGAAGTTTCTTTGGCTTAGGTGATTATTGTTTTGTTGGGGTTGGTTTATACCTCAATGTGCTTCTTTGGTTGGAGAGGAAGTAGATAACTCTTGGTTGAAGAGGGAGAAATCTTCATTTTGTTGTGATGCCTTTTAGATGAACCGACCTCCGAGTTAGGAGGGTGTGTAGGTTTGTGTAGGGATGTTAAAATGAATTGGAGATGGTATTGTTGAGAATCAAAGTCGGTGTAGACTTTGATGTCGGTGTAGACTTTGATGTCTTTGTATTGGAGTTGGTGTTAACTTCAATGTATTTTCCTTGATGTAGTGGAGATGTGATGTCATGGGGATGCTTAGTCTAGGTGGGAGCATGGTGAAAATGCTCGGGTTTATGTCTAGGTGAGAGCATGGTCATGATGGGTTTGGATGATGATGTTTTGGGTTTGTATATGGTTTGCATATGGGGTTGCATTGGTGGTTTGAAGTTTTGTTTGCCCAAATCTCCAAGTGGGAGATTGTTGGGTTTTGTGGAGCTTGAGCAAACAATCAAAGCCCACGCAATGAGGAGTCTCGGCCCAGAAGCTCAGCCCAGCAGCCGCACGAGGATCAGGCCACGGAGGCCCAGCCCGGGCGGGCAGGCATTGGGCCCGGGCGGGCGGTGAGCCGGGCGGGCAGGGACCCCGGCCGGGCGGGGCTGCTATCGTGGTTTGGTTCGCCTCGAAGCGCGTAATACTCCTTGTGAGCTTGCACCGGCGGGCCGGTCTTGGGCCGGGCGGGCGGCTTAGCCCGGGCGGAGCGTTTCTTCGAGCTCGCCGGACAACTCGGATCTGTCGGGATTTTTGCGATTTCAAGCTTTAATCTCGACCCTTGATTTGTATTAACCCCCTAAAAGTATATAAACCCCCCTCTTTCATGTTTTAGGTTATCATTCACACAAAGAGAGATCAACCTAGGGTTTTGTGAAAGAGGAGAGAGAAAATAGCATTAAATCCTCCATTAATGCTTGTATTGTTCATCCATTTTCTTCATTAATCAAAGGTGCTTGCTTGGTGGGTTTTTTCTCCCGTGCTCGGGTTTTCCCACGTTAATCGGTGTGCTTTTCATTGCTTTCTTATTTGTTCTTAGTTCCATTACTTTCCATTGATTGTTGCTTAGTGGTGATTACAAGTAATTAGTTGGTTTGCTTAATCTAATATTCAACACCTTCAAGATGCCCAAATAAACCGAAGCCCAAAGAGGGCAAACCGGCGATGGGAAGAGAAACGACGACCCTCGACCGTCGATGTCGTTAAGGCCGATTAAGATGTTAGCCTTACTCACATCGATCCCGAAGGAGCCATTAGGAGCGGTAGTGGCGGAGGCAATATCGTTTCCCGCGAGTCTAAGCGCCACTCTAAGATTGGGGATTGGCGCGCGGTGGGGCACGTGCCGATCACACCGGATGAGCTGGCCTACTGTTCCGAGTACTGACTATCCCAAGCACGTTTATGCCGTTAATGGCTAGGGCATCGGATTTTGGTGCGGTGGTCGCCAGGAACATGACAATTAGTGCAATACAAAGAAAGGTTGATTTGGTGGTGCATGCCATTTTGTTAGGTTAATAGACAAGTTCTTGAGATGGGTGTGTAATTGATGAATATATATGATGATTATGGGTAAGAGGGCACTTATTTATAGGCTACATAAAAGTACAACTCATGAGCAACTTGTTCTTGATTATGATCTCTATTTGATCAGTGTGAAGTAAATGAAAAGTCAGGAAATGGGGATTTGAGGGATGGACAATATTTTTTTTTGTTATCTTCCTCCAACTTGTTTTAGTGGTGTTCCATAATTTTGTTCTTAAATGCTAACCTAACACATATCTTCTCAATTATGATTTCCTTTGGCAGGTTTATCAGATCATCCACCAAAACCATACTCAACGCTTTGAATTATGATATATCACGGGCATGACCAAGTAGGTGTCCATCGCATGGATGTTGGTGCTTGCCGTCGCTCGTCATGCTCGCCCCTAATTTATTTCTACTTCTTTGGATATAACTATATAAGTTTACGTAGTTGTTCATCAAAATCAAAGAGTTTTCGTTATAGCTAATACGTACTGTCACTTGTTATAGCTATTGCACAAGTTATTGAGATTAGTTGTGAAAATACCAGTGTTAGCCTCTTAATTTATGGTTCGATGTTAGATTGCGAAATGTTTTTTTCAAAAGACCATCTATGTTATTTTCAGTCCCATATGTATTTTGGTTGTCAGTCATCTTAATGACTAAGAAGGGTTTCATCTTGTGAAATTTTAATATCAGTTGAAGGCATGTTTATATTTGTTTAAGTACTATATTAATCTGTTTATATTGTTTATCAACTTCTGTTTTTCTATATCAGCGCGTATGCTTTTTTTTGTATCAATTAAGCTATACACAGATACACTTACTAGTTTATGCATTTTCTTTATTAGTTTATGCATATTAGTCACTAGTTCATGAACTTTTATATTATCAAATTATGTATCTTTCGTATTCGTTTAAGACATTTTTATCACAGTTTAAGACTTGTTTCTATGAGCTTAAAACTTGAATTTATCATGAGTTTATACATATTTCTTATCAGTTTGCAAGACAAACATTCTTAGTTTATAAAATAGGATTTTTTTGTCAGAAAGTACCTAATGAAACACAAGTTTTATAGGGAATGACCTAATAAAAAAAATTTGTCTAAAAAGACCTATTAAAATACTTTCGGTTGTTAATAACAACCAGTTTATGAATTTTAGGCCAAAACACCAAAGTAGGTCTTTTTAGACAAAAAAAAATTTATTAGGTCCTTCCCTACAAAACTTGTGTTTTATTAGGTACTTTCTGACAAAAAACCCTATAAAATATGTGTTATTAGTAAGTTTATGGATGTAATTTATCAGTTTATAGATATATTTTATTGGTTTCTAAATATGTAGATAACTTTCCAATTTACAACTAATTTCATTGTGTAAGCACAGTCTGCAAGTACCTGTAAGTCTTTAACATTAGCTTTCTCTCATTTCTTTCGTTCCTTCTTAAAATGCCATCCACAATCTCCACTTCAATAATACTTACTAGAAATATATATAGATTCGTGCCAAGTTTTGCCTGAAGCAAAGATGGGCAAAAATCCTTCATCATAGCCTCAACGAAGAATTGAAGAATAATATTACAAGTTTGGTGGCTAATGGTAAGACTCAGGAGGTTGGGGTGGATTGTGGTGAGACTTTCAGTCCAGTGGTGAGACCCATTACCATTCGTGTTGTGTTGAGTTTGGCGGTTTCTTGAAACTGGTTGTCTATCCATCAGCTTGATGTGAAGAATGCTCCCTAAGGAGGTTTTGCTATATTACTCACAATATATATCAAGAATACAAGGTAACCTAGTACCATAATTACATGACTCTAAGTATGGAAAATATATTTACATATATTTACTCTAATAGAAAATTAAAATATACATAAACAAATTCAATGACATTTTACATGACACTATTTGTTTTTATATTAGTAAAAAGAAATGGTCAAATTAAAGTGGGTTATTGTAAAATATGTTTGAGGATTAAATTGTGTTGTGTTATCATTGATTGTGAAACATAATATATAGTACAAGAGTCCTAGGAATTAAAGAAATCCTAATCCATAAAGATCTAATATTTAGATGCCTAAGATAAGATAAGCAAAGTCCTTATCCTACTATACTTCCTAACACCCCCATCAAGTTGAGCATGGGAGGGATCTAGAATGCCCAACTTGGAAACTAGAAATTCAAACTGTTGTTTGCCAAGGGCTTTGGTGAAGATGTCAGCTAACTGGGCCTTCGTAGAGACATAAGATGGAGCAATAAGGCCTTTAACAATAACATCACGAACAAAGTGACAATCAACCTCAATGTGCTTGATGCGTTCATGGAAGACAGGATTTTGCGCAATATGCAAAGCAGATTGGCTGTCACAAAATAATGGAATAGCCTTTGGATGGTTCACACCTAAGCTTAACAGTAAAGCTTTCAACCATTTTAATTCACAAGTGACAGAAGCCATAGAACGATACTCAGCCTCTGCAGAAGAGCGAGAAACAGTATGCTGTTTCATTGTTTTCCAAGAATTAGGTGAGTGACCCAAGAAAACAATCCAACCAGTCAAGGATCGTCGAGTAAGAGGACAAGCAGCCCAATCAGAATCACACCACCCTTGAAGGGAAAGTTCACTGTCAGAATGCAATAGTATCCCTTGATCAGGAGTGCCTTTAAGAAATCGAACAACACGCAAGGCAGCCTCCCAATGTTCTTGGCGAGGGTCCTACATGAACTGAGACAGGACATGAACAAAATAAGCTAAATCAGGTCGAGTGATTGCCAAATAAATTAAGCGGCCCACTAGGCGACGATAAGCCGCGGCATCTGTAAGAGGGGCGCATGTTGCTTGCGCCAAGTGATGATTTTGTTCGATGGGGAAGCTGCTGGACTTGGCGCCTAGTAAACCAACTTCAGAAATAATATCAAGAGTGTATTTGCGTTGACAAAGAAACAAACCCATGGAACTCCGGGCAACTTCTATGCCCAAGAAATACTTCAGAGGACCAAGATCTTTCATTTTGAAACAAGTGCTCAAGTAGGTTTTGAAGATGTGTAACGCAGCAGAATCATTCCCAGAGATAATGAGATCATCAACATAGACTAAAACATTGATCTGCACAGTTTTATGAGTATGAGTGAATAAAGAATAATCTGAGTAGGATTGAAGGAAGCCATACTCTTTCAATGTTGAGGCAAGTTTGGCAAACCAGCAACGAGGGGCCTGTTTGAGACCATATAAAGATTTCCGTTATCTGCAGACAAGATTAGAATTAGTCCCTGCAAAGCCGGGAGGAGGTTTCATATACACTTCTTCGTCAAGATCGCCATGTAAGAAGGCATTATGAACATCCATCTGATGAAGCTCCCATTTTTTAGAAGCAGCTATAGAAAGAAAGGCACGCACAGTAGTCATTTTTGCAACAGGAGCGAAGTTTCATTATAATCAATACCAATTTCCTGATGATTACCAAAAACAACCAGGCGAGATTTAAGTCGTTCCACCTCACCATTAGCCAAATACTTTATGCGATATACCCACTGACTCCCTAAGGCACGCTTACCAGGAGGTAATGGTTCCAAGGTCCAAGTGCCATTGTCCTCAAGAGCACGAATCTCATCGTGCATAGACGCTTTCCATCTAATCTTGCTTATTGCAGTGAGGTCACTGCAATTTTTAGCTTGGGGGATGAATATTCTATCATTTACTGCTTTCTAGTGTAGTTTTTATTGCTTTCTTAGGCTGTTGCACGGTTTGTACTAGGAGTGGGAGTTTACGTGTAACAAAGAAAAAAAAAATTGTACTGCTTTCTTAGTTGCATCAGCATATTAGATTTCATCTCATCTTAGTTGCATCTATGGTACTATTGCTAGCACTATTTGAGAACCTTGTTGATATCCTTACTACGGTCTTAAGCGTAATCCATCTCATTCATGATTCTTCATAGCATAATTGTATTGCGATTGATTGCTTGTGGTAAGATTGGTTGATCTCTCTCTGGCTTGATTTAACCTTACTGTTTAGACATCTTTACCCAAGTGAGCTTTTGTGCCTATAAACTGACGTATATGTGTCAGTTATGTTCTTTCATGTGTGATTAGTTCCTCATTGTTGCATGGATCTTGACTTTGACTTGGTACTCTTTGACACTTGACTTTATAAGCATTTGGATATGATTGAGGCGTTCTTTTCATTGTTCTGAGCTTTCAGTTATATTTTCTTTTCATATATATTATCCTTTCTCTAGCCCCGCTGAGCCTTTCATGACTTTGTTCTGAATCAATCTACATTACAAGCCTCTAACCTTTTATGATTTCTCTACCCAAGCCTTGCTAAGTGGAGTAGCATTAAAGTTTATGTTTTGAGCTTGTATTCGTGGTTTTGTGGTGATTATTGGAAGAAATGATGTGAAGGAAGTTGCTTGAAATAGTGTGGAAGTATAAAATGAAAAGAATGATGAAGAAGTTGTGAAGAATAATTCTGAAAAAAATGAAAAAAATTGAATAAAAGTTGAATGAAATTTGTTCAAATTGATAAAGATGGGTACTCTCTTGATTTAATGGTAATGTGTTGTTGAACTTCTAGTAGAAGTTTTTGTGACGTTTGCATCTAATGGCCATAGATGTTAAGTGTTGTTTTCTCCACTAGTTGGCTTTTAGCACCACATTTCCAAATACATTTCCTACCCATAACCTCAGCCCCATTACAACCCTTGAAAGTCCTCATGATCTTTTTGCATTATAATTTCGAGTGGAAAGTGAGTCGATAGTCAAAGTTAAAGAGTAATTGTTTCATTTGAGTCGACATGGTTTAGGTTGAGTGACATTGATTATGCCATAAACACATGAGAGTATGAGTGCACATGACTAAAGTGAGATCTCTCAGGTTTGGTTAAGTCTAGCTTGGGGGAGATGGTATGTGGTATGCTAGGAGAGTTGATTGCATTACATGACGTGCTATGCGACTTTGCTTGAGAATGTTTCGATGCTTGGTTCGTGTAGTAATTATTTCTCTCGTGTTCTCAATTGTGTGCTTGTCCCTATCGTAGTCCCATATTGTAGGTTGTCTTTCTTTCCCAATGTCAATGTCTAATTGCTTGAGGACAAGCAATGGTTTAGCTTGGGGGAGTTTGATGTGTCGTATTTTTATATAGATTTTAGGTGCATTTAGGTTGAATTATAGGAGCATTTAGAGGCTTTATAGTTCATAATTGCATACTATTACTTAATCTGCGAAATATTACTCCTTCTGTATGTTTTTGGTATTATTTGATGAATTTCAGGTATTGAAAACATAATTGGAGTATTATTGGACAAGCTTGAGTACTTGGGAGCAATTGGAGGCAAGCTACATTGATAGGGATCATTTTGGATGTGTTTGAGTGCAAATTGGAGCTAAATTGGAGTTGGAATTCATTGAAAGAATTATGGAAATCGAGTCATGTTTACTCTTTTGTCCATAACTTTTGACTCGATATTGGGTTGATTCCAGCGGTATTGGAAAGTAGGCTTGAAGAGCTTTCCAACGATAGGTTACACGGCCCAAGGCGAGTTGTATTCTGAGAGATATGGGCTTCACAAGTTGGCCCAGTCTGCCAGGAACTTCTTACGCGCACGCGATTTTGATAATTTTGGCCATTTAATGATTTATTTGGTTTCCTTATCTTGTAATTTTGGTTCCCTACTAGTATTAGGACTTATAAGTGTATATTAGAGGATTTCTAATTAGGTGAGAACATCTAACATCTATTACTCACTTTTCAATATCACGTTATTTTGTTTCTCTAGTTTTCTCTCTAGTTTTGTGCCCTAGTTTGTTTCTATTTGCTACTTTGGAGATTCAAGATAAAAGCTTTTCATATTCATCTTCAATATCAATCAAGTTTTATTCTCTTCTCTTTATTATATTTTGATTATATTTTCTATTATGTTTATTGGTTTTATTGTCATGATTAGTGAGTAGTCTTTTTATCTAGGATTGAGTTGAGCCCTAGTATGGATTGATCATGTAAATTCTTCTATAATTCCCATGTTATTGAGTTATATGTTTAGGGTTTGATAAGATTGTTGTTATTGTCAATTGTGCATCTTGATTTAGCCCTAGTTTTATATTATCAACGAAAGTTGGAGTTGAGATTAGGAATATTTATTTGATGTTAAATTGTTATTTTATTAATTGAGTTCATCAACGAAAGTTGGGTCTTAATTTAGATAATCTTGTTATTGATTTGAATTCTCCCATGAAAATAGGTGAGAACTAAAATTGGGAATTATTTGACATTGGTTCTTAATGCTTCTAATTATGTGTGTAAGCCATGAAAATAGGATACATACATGTTAGTTAGGCCTTTTACTATCACGAAAGTGAGCTTTAGGTATTGAGGAATGACCGAGTATTTAGTTTCGGTTCGCAGCTGTGCTTTATTGTCATAAGGGAATGTCAATCTCGCCTAAACTATAATTGAATAACTGGGATGTGAGTTATATTTTGATCAATTCATATTAGTGGTGATGCTTAATCTTAGTGTTTTAATTATCATATTCATTGAGTTTGTCATATTCTGTCATTAGTTTAGCTATTAGTTTATAGATTCTCTTGACATTTGGACTGTGTAGCTATTTCATAGTTTAAAATCAACTAGTGTTTAATCTTGCACCTCCCTGAGTTCGACCCGTATGTGCTACGACACCGTTCACTTGCGGTATTAAATAAAACCCTAACACTAGGTAAAGAGAAGACACCTTATATTACATGCAACAAGTCTTCTATGCCACATCCTTTTTTTCTTTTTCTCTATCGAAGCTCTGCTGTATTTATCGAAATCATATATGTTGCAATCACTGTCACTTGTCATATATTATATATATATCCAATGTTGCAAGCTACTATACAGTAGTTTGTAACTAGCAAGCTAGCTACCATTACATGCTTGTTTTGACTTTAGTGCTCTGCTAGCTCTTTAGAAAACAAATGCCGAAAGTGGAAAATTTAATGAAGCTAATATATCAATCAAGTAACGTAAGAACCAGGAATACTTATTCCTTTCCTTTGCTTTAAGGCGAACCAGTATAACTGATAAAGGAATTATTGACCTTCGCCATTATTCCTTACTCCTTGTTCATAGCTATCCAAGAGAGAGCTTTTCAATCAGATGAGTGAGCATAGAAAATCTTCAGAGTAGCTGGTAGGAATGTCATCTTCTCCTTCCAATGCAGGAAATTGGTTCTTGAGGAGCAATTCAACCAAAAGTTTAAGCTGATGCTTGATGAATACCAGGAATAGTTTTATACTTTATCACGTCCCTCACGTGAGAGCCCTTTGGGCTTGAAGTGTGGATGCAGCACACGCTTTCCTCATACCTAATGCTAAATATTCCACTTAGAAAGGAAGGCTGAATGAGATTTGAACCCATAACCTTTATGCCATGCTGGCTCCAATACCATATCAGAGGACCAACTTAACCAAAATCTTAAACTGATGGTTGAAGCCCCGTGATTAGTTTTATACTCTATCAATCCGATATAGTTTGTTGTGACAGATGCAATTAATAAACAAATAATAATAATGAATAATCGACACAAGAATTTAACGTGGTTAACTAACAATGTGTTAGCTAATTCCACAGGCACAGGAGAAACAGTTTTATTAGATTTAAGAGACAGTACAGATTTCATAATACGAAGGCAAATGTTCATAATAGGGTTTATATAGTACCCCATTAACCTAAACAGACGGGCCTAAACGCGAAACTAAAACAGACTCGATATACCCCCGTGCTAGGTTAATCCTAGCGCCAGATAATTAATTCAAGGTATAGTTCAATACATTAGTTTCACAGTATCATTACCAAATATCCTCATAATCTTTTCCTTAATATTGTCCTAAGATTTTTTTTTTCTTTTCTAGGTACATGGATAGTAGGATGGATTCCTTATATCAGGAAGGCCAATCCCCAATCAAAGCCCCCACCGAACTCTAGAGGATCTGGTATCCACGTAAAGTTACAAGAAATACCTTCAAACACACGATCTCAACTTTATCAACTTTTAAAAATAAAAAATAAAACAAACGAACACCCTAATTTGACTGATTAACTCCCTTTTCCTTCTATTATCATGAACTATTATACAAACTCAACGTTATCAACTTTTTGTTACAAACAAAACAACCGATATCTTAAATTAGTTACTTTGAAATTATATTGTTGCACCTTTTTTTTTTGCTAACTATAGATTATGTCAAATTTTTGTTTTGAGGAACTTTTGGAACAATTTTCTTGCATGTTATTTGAGGTTATTAATTAGATGTAATACAATTTAATTAGTAATACTTTTACTTTCACACGCATCGTGTGCCTATACAACTGGTAAGAAAAGTAAGCAAAGGAAACTAGGAAAGTACTGACTTTGCTGCAGAGTATACTGAAAGCATTAAATGGCATATTAACTAGGCTACGGCTTCGTTTGGGAACATAAGCTGAAATAGAGCTGAAACTGATAAGGTAGCTGAAAGGAGCTTAACGGATAAGGTAGCTGAAAATTTCAGCACCTTAAATTGAGATTCTATATTTGATAGCAACTCAATTTAAGCTCTTACTCCAAACACGACTATTTATTTTAGGTGACTTAAACTTTTAGCACCTACTAATTTAAGGTGACTTAAATGTATTGCTAAACAGAGCCTACATAGTAACTGGGAACTTCCCGGCCCTCAAAAAAAAAAAAAAAAAAACTAGGAACTCATAAAATTAAGCAACTAACTACAGAGAAAGTGGAGTAATGGCGTACGAATTCTACCACTAGACTCAATTCTAACACACTACACTACCCACAATACTTGCATAACTAATGTTATAATACTATTTGAAAACATTCTGCTAACTAACTGATGTAAAAAAAAAAAACATATCACAAACCAAATACACACAAACGTACTTAGAATTTTGAAGCATAATTCATGAAAGGCAAAGTGTTGCAAGTAACTTAAAACATAGGAAAAAGTTTTGAGCAGCATTAATTATGGAAGACTACTAATGGAGCAAGTTGCAGCAAGAAAACACTAAATGCTCATTGTTAAGATCGAACCCCAATTTCCATATCTTTCATTACTGCATCAATGGCGTAAGGTAGAGTATCACAGCAAGTGTTACATCCATACACGTTATTAGTCGCCTTTTTTATCTTAAATGTTGTAGTGAATAAGCCATGGAATCGGGCTATAAATAACAGCCATTTCAACCTTGAAAAAACAAATCAAAGTCATCATTTAATTAACAAATAAACAATTGCAAATAAACCCATCTCAAAATTTTCAAAAAATGGCAGGCACCACAAAAACAGCATTTTTTTGTATGGTCATACTCCTAGTGACCTATTCACCAAAAACCAATGCGCTTACCATCTTAGGCCAAAATGTGAATGCGCTGGCCGTAGTTGGAACAGCTCGCTGTTCACCCACAGTCACCGGCGTCTGCCTCACCGGGAACTGTCCTCCCATATCTAATCTTACGTTGGACGCTACACTAAACGGCAATGTACTTGCTTCTGCCACTACCACCGCTAATGGCTCCTTCAGTATCAACATTAATAATTTGACCAACATCATAAATAGCATAACCACTCTCTCTGACATCAGGGTCAATGCTTCCGTTCTCAATACCAGCTGCCCTATTTCTGCTACGGCTTCCGGCCAACTCCAAGGCGCTCCCATCATTCCGGCATTCAGGGACATCATTCGTAGTATTGTTGGTGGTCGTCTTTCTCTTGGGCTCGGTCCCTTAGTGACTGCTTCTGTTTAATCAAATGATCGAATTAACAAGCTAAGTTAATTATCATTACTATTTATCAAAGCTACCAATTGATAAATTGGTACTTCTCTTTATGTATGCTTTCAATAATCTCTTTTACCATGGTGATCATGTATGACACCAGGGAGAGGGGGACATAATAATTTGTGGGAGTTCTGTTCTCATGAATTTACGCAAAAATAAAAGTGGTGTTTTAGTGAACTCTAACTTTGTTGTTGACATGTTGTTCTTTGTATGATCCGTTAATGTGACTTCAGCAATACTATTACAAAGCGTATATTAGATATCCGTGACATTCTCATCGACTTAACAATTATTAATTATTATGTGCATCGGCTGCATAAATAACTTATTATGGAACCACATCACTTTTACAAAATGGTTCACTGTCTAAGTCAAGTCGGGTCACTTTTATTTAAGTGAAAACTACTCATTTACGGAAAGATTTACCGTTTTCTGACGGGTAATTTTCTACTTTAAAGGGATGAGTTTACTATTTTGGGTAAACAATTAACCCCATTTTTACAATAGTTTATTCTGCACCCATCTCCTTCAAGATTTTGGGTTAATTTACTTGCTAGACTCTTAATATAGAATAAATCACGTGAAGCAAACAATGAATCAAATATGGGATTTTTATCAATTCAATAATTTTGATGAGAATTAGTTCGATTTATTAATAATGAGTAAACTAAATAAGAGAAAACATTAAAAAAAAACTAGTATAACAATTCAGTTGAGTAAAAACAATATTAAGATCAATATAAAGAAGTACATATCAGTAAATATATGTTTAGTTCATTAAAACCGTATGAAATACTAATTGATAATTGAAATATTACTACCTCCATTCCATATTAATTAAAATAACTCTTGTGCATAAACTTTTAGGAGGCGTATAAAGTATGACATAAGTTTTATTAATTTATAATGAAAGTTGATTTTTTAGAATATAATAAATATATTATATAATAGGTAAATTGTGTGTGTCCTTAAATTTGGGGTGTGCGGTTCGTGGGGTGCTTATTATTTTATATTGTTTCATCAATTTCAAAGAAAAATGTGCGGGTATAATTGTAAAGTGAAATCAATGTCGATATATAGTGGATCCATGGCTAAAATAGAAGTAATGTTTCAATAAATATGAGAATAATGGATCTGAAAAGTAAATTCAAATGTCTAATCATATTCTTCTTTTGTCAAGTTTCTATGAGACTATTCTTTAGGTTCTTTTTTAATGGAAAAGATAAATTTCATTAATTGAAAGTCTTATGGCATCTATAATCGATATTAAAGAAAAAAGAAACACAACATAACTTGATCAAACGAAGTTCTTGTACGATATAACTATGATAATAATGAACCAGATATGACGATATAGCAAAGCGCCTGTTTGTACACTAAATTATGCAGCCTTCTATGAGAACGTCTATCATTCTGAAATAATTTTGAGAGTATACATCTTTTTGTATCGTGTAGATAGCATATAGATTCCCAATCAATACTGATAGCAAATTTGTATAGCAAATCATCAATAAACTGCATTTTGCAACAAATTGTAAAACCAAAACTTTAAACTCCTACAATGGGAAACTAATAAATCAATTTCTAAAGTCAATTAGAGGAGACAAATAACCCAATAATTTGGAAAAAAAACCTCTTCAACAGAGAGAGAAAAGAGGATTATTATTGACGACAATTAGAAAAAATAAGTGCTTAAAAGTAGGAATTGGGGTTTATCACCATTGAAAAGACTGGTGGCATCTCCGAACTGGCTGAAAAAATACTAAGGTTTTATGGGAGAGAAAGAGAGAGACGGCTAGGGTGAGGGGCTGCCGGGCTGGGGGAGTACTTGCGGGAAAATTGATTTCAAAGCTACATTGCAGCGCATCAATTAAGTGCTTAAAATTATACTTCCTCCGTTCCAAAATAAGTGAAACATTTATCTCATTTATGTGAGAGCTTTTTGAGACAAGTGTTTCACTTATTTTGGAACGGAGGAAGTATAAGTATATCCTTGTTTATTGGGATTTATTCTTTACTCGTGAAATACTTGAAATAGTAAATATCATTTTTACTTGGCTCACCAAATTTCCTCTCGATTCATTTAAAGACACTATTAATAAGAGATCCGTGGGTATACATAATAATCTTCGTACTAATATCATTGTATATTTGTATCAGTCATAAGCAGTACGCTTGCTCATAAGTTGGATTACACGGAAACTCTATCCTTGGATCTTACTAAAGACCGTTATTATCGAACATATAAAGATATTATCGAACATATAAAGAAACGAAATCCATCAAACACTTATTAGGTACTCCATGGTAAGATTTACGGCTTATTACATACATTAAATACCACCAACAAGAGCCAACCATGGTACTACAAGATTAGCAACGCCAGCAACGATATTGTCCCCAGCTTGAAGGACAGGGGTGCCTGCAAGATGCCCAGTCGAAACCGAAGCCCAAAGAGGGCAGCCGGCGATGGGAAGAGAAACGACGACCCTCAGACTGTCGATGTCGTTAAGGCCAGTTAAGATGTTAGCCTTACTCACACCGATCCTGAAGGAGCCATTAGGAGCGGTAGTGGCAGAGGCAATATCGTTTCCCGCGAGTCTAAGTGCCACTCTAAGATTGGGGATTGGCGCGCAGGTGGGGCACGTGCCAGTCACACTGGATGAGCAGCGCGCTGTTCCGAGTACAGCTATCCCAAGCACGTTTATGCCGTTAATGCCTAGGGCATTGGATTTTGGTGCGGTGGTTGCCAGGAACATGACAATTAGTGCAATACAAAGAAAGGCTGATTTGGTGGTCCATGCCATTTTGTTAGGTTAATAGACAAGTTCTTGAGATGGGTGTGTAATTGATGAATATATATGATGATTATGGGTAAGAGGGCACTTATTTATAGGCTACATAAAAGTACAACTCATGAGCAACTTGTTCTTGATGATCTCTATTTGATCAATGTGAAGTAAATGAAAAGTCAGGAAATGGGGATTTGAGGGATGGACAATATTTTTTTTTGTTATCTTCCTCCAACTTGTTTTAGTGGTGTTCCATAATTTTGTTCTTAAATGCAAACCTAACACATATCTTCTCAATTATGATTTCCTTTGGCTGGTTTATCAGATCATCCACCAAAACCATACTCAACGCTTTGAATTATGATATATCACGGGCATGACCAAGTAGGTGTCCATCGCATGGATGCTGGTGCTTGCCGTCGCTCGTCATGCTCGCCCCTAATTTATTTCTACTTCTTTGGATATAACTATATAAGTTTACGTAGTTGTTCATCAAAATCAAAGAGTTTTCGTTATAGCTAATACGTACTGTCACTTGTTATAGCTATTGCACAAGTTATTGAGATTAGTTGTGAAAATACCAGTGTTAGCCTCTTAATTTATGGTTCGATGTTAGATTGCGAAATGTTTTTTTCAAAAGACCATCTATGTTATTTTCAGTCCCATATGTATTTTGGTTGTCAGTCATCTTAATGACTAAGAAGGGTTTCATCTTGTGAAATTTTAATATCAGTTGAAGGCATGTTTATATTAGTTTAAGTACTATATTAATCTGTTTATATTGTTTATCAACTTCTGTTTTTCTATATCAGCGCGTATGCTTTTTTTTGTATCAATTTAAGCTATACACAGATACACTTACTAGTTTATGCATTTTCTTTATTAGTTTATGCATATTATTCACCAGTTCATGAACTTTTATATTATCAAACTATGTATCTTTCGTATTCGTTTAAGACATTTTTATCACAGTTTAAGACTTGTTTCTATGAGCTTAAAACTTGAATTTATCATGAGTTTATACATATTTCTTATCAGTTTGCAAGACAAACATTCTTAGTTTATAAAATAGGATTTTTTTTGTCAGAAAGTACCTAATGAAACACAAGTTTTGCAGGGAATGACCTAATAAAAAATTTTTTGTCTAAAAAGACCTATTAAAATACTTTCGGTTGTTAATAACAACCAGTTTATGAATTTCAGGCCAAAACACCAAAGTAGGTCTTTTTAGACAAAAAAAAAATTATTAGGTCCTTCCCTACAAAACTTGTGTTTTATTAGGTACTTTCTGACAAAAAACCCTATAAAATATGTGTTATTAGTAAGTTTATGGATGTAATTTATCAGTTTATAGATATATTTTATTGGTTTCTAAATATGTATATAACTTTCCAATTTACAACTAATTTCAGTGTGTAAGCACAGTCTGCAAGTACCTTTAAGTCTTTAACATTAGCTTTCTCTCATTTCTTTCGTTCCTTCTTAAAATGCTATCCACAATCTCCACTTCTAAAATCTACTAGTCTATAGCTTCCTCAAGCCAAAATTCAAGCACGCGCGACCACTGTCGCTAAAGAAAATTGACCGCATTATAATGAAATTTTGCTCAATGTCCATGATTTGTGGGCAGTACAATATGTACTAATTAGTAATTACTGAGGCTACATCCACGTACTACAATATGTACTAATTAATGGGAGCATCTCAAGTCTAAAAATATTAAAACAATGGTCTAAGAAGGATTGTATCATCACGCATCTACAATGTCGATGCAGAAAGAAGCAGAAGAGAAATGGGTCACGTTTCTTTTGTTTTCTCTCTCAGCGCATGATAAGACTCTTTGTCTAACTTACGCTGACGCCATGGCAAGAGGGAGAGCGAGGAAGAGTGCTCAGAAGAAGGGTAAAACTACCGTCCCGTCGTCTTCGCCGGTGAAGAAAACAAAATCGATTGATGAAGTAACTGGTGTTACTGCGATTCATGTTCCCTGCCCTATCCCAGAAAAGGCGCCAATGGAGGAAGCGACGATTGCTGCAATAACTATGGATATTATGCCGCCAACGGTAGAGGAGCAAGTTCAACATTCAATGGAAAAGGCAATCCTATCGGATTGGCTGAATGTGATGCAAAGTGGTGCGAAACAAATCGCCAACCTGCCGAGGATGTCCCGGCGGATGAGGTTGAGGTGCGAAATGGAAATCGAAGTTACTCCTACTGTGGTTATTGAATCTGATGATATACAAGATGAGGTTGAATTTTGGTCATCTGCTGTGGTTTGCTATGTTTTGGGTGCTAATCCCCCTTTCAATGTGATGGAAGGGTATTTTAGAAGGATTTGGGGGAATCTAGGGATTGACAAAATTGCAATTGTTGGGAAGGGAATGTTTATTGTTTGATTCTCATCTATAGAGTCTTGTTTGAAGGTGAATACGAGAGGATTTCATTTTTTTGATCAAAAACCTTTGATAACTAGGACCGCGGGGAACCTGATATGTTGCTTGAAAAGTTTAACATTCAGAGTGTGCCCTTATGGATTAAGTTGCCGGGATTAGCTCTTAAATACTAGGGGGAGAAAAGTCTATTCAAGATAGCTGGTTTGGTAGGGAGTGCTGTTAAAATGGATCAGGCCACAAAAGCAAAAGATAGGCTCGGTTATGCTAGAGTTATGGTTGAAGTCCAATTGCAACAACATTTGCCTGATGTTATATGATTCTGCAATGAGCATGGGTGTGTTGTTGAACAGAAAGTAGAATATGAATGGAGGTCAACCATATGCAAGAAATGTGATGGAGTAAACCATGGGGAAGATGAATGTAGGAAAGGGGCAACAAGAAAGATCTAGGTACAAAAGAAAAACGTTGTGGTTGACAAGGATGGATTTCAGCTGGTTGGTAACTCTAATGCCCCTTCTGTTAAAGAGGTTGAGGTACCAGTACACAACTCGTTTAATGTTTTGTTAGTAGCTGATGAGGTTAACAAGGAACACACGGGGGAACTGGGTGAATGTAGTGATGCAGGCACCAGGGAGACTGTTGGATAGAAGGTTCATGAAGTCTTGGAGGAAGAATTGGTGGACAAGGGGCAGGGGTTGGCAACCCCTAAACCTAATGGATAGTATTCTATCATGGAACATAAGAGGGCTGAACAACAAGGTTAAACAGATTGAAGTGAGGAATTTTATGAATTCTCACAATGTCAAGTTGTTCGCTCTTCTTGAAACTAGGGTGAAAACACCTAATTTGGGAAAAGTCTACCTTAACTTATGCCCAAAGTTGGTGTTTTACTCATAATAACTCATGTCATGAAAATGGAAGAACAATCATGGGTTGGTGTCCAGGTGCTTTTAATGTGAATATATTGACTATGACTAGCCAATTTATTCACTGTGAAGTGAAGCCTATGCAAGGTGGGAGGGGTTTTAATTGCACGTTTGTTTATGGATTTAATGATCCGTATAGTAGGGGTGCTCTGTGGTCAAGTTTAAAAGAGATTGCAAGAAGTTGTTCTGGAGCCTGGGTCCTGATGGGTGACTTTAATGCTTTAACAAGTGTCGAGGATAGAATAGGTCAGTAAGGTGAAGGTCTCTCGGGTTATGCCAATGTTGGATTATGTGACTAGTCAGTGGGCTTGATGATGTTAAAGCTAGTGGAAGACATTTCACTTGGACTAACAAGCAAGAAGGCCCCGCTTAGGGTGTTTTCTCGAATCGATAGAGTTCTTGCCAAGTCAATTTGGATGGATGAGTATGATCAGCCGAAGTCGCCTTCTTACCCGAAGGTAATTTTGACCATACCCCGTGCTTTTAAGTGTGTATGCGTATGTCCAATTGAAGAAGCCTTTTAAGTTCTCGCAATTTGTGGTGTAATTTTCCCGCCATGATAGAAGCTGTTAGAGTTGAGTGGAGCAGTCTATTATAGGGATGTCCTATGTTTAGAGTTGTGGAGAAGCTTAAAGGGTGTGAAGATGGCCTTAAGGAAACCGAAGACTCAAGGCTTTGGGGATGTAGAAACCGAGCTAATTAAAGCTACTGATGAGCTCTGTACTGTACAAGATGAAATGCATATGAACCCGAGTAATTTAGAGATAATTAACAGAGAGAAGTTGGTTTTCGAGAAGGTTCAAGAAGCAAAGAAGAATATTCATTTATTATTATAGCAAGAAAGCTAAGTTGAATTGGCTCAAGTGTGGTGATGAGAACTCTAAGGTCTTCTATCAAGCTATAAAGGCTAGAAGAAGGCGTAATAGGGTCCATGCTATTCATAATTGTGATGGAGACTGGGTTCACAACCATGAGAAGGTGACTGAAGCTTTCTGGGTTTCTACAAGAACCTTTTTTGCTGAGCATGAGCAAAAACAAAAGGTGTTAAATACTCGATAAGCGTGAGGGAAGAGTCTTAATCGATGAGCATAAAAGAATCATTCAAAGTCACCTACTAAAGATGATGTGAGAAGAGTTTTGTTCAAAGATCCCCGATGACAAAGCTCCAAAGTGCGAATGGTTTCAACAATTGCTTCTTTAAACATTATTGGGAGATCATTGGAGATGAGGTCACCGAGGCTATCCTTGATTTTTTTAAAACTCGGAAAGCTATCAAGG